>OZ020620.1:47220507-47898359 GCA_963971575.1 Liopterus haemorrhoidalis | reverse complement strand
TGCATTCCCAAGGATTTTTATGATTATATTATCAGAGGACAAATATATATATAAATCCGAGTTATCGTGGAAGAGTTAAAAAACAGATGATAACGGGCCCAAAATATATGACCTAATAATTTTTTAATTTACTTTTATAAGTTAGAGCGATTAAAAATTATCAGTACGCCTCTGTTTGATGCAGTAAAAATTAAAGATCAGAAACTGAATGTATGCCCGACACAAACAGATCAGAATTATTACTTTGTTTTTAACTTAACATTTTTTTTTATATATAAATTATTATAAACAGTATGTGCAGTGTATCAAGCCATCTTTTTTGCAGGGTTTCGCAGGTATATAATAAGTGAAGGCGGCACGCTGCGTGTGTAGGACAAATTTTGCTTTGTAGTAATCACGGCAAAATGAACGATTTTACAAAATATATTTATTTTATAATAGCCAAAGTAGTAAAAACCAATGTATTAAAAAAATACATTATTTGTGCATCCATATATTCAAAAATTAACTGTCGAAATTATGAGAAAATAAGAAAATATGACGTAAATATGGGGATATATAATTTTATATGCGGCCCGCGGAGCTATGATGCATTTCCAAAGTGGCCCGCAAGATCATTTGGGTTGGCTACACCTGCTTTAGAGGATCGGAGAACAGTTAATATTGAATGGTATACAATAATTTGTTTGCCAGAAGTCAAAATCCTTAAAAACAACCAAAAACGTCGCACCATTCTTCATCATGACTGCTCTTTTGACTTTTGACTATATAAATACAATCTGTATTTTAAGTAAATTTAAGTGTTCTTTTGAAAAAATAAATAAAAAATGTATTTAATTTTAGAAGTAAATTTAATTAATATGAGTCAACTACGAGAAAATTAGTTATTATTTATTTGACTATTTTGATTTTCCTAGTTTTTTTTATGCATTTATTTACTCAAAAGAACACTTAAATTTACTTAAGCCATCCCTTAAAAAACATTTTTTATTTATATAGTCAAAAGAGCACCAAATTTTACTTAATATAACTCTTAAAATACAATTTCTTTTTAGTCAAATGATCACGAAAATTTTCTTAAGGGGGGGGGTATGGTCAGAGCAGCACATTTTATACCCATTTTCAAGATTTTTTTTTAGAAAACTGTTAATAGTAACTTAATTGGGATAATACCTACAGTAAAGAACAACCTTTGAAGAGTATCCAAGAAAATTTTTATTGAAAAATATCGAAAATTAAGCTCGTGACATGAATTTGAACTTTTCGTTCAGGACAAAGAGTTGATTTGCGGTGAGACACATAACTAATGACTGGATCATCTAAAACAAAAAAACCAAAAATATTTCGTTAGTTTATGAGTTTCTTGAGGTAACGCTGTCGAGTTTTTTCAAATATCTAGATTATTTAATTTTTGGTATAAGTTTGAAGTCAAAAAAACGAAAAAAACGGAATTTTTTTTTCGAAATTTCTGTTTTCAGTTGTAAAAAATTCCATAAAAAAAGAAAGCAAGAAAAAAAAAATATCTCGACAGCGTTACCTCAAGAAACTCATAAACTAACGAAATATTTTTGGTTTTTTTGTTTTAGATGATCCAGTCATTAGTTATGTGTCTCACCGCAAATCAACTCTTTGTCCTGAACGAAAATTTCAAATTCATGTCACGAGCTTAATGTTCGATATTTTTCAATAAATTTTTTTTTGGATACTCTTCAAAGGTTGTTCTTTACTGTAGGTATTATCCCAATCAAATTACTATTAACAGTTTTCTAAAAAAAAATCTTGAAAATGGGTATAAAATGTGCTGCTCTGACCATACCCCTCCCCCCCCCCACCCTTAAGCCAACCATTAAAATACATTTTTTTTATTTGTTCTAATTCCCACCAAAATGTACTTAATCAAACCATTAAAATATTTTTTTTCAAAAGAACACGCAATTTAATTTATGCCAACTTGTAAGATAATTATTTTTTATTTTAAACAAAAGAAGACTCTAGTTCTTATAGTTATGGCCCCAGTTGTCAAAAGCCCCAATTGTGTACGGCCCGAATTGTCCATCGCCCCATTTGTTAATTGCCCCAGTTGTGAAAAGCCCCAATTGTGTACGGCCCGAATTGTCTTACTTGTTCTCAGTTGTAATGTTCTCAGTTGTCATGGAACCGTTTCAGATTATAGGTACTTTTTACGTCAATACTACGCAAAAAATCCATAGTACTACGGAGGAAAGCATAATATAGAATAGACTTTATATTATGTTAGTGTAAGATGGATTGTTATGAATTTAACCTAAAAATATATAGGCGTGAGAATATTTGGTAGATTAAGAGTAGTTTATGAAGCGTCTAAAAATAAGAACATTTCATTTATTTGTCCTGTTTAACTCATAAACAAATACCGAACGTTTTGCCAAAACGCATAAAACCATGCATATGTTGAGCTCTCTCGTTCAATGCGGAAGTGTCACTTTGCCTTTTCTAAATTGTTGATAAAAAGTTGAAAAGTCAACAGTTCTCTCCGGGGTAAACATATTAATATTTTGGCATCTGCTTGCTGAATTTCCGAGGTCATTCACTAGCGGGGAGAAATTGTTATTATATTGCTCGCAATATAGGTATTGAATGCCAAATTTCAACTTTCTATGTTCGGCCATTTGGCTACAATTTCTATCGTACAGACACAGACGAGTAACGTTATAAGGGTTTTTTGCTGGCCATACCTACAAAATTAAAAAAACAAAAAGATATTTTATAAATCAAATATAAGGGAAATTTAGATAATGGTCTCACGAGGCATGCTACCTGTTGTCAGGTGTATATACTATTGGATTTAACTCTAAAATGACCTTTATCTTTATGCAAAAAATAATTTATTACATAATCTTTCAAAAAACGTTATGTAATAATAGCAAATGTTGCGTTCTTAACAGCAATAAAAATTATTTAAAGAAATACCATTTATTATTCCCAAAAAAAGATCTTTAAAAAATACAGAATGACTGTTAAGTCATGTTCCTGTTGAATAACAATGAATTATTTACGATAATGATTATTTGCAAAACAAGTTTTGATTATTAAAAAATTGATTGAATAAACATTAAAGAATTATTTTTTTTTGCAAACTTAAAAAAATTTGCAAGTAAAGCAGATGTAGATGCAGTAAAGCCGCATTCAGAGCTCTTAAATCAATAGCTTATGCACTGTAGCTTATGGACTGTTCACTGTCACCAGAAAGTTTGTCATATGATAAGACGTGAAACCGTTCAGACCTCCAAATACGCTGTTTGTTATGGATTGTGCATAATTTTCTAAACTTATAGCTAGTGAGATGTTTTAATGAGACAGACATATAAACACATTGGCTATCGCATTCTATCAGTGACACCGTAGTTATCGAATGCCTTTACATAACCTAACATAATGTCATCATTAACAAATCTTGCTCAAAATTACAAAGACGGACAGTACCTAAATATGATTAATTTAGGTAATTAGGTAGTTAAATAACGCGCGAGAATTTCATCCTGGACGACCTATAGTTTTATTCGAGCTTTTGACCAATTTGGTAAAGCTTTGTAAATCATACTTACAATAAACATTTTCAGGTTAAGGTTAATATCATTATAAAATGCCATTTTCATTATATTTTGATTTTGCGTGACATTCTTAATGCAAATTTCCCAATTATTATTTTTACCGACCGTCAACATATATAAGGGAGGTATTGTGATCATACCAATTTTGACGTTTCGAGATTTCGATGAATCTCCACGAATTGAGGTCCCTACATAACGTTTTGACTATTTTTAGCATGATGTCTGTCGGCTGTCTGTCCGTCCGTCTGTCTGTCTCTCTGTCCGTGTGTCTGTCTGTCTGTCTGTCTGTCTGTCTGTCTGTCTGTCTGTCCGTCTGTCCGTCTGTGTACACGTGCAGAGCAAATTCGGCTGAAAGGATTTTTATGAAACTTCATATTTAAGCTTCTGCCATCAATGGCACGAGTTGATCAACTTTTGGTAAAAATCGGTTGACTAAAAATAGGAGTTTACTCGTTTCTATTTTAAGATTTTTGTGAATATTTCACAACAGAAAAATATTTCGAAAAAATTTATTGAACAAAAGTTGCTATAAAAACAATAACTAATAACTTTTATTTGAGACGTTTTTTGATAAAACGAAAAATTTCGAATTATATCTGTAAAATTTTTCGAAATTTTTTCCAAGTCTCAATTTTTTCATACTTATATGTAACGTTTCCATGGTCATGATAAATTATATCTCTGTTAGAAAATATTAGGCCAAGTTATTTCTACTCTGCTGCTAGAATGTATTTTATACAAGTACTTTACGATGGCGGTCGGTCCTGTGGTGGCCACAGCTGATTTTTTTATTTTGTTTTTAGATATGTAAAAATGTATTACTTCCTCCGTCCGAAAATATGGTATACAATACTTAAGAAAATGTGTGATTAACGACGGTAATATTATCTGTTCGGAAAATGTCAAATATAAAGTATACTATAATTTCTTGAACATGTTCAAAATATATGGTTGCCGGTTAAAAATAAAAGTTTCGGGTTCAAGTTTTGGTTCAAAAAGAAGAAGAAATAAAAATCTAGGAACGTATACTGAACATTATCTAGGATCTTACGGTATTTCATTTATAATAAAGAAATAATCGTTATTTTTGGTCGTGAATAATTTGACTATTGCAGTTACCTTATCTCAAGTTTTTGCACAAAAAATAGACATGTTATCTCCTTAAAATGTTCATGTTTTTTGTAAAAATGGCCTTACCCCAAATTACAAACAGAATAAATGTTTACGTTTCTTTATCTACAATACGATAAGTGCAAAAATCAACAACTTCTCACGTTCAAATTGCAACGTTGCCATACACAAACGGCCTTGTTTTGAGTTGTTTATCGTAACCGCAGTGGCGACTCGATACTATTGCACTTGACTAAAATTGCAGATATAACAAATCTCTACATTTATTGCAAGCAAACAGGATGGAGCCACATGTCACACAGCACGTGAAACACTACTTCAAACCAAATTTCCTGGTCATGTTGTGAGGGGCGACATCAATTGGCCAGCGAGGTCTTTCGATCTAACCCCATTAGCATTTTTTCTCTGGGACTGTTTGAAGGAAAGGGTCTATGTCAACAAGCCTGCTGCGATTCCAGAACTAAAAGAGAACATCATGCAATTGCTGAAATAGAACCGCATTTATTGGAAACGATTACGGAAAACTTCGCTAAAAGAATGGTAGGTATCATGTCAGCGGAGTCGTGGAGGGCATTTGGCCGACATCATATTTCAAAAATAATTGCCAAGTCTGTACTTTACGCTAATAACAATAAAATTCGGATTTTTCCAATGTTGTGTTTTATTCAAAAAACAAATCCTAGAGTCCAAATTGGATTACCCTTTATAATAAGTTTTTTGTTGTGACTTTTAAACTCGCGTTCATTTTATAAGGGCGGCAATATGATGGTCGCACCCGGGCGGCTGATACTCTCGCGGCGCCTGTTTCAAAGTACAAGGTGTCTCAAAAGAAATTTTATATTTATTTAGCTTACTGCGTAAACGCAACGTATCCGAGGGGCGCGGGGGTTATGTCAATCGGTAGCCTGGCTCTTGGGAATTTTGTCGCTATGGAGCGTTTCTCGGTAGCAGACCGCGCGTTATGCGTGCGAGAGTTTTACAAAAACGGTGATTCGGCGACTGTAGCGCGTAGAATATTCTGCAGTATTCGAGGTTTTCGCCACTTCAATGATGCGCCAAGCATTCCTCTCGACATTGGGTTAAAAAGTTTGAAGAGACTGGTACAACGCTGGATAAATCAAAATCCGGGCGACCTAGGTCATCAAGAACGGTAGAAAACGTGGAGAATGTTAATCAGTCTGTTCGTGCCGACCCGAACCTTTCAATTCGGAAGCGCGCAAGTGCTTTAAATGTGCATAGATCATCATTACATCGCATTATGCACAAAGACCTAAAGCTGCACCCCTACAAAATTCAATTGGTGCAAGAATTAAAGCCCCAAGATGCCAGTCAGAGGCTTAATTTCGTAAATCAGGTGATTGGGCGATTTTCAACGTTTACCAACATTTTGTTTTCGGGTAAAGCTCATTTTCATCGTAAATAAGCAGAACTGCCGCTACTGGAGTGCAACGAATCCGAAACGCAAACATCAGAAACCCCTACATTCGCCTAAAGTGACCGTATGGGCTGCGATGTCGGCGCGAGGAATTATCGGCCCTTACTTTTTTGAAGACGAAAGGGGGCGTGCAGTTACAGTGAATTCAGAGCGTTATGTGGAGATGTTAGACAACTTCTTGGTACCTGAACTGCAAAACTTTCCTGGCTATAACCAAAGAACATGGTTCCAACAGGACGGAGCAACTTCACACACGTCCAATATGTCTCTGCCACGTGTTCGTGAAATTTTCTCAGGCAAATTGATCTCCCGGAGAGGTGACATAAATTGGCCTCCACGCAGTCCAGATTTAACCCCTATGGACTTTTTCGTATGGGGTTATCTTAAATCTAAAGTTTACGCCAATAAACCGACTTCACTGGCGCATTTGAAAGAAAATATCCGTCACGAAATGGCAGCCATCCCTGAGTCCACCTGCCGAGACGTCATAAGTAATTTTACTGTTCGATTAAATGAGTGCCGAGAACGCGAGGGTCTACATTTAGACGATATTATTTTTAAGAAATAAATCCCCAAAAAGTGTATTTTAATAATTAATAAACATTTTTTCTATATACGGCTTACTTTTTTTTAATCGATCCACTAAATATAAAATTTCTTTTGAGACACCTTGTATTAACTATAACGCAGGAGTTATTTTGTTGTGCAGCTCTAGCTTGTTTTTGCAGCTCTAAATTCAAAATATTCATTTGTGTTACTCGATATAGAAGTAACAAATTGTAAATATTTTGTTATCCTATCTAAAAATATTCATGTGTAATTATTTGCGAGTATGGTATAGCACATGAGCGAGTAGTGGTGGTTATTATATAACCTTGTTTTTTAAGCCTGATGCACATCTTCCGCATGGTGTTATCATGTTTTCGTCTGTTGCTATCGTTGGTGATAAGCTCTGTGACCTATATGCGGTACGATACACTCGGCCAAAATTAAATAGTTTTGTTTGGCTCGACTCTACTTGTAATATTTATCTTTAGTTTAACCGATGTATGTTGAACAATGCAATGATGCCACTATTTGCGGATGTTGCTAATGGATTGAGAAAATTAGCAATCATACGAATTGAACAACTCATTTTAGAAATTGTTTTTGAAATTTGTCAATAAACAAATTATGGTAAACAGATTAAAATGCATGGATCTCCACATGGGTCTGTGTATTCTATAATACTTCTTACACGTTGTCTATAAAACAAAACCTACAGTATTTTATTATATGTGTTTTAGGGTTCGTAGGTATAACGAGTTAACCCTTATACCGTCACTCAAGTGTCCGTCTGTCTGTATGGAGACATTGTAGCCAAATACTGAACCTACTGAAAAGTAGAGTTCTTTGACCTGCATGTAGGAAAAGTACTGAGATTCCGAAAAACACACGAAAAATATTTACATATGAGGGATTAAAGGTATACAGCGTATACCTACTGTTAACATTAAACAGAATTAAGTGCAGAAATGGTAAGAATGCTGTTGTTTGTCATATTTTGCATAGTCCTTTAGAACTCAATAGAAATTGGTAAACTTAAAGAGATTCTTTACTTCACAAATTATTTTATTTTCACTATACGTACATTTCGGATACGAAGTAGCCATCTTCAGTAGTTGAATAAAACGTTTATTCAACTACTGAAGATGGCTACTTCGTAGCCGAAATGTACGTATAGTGAAAATAAAATAATTTGTGAAGTAAAGAATCTCTTTAAGTTTACCTTATCCTAAACTTCACGTTAACTCAACAATTAATATTTAATATTCAATAGAAATTAATCAAATTGAAATTTTTACCGACCGTCAACATATATAAGGGAGGTATTGTGATCATACCGATTTTGACATTTCGAGATTTCGATGGATCTCCACGAATTGAGGTCCCTACATAACGTTTTAACTATTTTTAGCATGATGTCTGTCGGTCTGTCTGTCCATCTGTCTGTCTGTCTGTCTGTCCGTCTGTGTACACTTGCAGAGCAAATTCGGCTGAAAGGATTTTTATGAAACTTCATATTTAAGCTTCTGCCATCAATGGCACGAGTTGATCAACTTTTGGTAAAAATGGGAGTTTACTCGTGTCGATTTTAAGATTTTTATGAATATTTCACAACAGAAAAATATTTCGAAAAAATTTATTGAACAAAAGTTGCTATAAAAGCAATAATTAATAACTTTTATTTGAGACGTTTTTTGATAAAACGAAAAATTTCGAATAATTTTTGTAAAATTTTTGTCTCAATTTTTTCATACTTATATGTAACGTTTCCATGGTCATGATAAATAATACATCTGTTAGAAAATATTAAGCCAAGTTATTTCTACTCTGCTGCTAGAATGTATTACTTTATGAAGTACTTTATGATGGCGGTCGGTCCTGTGGTGGCCACAGCTGATTTGTTTTATTATTTTTGCCTGTTAAATTACTGTGAAAGAATACAATTAAGACATGTCATCTGTTAACACTTGAACTTTTTTTTAAATATTGGCATTGACAATAGCATGTATTTATATTTTGAGTTCATGCATCTGGTAAGCCGTCATAGAACTTTGAAATTGACACAAGACAAAAATAATGCTTTATTTCTTTCATGTCAAAGTTAAAATAATGTGAGACAGTAATTGGTACGAACTTCTTAATCATATACGTACGCTTAAGATAAAAATCTAATGTACTCCCATTTATGATAATTTCAAAAACATTAATATATTTTCGTATGGTACATTTGAATTACTTAGATATTAAATTACAAAGAAAATATGCTAACTGATACTTTAAATATTTATGTCTAAATTTATAAGCAATTGGATCGCTTCATTGGTCAGTTGTACTATAGATTGGAGACCAGCCGGGAAAGTACGTTGAGGACATTCTTCTACGATGTGTTTCATCGTCAGTAGAGGTGCGCCACAGTCGCAGTCGGGAGATGTAATTGCATCTACCGTGGCCGGTGACTAATCTATTTAATCTCACCTAAGCCGTGCGGTGTAGGGAGCATCTTCAGAAGAATGAATGTACAAAATTACTGACAATATTACCTAAATATACAGATTAACTATTACGAACAAATAGGTGTGGGTAGGGATTAGGAAATACCATTGACCATAGTCCTGAGAATGGGAGATTCCAGCAGATCCAGTTGTTCATTAATGAGATTATGCACTTCTCGCTGTGCATATTTAATCTCAAATGCCTCTAAGAAGTATAGTTTGTTTCACAATAAGTTGAAGTGACTATCTACTTATGGTCCTAAACACAGTGGGTGGTAATTACAAATAACTCTAATCCCTTGTTTGTACCCATAAACTAGCCAGAGATGTATCAAGTATAAATTATATTACACCATGTAATGACACAATTGTAACAAGAAATAAACATAAGATATCATCAAAATAAACTTTATTTTTATTATAAATACAATTAATTTATAGAACTTATAATTAAATTTAAAACATTATAATTAGTATTGAAAACATTACAATAAAATAAATTTTAAATTAAATAATGTTTAAGATAAAAAAAAATCTTACAAGTCCAAATCATTCTCTGAATCAGTCTCTAAATTAATGATTATACTACGTTCTATTTGAATATAACTGTCCTCAGTTTTAATAACATGATTTACACAATTTTTCCAACTATCTACAGGGATATTTTCCATTTTTTATAAGTTCTATCACAGTGCCGTTTAAAGTGGGAGAAACATTATTCCGTTTTATTCTCGCCTTTAACTGGTACATTTGGTAAATTTTTTGCCGTATTACATCTTTCTGGAAACCATCCAAATATTTTGATATGCCTGAATCCTTTCGTTTTCTTCTATCAATGGATTTATTTACAAGATTCCATACTGTTGTCATCGCTACTTTCGTTGCCTTGCTTGTCTCTTCTAATGTCGCTTGTTTGTTTTTGCGGTTCCTTAAATATAAATACACATTGGCCACAATTTCTTTAGCTTCTACAGGTAAATATATACAAGTTTTTTCCCGATTTTTTTTTATTGTATATTGCACTATATCATCATCTTCTATCATGGTCACATAGTCATCTGTTTCATTTGATTGCACAGAAGTTAATTGTTCGTTCCAAGGACGCCACATTTTTCTAACACGTACTGAACTATTTAACACAAATCACAAGTTATCTGATAGAAAATTCAAAGCGAAGTGAAAAGATATTTAAAACATCTGCAATTTATACCTGATACATCACTGACTAGTTTATGGGTGCAAACAAGGGATTAGTGTTATTTGTAATTACCACCCACTGTATTTAGGACCATAAGTAGATAGTCACTTCAGCTTATCGTGAAACAAACTATACAAGGGTGTTTTTATTTTCTAAATGTAAAATTTCTAAATTTTTTTCATTAGATGTTTTCAATTAGATGTTTGGCTAATTTGATCAAAATAATTTATTTGTCAAAAATTATCTTCTGCCTTTAATAACCTTACATGGTGTGTTTTAAGATTATTGCATATTTCTATTTTAGAAAATGATGTAATATAGAGAAGTACAAACCGTTCCATTACGAAATTGAATTAAATTATAAAATATCTTAATTGCAGAATCCATTTATTTTGTTTGTGTTGTTAGGAATGGAGTCATGTCATGCAATTTGTTAATGATAATAAAGTGTAAAACTGAACCTGTCGTCTGTTGGCGGCTGGTTCAACACTCAGAGGCCAAATTCATAAAAGCACTCGCGATACGGCTTTAATTAATACGTCCTTGTGCACACAGCTTAAACTGTGGACACACTACAAAAATAACACGGCAAAATGAGCTCCATCATTTGAATTTACTTAGATTGAATGAGGTAACTTAGGTAGATTTAGTATTTACTAGGGGCCTCAGCCCGGCTATGCCGGCCTTCACCCCCTTTGTGAAGCCGGGGGCTACTCCCCTGGCCTGTGATTAAGCTTGAGTTTATATCACTGTTACTTTTGGTAGTGATCAGTAGTAAAACTTTCTCAAAAACTGTGAATAATCAGCTACGGGTTACTACGATTAACTTGTGGTAAATATTATTAATAGCACTGCTTACTATTCTGATTACAAACTATATAGATAGTTCAGTTTTAGAATTTTATTTTGAAACCATACGTAATCATTTTATATAACAGCATATAGTTTTATCGGAGAGGCATATAGTTATTGCAGCGGCAAAATTTGATGATTTTTTTCAGTACAAATATTCGATAAACCTGAACCAAAACTATTTCCATACATTTCGAATACACCAATAAAGACGTTTCATCTTCTCTCCATGTAAAAATTTAACAACAAATACTTTGTCTCATCTCATAGCTGAAAAATATTCAAAATACTTTTAGAACATTTAAAACCAGTGGCGAAGGGAAACCTCCGCTAGACTTGCCCTCCCATAAAAAATATATTTAAAAAAAAATGTAAATTAAAAAAAAAAAATTAAATATTTAGATAAATCTTCAAAAATACATCAAATTATGTTTTATACAAATTTTTGTCCAAGGCTTGCTTTACTAGTAACGAATTAATTATCATGACTATGGAAACGTTACATATAAGTATGAAAAAATTGAGACTTGGAAAAATTTTAAATAATTTTAAAAATTTTTTTCGAAATTTTTCGTTTTATCAAAAAACGTCTCAAATAAAAGTTATTAGTTATTGCATTTATAGTAACTTTTGTTCAATCAATTTTTTCGAAATATTTTTCTGTTGCTAAATATTCGCAAAAATCTTAAAATCGACACGAGTAAACTCCCATTTCTAGTCGACCGATTTTCATAAAAAACAATAGGGTTCTTCCTATTTAATAGGAGAATTTTTTAGTACCAGAACGAACTCTTTAAGTTAAACCGTTTTTGAGTTATCGTGTATACACACAGACAGACAGACAGACACACACACACACACACACACATACGGACGGCACTTCGAAAATAGGTTTTTTGGATTCCCTGGATCATGAAACGTGGTCATCCGTCAAAATCTCGACATCGAAAATTTTCGCGATTACAATACTTGCCCCTTATATATTAAGGTCGGGCAAGTAAAAATAACCGATATAAACACTTGTTCAATTTTATGTATTTTTATACATTTCTGTAATTAAATTAACTTAAATCCTCCAGCAGTTTAACAATTTTTATGCAAATTAAAGCAAATTTAATCTTTATAGATATATTTTTTCGAAAAATAACCTCAAATAATGTAATTATAACTGTGGGAGAGAATGTACAGTGAGTCTTGGTTTAACTTAAAAAGAATTTATGCAAAATTGTCTCGATTAAATAATCAAAAATCATAAATACCTTAAAAACGTTTTTAGAAAACTAAGTTGTCATATCTCCTGTCAATTTACATTCAAAATGCAAAAGCTTCGTCGGGGTGCCGCGAAGTCATATAAGATCGAAGCATGAAATTATAATAGAAAAACGCTCAATTTTGCAAGATATGTTCATAAATATATGACATTTATACTTATTAAAATATACATTTTAAACATAAATAATATAAATTATACTTATTTTGACAACTAATTAAAACGGTTCGCGTTGGTGGTACTTCAAGTACTTTCAAATAGATACAACTTGAACGTGCAATATTTTTTGTTATGATCCGAGCTACTGTTAACTAAAGGGTAAGAATGCGAAAGTGTTCAAAATGAAAAGCAACTTTGAACACTTGTAAATAAAAGTACTTGCAAGCCATTAGGTAACCGTAACAGATATTAAAAACATGTTTATGTAAAAGTTGTTTTTTTTCAAAAATTATTACGCTAGTTTACGTGTTTTGCACTTATAATTATTTACCGCAACGTAGTACAAAATGGAGTCCGCGTTATTTTGGTTTTTGTTTTTCATATTTTGTTTTCATTGTTAGTTTTCTAGTTACTTCATTTTGCTTTTACATTTTCTTCATTACAAATATTCTTTTATACAAGATTAATAATTTCGATTTTGTTATATTTCAATGTGTAACCTTATTTTTAGACTGAGGATGATAGGATACCCAATCGAAACGTCTCTGTAACATTTTACAATAAAATTATGACAATTATTAAATAAGAATTTTATTCAATAACCTATATAAATTTCGTCAAGAACATTCTTTCGATTAAATTTATATTTATATATATATATATATATATATATATATATATATACACACATACATTTTTGTCCTAGACGTTTTTGCTGTTAAGTTAATACAATAATAAGGGAGACATTTCAAAAGTTTAGCTTAGGGTGTACCCCGTAATTTCCAAAATATTTATCTAAATGAAAAATGGTTCCCATCAATGTGCATTTTTGAGTTTTTTTCAGATTTTTAGTTCAGCCCCTCTGGGAGTTAGGGTGGGGGACATTTTTTGCCATTGTATTGACAAAAACCCCATAAAAAAAAAAGATTTATCAAAAATAAAAATTTGTTTGTGTATTCACGCATTAAGAGGTTTCATTTGATACCCCACTCAAAATTTTAAAAATAATATTTATTTTTCCATTGAATACATATTTGGTTATATTTATTTCGTGCTGTATTTTTTTTACTCTATACTTTTCCTATATGTGGGTCAAAAAGTTGTACAAGTATGCCAAATTTCAACTTATATGTTCAGCCGTTTGACTACAGTTTCTACCGTTCAGACAGACACATGAGTGACGATATAAGGTTTTTTTTGTGATCATACCTACAAAACCCTAAAAAGGTCCTCACTTTCAAAATACATGCATTGATTAAAAAAGATCATGAGCTCTAAAATTCCAGTGAAGAAGTAAAAATCGAGTGAATTCCTTAAAAACACATGTTGTTTGAGTGCTTGAGGGGGGATCAAGCCCCAGCCCCCCCCCCAGATGCGCGCCTGTAATCAATTACCTTATCCCTCATACTTAGTCTCTGTTAATTAATATACTAGCAGTTCATGTTACATTCTGAGAAATTGAAGATTTATGTTATGCATTATGTTACTCGCAATACACTGTAGTATTGCGGAGTGTATACCGTATTTGGCATATAATTTCGCGAATGGTATATTAAAACTAATCAGAAATCGACCATGCCGAAACCGGAACCGATTCCGGTTATATTCGGTTTCGAATACCTAACCCTAGAACCGGAACCGGATATCCGAAACTGGGTATTTGGGTCTGGTTATTTGCCACCGGGTATTTGCAAAATGACAGAAGTGATCAAAAAACCATAGAATAAAAACAACAAATCATAATAAAATAGACGTTATATAATGTAAAATTCATTAGTTAGCTTGCTGTACGATTAGTTTAAATATTTTAAATTTTCATTTAGACGTGCCCCCCCTCCTTTAAATTCGCCACTGTGAGTAATAATATAAGGATTTCTTAATCATACCTACGAAACTCAAAAATGACAGAGGATATACGAATATTCATTTTATATTAATTTCAATACTTATGGTAATAAAAGTATGATACAAGGTGTCTCAAAAGAAATTTTATATTTAGTGGATCGATTAAAAAAAAAGTAAGCCGTATATAGAAAAAATATTTATTAATTATTAAAATACACTTTTTGGGGATTTATTTCTTAAAAATAATATCGTCTAAATGTAGACCCTCGCGTTATCGGCACTCATTTAATCGAACAGTAAAATTACTTATGACGTCTCGGCAGGTGGACTCAGGGATGGCTGCCATTTCGTGACGGATATTTTCTTTCAAATGCGCCAGTGAAGTCGGTTTATTGGCGTAAACTTTAGATTTAAGATAACCCCATAGGAAAAAGTCCATAGGGGTTAAATCTGGACTGCGTGGAGGCCAATTTATGTCACCTCTCCGGGAGATCAATTTGCCTGAGAAAATTTCACGAACACGTGGCACAGTCATATTGGACGTGTGTGAAGTTGCTCCGTCCTGTTGGAACCATGTTCTTTGGTTATAGCCAGGAAAGTTTTGCAGTTGAGGTACCAAGAAGTTGTCTAACATCTCCACATAACGCTCTGAATTCACTGTAACTGCACGCCCCCTTTCGTCTTCAAAAAAGTAAGGGCCGATAATTCCTCGCGCCGACATCGCAGCCCATACGGTCACTTTAAGTTAGGTTTATCCAGCGTTGTACCAGTCTCTTCAAACTTTTTAACCCAATGTCGAATGAGAGGAATGCTTGGCGCATCATTTAAGTGGCGAAAACCTCGAATACTGCAGAATTTTCTACGCGCTACAGTCGCCGAATCACCGTTTTTGTAAAACTCTCGCACGCATAACGCGCGGTCTGCTCCCGAGAAACGCTTCATAGCGACTAAATTCCCAAGAGCCAGGCTACCGATTGACATAACCCCCGCGCCCCTCGGATACGTTGCGTTCACGCAGTAAGCTAAATAAATATAAAATTTCTTTTGAGACACCTTGTATAATAAGTGATTTTGCGGTAGGATTATTTAAAATTTATTAAATTTTTATTTCACTGGACCTTAAGGGGGACATCCCTCCAGTGCCCCACCCTCTTACACGCCACTGTTTTGCAGACACCTTGTTCTCTGGGTTTATTTTATATACTTTTATTATTATTATTATTTGAATCGCTAAACAAGTCCATTGGACTCTATCACGTGTTTTATGTGTTAAGTATATCAGCATTGTATTAAAAGTGAGCTGAATGGCGGGATGTGTCGAAACAAAGAGCATATTTTGAACTGATGGTTGTTTTACAAGTGAGTCACAAGTTAATCAGTTAAACACATCAGTGCGAGTTAATAAAACAATGAAGTAACAGGTTCATAACAAAACTACTAATCATACTAACAAAGGCGTGAACCAAGGTGACTTACTAACGACATTGTTTTAAAAAAAAACACGTTCACACAAATTATGTTAAACAATACAAAAATGCAGCGAATTTATAAAAGATTTCTCAAAATATGACATTCTATCATTAACTTTCATAATGAGACAACTAAGTAATTTTTTATTGTTTTTTGTTTTTTTTTTAGAGTAAGCATTCTACGAGGGTTACCTTTTATGTTTTTACAAACGACCACTAGATGGCAATATTGAAATGTGTCAATTACAGTGACTGTATAAAGACAGTGTGGCCATATGAACTGTAGCCGCCATGTTTATTCCAGATTTTTATTGGGTTAAATGGAATAAATGTTAATATATCCTAATATATTATAAAATTTCTTAAATTTTTAATAGTTTTTTAACGTATTTATGTTTATATATATGTGAATATCAATTTATTGTTAAAAAAAAAATGTATATACAGTCTGTTCCAAACGGTTAAGCGGAACTAGATTTTGCAATCTAGTTACTTTCATCGTGTAAATCGTGCCTTTCGGCCATTTTGTTTAAGCTTTGTAAATCATACTTACAATAAACATGTTTTGGTTAAGGTTAATATCATTTTAAAATGTTATTTTCTTTATATTTTGATTTTTTGTGTCATTCTTAATACAAATTTCCCATTTATTTATTTTTTTGTCATTAAAATATCTAAAAAAAATATTTAATTTTGACATATGTCATTCGTTTCCATGGTTTCATTGTTGGAATTTTCAATTTGGACATTTCAACGTGAAAAATGAAATAACCCAAGCAAGGTCCCTTCTCGTGACAACCTAAAAGAACGAAATTCCCATTTAGTTCCGCTTAACCGTTTGGAACAGACTGTAATTCTACATTTATTTAGATAAATATTAAAATTACCTACCAATGAAGGTATTTTTTTGAAATGTTTGCAACATAAAAAGAAAACAAATGAAAAAATTCTTAAAAAAGGACAAGAAAGGCAATAAAAGAGATATGTTTTTATTATTTTATAATTTTATTTGAGGATCTATACTTTCTACAAATTGACGAATGATAGAACTTGTTCTATTTTCAAAATAAATTGATCAATTTTTTTATCAATTAATTGACGAAATTTTTACACTTTACACACATCAATTAATTGAATGTCAACTTTTTCAATTAATTGATCAATTAATTGAATCGTGTGAAACCCACTTTAGACAGCATTCTTTGTCAGCATTCTGTTGACTTCTTACACTTATTAAATACCTACAAAATGCTAAAATGTGTGAAAATTCACACTTCACATCAATTTTTTAAAATTGTTATTGTGTCTTGACTCCTGTATTTTAATATCAAGTTCTTTCTATAATTTCTTGCATTCCTTGTCCATTTAATCTGTTTCTCCTTACTGCTTCAGAAGAAACCCCCATATTCGTACATTTTTTTCCTCTTTGCCTCCCAAGTTGATACAATTTTTCCCTGTTCATCTCTTTTCTCTATTTCCTTCCAACATTCATTTATTAACTGTTGCTCACATCTCGAATTAGTTGAATTTGATTAAAAGGTAAGCTGTTAATTTACGTTTGTTGTCTCACAATTATTATTTTATTTATAACCAAACTTGGTCATATTAGTTTTTAATTGTTTACTTTAAATATAAATACCATTTTTAGGGTTTTGTAGGTATGACCAAAAAACCCTTATACCGTCATTTTGTCGTCTGTCTGTCTGTCTGTCTGTCTGTCTGTCTGTCTGTCTGTCTGTCTGTCTGTCTGTTCGGTAAAAATTGTAGCCAAACGGCTAAACCTAGAGAGTTGAAATTTGGCACGCTTATACAACTCTTTGACCCGCACATAGGAAAAATACTAAAACATCTAAAAAACATATCCTCCTAAAAATATAAACAAAAATGTGCTCACCGAAATCAAAAATATTTTTTTTTAATTCTGAGTAGGGTATCAAATGAAAGCCCTTAGTACGTGGATTAACGATCAAATTTTTATTTTTGCAAAATAAATTATTTTGATGCGATTTTTGCTAAAATTGTGCAAAAAAATTTTTGTCCCACACCCTGTAGCCCAGATGGTTTAAACTAAAAATCTAAAAAAATTCTAAGTAATGTACATTGGTGTGAACCGGAATAGTACAACAGGAATTTTTGATCAGATTATGTTTTCGGAAAATAACGCTTTTTTTGTGTTTTTAACGAAAATATGTTAACTATTTAATACGTTGTGTAACATACCAGATCAGTAGCTCTCGTGGCGTGGTTGGATTTGTCGTACGCTTAACAATATAACTTAACTTGCAAACTAGGGTTCGAATCCTGTTGATTTTATTTTTTGTTTTTTTTGCATTTTTATTTTGTTTAAATTATTTTGTTAAAATTCTAGTTATATTTGGTAAATGTTGCATTTAATTTTTAAAAGCGTAAATTTAATAACCAGTGGAAAGTGTTGAAATTATAATTTAATTCTATGTTTGACGAAATCAAGGGGCGGGACTTATGATGTAAGCAACCAATGGAAGCCATATGTGCAATTTTCAATATATTTATAAACTTAAATAATGGTATTAGGCATTCGAATTAAAATTCATAAAAAAATATTTTGACATAAAATTTGTTTTGGCATCCCAAATAATCATCGTTCAGTTACTAAATACCTGCAAAACCCAGAAATGTGTGAAAATTCACACTTCACATCAATTTTTTACTACTGAATTTTTAGTTCTAGATTTTTTTATATTTTACTAATTCCGGGTTTTACAACTTTTTAACAGCAAATATTTCTTTAATTTAAATTGCATTCTTTTTAGATCCTGAATCCTGGTTTATCACTTAAAATATTTGTAGTTAATAAATTAACTTTTATAAACAAGAATTGAAAAAGATTTCTATGCATTCATTTGAAACGTGTTGAAAAAAGAATGAGCTAATAATTTTTTTATCAATCTGTAATAAAAGTAGATGGCTATATAATAAAATTATAACATAATTATACCAATAAATAAGATTCGTGAATTGCCTAACCTTGACTGTCAGAAATTAGAGGATTTGATAAGGCTTTGTAGGCAGATATTAATTTCATGTTTATTATATCAACACGTCAAACTTTTTTTATTGATTTATTTTATTAGTTGATACAAACAATGCACATGCCTGCAATAAATGTATAGAATTATCTAATAATCTTATAAGACGAAGTGCGCAGAAAAATAATAATACTAAATTTCTTTGTCAAAACCAAGAAGAACTATAGTTGGTTATTTAGTTAAAATTTTGACGTACAGTAACGATGGCTATACGATAGGGCTGCCATAATTGTCGGACTACCGACCGGGACACCCCCCCCCTCCAAAAAAAAAACAACTTAAAAAAAACTTTTATCGACAATAATACCTTTATTATAAAAAATTTCACGACAAAAAAAAATAATTAAAGTAGAGAGGAAAACGTTGGGATCAATGGTGAATCATTTTGGAACACTCAGTTCGACTGGAAAAATTTGATGTTTTTTTGTGGATGCGTCTTTATCAAATCTAAAATAATATAATATAAATTAATGGGCGATTCAATTTAATAAAACCAAATAGAACCTTACATTCCATTCTTCTCTTGCCTTTACTCTCCCCCTTCCCCGACTTCGGTGGCTTCTTTATCATCGCTCTTCTTTGCCCAATCATACTTCTCCGATGTTTTCGTTTTTTGGAGCAGTTCTTTTTCCCCTTTTATATAATTATAGAATTCAATGCATGACATTTTATAATTTAAAACACATTGAATTTATGCTTTTCACGGTGTCAATAGAAAGCGAATTGCGCTCATCTGTCCAATGGGTTTTGATTAATGAGAATACACGTTCAACATGTGCATTATGCGGTGGAATGGCGAACAAGTATTAGCACATTTTCAGTAGATTAGCTTTTCTTTCTGTCTCTTCAGTCTTTATGAAATAGTATAACCAGTACTCCGGAACCTAATTTCGGACCTCGAATCTGTTATATAATTTATGTATAGTATGTATATATGTATATGTTCAATATTATCGAAAAATAATTTTTTAATATGCATAAATTTTAAATCGACCGGGACAAATGACTCTTGGACCGGGACACTGGGACACAAACCTCAAAACCGGGACATGTCCCGGTGTACCGGGACGTATGGCAGCCCTACTATACGAGGGCTACTTTTTAAGTTTTTATAAAAACTAAGAAAGATTTTTTTTTTAACAAACTGTTTTAGTGGTTTTCAAAATATTTGCCTTTAAGATTTGTACACTTTTGCATGCGTTCAAACCAATTCTCGAAACATTTTTTCCATTCTGAAGTTGGTCTCAAAAGGTTTTCGAAGGCTTCAACAGCTCCTTGGGATGATGAAATTCGCTGTCCACGCATTTTTTGTTTGACATTAAGGAAAAAAAAGTCATTAGGGGATAAATCAGGTGAATACGGGCACTGAGACATTAATTCGATCTTTTTTTCCTTCAAATAATAAATTGTTTGCGTGCTGTGTGGGAGCTTGCATTGTCATGATAAAGAATGACGAGAAGAAACAACGTTTTTGGTTGTTTTTCCTAATTTTGTCGATGACTTCTGGCAAACAAATTGCTGTATACCATTCGTCAAGTTTCGTCACCTGTAACGATGTTGTATACGGATTTTACAGTGCCTAGGTTGATTTTTTTTAGCATTCCCTTACACCAATCAACACGACCCTTTTTTTGAGCTTCGGTCAAATTAAGCGGAATCCATCGGGAACAGATCTTTTTCACAGCTAAAATGTTCATGCAGAATCGAATATATTGCAGTCTGCAATATGCCAGAGGATGCCTCTATCTCACGGTAAGTCACATGCCGATCTTCAATTATTTTGCGCACAGCATCGATGATTTTTTGAATCACAGTCGATTTTGGTTGACCTTCCCGAGCTTCATCACTGACGGACGCATGATCACGACGAAATTCTGCAAACCAATTGTAAACAGTCTTTTCTGATGGTGCTTTATTACCAAAAGTTGAACGAAGCGAATCTCTGCATTGTTATTGAGTTGGCCTTTACCAAAATCGTAAAAAATCATCCAACGAAAACCTTCACGAGTAATATCCATTTTTTCACTTCTCTATGCAGATGTACTTCAAACGAATATATTTGTTTTCCGTTAAAAATGATTGTGGCACCCACTCTTGAATTAATTTTTTTGAAGTAGTAAACTAGTTTAATATTCCATAAGGATGACGCAATATATTTACAAATAATAATTATTATTATAAATTTTTCTCTCTGATTCATCAATATACTTAACCTAATTTAATACAAAACCATGAAATTAATTAATTATTCGTACAAATTTATTTTACTCTGACCTTCATAATTGTTTATTTTAGCGATTTTAAAAAATATTTACTTTTTTTATCAAGATATTGTTAAACACATATTGGTAATTATATGTGCATACAAGAAAAACTTGTACAACTGTTTTCTATTTGCTGATTATGCTATTTCACAATTTATGATAAAACTGTACTTGTATGAAGCAGTTAAACTTAATTAACTTTACTTAGTAAATAAAAATAATACTAAAATATATTTAACTGACAGATGCTAAACATAGTAATTGATAGAAAAAATATTGCGGTTACTACCATAATACCAATCTGCAGATGAGGGTTAAGAATCTATAAGTCTTCAGAAGTTTGCTACTAATAATTATCATAATCATTGTCTGTGACCTAGCATAGGTAGTCGGAGCATATGGTCCAGACATCGCACCATCCGACTACCATTTGTTCTGCTTTCTACTAAATTCCCTTAACGGAAAAAAATTCGCATCTGTGGACGATATCATAATTCCCCTGGACAGATTTTTCGAGAGCAAAGACGGAACCTTCTGGAGAGATGACATTATGAAATTGCCTGAGCGTTTGTCCAAAGTTGGGAGCTTACATTGTCATGATGAAGAATGATGCGACGTTTTTGGTTGTTTTTCCTGGCCTTGTCGATGACTTCTGGCAAATAAATTGTTGTATACCATTCAGAATTAATTGTTCTCCGATCCTTTAAAGGAATGGTTGCGACATATCCAGTACAACCGAAGAAACAAGCGATCATTTTCTTGGATCTGCTTTGTGAACGAACAACTTTTTAGGTTTCGGTTCAGAAGACCCAAACAGTGGATTGTTGCTTAGTTTCCGGTTCATATGAATTCGTATGAATTCATAAGAAAAAACGATTTCGAGAAGAAGGTACGTTTGAAGTTTCAAAAATTCCAGGATGGCCACGAAGAACTACAAAACGAACTGATAAAAAAATTATTTATCTATCTACCAATAACCCCTTTCTGTCATAGGAGAAAATTTTGGGCCTTTTGCCACAAATGGATCAAGAAAACATCTCAACAAGAACTATTCGCAGAAGATTAGTTAGTGAGGGTCTTTTTAGTCGCCGTCCTGCTAAAAAACCACATCTATCCAAAAAGAAAATGAAGGCCCGATTAGAATTTGCTAAAAATCATATTCACTAGACTGTGGATCAATGGATAAAAGTTATTTTTAGTGATGAATCTAAGTTCAATTTCTTTAAAAGTGATGGTGTAAGTTACGTTAGGAGGCCTGCTAATAAAAGATTAGTTCAAAAATACACCTTGCCAACAGTTAAACATGGCGGAGGTGGTGTGATGGTATGTGGCTGTTTCTCAGGATATGGTATGGGTCCTCTATACCACATTGAAGGAATAATGGATCGATTTAAATATATAGACATCCTTCAAAATGTTATGGAACCTTATTCTGATGAGTTTATGCCTTTAAAACATATTTTCAGCATGATAATGACACAAAACATTCTTCGAAGTTGGTCAAAAATGGTTCGAGGATTCAAAAATTAAACGTAATGACTTGGCCGTCACAGTCATCCGATTTAAATCCAATAGCAAACCTTTGGGAGATTGTCGACAGAAAGATTAGAAACAAAACGCATTCAAATATTGAAGATTTGTTTAAAGCTTTGCAGGGTGCTTAGTCTAATATTGATAATGAAATGATCACGAAATCATTAGAATCAATGCCGAAAAGATGTCGGGAAGTTATAAATACTGGTGGTTACTATGCAAAATATTAAAAATGATCTGTTAATAATAATTCATTTTCTTAATTAATAAAAAAAAAGATTTTTTTAAGAGTAGTTGCTATCTTTATGGCCAGGTAAAAATAATAAATATTATAAAAGAAAATAGAATTTACTATTAAAAATTAATTTTTTACTATAATATATGTAGAGGATTGTTAAAGGTAAGAATTACATTTTTTAATTTTAAAAATATTGAATAGAATAAAAATAAAAGAGGATTATCAAAAGTTGCTATCTTTATGGCCAATACTGTATGTACGATAATTTCTCGTTTATCATCATGTGTTCTATCTATTGTAATATTGGGCATAATATAGTTTGTTTTCTAGTTGTTAATTAAATTCTGCACGTCCAGTATTTAAAATTATGGTTAATCGTTTTTAAGCTACGTCGGCCATTATAAACTACCATATCTTTCAAATTGAAAACATTAACACTAAAAAATTACTTAAACAACCTTGAAATCAAAACAATCTCAAGTGTTTAATTTCTCTCCTGATGATAAATATATTTTAACATCTGTAAACTGTTCTCCAGAACCTTCATAAAACGACCTTGTCGAAAGCTCACAAAAATAAAAAAATTATAAATATTGTCCTAAAATAAATTTGTAACAAAATGTAAATTTCAAAGGTAATCCTGTACATAAATATTATGTAATCTCAAGGCTAATGTGTTTAAATATTCGCGAATTACTTTAGTAAGCCAAACAACGTGGAACTAAATTTCTCGACATCGTGCGTGAAAAAAATAACAACATATATATCAAGTTACGCATGGGAAGTTTATATTTTATTCTTATGTCCTTGACACACTGGGTTAAAAGTGACTAGATCAAAAATTATGGATTTTTTTCCCTAAAAACACGTACGAATTTGATACAGTGAATATATTTTTTAATGCAACATATACTATGTCATTACCATGGATACAGTTTTTGACAGCAATATAAATCGTGTTCATTTTCATTTGCAACATAGAAAAAACCATAATTACTAGCAAAATCAAAATATTTTATTGAAAATACAAATAAAAAAAAAATAATAATAATAAATAAATAACTAATAAAAACTTATAATAAATGTTCAAAAGTTTCTCCGTTCACTTGCATACAAAATGTTAAGCGATCATAAAATTGATTCAAAACATTCAGCAATTGCTCTTGAGGTATATTGTTGGATGCTTGAACAATTTTGTCTTGCAGTTTAGCAACATCCCTAAGTTCTCCATTATATATTTTGGCCTTTAAATATCCCCAATAAAAAAAAAATCATTGGGTGCCAAATCCGGAGATCTCGCTGGCCAATTCATCGACCATCCTCTTCCAATCCAGCTATTTGAAAAAGTTCTATGTAAATATTCTTTAAGTATTCTAGAATAATGGACTTGTGCGCCATCATGTTGAAACCATACTTGTCCATTAATATTCAGGTTTCGCAACGCAGGTAATATTTGGTTCTGCAAAAGGGCTAGATATTTTGCGGCATTAAGATTACCATTAATAAAAAAAGACCCTATAAAATTGGGTCCTATTATCCTATTTAATTTAACGTTATACATCTTCAATAATAAAAAATAGTGTATTGGGCCCGGTAGTTCAATTTCAACCATCTGTATACTATTGATAAAATATTAATATATGTGTTTATTCTCATAAAGAATTATTTTAAGCAATTCTGTTCCTTATGTATTAATTGTTAATGACTATATTCCTTAATGAGCTTTATCATGATTAACCATCTTGATATGTAGTGATACGTGATTTTTGCAAGTGGCGTCTTCATTTTTTTCTGACGTTTTTAGTTATTTTTAAGTGATAAAAGTGCAGAAAATACTTGAAATAGTGTGTTATAGTGTGTTAGAGTGTTTGGACTCCATGCAGACCAAAATTGGAGCGACTGGAAAGGTATTTGTAGAAATTTTTGTTAATTTTATAATGTAAGTCATTGTTATGTAGAATGTGCTTCTATGGACAATATAGAAACACATATATGCATACACTATCGGCTATAACTAGAGAAACAAAACTATTTTTTAAATCATTTTCATAAATCCCGATTATTGACTAAATGAATATTGAATTATATTGGTATAGCAACAACAATTTATAAGTTAGAACCTGCTCTTAAAAATATTTGTTGTACTGGTACAATAAATAAAATAATTAACTTTCTGCTGCAGCAGACCATCTGCATATCTCTTTTGTAAGACTTAATAATAAAACAATTTTTTGTGGTTAAATTTTTTCCTTTGCCCTAGCTCCCGTTAAATGTTTGGTGTGGACTTCTAGGAAATACTGTAAAAGAGCCGTATCCCCATGAAGGAAATTTGACTACTGTAAAGTATTTAATTTTTTTGGAAAATAGTTATCAAGATTTATTTGACGATGTGCCCATAGCTAACAATTTTTACTTTGGTTTTTATTATATGTTAGTTATTAGTTAGTTAGTTAAATTTGTAACGTTGATATCTCCGTTATTAAAAAACAATCATAAGACATGTTTAGTTTTTTATAAAGACAAGAAAATCATTGTATACGGTTTTTAGATAAAAATCCACAATAGCCAATATGTTTATATGTCTGTCTCATTAAAACAACTCACTAAATACAAAGTTTGGAAAACTGTCTACAATCGACACCGTATAACGAATTAAGTTTAGAGTTCTGAATGATTCCTCGCGTTACCATATGACAAACTTGCAGTCATAGGTTATAGTCGACTACCTTAAGAGCTCTGAACGCTTAAAGCGATGTACTTTATTCAAAATTCATCGATGTATTTCTTAATTGGCAGCTACAGTTTCATTTCCCCACGGAAGAACGTTATATGAATTTCTCTCTCCCGTTAGATCCGGACTTACTCTCGTCCCTTTCCGCTTTTACTCACCTCGTTCGGCATTAGCGGAAATGGGTCACCCCACAATTTACGCAGCTCTCTATATTTATCTATTAATCTGTTTTTGGAGGAGCATTTACATCAAAACATACCGGAAAATGTTTACTTATGTTAATGCCGAAGTTAGCCATGGACAACGATGTGAGAAAGAAACTTGGCATACCAATTGTTGTGAACTACACGTGCCTTTAATAAAGGATAGGGAGATTTGATAATTTATTTGTGAAACAAGGATGGAGACATTCTTATTTCTCACAAGGCCAAGGTAATCCAGGTTTTGCTTATTAACATAAACCGTGTTTCTCAAACTTGAGTAATTAAAATCAACTTTTGGTAAAAAAAAATAGGATTCGCGAAATTGGGTTAATGATGTCCTTTCTCTTCATTATTTAGTACTAAAGGATAGGGGATTGCGATAATTTAAGATAAATAATGAACCTAATAAGGTAGTTGTCTTGGAATTTACATACTGTTGCCGTGGCTTCGTAGTAAGACTGTTATTTACGGAGCACAAGAACGCTGGTTCAAATCCCAAACACTACGGAATTTTCACTTTTTTTTATAACTTTCTTCAAAGTAAATATCATTTTTATATAAAAAGTCTTGGATTTCCTTCTTACTGTTTGCACTATTCGGTACTTTATTTAGTTGCCGACTATGGTAACTTGCATTGTCCATAACAATAACACTGTTAGCCGGTATATTCGGGAGTAATTTATTTTCGAACCAGTTTTCGAACATTTCCGCCGTGGTATCGTCATGGTAGTCGAGTCTAGAATCTTTGATATTTTTCGCAGAAAGCAAGAGTGCATTCGGTATCCATCCAGTTTCAGAACCTGCATGAAGTATCGTATCGTATCGTATCGTAATACGTTTTCCTTTATTAGACGGTGCTCTTGTTTGACATTTATTTGACGTATCCACCCAACCTTTTGAGTTTGTTTCATGTGTGTCGTACCAAGTTTCATCTAAATAAATTATTGACCTTTTATCTTCTCTGTATTTTTTAATGTTTTTTAAATAATTTTGTCTCAAAAGTTTTAATCGCTCTGACTCCATAAGGAACTGCGTTTTAAATTGAAACCCTATACTTTTAAGGGCACGCCATAAGGTCACCTTTGAACAATTAATTTCACACTGGTCTTGGATTAATCTTTTGAGCAATATGTCCAATGTTGGCACATTTTGTTCGGTGTACATTTGGTAAATTTTTTGCCGTATTACATCTTTCTGGAAACCATCAAACATTTTGATATGCCTGAATCCTTTCGTTTTCTTCTCCTATCAATGGATTTGTTTACAATATTCCATACTGTTATCATCGCTACTTTCGTTGCCTTGCTTGTCTCTTCTAATGCCGCTTGTTTGTTTTTGCGGTTCCTTAAATATAAATACACATTGGCCACAATGTCTTTAGCTTCTACAGGTAAATATATACAAGTTTTTTCCCGATTTTTTTTTATTGTATCTTGCACTATATCATCATCTTCTATCATGGTCACATAGTCATCTGCTTCATTTGATTGCACAGAAGTTAATTGTTCGTTCCAAGGACGCCACATTTTTCTAACACGTACTGAACTATTTAACACAAATCACAAGTTATCTGATATTTAAAACATCTGCAATTTATACCTGATACATCACTGACTAGTTTATGGGTGCAAACAAGGGATTAGAGTTATTTGTAATTACCACCCACTGTGTTTAGGACCATAAGTAGATAGTCACTTCAGCTTATCGTGAAACAAACTATACTGTTATCTAACAGGTTAATTCTCTAAGAAAATTCTTTAAAATCGATCTTTAAAATCTTTAAAATCGATCTTTAAAATAGATTTTGAAGTTCTTTTAAATTTGGTTGCACCAAATGTCAAGAAGGAAGATACGTCATTCAGAAGAGCTATTCCTGCCCATGAAAGTCTAGAGGTTACTTTGCGATTCCTGGCGACAGGAAATTCCTACCATTCGTTACATGTTCAAGATTTCAAAGCAAACCTTTAAACGATATAGTCCTTTTTTTATAGTCCTTTAAACGACAGTCCCACAAAACAGGACGATCCCGGTATAAATCGATCAAATTAAGCACTTTTTCGTTTGTCCACTCCATCTATAAACAACGTTGCTCATCGGCGTCTGAATCACAACCCGAATTTAAGCCTAAAGCCGCGTGATGCCAGTGGTTGGCACGTCCCAACTCTCCGTTCTTATCGGCTTTCTTTGAAGGAGACCGACACCCGAGCGATTCTTGTTGGCTTGCCGCTGGCACGATGGTATGTGCCAACTGTCACGTCTACATTACTTCTGGCATTGCCAAATAGCCTTGCCAACTGGCAAACAGTGGCATAGTGTGGACATCGCTTTACACTTATTAAATACCAACAGCCTGAAATGTGTGAAAATTCACACTTCACATCAATTTTTCCGTACATTTTGAGAGACCCTGACATAGACCGTGATTGTCCTGGATGGCTGGCTACGAAAAATTACATTGTGCTATCCATATTCATGAACATCATTGGGCATGGGAGCGTACATTTGCGATTTATTGGATAAATGTGTTGTTTTTATTAACAATATATGTCAAGGTAGAATCACAATTTAAAAATTTACTCTAAATTTTAATATTTTTACGTATTCTCGAGAAGAACTTGGTGACCTCTACTTATACAACTTTTTTATTATAAAATGTGGGATCATATTTTAATAGTAATTTTTTTAACTGACAATTTATTTTTTGTTGAATAATTTTGGTTTTAGTGAAACCGGAACCTTTTGAGTAAACAAGCAAAAACTGAAATTGGACATTTGGCATCGATATAAAAATTCAAAATGATGTAATTTTATGATGTCAGAATACAAATTTAATTTTCTTTGTCAAAAACTGTAAAATCATGTAGTTTATCTGTAGTAGCAAAAACTTAAACACGTCTTAAACATCGTCCGCTTTGCCAACATAATTTCTATTATAAAAAAATGATCTTTGAAATTATGCTGTCAACATTTTGTATTATCATAAACAAGAATACTGTATTATATCGACGTTATAAGAAGTTTATACTTATTGTTATAATAAAATTATTTATTTTAATAATGTGTTTAATAAAATACAGAGCTATAATAATTGAGATAAAATGTATCGACTTACATGTTAATACAGGTGTAATATATTCTTTATTGTAGTGTCTTTATTGTAGAATGAAATGAAATATCCATAATTGTTTATACTAATTCAAAATGTGCGTCTGCGCAGACAGTTCAAAACTGGTAATTTCCTGACGGTAACTTAAGGGGGGGGGGGGGGTATGGTCAGAGCAGAACATTTTATACCCATTTTCAAGATTTTTTTTTAGAAAACTGTTAATAGTAACTTGATTGGGATAATACCTACAGTAAAGAACAACCTTTGAAGAGTATCCAAAAAAATTTTTATTGAAAAATATCGAAAATTAAGCTCGTGACATGAATTTGAAATTTTCGTTCAGGACAAAGAGTTGATTTGCGGTGAGACACATAACTAATGACTGGATTATCTAAAACAAAAAAACCAAAAATATTTCGTTAGTTTATAAGTTTCTTGAGGTAACGCTGTCGAGGTTTTTCAAATATCTAGATTATTTAATTTTTGGTATAAGTTTGAAGTCAAAAAAACGAAAAAAACGGAAATTTTTTTTTCGAAATTTCTGTTTTCAGTTGTAAAAAATTCCATAAAAAAAAAGCAAGAAAAAAAAATATCTCGACAGCGTTACCTAGTAAATTGCCTACAGAAATAGTGTGCAAAATTTCAGAAAGATCGGTCGAGTAGTTTTCGAGTTACATGTCTCACCGACTTGAAAAATAAAATTCCTCAAAAAACGCGTTTTAAAAATTTTTTTTTTAAAACATGTTAATTTTTCTTCATACTCACACGGAGTCATCAATTCCGGGTCCGTAAAGTGTAGGGCCATCGGCAAGGATGTCCAATGCAACTTTTTGCTGTTGTCTTCTTAAAACCCGAGCTTCTTTAGTAGCCTCTGCAGCTTTTTGATTAGCTCTGCTCATCCGAAATTTATCCTCTTCGCGTGCCCATTCATGAGAGCTCGTCCCTACGCTTATGCCCATCTCTTCCATAAACGTTAGATATGCGAAATTGCCTTCATTGAAATAACTAGCTGCTACATCAGCTGCAATTTCAACAATTGTGGAGATTCCACTCAGTATTTTTGGACTTATTTTCCAAATAAGTTGGTTCAAGCTCTCATTATTATTTTGAGTGAAACCTCCAACACAAATATAGCACAGACAGGTGTGTGGATAGAGTGGGAAGACTCTACTATTACGTATATGAGAGCTGCGCGCGGCTAATAAAGCAGCGTTCTGAAAGGAACGCTATAACACGCGATTTGCGCGAAAATATGAATTTGAGTTATTTGTATTGTTAAGCCGATAACTTCGTTAATTTTGCTCGGATCGACCTGAAATTTTGTATGAACACTCCTGAGTCACTATACAATCGATTAAAAAACCATAACCCCCCCCCCCCCTAAGGACAAAATTACTGTAGCTGATGACAGCACCGGAGATTTAAACATCAAGTGTGTAAGCAAACCGATGTTAAACATCGGTGAACTTTAAGTTCTCTCGTCTTTAAGTTCTAGTGTGAAAAGGGTATTAGAGTCGAGTCCCGAGTCCGAGTAACTACCCAAATATTCGACGAGTCCGAGTCCAGTCGAATCGAGTCCAGAAACCCTAAGTGTAATGCGCAAGAAGAGAGAAAGAAATCTATGAGTGACTATGTATGTCCTCTACCGCTCAGCTGTGTATAGAACGCAAGAATACGATTATCTCAGTAAATAGCCTTTTAATTATGTAATAGTTCTGTAATTATAAGTGGAACTTATAAGGTGCTGACAATAACTTAGAATGTTTACTTCAATAGCCATACGTGTCAGTGGTTCTATAAATATTTAACTTCTCTTAGGAATGTCATGGCGCATATTCTCGACATTATCAGAATATATTTATGTAGTTTTGATGGTTGAGCATCACATAATATCACTTTCCTTGAGTCACACCACGCCACAATTGATAAACATAGTTTTTATTTGGCCTTCAAACAAACACGTTTTCAATTTTGCTCTTCATTAATATTTATTTACTTATGAACGAATATGGTTGACATACGTGCACAAAATTTAAGTGATTCAATTTTATTTTTGTATTTCTGCTACGCTATTTTTTGATTTCATCAAGATCATCAATGTTTATCATCCATCTTTAATATTAAATTGCAGAAATAGGTACGTGCCTGACATAGATGTTCTGATAAAAGGTGGTATGTTGAGTTTCAAGCTGCCCTAATCAAAAACTGTTAAGGGGGGGGGGTTCTGATAACCACATTTTAAGCATATTTTTGTGAAGTTTTTTCAAATCTATGGTTAAATTTATTCATTTTCAAACTAAGTACATATATAAAGTATGTTTTGAAGAACATACAAAAATATTTTGAAGGCAAAATATGGCGAAATGAGCCAGCTGTGGCAAATCTTCTCAGACTCCGGGAAAAAAATTAGATTTTGTGGTGACCAGCATAACTCGTCACTGGATCATCTGAAATCAAAAATCGATTTTTTTTTTGTTAGTTTATGAGTTTGCCGAGGTAATGACGTTGAGTTTTTATTTTTAAAATGATTTTTCAGTTTTTAGCGTTACTTAGAAGACAAAAAAAATTAATTCCCCTTAAAAAAAACCTAAAAATGAGTATATTTGTGATTGTTAAATAAAAAAAAAACATGAAAAAAAATATCTCAACGTCGTTACCTCGGCAAACTCATAAACTAAGAAAATCTTTTTGGATTTTTGATTTCAGATGATCCAGTTAAGAGTTATGCTGGTCACCGCAAAATCTAATTTTTTTCCCGGAGTCTGAGAAGATTTGCCACAGCTGGCTCATTTCGCCATATTTTGCCTTCAAAATTTTTTTGTATCTTCCACAAAACATACTTTATATATGTACTTAGTTTGAAAATGAATAAATTTAACCATAGATTTGAAAAAAATTCACTAAAATATAATTAAAATGTGGTTATCAGAACCTACCCCCCCCCCTTAAGTGGACAGGACATATCATTAATAATAATAATAATAATAAAAATAAATAAAAATAATAAAAAAAGGTCTTCATTGTTTCTGTATCGCAGATAAAACGTTAATTTTTCTTCTACTTGACTGATACATATTAAATCATAAAATGTAATATTTCTATATTTTATATGATTTTATGTGTACACGTATATGTAGTTAAATTGTTCTTCCACTATATGGCCAAGATTTTGAAAAATATTTTTTAAGTTAAATATTTTATTGGAATAGTAATTCTGTCATTTACATAGTCGTAATCTAAAGTCAAATATTTTCAGTGATTTGTCGATATTAAATCAGGATTTGTTTGCCTACCGTCTGAAAAGCTAATCATTTTATTTATTGTATGATTAACAAGTACACTGTACATACGACCAACAGAATTATTAAAATTGGTTACAATTTAGATTATCGTGTATTTCCTATTCAGTCCTAAATTTAGAGTTGATTACAGTTGTTTCACCACTTTCTGTCACCGCAAATTAAAGAATTCGATTTTGTCCATATGTAGTTCCAACCGCTGGGCGGTAAGTAGTATGACATTTATCCAACAGATAAAGTATCAGATAAATTTATCTATCAAATAGTTACCCAGAAGTTTATCAGAAGGTGGAAAGACCGGCCCTATAAATGTATTAGCTTCATAAATATATTATGTGTCTAATAACTATTAGGGAATTTATTAGGAACTGGAACTCTCGGCCCTTAGAAATGAGCGAATTATTACTAAAAATATTACAACAGTTAAAAATATCCTATTAGATATAAGCTGTTTACTTTTGTAAGAACACGCAAGATTGAAATAAACAAGGCAGATAATACACTTACGTTATTTATACGACTTAAATTCAGTTTAATGGGAAATTTGAAAAAGTTAAAAAAATATTAATTTTAAAAATTATGTACTATACATAAAAAGAGAGATTTGGCTAAAAGAGTTTAAACAAAGCAATAAAACAAACAATATACAGTCTGTTCCAAACGGTTAAGCGGAACTAAATTTTGCAATCTAGTTACTTTCATATTTTAAATCGTGCTTTTCGACCGTTTTGTGTAAGCTTTGTAAATCATACTTACAATAAACATTTTTTGGTTAAGGTTAATATCATTTTAAATTGTCATTTTCTTTATATTTTGATTTTTTGTGTCATTCTTAATACAAATTTCCCATTTATTAATTTTTTGTCATTAAAATATATAAAAAAAATAATTTAATTTTGACATAGGTCATTCGTTTCCATGGTTTCATTGTTGTAATTTTAAATTGTGACATTCCAACGTGAAAAATGAAATATCCCAAGCAAGGTCCCTTGTCGTGACAACCTAAAAGAACGAAATTCCCATTTAGTTCCGCCTAAGCGTCTGAAACAGACTGTATCTTCAGAGCTAAAGTTTCTTATTTAAATAATTATTGTAAATAAAAATTAAAAATATATGTATATATGAAGGTCTAAAAATTATATCAATAACTTCTTCTTTGGGCACAATCAGCTGGCTGTCTTTTGGCCTCACATTAGTCCTCTCTCTTGATATGTTAATTTTCAAGTGTCAAAAAATATTTATATGTCAGATAACCTAAAAAATATATAACTGCGTAAAAACAAATTATATGGAGAATTTTCTCCATATAATCTACGCCAAGAATATAAATAAAAGTCTAATTATGTAAATAATAACAAAATATATGAAAAAAATTAAATAATATAAATAATATATATTTCCAATGTACGACACTGAACATCTGTCAACTTGGACTAAAAACAATATTTTAACAGTGTAATAGGGATGACGATGTAAACCAATCCGAAGCAAGGACAAACAGCTCCTATCTTCTTACACACATTTTTCTACTTTGAAATAGACCATAGATCTAGTTATTTTCGTTACTTTTATGGTGTGTCACTGACTTTAAATGTCAATTAAAAATATTCCTTACGCTGTAAAACCGACTTTCGGTTGATAAGGTTATGATCATTATAATTAAGATATCATTTTTCATTATGACATATGTCAAATGGATCGACATTTTAAAAAAGTGACATTTTTTAATACCAACATGACATACAGCTTCAAAGGTGCAAACTATTAAAAACAAAATCCCTCTTAGTTTGTTCTTACAAAAGTGAACAGCTTATAGACAAAAATTTGCTGCAATTTTTATGTATATACTGTTACTCAAATTAATTCAGATTGTTAGTTTAGCATCAATTGCTCCGCGAAGCACAGTTTGGGAAATCCTCTCCTAATGGGTAAAAAGCCTAAAGCGGCGGCAGTAGTTGGCTAGGTAAGATAAAAAACGTAAACATTATATTTTTTTACTAGTGAGCCGCATAAAATCGTTTGGTGGGCCGCATTCGTCCCATGGGCACCATTTACCGACTCCTGCTCTAGAGTAATATGGGCAGTTTTGCTCCGGGACTAACAAATTTCCCATTTCCATTTCGAGTAACACTCTGTATTACTTTACATCTGATCGTATGTTAATTTAGCCCTTCTAGATAAGTCCCCAGCTCCATATCAGCATAAAGTTTTCTGTACCAAGTTTTTACTTCTACGCAGTGAACTAATTTTTTTCTTTCATTCAAAATATTTTGTAGGCGCCACGTGCGAAATATATGTATATCAGATGTTCTCAACTATTCTAAGAATTAAAACCCTTCCCTCTGTACGTGTTTACAACTTGCAAGAGAGAAAATATCGTAAACAAGAACTAATTTAGAAGTTCAGCGACTTGCAAAATAAGACAGAAATACACTCTAAATAAAATACACAATGAAGCGTTACTAACGTGTTTATAACTAGGAAATAGAACAACACAAATTCATCACTTTGAATTGTGAGTTCACAGAACCAGAAAAAAAAAAAGAATTATAAAAATATACAAAACTAAAGATAATTAAATAAAATAAAGTTAAATTCTAACAGTCGGTTTAGCACAGTAGTAAACAATCTTTTTAGCTTTTTTATTTAATTTGCAAAGGTCATCTTTCGTCGAAAATATAGGGATTTGCAGCTAAGCACCCTACCATCTGGTGAGCGTTTCATGAACTTGTGTACATCAGATAACATTTCGTTTTGTGTATTGGTTTTGTATGAAGTTTGTTTTTAAAGTTTTATTATAATCATTGAAAAATGTATAATACATATTGTTGTGTGCCTATGTGCAATTCATTGAAAAGAAGAAACCCGGAAATATCGTTTCATTTGTTTCCACTAATATCAGACACCGTACGGTTCGAAACTAAATTGGGAAAGCAAGAGGTTAGGAATCGACGCGATGTTTAGATAAACAATTTAAAAATTGGAAAAAAAGTGAGCCCTTATATCAAAGTTTGCTCATTACATTTTAATGATAGTGACTACAAAAAATATTTTCAATTTTGTATTTATTATCGCATATCTTGAAAATTCCTGTTATTGTGTGTGGGTTTGTAATGCACAAGTTTGTAGGCATAATGCATAAATCTTTATGAACTCTCTGTTTTTTTCAGTGACTCCACACAATATTATATGCCCAGCATTGTACATTTCTACCCCTTGGTAAACAACACGGGAATTATTATTTCCCCCAATATAGTTAAAATAATCGACAATGGAAAACTGCCATAACTTAAAACCAGATCACAAAATGTAGTATTTTAGATGTTTACAAGTAATGTCACTTCACAAAATCAGAAAATCCCAAACAATTATTTATTTTTTGTCGTTTTTTTGATACACTTTTCGCTATTATTTACTAGTAAATGTCAAGTGGTATCTGATTTAGAATGGTTTCAAAAAAATCCGCGTGGCGCTACGATCTTAAAATTTTTCCCCTATAGTACAGGCGTACATACGTCGAATAATGACAGCCTGAGATAGCAATTAGAGATGGGAATTTCGGCTCAGTTTGCGGAACCGGATCAGTGGAGGTCGTTCAGTTTGCTGAGCCGGTTCATTGATCCGGCTCAGTGATCCGGTTAAGTAAACATGTTTCCGAAACACAGGACGGTCGTTAGTTCATAGGTAGAACGTCGCTTAGAGCCGGCTCTTGCTTAGAGCCGGTTCTTGAGACCGAGGTCAGTCAGTTGCCGGTCGTTCGGTCGTAGGTAGAACGTCGCTTAGCCCCGACTCTTATGTAACATTTTTGAAACAAACAATTCATTTTATGAAGCTACTGTATTTTAAACCAGATGTGTTAAGTTTAAGGCGATGTTTATTGCCCTTATAAATCGGACATCTGGGATTTGGGAAATATTTTAAATCTTTTTAAATAGTATAGTTGTAAGAAAATACAGACTAAGCCTATTAGTTTCAAATAAACTGCCGTACAAATTGATGACAAAATACACTTTATGATAATACATTACAAGCCGAGTTCTCGCGAAGTTCAACATGACATCGATCCAGATCCGGATCACTCCGGTCACTGCTCACAATCGCCCGACCAATCGTATCCTTGAAACTATACAATGAGCCGTGAGCCGGCTCATTTCAATTTGGTGAACCGTGTCACTTCGGTCAGTGTACTGAGCCGACTCAGTGAGCCTGTTCGTTCATGAACGACCCATCTCTAATAGCAACCTCTTTACATTTCTTAAAGGGCACACTAGAATGCTATATACTTTTAAAAAGTTTTACTTTTGTAGGTTTTTTCCAGGATTCACGTCTTTAGGTTTTGACTTATCACACAGTATTTGAATATTATTTAAGCATGCGTACATCTTATTATGCCAGTTGACTGTTTTACTTTGAAAAGTTTATTCGTGCTGTTTCTCTAAATTAATTAGTTGTTCTTCCAAAATAATTTTCATTGAAAATATTATATTACACAAGTCCGCTAGCTTAGGTAGAGTTAACGAGCTTAGCAGAGGATTCAACATACATATCTAAACCCTAAAGCAGCAGATTTTATTACATATTATATATTTGACCCGCGATTTAGGTCTACAAAATTTCAGATTCCATTTTGGCTCGTCTGGGGAAAAAAATCGCCATCGCTGACCTAAAACTTATATCTATGAACAGGCTACAAGAAACTCAAAACAGACAAAATTGCATATTTTTAAGGGAGGCCTATATTCAGCAGTGGTTTTGAACGGCTGAACCCTAAAAAGTTACAATTTATTGTATTAATTTTCAAGGACTCCACAAAAGTTATTTTACTAAAGTTATAAAACTTTTAACAACAGTTTAAACAATCAATAATTTAAATACTGAAAATTTCCCAGAAATAAAATTGTTTTAATAGTGAATATAATAAAACTGAAGGTCTCTCGGAAAATATTTATTTTATTTTTATTACATTTAATCTAACAAACCTTGCTACTTTGTTTAAATACCAGTAATTAAAACATATGAAAAGTTAATAAAGGTATTTGTTATTGTGCGTTTTAAGTTAGAAAAGGAAATTAAAACTGTATGCTTACATTTTGATTTGAAGGTTGTTTAAATGCTCCTATTTTCAATATAGCAGGAAGCCAAAATACGAGTAAAGCTCTCCATAACAAAACTCCTATCTACAATCACCGCTGCCTAAAAGTTCACCTTCTACCAAACTGTAGTAGGTTCCATAGTTAAATAGGTATGGTTCCGAAACACGAACTAGTCAATGGGGCGCACAACCGTGTAGTACAAAACTAACAATCAGAAATAATATTGGTAACAATCTATGCATCAAAATTGGCAGCGAATTGCAATCTATCTAATGGGATATTTTTTATTGTAAAACAAACACTGATGGAGCTCGAATGGGAGGTTCTCCCGCACCCAGCGTATTTTCCGGACCTGGCTACAAGAGATTACCATCTGTTCCGATCGATGCAACACGCTTTGAAATGTGTATCATACATTTCCATAACAAAAAATTGATGTAAAGTAAGAATTTTCACACATTTCAGGGTTTTGTAGGTATATAATAAGTGTAAGAAGCCAACATAATACTGGATGTATAGGAATATTTGTTATATGATCACATCAAAATCAACAATTTTTTGATAATCACTTTTATTCGAGTACTTAGAGCTACCATTTCATAAACAAAATTGAAATAGTTTGCCAAAAAACCAACGTTTTTTCTTCAAAATGGCTTATTTTTTTTTAATTTCAGAAATGTATTTCTGACTATTAACAATGTGTTATTTGTTTTATAAGTATTGCATTACTATAATTGATTTATTCCTCTTTGATACCTTAAAAACTAAAATATAAAGTAATTCAAACAATAGATTGAATCACAACGTATAATAGTATAATAAATTAATAATAATAATGATGTTAATAATAATAATCCTCCTATCGAAGGGAAATCGAGTCCATTCCCGTCTGCAGATCTTCTGCCAACTCTTTGATCTGTAGGATGCAGAAAGCAGTGCTGCTCGGGTCACTCCGCATTGTGCGGGCACTGGATCTAGCGTAATTTCCGCGGCTGCATATCGCCAGGGTTTGGGATGCAGTCGTGTGTATTTAGCTCCACTAGTCTCTAGTATGACGCGGCTCAAAAGGTTGCTGAAGTTTGAGATTAGTGGACGTTTGTCAAGACCTGACAAAACCCATAATAATAAATCTCTTTATTGGCAAGGTTCAGTTTACACTGCTCTACCACCTAACCTTAATGTTATTTTACAATTTAGTAGACAATCGAGTACATACAATTTTTTAATGTTAACAAATAATAATATTGTTTACTTAGTGCAATACACAGTCTAATTGAACACGGATCGATCCATGTAGCTCACATTGAGACCATTTGTTGGTGGAGTCTGTTTTTTAATTGGGCAATTTTAAGATTTTTAAGTGTATAACTTTGAGTGTAGTGTACATTACCTATATTTTTTTCAGTTTTTTAGTTTAATCCGTCTGGCTAAAAGGGGACAAATTTCAACTTCCAATGTTAGGCCCTTTGGCTGCAATTTCTACCGTACATACAGACAGACACATGAGTGACGTTCTAAGGGTTTTTTGGGGGTCATACCTACAAAACCCTAAAAACACAAGAAATCAGCGACTTTCAATGCAACCTCCTTTAATATAAAGAGCTAAATATGTATTAGTTTTCATCTATTGAATAATTTTGAATTTTTGTTTATAAGTAATGCACTGGCATAAATTCCTTGCATATATTTTTCGAATCACTTAACAAACAATATGTATAATAGAATTTACAAGTCGCCTTGGAAATTATATGAGTCATAAAAAGCATTTTTATCCACAATTGTTTATTTGAAAAAAGTGTGTTAATTCAAGAAAACATGTTTACCCACATTTAGAGAAAAATGCACGAGTTCCTTATTGTTTCGAAAATACTTTTTCTTTGATGTGATATTTACTGCCTTGGCGATGTTGATTTTTCGTTCGCCAAATGAATATTAAAACGAACTAAAATTGTCCTTTACATTTTGCTTTTGAGTCATATTTCTGTTGATTATATTTTGTTTACACATTCATAACTTTTATGATATATAAGTTGTATTAATGTCTTAAGGAATTTATGGTTTTGTTGAAAGAAAAATGCCATACACAAATATTTTTATTTTACACAAATTTTTATTTTAAAGATGACTCATTTATTTTATTTTAGTTTAGTTTAGTAAAAGTTCTTAGCCCTACATCAGAGTTCTGAATCAAACTTAAAGCTTCCTTTATAATAGATCCATAGCACAAGTGCATTGTTTAAGCATAAAGATGCTACGTATCGAAAGCATAAAAAATATTCTACTCTTTTTGTTCTGTTTATTAGAAACAGATGTTCTGACGGGTCAAAACCTTTGTTCCATTTTTATGCATTATGTTATGAGTTTATTATAGACGAGGCTTGAATGTAGTGCAGAAATTTGGGCGCAGGTTTGTAGGTATGAGCACCAAAAAACCCTTATAATGTCACTCATATATCTGTCTGTCTGTACGGTAGAAATTGTAGTCAAACGGCTTAACATAGAAAGTTGAAATTTGGTATGCTCTTTGACCCACATACAGTGTTGCCTTGACTTACGAGTTTAATTCGTTCCGTGACGGAGCTCGTAATTCAAATTACTCGTATGTCAAATCAATTTTCCCCATTGGAATGAATTGAAAAGCCATTAATACGTTCCGGGCCCTCAAAACACACCGCAATTTTTTTGTTACATGTTTTTAGATAAGAAAATTGTGTTTATAAATAAGGAATATTGTATAAAAGCGCAATACAAGAGAATTACTGCAGTAAACTGATTAAGTATTATGTACATCAAGGTAAAGAAGATCAGACGACTTGATATACATAAATACCTACAGGAAAGAACAACCTTTGAAGAGTATCCAAAAAAAATTTTATTGAAAAATATCGAAAATTAAGCTCGTGACATGAATTTGAAATTTTCGTTCAGGACAAAGAGTTGATTTGCGGTGAGACACATAACTAATGACTGGATCATCTAAAACAAAAAAAACAAAAATATTTCGTTAGTTTATGAGTTTCTTGAGGTAACGCTGTCGAGTTTTTTCAAATATCTAGATTATTTAATTTTTGGTATAAGTTTGAAGTCAAAAAAACGAAAAAAACGGAAAATTTTTTTTCGAAATTTCTGTTTTCAGTTGTAAAAAATTCCATAAAAAAAAAATATCTCGACAGCGTTACCTCAAGAAACTCATAAACTAACGAAATATTTTTGGTTTTTTTGTTTTAGATGATCCAGTATTTAGTTATGTGCCTCACCGCAAATCAACTCTTTGTCCTGAACGAAAATTTCAAATTCATGTCACGAGCTTAATTTTCGATATTTTTCAATAAAATTTTTTTTGGATACTCTTCAAAGGTTGTTCTTTACTGTAGGTATTATCCCAATCAAGTTACTATTAACAGTTTTCTAAAAAAAAAAATCTTGAAAATGGGTATAAAATGTGCTGCTCTGACCATACCCCCCCTTAACATTATGCACTATGAATTACGTACTATCTATTAAAACATGAGCTGTGAATGATACTTTACTCATATTATTTCAGGTTGTTAGTTTTGTGTACGAAACTTATACTTAATCTGTAGGCGTTATTCGTACCGCTCTTGTATAAAAATACTAGCACGAAAATAATAATATCTGCAATCTTCCCAACGACACAATTCTGAAACAAAAATTGTACACAAAATTCCATCAATAAAATACTTAAAAGCTTTATCGTAATGTTTTCCGAGAGCTTTGTTTTAGTCCGTTAGTCCTACGCGAGATGTGCGTTCTTGCTGACTCCAATTCTGTCCGTATCCCCGAGGATATTCGGGAATCGTGTTCCTGCCGAGTTTTACTCCCATAGTTAAGAATGAAACGATGTATAGCCTTTATATTGACGCAATACCAACCCACTGAAAGGGAAAATGGCGGAGGACCTTGAAAGGGTGATAACACTTAACATTTTCTTTGTTTTTGTAGGTTTTAGTAGAGGGTGGCACACGTGTTATGATGTAAACAAAAGTATTTTTAGATTAATAAGGGTTGATTTTTAGAATTTAATTTTATATTTATGTCACCTAATAAGCTGACATATTCGCATTTCGTACGGTCTTCAGAACAAAAGACAAAAAGGCCCATCTAAAGGTTACTATAAGAATTCCGAGGCACTTCCGGTTTCACCGGAAATGATGTCAACTTTTGATCTAGCATAGGGAATCGATAATTTTATATTTTTTTCCTAAAAGTACCAGGTCTACAAGTATGAAATGCGGATTTTTTTCAAACTGGCCGCGCAAACCGAGTTTATATTTAAAAGTTTCAACACATATGGCGTTTTGTTAAGTTATCATTAAGTGTCAAATGCGTATAGGTTATAATTTGAAAAGTGATCATATAGTTTCGTTTTACTGTGTTAAAAATGTCAAATTTTGTGCCATATAAAGAGCATTCGCGGACAGTACTACTGTTTTGTTTTCATTTGAAAAAAACTGCTGCTGAATCATACCGATTGCTTCGAGAAGCTTATGGTGAATATGCTCCATCGCAAGATACGTATGAACGATGGTTTCGACGTTTCAAAAGTGGTGACTTTGATCTTACAGACAAAGAACATGGAAAACCTCCAAAAAAATATGAAGATACAAAATTGGAAACATTGCTACAGGAAGACGATAGTCAATCACAAAAACAACTAGCAGAGCAGTTAGGCGTTAGTCAACAAGCTGTTTCCAATCGCCTACGAGCGACTACTTAGAGATACACCCGAACAAGTACTAAAATTGTCATAACACAAATCGTAAATCTATTTGGGTTTAATGACTTCTTTTAATTTCATTAGCTTAAGGAGTAAAAAGTTTAGCTTTTTGTACTTTTGCATCTGGTCTAATTGTAAACAAATTGATCAAGTAACAAGTGTTACGACTTACGATTGATTATATTACTAACTTAGTGTTCAAGTTCACACTAAATAATAGTCTTAAGCAATAACTCAGTTGCCACCTGGAGAAAATAAAAATTGTTTAAGTTTAGGTCGTATTACAGAATGGTTTTAGTAAACATGGTATTGTGTATCGATTGATCGGAGTATCATATCACAAGGAGGTATATCAAGTGCGTGGATTGCTCGTGCAGAAACAACGGAAGATGTAAACAACTAATAACCTTGATGGTAACACGTGTACTATAAATCAAACTTGTTTAACATTTTTTTAGATGAAATTATTAGTTCAGGGAAAACATTTTTTAAACAAATAGAGGAAATAATTTAATAACCTTATCAAATTGTATCTCTTTAATCATAGTTATTCCAGTGAAATGTAACTTTTTTGTTTCTTTGGTGCTATTATAGCGTGTGTTCTACCGGTATACGAGGTCTGTTCAAAAAGTAACGCGAATTTTGTGTTTTTTCAAAAATTATTTATTCATGAATATCTATTTTGTCCCCATCAAAGTAATCCCCACCAGATATTATACACTTGTGCCAACGTTTTTTCCAATCCTCGAAGCACTTGAAAAAATAATTTTTTGTGATCTTGTTCAGCTCCTCCTTCGATGCCGTCTTTATCTCCTCACTCGTAGCGTAGCGTCGTCCTTTCATGGGCCTCTTCAGTTTCGGGAACAAGAAAAAGTCACAGGGGGCAGATCTGGGGAATACGGTGGCTGCGGCATTATTAGTGTGTTGTTTTTGGCCAAAAATTCGCGCACAAGCAACGATTTCGCGGCGACCCGTCTCATGCCCAAATCATTGGTAAAAATCGAATGGCACGACCCAATCGATATGTTTAGGTCCTCAGCAACTTCTCTAACGGTGATTCGACGATTGGCCAATACTATTTTCTTCACTTGATCAATGTTTTCGTCTGTTGTTGACGTGCTCGGGCGTCCGGCACGCTTTTCGTCGTTCACATGTTCTCTGCCTTCTGAGAACATTTTGTACCACCGATAAACGTTGCTTCGGTCCAAGGTAGCTTCACCATATGTCACAGTCAACATTCGGAATGCGTCCGCGCACTTAATTTTGTTTTTCACACAAAATTTGATACAGATTCTTTGATCAATTTTTTGGTATAGGCAAAAATCGAAGACGAGCCAAAACACGTGCAAGCAAAGCAACTGTGAAAAATTAACTGAACATTCAAAATGGCCGAACTTGTCGGCATAAGTGAGAGACATGTGAGTACCAACATAAAGCTATAAATGCAATAACTAATAACTTTTATTTGAGACGTTTTTTGATAAAACGATTTTTTTTTTCATACTTATATGTAACGTTTCCATAGTCATGATAAATAATATCTCTGTTAGAAAATATTAGGCCAAGTTATTTCTACTCTGCTGCTAGAATGGATTTTATACAAGTACTATGTGATGGCGGTCGATCCTGTGGTGGCCACAGCTGATTTTTTCATACTTATATGTAACGTTTCCATAGTAATGATAAATAATATCTCTGTTAGAAAATATTGGGCCAAGTTATTTCTACTCTGCTGCTAGAATGTATTTTATATAGGTATTTTGTGATGACGGTCAGTCCTGTGGTGGCCACAGCTGATTTTTTTTATTGATTTTATTTATTTACTTATTGTTTTTAATAAGTAGTGTAGTATAATAACCAACCATTTATTATTTTCCCTGCGGGATGACATTAGCCAAGACCCTGTAAAATTTTTGTGCGTTACCATTGGCGTTAATCTCAGCTGGGAAAGTCATATTGGACAGATCGCTCAGACATTATACAGATCGGTATACTGCATAAGAAACTTAGAATCCAACGTGTCTCGAAATGTTCAATTAACTGTTTACTACGCGCTGTTCGAATCCCATATCACGTATGCGTTGCTGGCTTGGGGACATTCTACCCATACCCAGCGAATTTTTCGCTTGCAGCTACGAGTTGTTAGAATTATTTGTGATCTAAAGTATAGACAGGACTGTCGAAAATATTTTAACATCTTAGGAGTTTGCCGTGTCTGTACATTTTTCACTGCCTGATTTACATGCACATAAATAAAAATAAGTTCAACAGCCAACAAGAAATCCATGGATATGAGACAAGGGGTAAACACTTAATACGGCCAACATACACCAGACTCAGTTGTACCAGATATTCGGTCAATTATTACTGCACCAAATTTTATAATATCTTGCCAGAATTAAGTGCTTGCCTCTCAGCTCTTTCCGGAATACTTTAAAATCGTTTTTCAAGAAAAATCCACTGTATTCGTTTGAAGAATACCTGGATAACGATTTTAATAACTTATGATATGTAAACATATATTTTTATTTAAATTATAATAAAATATTTTTTCAATTGTACTGATGTTGACGTGTGTAAAAATGTAAAATTTCAAACACAAATAAATATTATTATTATTATTATTATTATTAGTCATTTAGATGGGCTGCGTTAGTTGCAAATACTGTATGCTGCTGCCCGCAAAAAAAAAAGAAAAATTAACTAACTGTAACCATTATAAACGAGGCTTAACTGTAGATGTCGCAAGGGATTTTATGAAGTGCAAAGCAAGGACAACACCTTACCTGAACGATAGATACTCCAGACCTCTCTAAACTTTGTCAGGTGATATGTTATTAACACAATGAATCTAGGTGGAGTCCATATAACATGATATTTTTCAAAAGCCAAAGGTTAATTATGACTCTTTTGGTAATTATAATCTACAATAGTCTCGGATCACGATTCTACACTTTCTAATATCAATTTTTGAAGCCTCGTATGTGGGTGTATATTTATTGATGAATTATGTATTAAAATTTTGACAGTAGATTTACATTATAATGAGTCTGTAAGTTTTATTTGCTTTTACAGAAGAATGAGTAAAATAAATATGTTATGGATGTCAAATTGGGCAAAGATGAGTCAGCCAGTTTATAATGTATAGGATGACAGTAAACATTACCTTGACTTTTACAATTCCAATTGCAGAGATGGCGCTTATAATTTTAAACACGAAGCAATAGAAATTCTAGTTAATTAATGAACCGTAACCCAAAAACTATAATAAATCTCAAGCTAGCAGACAAAAGTATACGAGGTCTGTTAAAAGTATCGCGAATTTTGTGTTTTTTCAAAAATTATTTATTAATGAATATCTATTTTGTCCCCTTCAAAGTAATCCCCACCAGATATTATACACTTGTGCCAACGTTTTTTCCAATCCTCGAAGCACTTGAAAAAATCATTTTTTGTGATCTTGTTCAGCTCCTCCTTCGATGCCGTCTTTATCTCCTCACTCGTAGCGTAGTGTCGTCCTTTCATGGGCCTCTTCAGTTTCGGGAACAAGAAAAAGTCACAGGGGGCAGATCTGGGAAATACGGTGGCTGCGGCATTATTAGTGTGTTGTTTTTGGCCAAAAAACACGACGAATTTTGGTACGAATTTCGCGGTGACCCGTCTCATGTCCAAATCATTGATAAAAATCGAATGGCACGAGCCAATCGATATGTTTAGGTCCTCAGCAACTTCTCTAACGGTGATTCGACGATTGGCCAATACTATTTTCTTCACATCAATGTTTTCGTCTGTTGTTGACGTGCTCGGGCGTCCGGCACGCTCTTCGTCGTTCACGTCTTCTCGGCCCTCTGAGAACATTTTGTACCACCGATAAACGTTGCTTCGGTCCAAGGTAGCTTGAATCGAAATCGAAGACGAGCCAAAACACGTGTAAGCAAAGCAACTGTCAAAAATTAACTGAACATTCAAAATGTTACCTCGGCAAACTCATAAACTAACAAAAAAAAATTGGATTTTCGATTTCAGATGATCCAGTGACGAGTTATGCTGGTCACCGCAAAATCTAATTTTTTTCCCGGAGTCTGAGAAGATTTGCCATAGCTGGCTCATTTCGCCATATTTTGCCTTCAAAATTTCTTTGTATCTTCTTCAAAACATACTTTATATATGTACTTAGTTTGAAAATGAATAAATTTAACCATAGATTTGAAAAAAATTCACAAAAATATGCTTAAAATGTGGTTATCAGACCCTACCCCCCCCCTTAAGTGACTTCATGGTACACCCATGAAGTCCCTTTAACACTTTTGAGTGTACCAGAGGTATTTTTTTTTAAATTAACCTGTTCTCCACCAGGTTTGCAATGGTAACTACGTTGCTGCTTATAAATAAAATTTAATAATTTTACATATGTAGAAATAAAAATGCAATATTATAAATATTGTATTGATTAAAATTGTTTTATTATAATGATTCGCTTGACTTGCAGAGCGATTGTAGAATCTTCATAACAAATATTTAAATAAAATTTATGTTTTTGTCCAAGGACGAAGAAACACTTCCTGATGCTATATTTAATATTGTTTTCATACTTCAGTACATTAAACAACTTCTGTAAACAATTTGGAATTCTACACCTTTTCGCATTATTTGAAAATTTTAATTATTTTCACACCTGCCTCCGATACTATCGGCTTACTTAGCATAGAACGCGGTAAACATATTAACGAATGACATTGTGCATATTTGGATTCTTGACTTTTTACCGACCGCCAACATATATTAGGAAGGGAATTGTGATCATACCAATTTTGACATTTCGAGATTTCGATAGATCTCCACGAATTGAGGGCACAACATAACGTTTTGACTATTTTTAGCATGATGTCTGACGGTATATCTGTCTGTCTGTCGGTCCGTGTACACGTGCAGAGCAAATTCGGCTAAAAGGATTTTTATGAAACTTCATATTTAAACTTTTGGTAAAAATCGGTTAACTAGCCATGGAAGTTTACTCGTGTCGCTTTTAACATTTTTGCGAATATTTCACAACAGAGAAATATTTCGAAAAAATTTATTTAACAAAAATAATAAATGCGATAAATGCAATAACTAATAACTTTTATTTGAGACGTTTTTTGATAAAACGATTTTTTTTTCATACTTATATGTAACGTTTCCATGGTCATGATAAATAATATCTCTGTTAGAAAATAGTTATTTCTACTCTGCTGCTAGAATGTATTTTATACAAGTACTATGTGATGGTGGTCGGTCCTGTGGTGGCCACAGCTGATTTTTTCGTACTTATATGTAACGTTTCCATGGTCATGATAAATAATATCTCTGTTAGAAAATAGTTATTTCTACTCTGCTGCTAGAATGTATTTTATACAAGTACTATGTGATGGTGGTCGATCCTGTGGTGGCCACAGCTGATTTTTTCGTACTTATATGTAACGTTTCCATAGTAATGATAAATAATATCTCTGTTAGAAAATATTGGGCCAAGTTATTTCTACTCTGCTGCTAGAAGGTATTTTATATAGGTACTTTGTGATGACGGTCCGTCCTGTGGTGGCCACAGCTGACAAAAGTTGCTATAAAAGCAATAACTAACAACTTTTATTTGAGACATTTTTTGATAAAGCAGCATAAATTAAACAAGTACTTTGTGATGGCGGTCGATTAACAAATCATGTGGCACACAGTCAAAAGCCAAAAGTTTTGTGATGTGTGAATTTTCACACATTTCAGGGTTTTATAGGTATTTAATAAGTGATGACAAAATGGGTATATGTTAAAAGTCATACACTGTTCATACCTACGAAATCCTAAATTGGTCTAATTGTTGTTTATTTTTTTATAAAAAATGGTTGCCAAGTTAATAGCTGACAACAGCTGGACAGGTTTCCTTATAAAATTAATAACATATGACTAATGTTATTACATAAACTCTATTAAAAACAAATTCTTTGACAGATGATAACGAATTTTTTCAATAGAAAATTAATGAATACAAATTGCTGGTTTTGCAAAAAATAAATTATAAAGGAGAATCCACATAGAAACAGATTGAATAATATCACGAATTGAAATAGTTAATCTTATATTCATTTAAAACTCTGTTGTAATAGATCTACTTCATATTTTAATTTTATCTGATTCAGTGCACCTGCATTAAAAATGTTAGACAAATTCGTAATTATACCTCACTGCTAATTATAATTAAGGTTGTTATAAATTAGTAGGTCACGCCATTAAATATTTTTTCAATGCCATTAAAACCTGTTAAAAGTACCTTTTTTGTAATGTAGGTAAGAACAAAAACAGCAATATGTTTTACATTATTTAATTTTTATTTAGTCATTTGTATTAAATGGGCAGCCAACTTGTTTTTCTTGAATAAACTTTTTAGGATCAAAATGATTAAACTGAATTGACTTCGTGGTTATTTATCAGACAATTATACGCAGTTTTATAAAAAAAATACACGAATTGCGCGCGTGCATAATACTTAGTAACTGGAGAGAGTTACTGCGTTTTGGCGCCCTTGGCAAATAAATGTAAGTGATAAGCAAAAATAAGATTCTCACAGCCCAAAATGTAGATGATGAGCAAAAAAAATTGATGTGAAGTGTGAATTTTCACACATTTCAGGGTTTTGCAGGTATTTAGTAAGTGAATGATGATCATTTTGGATGCGAAAACAAATTTATATTAAAATATTTTTTTTGTTAATTTTAATTCGAACGCCTTATACCATTATTTAGGTTTATAAATATGTGCAGTATTTTTTTTTATATAGCAAGGTTCATTAAGAATTTCAAAATTGCGCCTATGGCTTCCATTGGTTGCTATAAGTTCCGCCCCTCTGATTTCGTGTACATTGAAACAGAATTAAATTATAATTTAAACAATTTCCACTGGCTATTAAATTTACGCTTTTAAAAATTAAATGCAACATTTGCCAAAATGTAATTAGAATTTTGAAAAAATAATTTAAACAATATAGAAATTAAAAAAAAAAAAAAAAAATATAGTCTCTTCTCCAGGGTTCGATCCCTATCGGATCGGGTTACATGGGTGAAAAGTCAGCGTTAAATACCACTAGACCAGCACACACGTTAGAGTGTTGCTTGTTACAAAGCTATAACTTGTGTACATTATTAGCAAAAAATCACAAAAAATGCGTTTTTTTCCAAAAACCTAATCTGATTAGAATTAATTAGTTAGTACATTACTTAGAATTTTTTCAGATTTTTAGTTTAAACCATCTGGGCTACAGGGTGTGGGACAAAAAAATTTTTGCACAATTTTGGCAAAAATCGCTTCAAAATAATTTATTTTGTAAAAATAAAAATTTGATCGTTAATCCACGTACCAAGGGCTTTCATTTGATACCCTACTCAGAATTATAAAAAAATATTTTTTTTTTTCGATGAGCACATATTTGTTTATATTTTTAGGGGGATATGTTTTTTAGATGTTTTAGTATTTTTCCTATGTGCGGGTCAAAGAGTTGTATAAGCATGCCAAATTTCAACTCTCTAGGTTTAGCCGTTTGGCTACAATTTTTACCGAACAGACAGACAGACAGACAGACGACAAAATGACGGTATAAGGGTTTTTTGGTCATACCTACAAAACCCTAAAAAGGTCCTCACCTCCCAAAATTCAAGTGAAGAGAAAAAAAAAAGGTCCTCGCTTTCGCAATGTGACGCCCTTTTCCTTAGTGCGCTAGGGGCTGTCCCCCCCCCCCTTACTGCGGCTCTGGACATAGGTATATTTCCTTTATTATTGACAACCTAAATGTATATACAACAAGAATTGTTTATACTAAGAAAACAGATCTTTTTTTTCAATGCATTTTTTCAGTTAGATGAATATTTTGATGAATATTGATTTAAAGAGGACAGTGGCGCAGCCAGGATTTTGTCTTGGGGAGGGCCGAATCAAATTTAGAGAGCACGTGGGCCGCATACGGCCCTCAACCTTATTTTTTGTGGCCCCTGAAGCGGTAATCAAAATCACTTGAGCTTATTTAGGGGAAAAATATATTTAAAAATGTAAAATATACTCTCTTCCCCTTTTCTGTTTATAAAACAATGTCAAGAAACCCTTCGGGATATTTAAAGTTCCGTCACTGCTTATCATTTTGTATGTAAAATAGACTGCGACCCAAATCAGTTCGACATCCCTGCTGTTGAATATTATATCAAATAAGTTTTTCTTTGTGAAAATAAAATTGGAGACCTTATTTTACGGATAACCGTCGTATTTGCGTTATTTGGAGAGCTACCTATAAACGAAGTCTCTCACTTAATATTTACTTAACATCTCAAATATATACAAAGAGTGGTTTAGAACAAAAAACGATTATTTTCTGTTCTACTTGAAATTGAAATATCTCCCTTATAATTTATGTTACAGCAAAAATATACATTACAAAAACCGTACAAAGTACGGGTATTCCAGCTAGTGATAATTATAAAATCATGTGCACTGTGTACAGTTTATTTGCTTGAATGATTAATTCTTAATCTAATTTATTAGTATTAAAAGCAGGAAACATGGTTCTTTCATCGTGAGTCCGTTGATAAAAGTGCAAATGTAACTGGTGTCCAAGAGTTGCAGTTGTGTAGCGGCGATGTCGTTGACCTGGAGCTCTGGTGCGAGTTGCTAGTGCCTTGTGCCGAGGTGTAGGTAGAAAGTGCGGCTGTGTTGGCCCGCCACCCGCCTCTCAATGAATACACACTCTAGAGGAGGAGACGCTCCGTTAACGATGTAAATTAACCTACACTTCACATGATTTATTTTTCCTTATTTCTACAACATCATTTAAACAGATAACACTGTTAGAATGAAGGGAAATAGCTTTAATTAACATATATTTGTGAAAATAGAGCTAATTTAATTTTTAGAATTTAGTTATAAACTAGTTACCAGGTCCACAAGTATGAAATGCGGATTTTTAAAAAAAATAAAATACATTAAACTCAGAAGAACAGTAAAAGTTTATTTATTCAAAGTATGCTTCATTAGAAGTTATACATTTTCCCATCTTTCAGGCAATTTGTGAATACCTCGCCAGTATAACTCGTCCCCTTTCCCCGCAAACCATTCATCTAGCCATTCTTTCACATTTTCATATGAACAAAAGTGCTGCTCGGCAAGTGCCCCATCGATGCGAGCAAGTGGTAATCTGAAGGGGCCAAGTCTGGTGAGTAAGCGGCATGGGATAGCACTTCCCACTTGAGTGCCTCCAATGTATTGCAAACTGCTTTTGCCTTATGTGATGGAGCGTTATCGTGAAGAAAGATTACCTTGTGCTGTCTTCTTTCGTATTCTGGTCGTTTTATGAGCAGCGAATCGTTCAATTCGATCAGTTGTTGTTGGTAGCGTTGGGTATTAACTGTTTCACCAGGTTTTAACAATTCATAATAGACCACACCCTTTTGGTCCCACCAAGTACAGAGCATTGTCTTTTTGCCAAAGCGATTCGGTCTTGCAGTTGATGTGGATGGTGAGCCTGGGTTCACCCATGATTTTTTGCATTTGGGATTTTCAAAATATCCATTTTTCATCGCCAGTAATGATACGATGCAAAAAAGACTTTCTTTTGTATCGTGCAAGCAAAATTTCACAAATGTTTTTGCGTTTTTCCATCTGCCTCTCATTCAATGCATGTGGAACCCATCTGCCGACTTTCTGGATCTTACCCATCTCTCGATTGGAAATAGCCTGTTGACTAACGCCTAACTGCTCTGCTAGTTGTTTTTGTGATTGACTATCGTCTTCCTGTAGCAATGTTTCCAATTTTGTATCTTCATATTTTTTTGGAGGTTTTCCATGTTCTTTGTCTGTAATATCAAAGTCACCACTTTTGAAACGCCGAAACCATCGTTCACACGTATCTTGCGATGGAGCATATTCACCATAAGCTTCTCGAAGCAGTCGGTATGATTCAGCAGCAGTTTTTTTCAAATGAAAACAAAACAGTAGTACTGTCCGCGAATGCTCTTTATTTGGCACAAAATTTGACATTTTTAACACAATAAAACAAAACTATATGATCACTTTTCAAATTATAACCTATACGCATTTGACACTTAATGATAACTAAACAAAACGCCATATGTGTTGAAACTTTGAACTATACACTCTGTTTGCGCGGTAAGTTTGAAAAAAATCCGCATTTCATACTTGTAGACCTGGTAGATAAAATTAAATGTTATAGGGAAATAAATTTAAGATCGTAACGCCGCGGTGTTCAATTTTTGAACGTAGTTAAAGGGTACTTTATACTATCGTTACATAGCTGTGTAGGCATTGTAGGCTTATATAATAATATACCGTATTTTTCGGACCATAAGACGCACCCCAAATTTAAGAGACAATTTTTAGAAAAAATATTTATTATTGTATCAGCAACATTCTGTTGATATTCACTCTCTGTGCTATCACTCGTCTCGTTAATGTCACTGTTCGTATTATTTTCGTCTAAACTATTGTCAATCTCTTTAAAAACCAAGTCATATTCGATACCATCCAATGCGTTGCTTATACCGCATTTCTTAAAAGACTTTATAATCGTCTTTTCTTTTACAGCTTCCAATGAATTTACCCAGATACTTCTGAAATTGTCTATTTCATACGCCAGTTGCTAACATCGTGATTTGGCTTTATCATCCGTTTGTTCCACTCTTCCCGCATAAAATTATTAAATGGTTTATTAATCGACACATCAAAGGGGACTTGTAAGGCCTCTAGAAATGACAGCTAATTCTGTATTCATTTCTATTATATTTTCTTGGTTGATTCTGTTTTATGCGCTCTGAATTGATTCCAAACTAACATCACACACTTTTTAAACGTACCTATACATTCGGATCATAAGACGCACCCCAATTTTAAGACGATTTTTCTGTATAAAAAGGTGCGTCTTATGGTCCGAAAAATACGGTAATAATAACTTGCCCACCGTTCTCGCTAGCAGTGGCGCACGACCTTGACAAGTGTGTTGTATACAGCCATTGTTAAACCGTGTATAACTTTTACAAAATTGCATTTTGTTATGAGTGATGGTGAGCAAGTCCTTGTGTAACACAAAAAATTTTACATGCAATTTCTTATCAGCCACGTAAACGATCGGTAAGACGTAAATTCTACCTCAGAAACTCTTATTAATATCTTCTGATGTTACGGTCCTGTGTATTGAAGTCGTCCCGTTCTTCAACTGTATTCATATATGTAGCAACAGATCTTCAATGTACGTAGACAAACCGTACCGTGACTTGGTTATATACGGCAATGTTTAAGAGAGACACAGCCCACTCCGCGTAATTTATTACCAAGATCAGCGGAAAAATACAACCTGTAGCTTGAGCACAGAAGCTACTAGCCAACAGCTTTCTAACACATTTTTTACACGTCAAAATTTAATACTAATGACTAGCAAGAATGCAACAAAATGCAACTGAAATGTGGGAAAAGAGAAATTAATTTTAATCTCAAAAGGATTTGATTTAAAAAGTGAAATTGCCAGATTAAGACACAAATAGTTTTTGGTGGCAGCGCTATTGAATTAGAGTGGTGAAAATTAGAACTAAAAGACAGATAATTAATTTTTAAATCACATTTTAATTAATATTATAGCCAAATTTTTGAATTAAAATATTATAAATTTGAAATAACCGACCATGGCGCGAAGTTTGCCGAGTAAATACGACTGAGTATAACGTCAAACGACTGGGGTTTGACGTCACAGATACAGCTACAGTCTGTTCCAAACGGTTAAGCGGAACTAAATGGGAATTTAGTTCTTTTAGGTTGCCACGAGAAGGGACCTTGCTTGGGTTATTTCATTTTTTACGTTGAGATGTCAAAATTTAAAATTTCAACAATGAAACCATGGAAACGAATGAAATATGCCAAAATTAAATATTTTTTTACGTATTTTAATGACAAAAAAATAAATAAATGGGAAATTTTTATTAAGAATGACACAAAAAATCAAAATATAAAGAAAATGACATTTTAAAATGATTTTAACCTTAACCAAAAAATGTTAATTGTAAGTATGATTTACAAAGCTTAAACAAAACGGCCGAAAAGCACGATTTAAACGATGAAAGTAACTAGATTGCAAAATCTAGTTCCGCTTAACCGTTTGGAACAGACTGTACAACATAATCTTTACGTGTGTATATTGTATTGTTCGAGAGTTTTGTATTTGTTTTTAAACAATTTTTCACGCATTTATTATTAAAATGGCAAATAAAGATTTTGTTAGGGCTCAGAGTGATAACGTTGATGCATTTATGCTCATGGAATATATTAAAAAAAATATGCAAACATAAAGTTTACTTTTTTCTGAAATATCGGTTTTATTTCACCTCATAGCTTCCAGCCACAAATTTCGCCTTTTCTGTTGTTTTCGCCATCAGGTAATGATATAAATTGTTTTTTTGGATTAAACAATATTTTCGACTATGTTTCGAAGTACTGGGGCCTAATTAAACTTTATTTTAATTATAATCACTCTAACTTTACATAACCTATAAAAGTTATGCAAGCAAATAAGTTCACGACTGTATAGGCTGCACGCTGTACACTGGGTAGGCTGTACGCAGTACACTGGGTAGGCTAGTAGTGTACTGCGTCACTTAGAAGGGGTATGACGTCACACGTCGCTTTCGCGCGCTACATATATTTATGACTTTTTTTAAGCCTTCAAATTAAAAAAAAATATGCAAAACTGTTTTTTATGTTTATATGCAATAAGAGGAATATAATAAAAAAAAATTTTAAAATCATGCCTGTCCCTTATTGTTGCCAATATTTGAAATACTTTTTCTTTTGTATCGTCTGTAACTCTTGCTTGTATGTGTACATTTCTATTTCGTAATGTAATATAGCACTACTTGTCATAATTGTTATTTCATACATGCTCACTTGCGATAAGTTAAATTCTTACTATTAAACTGGTAAGTGAATTGAATTATGTTATTACACCTCTGCATGGTAATTTTGCATTTACAAAACCATCAATTATCTTATAAATACAGTAATTATTACCACCTTCTTCATAAAATGTTATGTGATAAGTTACACGCATATATCTACTGAATAATTAGCATACATTCAAAGATAATGTTCCAAACATTTAATACTATTACCGCACGATAAAGTCTTCTGCATTCTTCTTCAAGTGCCATCTCGGGATAGAAGTGTACCAGATTGTGTAGTAACGTAATTATAATTTTGGATATAGCAGGTCGAAATATATATCTAGCCATAAAGACTACCATAAATTCCACATTATACTTAATTTAAATTTTCTGTTAGTTGATACAGTTGATACATAGATGCATCTTAAACAAATTGGAAACACCTGTCATTTTTCAATGTGACTACTTCTGGCCATTACCCCGCGCTTATATCTCTGCGGCCACAAGTCAATAGAATTACGAAGGGTTTCTACAGAAAAAACTCTTCGCCGCCTTCATCAAGGAACTAGCGATTTATAGTGTATTTTCTTGAAAACCATTCCGGACTAGAATTTATAGTCCGGAAGGTTGAGGTTGGAGGCGGCCAATCAGTAGCAGGAATAAAGTCCGGTACAATGATTTCAAGTCACTGCTGCGTAGCCTTCGCATTACTGGCGCTGAATTTTGCTAGAAGTTTCAGTGGTGACCATCGAATAGGGAATTTTTCAGATCTTTAACTGTCGACTGTAGTAGACTTTACCACCTGAACAAGCTGAATTTAGACCCGGTCGCAGCTGTGAAGATAAAGTGACGTTTGACTATTTTTAGCATGATGTCTGTCGGTCTGTCTGTCCGTCTGTCTGTCTGTCCGTCTGTCCGTCTGTCTGTGTACACATGCAGAGCAAATGCGGCTAAAAGGATTTTTATGAAACTGCATATTTAAGCTTTTGACATCAATGACACGAGTTGATCAACTTTTGGTAAAAATCGGTTGACTAGAAATGGGAGTTTACTCGTGTCGATTTTAAGATTTTTGGAAATATTTAGCAACAGAAAAATATTTCGAAAAAATACTTATATGTAGGGTGACCATCCGTCCCGGTTTTAGGTCAATTGTCCCGGTGTCCCGAAAAATGTTCTCGGGACGCCCGATTGTCCCGGTTTTTGAGGTGAGGACTCTTTTTGCTCTTCACTTTGAATTTAGGGGAGGTGAGGACCTTTTTGTTTTGCTCTTCACTTTAAATTTGGGGAGGTGAGGACCTTTTTTTTTGCTCTTCACTTGGATCTGGGAGGCAACAAAGACCTTCTTTTTTTTCCCCTGTGTCCCGGTTTCCCTTCACTGAAATCTGGTCACCCTACTTATATGTAACGTTTCCATGGTCATGATAAATAATATCTCTGTTAGAAAATATTAGGCCAAGTTATTTCTACTCTGCTGCTAGAATGTATTTTATACAAGTACTTTATGATGGTGGTCGGTCCTGTGGTGGCCACAGCTGATTTTTTAATTCATGTTTAGGCTTTGAAACCATATAATAGGTAATATTGAAAAGATGTAACGCTTTACGAGGTAAAGCTGTAAATCTATTGACAGGTCATTCACTAGTTAAAAGTTCTCTTATTCCTCAAAAATGCAGTTCATGCTTGTACGACTCTTTAAAACCGACATTAAGAGAAATTAAATAAGAGAAATGTAATAATAAAGTATGTATTAAATTGGTACATCCGGTATAATTATCTGAAGTAAAATTAAATAATTTTTAACAAAGTGTGACCTCTAAAAGAGTCCTAAATAATCCTAAATATCACGTAATTCAAATTACACAAATTACATATACGTGTAACATTTAGCATACAATGTATCCTTATGTGTTGGTTTACATTAGCAGAACATGCAAAGGGCAGGCTGTACAGTTCTTACAACCTCGTTTGTTCTGTTTAAGTCAAACTTTAAAAAATCTACTAGTCTAATGGGACATCATGTCACTGGTGCGTGAATATCCAATTAGTTTCTAATGCCATTTCACCCTACTGTTTTTTTAGGATAAAATTTTGCACACACGTGCATAACTTATAAGATTTCACATCGGATGATATGCAGGTAACTTTGAAATATAATCAACGGATTAAAATTCTTTAGGTATTTCATCGTCTTGCAGTTTACGGTAAAATTGTGAATAATACTCTCTAAGTTTATTTATTGGTACTCCCTCTCTCCCAAAATAATTACTTTTAGTATCTAAATTGCCCGAAATATGTTGGCACATTTGTAAAAAATCAGCTGTGGTCACCACAGGACCGACCGCCATCATAAAGTATATAAAATACATTCTAGCAGCAGAGTAGACATAACTTGGCCTAATATTTTCTAACAGAGATATTATTTATCATGACCATGGAAACGTTACATATAAGTATGAAAAAAATGAGACTACAAAAAACGTCTCAAATAATAGTATATTATGTTACTAGGAGTAGAACGCGCTCTTTTTTGTGCTGAGCTCAAATCTTGTTGCCGAGGCTTGCATATTGAGCGAAGCACAAAAAAGGCGTTCTACTCCGAGTGACATATACTATTTTTTCTTCAAGCGTAGTTATTAAAAATTTGCATCCATAAATACTTATGACTTTATAGTTTCAGATGCTATTGCTGCTAATTCCGGCGGTGTACATTGAATTGGTTGAGACATTTTTTAATTTTTAATCTTTATATTGTGTATTTTGTAACTAATCACAGAATGATCACAGAATAATAATAAAGTAACTCACTAATAACGTAACAAATTTCTGAATTCACTACAAACCACGCTACAAACATATTAAATTGACAGATGTTTTGTTTATGGCGACTGCTGCCATCAGTGCCATCTGTTGATAATTATATGAACTATCATTTTTTAATTTTTAATCTTTATATTGTGTATGTTGTAACTAATCACAGAATGATCACAGAATAATAATAAAGTAACTCACTAATAACGTAACAAATTTCTGAATTCACTACAAACCACGCTACAAACATATTAAATTGACAGATGTTTTGTTTATGGCGACTGCTGCCATCAGTGCCATCTGTTGATAACTATATGAACTATCATTTTTTAATTTTTAATCTTTATATTGAGTATTTTGTAACTAATCACAGAATGATCACAGAATAATAATAAAGTAACTCACTAATAACGTAACTAATTTCTGAATTCACTACAAACCACGCTACAAACATATTATATTGACAGATGTTTTGTTTATGGCGACTGCTGCCATCAGAGCCATCTGTTGATAACTATATGAACTATTTACTAGTATAAAAATGTGAACATTTTTATACTAGTAAAAAAATTTATCATTTCTACCGAATGTTTTGAACAATGTAATGTTAGCATTATAATCCGCTTGAAGAAAAAAGTTATTAATTATTGCTTTTATAGCAACTTTTGTTCAATAAATTTTTTGAAAATATTTTTCTGTTGTGAAATATTCGCAAAAATCTTAAAAACGACACGAGTAAACTCCCATTTTTAGTCAACCGATTTTTACCAAAAGATCAACTCTTGCCATTGATGGCAGAAGCTTAAATATGAAGTTTCATAAAAATCAGCCGAATTTGCTCTGCACGTCTACACAGACAGACGGACAGACAGACCGACAGACATCATGCAAAAAATAGTCAAAACGTTATGTAGGAACCTCAATTCGTGGAGATCCATCGAAATCTCGAAACGTCAAAATTGGTATGATCACAATAGAAATGCTCTGAGCGCTCTGGCGGATCAATCGAATGGACTAAAAATAAGCTAATATGTACGCTCCGACTGACTTTACGAATGGATCGGGAGCACTCGGATCGCTTGGATTGATCTGACTGAGTAAACACTTATTATTTGAGTTATTGGTCCCCCCCGCTGGGTGCGAGCTTTTACCATTCTCAAAAGACTTTTGTCATACCTGGCATAACACTTTTTTCTTCACAGTATGCAGCGGCGGCCGGTGAAGCATGTTTGGGAGGACAATCAGCATGATCGGACACGCTCGTGCTTTGTTGTTGCTATACTACTGTTGAGCGATATAGTACGAGCTTGTCCGATCATACCAATTGCCCTCCAAAATATGCTTCACCGGCCGCCGCTGACTGTAGGTAACCTAAGAGCTTCAAAAGGGTCAAAACCGTATATATTTATATTGGCATCTGACACTACCGATAGAGGCGCTACTGCATTCACATCATGGCTGACTTTGGTAGGATATTTTTGACAGGTTCAATGGTATCTTCATGTGATATTTATTGAAACACACGGGAACACACTCTAAGATGGTCTTTAACTGTATTTCCACTTCTAAGAACATATTCCCATGCTTGTCATAAACTCGACTATCCTACAACCGTCAGTTTCTCAAAATCTCACTAGAGTTTGTTTGCATTATCCTTTGTTAACTTATTTACAAAATGTCATATTTTAAATCCTATTAAAAAACCTATGTGGAAAATATTTCTTTCTCACGTGTGTTAATTAAATTTGATAAATAATGCATAAAGATAATTTTTCCCTGTTAGATAAAACTTAAATTTAAATCTGTATTCAACATTGTGTATAATGTCATTTGTATATATTAACATTAACAATGCACCTGCAAAATAATGTACCGAGATATGCGTGTTTGTTATGTATATCAGCTACACACACCCCTCTGAACACCTGTGAAATGAATAGACCGAAACCGAACTGAACAAAAGCCAGATTCATACCTGACGTATTCACCTACTTTTTGATCTTTGTCACATTGTATGATTAAGGATGCATTGCTTGCGAATCATGTTCAAGTTAACACCTGTGGATTTGTAACCCTAAATAACTAGCTATAAATCATCTTGGAATACTCAGACAAAAGCAATAAGTTCCTTTTGTGTTACTAAGATACACAACAATAGACTGTATGCCTAACATTGTGCAAGTGTACAATCAGAGCCGCAGTAAGGGGGGGGGCGGAGAGGGGGGGGTCATCAAGAACGGTAGAAAACGTGGAGAATGTTAATCAATCTGTTCGTGACGACCCGAACCTTTCAATTCGGAAGCGCGCAAGTGCTTTAAATGTGCATAGATCATCATTACATCGCATTATAACAAATTTAAAGTCTTTTAATTATAGGCATGCTGTATGAAAACGCGGAAAATCATATTTTTTTATTACAAGATCACATGACCGTTTGAGCCCTTTGGGACCCTCCGAATCGCATGCATATATATAAAAGACTTTAAATTTGTTATAACTTTCTTTTGACAAAAGGGCAAGCAATATTAAATCAGAGAAAAGCACAAAAATTTTGTGTTTAAGTGGAAATGCAATTTTCCCTATGACCGGAAAGCGTGCAGGGGTTTAGTACCATCTCTTTTTTGTTGTCACAGGGTAAATATTCTCTCCTCCAAAAGGCATGCTGTATGAAATCGGAGACCAAAAACTATCATGAGCTTCCCGGTCTATTACCTACAAAACCCTGAAATGTGTGTAAATTCACACATAATTTTTTATGAGACTAGAAAAAATATAGTTACCAGATTGACCCTACATATATTTATCAAAGAGCTAGGCGTTATCTTTAATATTAATTTTCAGTTACATTAGAACTGCTGCATTGCCTAATTAATTGCTGATTGATAATTAATTATTTAAGGTTCGGTTTCAGGACGTAAAATGAAACTTTGGAAAGATTTATTATTATTAATTCATTACCATAAATTTCACACAGACAATCAATAAATAAAGGACGACAGATACAAAATATTAATAGTTATATGTTTTATTAATGTAATATCCGATTTAACATTAATAAATTTATTAGTAGGTAACAAAAGTGTAAAGTAAATAATTTTAGTTTTACGCTGTACCTCCGTAACGCCTCAAATGGTTAATTCAATCGAAGAAGTATATAAAAAAAGATATGTTTTCTTATTATAAACTATTTTTGTCATATATGATTTTGCTATTGTCAATAATAAGGCAGATATATTATGTAGATCAGCGTTTCTCAACCGGGGGGCCGTGAAAGCTTCGTCGGGGGGCCGCGAAGTAATAAAATCGAAGCATGAAATTATAATAGAAAAACGCTCAATTTTGCAAAATATATTCATAAATATATGACATTTATATTCATTAAAATATACCTTTTAAACTTAAATAAAATAAATTATACTTATTTTGACAACTAATTTAAACTAAATAAAACGGTTCGCGTTGGAGGTACTTCAAGTACTTTCAAGTAGGTACGACTTGAACTTGCAATATTTTTAGTTATGCTCCGAGCTACTGTTAGCTAAAGAGTAAGGATGCGAAAGTGTTCAAAATGGAAAGCAACTTGGAACAATGGAACACTTGTAAATAAAAATACTTGCAAGCCATTATAGATAATCGTAACAGATATTAAAAACATGTTTATATAAAAGTTGTTTTTTTTCAAAAGTTTTATCAAATTATACCCAACACCATACGTTCCTATATAAAAAATCGAAGTTGTCCTTGATATCTTGTACTTCCGGTTTATTCCGAAAATTTAAATACTACCATCCAATTATTTGGGTAAACTCTGGTCACCAAATTTTTTTCCCAACTTGCTCACACATCGTCTTTTCGAGAAAAATCGTGTTTCCTCTATCTTGATACACCTTGAGATCCCTCCCTCGCTCCCCCTCTATATATATATATATATATATATATATATATTGATACAACCGACGTGGTCAGACCAATGATATCCAACAGGCGACCTAAGACCTACCGTTATTTAAAGGATTTCGCGTGTATATATGCCAGATATAGAATCTACCAGTTATAACTCTCAGGGCACACTGAGAGGGGTAAGAAAATCTCAAAAAAAAAAATTCGCTATGTTTAATAAACATTATTAGACCCAGTATATGGAACCGCTTTTTCAGTATCACCTGTATAAAATAGTGTTGTTCAATCGACATTGTCAGGCCTTGCGACGTTGCCAATTTTATCATAGTGTATAATATGATTTGTAAAGCTGAAAACATTCAAACCGACTCATTCAGTCCTACTGTTCAGGAGTATGTTTACACTCAAGAGTGCATTTTAAATAAATAATAATAATATTATATGTGAAAAAACACTTGTTGATAATTCATATACGTATTTGCAATGTAACATGTGGATCAAAATGTCCTTTCTTCGGGCAGCTATGTTTTATATAAGAAAATCTCCTTTTTTTTCGACAAATGACACGTGCATTATGAATACTCAATTAACAAAAGAAGATCTGCGATTTATAATACATAAGCCATCTGAGACTGAAAGACTTTTTGATCATAAGTTAGTAATTACATTTAATATATGCCGATTATTATTTTATACATAAAATATATTCGGGGGATCCTCCTGTGCTGTTTTTTTCACGCGTTTTTGAAAATGATTACACTTCAAATTAAATAATTTTGTTACTCAATAAAATGAAGAAATATTAGTCAATACTGTCGCATACTTGACCCGAAAAGCACAGCCACTAGGTTGTACTGCGCATTAAAATATATTTTTACAAATTGTATCTTGGTTTTAATTATATTGGCGTATTATTTACGTATTTTGTTATTAAGGACATTTATTACTGTATAAATTCAGTAAACTATTACTGTCGTGATAATAAAAGGTAATATTTACAATTATATTTCTCATATGAAAAATAAAGAGAAGTCATCATCATCATTGACGCGACAGCACGAGATGAGTCTAGATCTCTTGATTTCAAGTTTTGTGACCACATTTTCAATCTGTGTACATGTAGGAGTAATATAGACAGGATTACGTCTATTTTTTAGCGCACACAGAAATGCCCGTACAGCTTATAGCCGGTTGCTAAGCAGAGCCCGTAATTTGTCTAAATATGTTTTTACACAAATTATTTTAACAATTTAATTATTATCTACTTGCGAGCGGTCAACGGCAAGCACAAACGATTTATTGCTGGCAGCCACAGGCTTGCTTGTGATAAGTAAAATTAAGCAAGATCCTTAGAATCACCGATAAACGAAATTTTATACACCAAAAAGAAGTATGCGTGTCAGGTGGATCATAAACGAGAAAAAAATAATATTTGTAAAAGGTTGTTTAATTAGACCTTTTTGTTATATCTCACTGTTTTTTTTTTTTTTTTAGTGCAGTTTCGGCTCTGGCAATTCTCAAATTTACGGTGAGCCGAAACTACAGTCAGTGAACTAATCTGTGAAACGTAACAACAAGCATCATTTAACAACCTTTTATCTTCTAAGTGAAATTTACAAAGTTGTGGAAAATTTACATATATAAATAAAATTGGAGGTTAAATCTGTTCTTTTTTAGGGTTTTGTAAAACCCTTATACCGTCATTTTGTCGTCTGTCTGTCTGTTCGGTAAAAATGGTAGCCAAACGGCTAAACCTAGAGGTTGAAATTTGACATGCTTATACAACTCTTTGACCCGCACATAGGAAAAATACTAAAACATCTAAAAAACATATTCCCCTAAAAATATAAGCAAATATATGCACAATAAATTTTTTTACAGTTCTGTGTATGGTATCAAATTAAAGCCCTTGAAACCTGAATTAACAATCAAAATTTTGTTTTTGCAAAATAAATTATTTTGACGCGATTTTTGCGAGAATTGTGCAAAATTTTGTCCCACACCCTGTAGCCCAGATGGTTTAAACTAAAAATCTGAAAAAATTCTAAGTAATGTACATTGGTGTGAACCGGAATAGTAAAACAGGAATTTTTGATCAGATTATGTTTTCGGAAAATAACGCATTTTTTGTGTTTTTAACTAAAATAAGTAAAATATTTAATCCGCTATTTAACACAGTAAAGGAGTGAACGTTCGTAGATCAGTGGTAACGTTCTCGCTTCGTAAGTTGCAAACTACTGTTCAACTCCCGTCAATTTTTATTTATTCTGTTTTTTTTTTGCATTTTTATTTTGTTTAAATTATTTTGTCAAAATTCTAGTTATATTTTGGCAAATGTTGCATTTAATTTTTGCCCAACCTGTATTTTTGGGAATCATAAAATATAGATTAAATATATTCGAATCAATTTGATTTTGTGTTGATATTATAATTTAATTCTATGTTTGAATGTATACGAAATCAGAGGGGCGGAGTTTATGACTTAAACAACCAATGGAAGCCGTAGGCGCAATTTTCAAAATATTAATGAACCTTGCTATATAAAAAAAAAATACTGCAAATTTTTAGAAACCCAAATAATGGTATTAGGCATTCGAATTAAAATTAATAAAAAAATATTTTAACATAAAATTTGTTTTGGCTTCCCAAATAATCATCATTCACTAAATACCTGCGAAACCCTGAAACGTGTGAAAATTCACACTTCACATAATTTTGTCTTAGTACCCATTTTTCGTTTCTACATGTTCCAAGTGAATGTAAGACAAAATTCACAAAAAAAATCTCTCTGCCTGTCTGATATGCTTTTTTTCTATGGGTTTATTTATCTGACATTCAAAAAACAAGAGCTATATATATTTTCTCGTAATTTAATGTCATGACAGAGTGAAACCAGGTTTCGAGCCTATGATATGGCATCTTAAAATTTGAAGTTAAGAGGCGAATGTAGCCACCTCCAAAGTCCATCGCTGCACGCGGGGTGCGGTGGCGAGAAGTCGTATTACGTCATTGGGGGAGTGACCAAAGTGGAAGTAGCTTACAGGGAGAGGGAAAAGTGCTAATATTTATAAATCAACCTGTATTTTTGGGAATCATAAAATATAGATTAAATATATTCGAATCAATTTGATTTTTTTTTTAATTTCAAGATATGAAAGAAAATATCAAAATTTTAATAAGTAAATAAGTAAATAAATTTTAATAAAAAATATAGTAAATAAATTAAATATTTTAATAAGTTTAAATTTGTATTTTGATTTATTTTTAATTTTCAATTTTACAGTGCTATACTTTTTTCAATTTCACATGACTGTTACTCAGTAAATGAATAAAAATTACAAACGTTAACACTTAACCACTCTATATTGTAATTTTATCTTTAAAATAAGCTCTTGTATGTGAAAAGTGATTAATATTTATTACCAATTCTGATTTTACAGATAATTTTGTAGAAATAATAGTTTTTTTTTTATCATCAAAAAATTATGTTAATAATCATAGATTCACTCCTTTAGGGGTTGATTTAACTTTTGGTTAAACTCGATTACAGTATAACAATCCCATACGTTACCATAACAACCATGTTCTGACCATTTGGTTATAGTTAACTAAGCTTTCAGAAGCCGGCCATAATTATTTAACTTAATTTTTGGGACCATTTTTTTGTGTCAATATGAATTTGTATTCTACCACGGAAAGTCTAAAATAAAACAGGTAAATTTGACGTCACAAACTGTTTTATTCCAAAGATCTTCTGTTACCCATTTTAACCGAATTCAAAGATATGTGTAGGAAACGAAGGCGGAGCTTAAGACTCCCTCTACTATGATTAGATTAGTTTAAAACCACGCTACCAGATGGATACATCTCTCGATGCTTGTAAATGCCAGTATTTCATATAAATAGTGTTTCGGTGTGGGCCAAAGAATTGGTGCTAAATATTAATTAATTTTCATAAATAAGGGCTCATTTTAAAGATAAAAGTACAATCTATAGGATTCTAGCTATGGAATTTGCAATTGTTATTGATTTACGGAGGAACAGTGATGTGAAGTTAGACAAAGTTTAGGACATTGTAAAACTGAAAATTAAAAATAAAACCAAATTTTAACTCTTAAATCCAACGGAGCCAATCTTTATCTTCAAATTTAAAAAAAAAATCAAATTGATCCGACAATATTTGGTTCAAATTCTTTGGCCCTTTCAAATGCACGTATCCGTTGAGCGTAACCCAGGTACAGTACGCTCTTAAACGTACACATAAATGTTCAATACTTAAAATGAAATGGGAACTTTTGTTTTTTACAATTATTTTTATTTTTTACAATTAAGAAAAGTAATTGTTCAAACGAGTTATTTGTAATTTGAAACCTTTTGTGTTCTTCTTTGGAATTAAGAATAAATTATGGACATTGATGTCCGTATTAGAATAATTTTCTGTGAAATATATGAACAAAGTTCAAACTTATTAAAATGTACATTTATTTGGGATTCTAATAAAAATATTAAATAAATTTAACGTCTCATTTGAAGCAGTAACATTCAGCATGCTTTAAAAAATCTATAAACTATAAAAATGTAATTATTTCTAAATTGGAAAAAAAAGAAGAATTTCATGGCGCAAATACCAAAATTTTAATTTGAACAAATTTGATACAAATCGGTTATATGCATTGTTTTCAAGTATCTACGAGTCTGCCAAAACTAAATTTGAGTTTAAAGTTTTTCTGTTAGACAAATTGAAAGAAAATATTTAAGTTCTTACAATGAACTAAAATTATCATGACTGGAATGTTTATCTAGCTCATTCTATACAGTGTTGCCAGATTTAAGGCTTGACAACGTCGACTGAATTGTGCTGGTCTGACAAAGTCGGAATCGTACATTTTTTGTATAAAAAGTTATATACAAAAACTACTGGCGCGCGCTCTTCACGACAAATCAGTGAACTAAATTTGTATATAAATATACGATCTACCCTCGTATTCAGACCATTTGTGAAATTTTCTCTGTCATCGCTGCTATATAATCAGGGTGCAAGAGCTCCAAAAAACATGAAAAACGTTTTCAGACCATTCCCCTGGTCTGAAAACGTCAATTTTGGTTTGACACCGTCCATTGAGTACATAGAATTGGCTTGCATAAGCGGTAAAACAAATATATATATATATATATATATATATCTACAGGACTGGCGGTTGGGAAACACTGCTCCAGGTGACAGATAAGGTTATATGATACTTTCTGTGCTGAATAAATGTCATCCCGTCTTTCAATACAAATGTATCTATCGGATAGTTATCTAACGGATAATGAGACTGATGTATTGAATTCACTGCTTGGTAATGACATTTATTCAGAAGATAAAGTTCCAGATACCATTATCTGTCGGGTAGTTACCTAGTGGTTTAAATGAAGGTGGAAAGACCGGGCCTTAAGGTCATAATGCCCGAGGGGGACACCTTAGCCTCCCAAATGAACCCGTAAATAAAAAAATTAACCTGTATAAAATTCTCGAGAGATAACTCCATTATACTTCCAATAGTAATTTCCATCCCTTTCTGAGATCTGAGAATTATCATTGATAGCCCAAAAGTCATTCTATTATCGCCTCTGTCTTCCCATTTTACCATATAGGCCGTGTCTCCAACGCTATAGCTCTGAAATTTTTTAATAAATCCTCAATCAAAATGTATAATTTAAAAAAAATATATATAAACTTAAATGTTTATATAAAGATACAAAGTAACAAAATATAAATTATTTTAGATGATGTAGTACCAAGTAACTTCCAAATTTAACGTTATACCTCATCTTCAATAATAAAAAAATAGTGTATTGGGCCCGGTAGTTCAATTTCAACCACCTGTATACTATTGATAAAATATTAATATATGTGTTTATTCTCATAAAGAATTATTTTAAGCAATTCTGTTCCTTATTTATTAGTTGTTAATGACTATATTCCTTAATGAGCTTTATCAGGATTAGCCATCTTGATATGTAGTGATACGTGATTTTTGCAAGTGGCGTCTTCATTTTTTTCTGACGTTTTTAGTTATTTTTAAGTGATAAAAGTGCAGAAAATACTTGAAATAGTGTGTTATAGTATGGACTTTAGTGTTTGGTTTCCATCCTGACCAAAATTGGAGCGACTGGAAAGGTATTTGTAGAAATTTTTGTTAATTTTATAATGTAAGTCATTGTTATGTAGAATGTGCTTCTATGGACAATATAGAAACACATATATGCATACACTATCGGCTATAACTAGAGAAACAAAACTATTTTTTAAATCATTTTCATAAATCCCGATTATTGACTAAATGAATATTGAATTATATTGGTATAGCAACAACAATTTATAAGTTAGAACCGGCTCTTAAAAATATTTGTTGTACTGGTACAATAAATAAAATAATTTACTTTCTGCTGCATTTTTTTCCATATTGTTAATACTTTTTGTTACATACATTTTTCTATCAAATCACTAATAAGGGAGCTATTTCAAGTTTTTTAACAAACAGTTTTAACGCCGAAACACCCTCTAGAATAAAAAAATTGCTTGAAGCTTACTGATGGGCAACCGTTAGCTTCCCCAATGTATAAATAAATAAATAATGATCTAAAACGTGTAAAAACCAAATATGAGGCCGAAAAAAAAAACAGATATAACCTCAAATTTTATTAATATAGATTCTTAGTTCTGTAAAAGAAACTTGTAAGAACTTATATTTGACCTTCCGTCGAAAATTTTGTAGTGTGAATAATCGAAATTTGACAAATTTTATATTATATCTATAATTGTTGCTTAATATATAATTTCCATAATGTGTAATATGTCCACTACTCGGCAAGTTAACTAGATAAACACGTTAATTTTTTTTTAAATTAAAAATTTCTGACACAAAAGTGTATTCATCCATGTCGCATTTAAATGTAACCTGTTGTCAATTAGTCCATTTTATATAATAGTTATGTGTTAATCGAAAGCAACAAATTTATAATTACATATGAAATCTGCCAATCATCCAGTGTATATAGTGACCTTCGTGTTAAGTTCAGTGACCTGTAGTTAACTGTGCAACTTTCACTAGCAATTGTTCTCGCTATGTAACGAACGCTCTGCACATACGAATATATGATCGATTAAACTCGCACCAAAAAATAATACAAATTAGATAGACTTGTTGCAAAGCAAACAAAACTAAACTTAATAAGTGACAATTGTTAGGGTTTCATAGGTAATAACCAGAGGCGTCGAGTAATGGCGTAACAATAGGATGGCAGGACTGACAAAAAGTCAGGGGCCCCGAATATTCAAAGGTTTTTTAACCCCTTAACGCCCAGCCCGGAGCTCAGTTCGGGCATACTATACTTGCAAAAATGACAAGAAAACAAGGAATAAAATATAAGAAAATATTTTTCCATCTGTTGGATATTTGTGTTTTTAACGCATTTCTCGTATATAATAAAAATCATGGAAAATTAGATCATTTAGAATTTAGATTAGGTCTAATTGAGAAATTGATTGAGGAACCCCATTCTTCAAATGTTAAAGCCTTATCACACTAGAGTTATTATTCAAGTCTAAACTTAGAAAGTTAAAGTCTTTGCATTCGAATCGAAGTCTTGTGCTTGTGATAGTATGAAAAAAAAACCTAGGTTTTGAAGACCAGGCAAATGAAACAGGATACAATTTCTCGGTCTCTTTACCCATACTATCACACGCACAAGACTTCGATTCGAATGCAAAGACTTTAATTTTCCAAGTTTAGACTTGAATAATAACTCTAGTGTGATAAGGCCTTTAAACAGGATACAATTCTCGGTCTTTTTACCCAGGTCTTACAGCTGACGCGTCTTTGTCTTTTGTTTATGTCAAAATATAACTGTCAACTGTCATAATTTCACGATGTGCGCATGGGTAAACAAACAATTTCCAAGTCTTAACTAATATTCAAATAGCGTGTGATATGTCAAGACCTGAAGACTTGGATCCTGAAAAAAAACCTACAAAAATAAGACTTGGATAGCGTTTTAGTGTGATAAGGCCTTTAGGAAACCCGGCCGATCAAAAAAACCAGTTTGCTGTAATCAAAGAGATGATAAAAGCAAAAAGAAGAGAAAGGAAACCCGAAGTTATTGCTCAGCCTGCAATGTTGGATTGTGTGATATACCATGCTTCAAAATATACCACACAGAATTGAATTTTTAGACAAATTTATTAGCCTCCCTAAGAAAAAAATTATTGCTCCTGAGCCACCAAATCTGAGTTCACGTTTGCTACGCTTTTTTTGTTGCAAAATATGACTTACAGTACTCTGGTTTTGACCACGTTAAATTATAGTTTAAATAATTCAATTAGTTTTAAAAAATATGGATTAAAACGTTATATTTTGAGAGATACGGACGTTCCCCTTAAATGCGAAAAATAGTGTAATATGTTCTACCAATTGTCTTTGTTGTAGTAAATTAGAATATCGTATTTCTACATCTAAAGTATATTGTAAACGGTGAGTAGTGGCTGTAAATTTATGAGTAATGAGTGTGCTTTTCACTGGAAACTGTTAATTAAAACGTGTATGTTGTTATGAAGTTGTTTTGGCGTTGGGAGAAGATGCACAAATCATATGGTCTGTAGTGGTTTGACCGGGTGACCGCACTTCGCCGGTCGAACCGGTCTTTCGTCGAGCCTCCGCACACTAACGGGTTAAACAACGTGCACAACAACCACACAGAGACGGACTCATACCAATTTTGGCGCACAACTTTTAAGAACCACATATTGGAACTCCGCTTGAATGCATTGCCCCCATCTTGTATGCATTGCCAACGTCTCATATGCATTGACACCGTCTTGTATGCATTACCTCCGTCTTGTATGCATTGCCCCCGTATGTGTTATGTGGTGTAAAGTGTGGTTAAAGGAAAGAAAAACCTATTCCCATATTAAAAAAAGTCTTATCATAGTAACGCCATATTATAAACCCTAAAGATATTTAAAATTCATACTAGAAGACATGTTAAATAAAAATAAGTTGTTTGTTACTGTACGTTTAGACAAATTAATATTTCTGTTAGGTATGCTCGTCGTATACTATAAAAACAAAAATATTCACAGTAGAAACTGAAACTGCGTACAAAACGGTAACGAATTTCTTTAGACATGAATCAACAGAATGGCACAGATTTGGCACAGATATGGCACAGATTTGTCTGTGTTACACTTTTTAACTGAATGTGTACAGTTCGAGGATGTTAGGGAGTGGTTAGGCCTGTGCTATGATCTGTCAGTTGCTTTAGCTAACGACAGAATACTCATGGACAGACTAATACTCTCTTCCTGAGAGAATCGAACTTACTGTTTTATTTGTGAAGTCTTGCACCATATTTTAATGTGTTCTATTTTTAAACTGTGATATTCAATGCTAATTGACCCCTTTACCAGCCTCTTACCATCACCCTGAGTCTGTTCAAATTTTCGAACAGACTTTTTATCTTATTTATTTGTGTTTGTGCAAGATTTCTTTTATTGAGTATGCGTAATTTTATTGATTTTATATATTTATTGATTGTTTATTTTATTGTTTTTAATATGTAGTGTAGTCATTTCAATGGGCTGCGTTAGGGGCAAATAGCCTTTGTTGCAACGAACTAACTGTTTTTCTTGGTTTGGAGTTGGTTTAATATAACGGATTGGAGAAAATATGGACCAGTATGAATAGGTAACCATTCTCCAGAAGTTAATTTAGAGGGAAACTTAACGTTATGGTGGACGATTTGTCAGGATAACGACCTTAAACAAAGCTATAAAAGCATGGAGTGCATCCCTTGCTCAATCACACGGAAATATTTTTTATAAAAATTCATTTGCTAAAAAATTATTTATAAATTTATTTCTCATTTGTTAAAGTAGAATATGGTTATAATAATTACTTTAAATTAGTCGAATGCCTTGATCAGAAAGTCGCGCTACGCTGCTGCAAAGAAGATATAAAGAATTATAGGCCCATAATCCTTTTCTTTGAAAAAGTCAACGATTACAGTATCAATATCGGACAGTATTTAGATGGGATAATGCAGGAGATGTACAAAGATTCTACCAGCAGATTAGTCCATAAAGGTAGAGTCGATGACTAAATCACAACACTCCAAGACAAGATTTGGACTACAACTCACGGAGCAAAAGACGCGTTGTAAGATACAAACTAACCTGGTAATGGTGAAAAGAGATGGAGGAATACATACAAGAAAAGCTAGAAACAGATTAAAGAATTAGCGTAAAACTGTACCCGATGGAAACAATTATAGGATAATATATATATATATATATATATATATACGTATTTTTTTTTTCTTGTACGTATTCCTCCATCTCTATTCACCATTACCAGGTTTATATATATATATATATATATATATATATATATATATATATATATATATATATATATATATATATATATATATTAGGGCTGAGTATGAGAACGATGATGCTAACGATTGAGTTACCATTTGGCACTTGTTGGTTAGTATTAATTAACAAAATTTTAAAATTTTTGAAATGTTTGTATTTCACAATTTCGGTCACAGTATCCTTTTCAATTAATTAATTTAGAATTTAGGTTAGGATTTGTTATAACTAATTATTCTGAGATTTACGTGGAGCAAATTTCAAACATTCTATTATTAAGAACTTGTGCAAAATAAAACAAATCATTTAAATCTAGGTGTTTTGGCACATGAAAACGGAATTTGTGATATCATTATGGAATTTTAAATGTGTTGGTCTACTAATTTTAACCATATAATTAACAAAGTTAGGTATACAGTGGTGGTTATAAAAATAGTGCCAAATAAAAAAATTTGGAATAACTAATAATAATGAAGGCTACGATGAATAAAATATTTTTCAACAAGACTGATAACAAATTTCATCTGCTAGTCCAGAGTTTCCCAAACTTTTTGAGCCGCTGAGTACTTTTCACGAGAAGAATTCGTCGCGGAGCACTATCGTTGCTACAGATTTTTCTTTTATATATATATATATATATAAAATATTTTTTCGTTAATTTTAATTCGAATACCTAATACCATTATTTAGGTTTCTAAATATGTGCAGTATTTTTTTTATACAGCAAGATTCATTAAGATTTTGAAAATAGCGCGTATGGCTTCCATTGGTTGTTTTAAGTTATATGCTCCGCCCCTTTGGTTTTGTATACATGACTCATAGAATGAAAATATAATTTCAAAAATTGCAACTGGTTATTAAATTGGCGCTCTTAAAAATTAAATGCAACATTTGCCAAAATATAACTAGAATTTTGACAAAATAATTTAAATAAAATAAAAATGGAAAAAAAAAACAAAAAATAAAATTATCTCTGCCCAGGAGCGAACCCTAGTTTGCTGCGTAGCAAGCGAGCAAGAAAACCATTAGACCAGGATACGCCTTCCAGTATAGTGTGTTACATAACTATAATTTTTGTACATCGTCAACAAAAAAACACAAAAAATGAGTTATTTTGAAAAATTCCTGTTGTGCTATTCCGGTTCACGCCAATGTATATTACTTAGAATTTTTTCTACAGGGTGTGGGACAAATTTTTTTTTTGCACAATTTTAACAAAAATCGCCTCAAAATAATTTATTTTGCAAAAATAAAATTTTGATCGTTAATACACGGGCTTTCATTTGATACCCTACTCAGAATTTAATAAAAAAAGATTTGTTTTCGATGAGCAGATATTTGTTTATATTTTTAGGGGGATATGTTTTTTAGATGTTTTAGTATTTTTCCTATGTGCGGGCTAAAGAGTTGTATAAGCAATCCAAATTTCAGCTCTCTAGGTTTAGCCGTTTGGCTACAATTTTTACCGAACAGAAAGACAGACAGACAGACAGACTACAAAATGACGGTATAAGATGACTACAAGATTGTAGATATGACCAAAACAACCCTAAAAAAGGATAATGGGTCGAAATTATGACCAAAAAAGGGTGCCGGACTGATTTTTGCGCTCGTACCAACTTTGCGCATGAGGCAATTCCTTCACTCGCCCACAATCTAGATCCGGCTCTGCTCAATAGTATTAATTTTGGACAGAAAAATAGAACTAGGTGTAAATTGTTGATTATGAAATTAATTATTGATTATTATTTTCACTCATACCACATGTTGGGACACGCTGGTTCTAATTTAAAAGGATTGTACACAGAGTCGCAGTAAGGAAAACTTGCGCTAGGGGCAGAACCGTGTTTTGGCGCCCTTAGCAAATAAAAAAAAGGTCCTCACCTCCCAAAATCCAAGTGACGAGAAAAAAAAATTCCTCACCTCCCAAAATCCAAGTAACAAGCAAAAAAAAAGAAAAGGTCCTCAGCTTCACAATGGCGCCCCTTAGTCAAGTCCGTCAGCGCCCTTTTCCTTGGTGCGCCCAGGGCCGTCGCCCCCTCCGCCCCCTCTTACTGCGGCTCTGTTTTCAATACATTTATCCTTTTTCCTCTCTCTCTGAAATTCTCCTAAATTAAATGAAATTGAATAAAAGAAAAATACGATCCAGCACACTTGCGTCGTTTTCTTTGACTTTCATTTACTTAATATTTCTGATCGAATCTAATTTTCTTGATTTTCTTTCTTGACACAAAGGATCAATCCATTTCCTGCAAAGCAAACATATTTAGAAAATTCGACGTGTCTTGATAAAGACATAAGGCTCTTTATGAAAGGAAATAAAAATTAAATATATTAGATTTAATCTTTTGGAGCCAATTTAATTCGCTGATAAATTGGACGTTTATCTCAAAAGATAAATTCCGAATAACTCAACTGCTAAGTAGTTGACCTAAATTTAACTATGGATAATGTATGGCTGTACTAAAATCCACACAACATTACCCGAATCAGTAATAAATAGGTCAATGTACAATCTGTATCAAAAGTTTCAATTACTATATACTAATACATAATTAGATAAGGAAATATTTGGCAGTAAAAAGTCTAAATTAAATAAATAATGTATGTTAATTATGCTCTTCATGTGCATAGTGGTATGTATTTTAAATTAATTTATTGTATGTGGACTTCAAGACAGATCAAAAGTAATCAAAATAGTACGAGGAGTAAGACAGGGCGATACAATTTCCCCAAAACTGTTTATTGCAGGTTTAGAGCACCTGTTCATAAAAATTTCCTGAGAACACAGGGGCATTTAAATTAATGATGTGAGGACGATTGTCCGATGATATTGTTCTCGTATCAGATTGCGTTCAGGCTGCATTATAAATGCTACAGGAACTCATTGAGGCAGGACCGACCGCCATCATAAAGTACTTATATAAATTACATTCTAGCAGCAGAGTAGAAATAACTTGGCCTAATATTTTCTAACAGAGATATTATTTATCATGACCATGGAAACGTTACATATAAATATGAAAAAATTGAGACTTACAAAAAATTTCGAAAAATTTTACAGAAATTATTCGTTATTTTTCGTTATTGCTTTTATAGCAACTTTTGTTCAATAAATTTTTTCGAAATATTTTTGTGTTGTGAAATATTCACAAAAATCTTAAAATCGACACGAGTAAACTCCCATTTTTAGTCAACCGACATGACCGATTTATTGATGGCAGAAGCTTAAATATGAAGTTTCATAAAAATCCTTTCAGCCGAATTTGCTCTGCACGTGTACACAGACGGACAGACAGACAGACGGACGAACGGACAGACAGACAGACAGACAGACAGACAGACAGACAGACAGACAGACAGACAGACAGATGGACGGACAGACAGACCGACAGACATCATGCCAACAATAGTCAAAACGTTATGTAGGGACCTAAATTCGTGGAGATCCATCGAAATCTCGAAATGTCAAAATCGGTATGATCACAAAAAAGCAACATTTTTTATGACATTAACATAGCAATCCTAACATTAATTTCACACTAACATTACAATATAATAATCCTAATAATCGTTTTATTAATAAATAAATTATAATTATATTTCCCAATACGGTAATTCCAGGGATTGGAGGAATAACAACTGGGAAAGTGTCAACAAGACTCAAAAAGCAACAGGTTTGTTGGCGTCGTTGGTCGTTGCATTGTTTGCAAAAATTAGAAGTTTCTTCTTATTTTTTCTTATTCTGCTAACTGCTAAAAAGAATAAGAACTAACACTATTAGTATTGTTATATCACAATAGATGGCGCTTAAATTTTGTGTAGGTACTAATATTAATAAAAATTAAAATTTTAAGATTCCAGCGCTCTAGCAGTAGTTTCCAAATTTCAAAGTTTAAACATCGACATCGGTAGTAGACATCGATGTTTTATCGATACTATCGCCATCTGACCATCGATGGTAAAAACATCGATGTTTTTAAAACAAACATCGATGTTTTCGATACATCGATGCTTTTTTCCCATCCCTAGTCTGAATTCTTCCTTACTCCTCATTTTATCGAAGCATTTGTGAATAAGATTTTTTTTAAATTTACCTTAAGATGTTGAGGCTGGGGGAAATTCAGTTAACATTTTTGTTTGAAGTGTTTATTTACAATATTATTTTCAATATGTGTTCAAACAATGTAATTTTGTGTAAATTGTTGTAAAAGGGAGTTGTCCATTATCCAATAGGCTTAAAATGTTGCGTAATATTTATGATTGTAGTTTATCTCCGGAACGTGTGTATGTGTGTGTTTATGCGAGAATATCTGCGGATACATTTTATGGTAAAAGATAAAATTGACATTAGTTGCAACGTGACACTAGGCATGTTTAGCAAATCATGAGATTTGTGTGGATATAACAAACAAAACATTACTTCACTAATAATAATAGATTACTAACATATTAGCATATGTGCATATTTCTCAGAATTTATTAAATTTCCATTATTCACAAATAAAACAGGATTCTAATTAAAATAGAAACTTGATTTAATAGACCATGTTTTATATTTTGTGGCAATAATGACAAAGGGTATCTGTGATACAACTGCTATGAAACTGTCTCATTTTGATATTATTAGCTGACAGGTAATGCACTTAATTACCTGTCCATTTTTCCATTAGATGAATATTTCAGGCGTTACGTGGGGACACCCTAAAACTATAATCTACATAATATATCTCCCTTATTATTGACAATAGCAAAATCATATATGACAAAAATAGTTTATAATAAGAAAACATATCGTTTTAGGGTTTTGTAGGTATGACCAAAAAACCCTTATACCGTCATTTTGTCGTCTGTCTGTCTGTCTGTCTGTTCGGTAAAAATTGTAGCCAAACGGCTAAACCTAGAGAGTTGAAATTTGGCATGCTTATACAACTCTTTGACCCGCACATAGGAAAAATACTATAACATCTAAAAAACATATCCCCCTAAAAATATAAACAAATATGTGCTGATAGAAAAAAAAAAATATTTTTTTAAAATTCTGATCAAATGAAAGCAAAAATAAATTATTTTGAAGCGATTTTTGCCAAAATAGTGCAAAAAAAATTTTGTCCCACACCTTGTAGCCCAGATGGTTTAAACTAAAAATCTGAAAAAATTCTAAGTAATGTACATTGGTGTGAACCGGAATAGTACAACAGGAATTTTTGATCAGATTATGTTTTTGGAAAAAAAGCATTTTTTGTGTTTTTTTGCTAATAATGTTGACAACTTATAGTTATATAACACGCTAAACAGTAACGTGTATCTTGGTGCAGTGGCTAAGATACTGGCGTTCTGCCCAAGAAAATGAGTTCGAATCCTACGAGAGGAGACAATATTATTAATTATTTTTTTTTTGCATTTTTATATTGTTTAAATTATTTTTTCAAAATTCTAGTTATATTTTGGCAATTGTTGCATTTAATTTTTAAAAACGTAAATTTAATAACCAGTGGAAATTGTTGAAATTATAATTTAATTCTATATTTGAATGTACACGAAATCAAAGGGGAGGAGCTATGACTAAAAACAACCAATGGAAGCCATAGGCGCAATTTTCAAAATCTTAATGAACCTTGATATATAAAAAAAAATACTACACATCTTTAGAAACTCAAATAATGGTATTAGGCATTCGAATTAAAATTCATAAAAAATATTTTGACATAAAATTTGTTTTGGCATCCCAAATAATCATCATTCACCCTGAAATGTTTGAAAATTCACACTTCACATCAATTTTTTTATTTAGAAGTAATTTTTTCAGCCGTTATTGGTCAATATCACGCATATGCACAAAAAATAATCGTGTTCGTTTCTTTATGAATCAGAATATATCTTGGTTTTAATTAATGTAAAAAAATCATCATACATCCTTTGGCACTAAATAACATCCGTAAACAACGATATCGTAATGCAGCTCGCGTGATAAAAGAATTGATAAAGTTGCGTTAAATGTTTTAATTATGATAAATTAAAGTTAAAAACAGTAATTACGTAATTAAAAATACTAAATAACAGTAATTTTATAAAAAGTGGCGATTTTGATTAAATTTGTTGATTAACTGTGCGATATGAACGACAATTTTTACCCCAGTCTGGAATTATAAAAAAATTATAATGAAAACCGTCTCGTGGGTACATGGCGCTTTTTGCGAAGTTGAATTACAGCCCCAGATATTAAAAAATACAATAATTATTTATTTACATGTAAACTGTTAATATAATTAAATCAAGTTAAGAAAATTACATATACAATACAGAAATATTAAATTATTACATATTTATTTTACGGGCTTTTGCAGTGACAATTCTTTATTATATCTGTACTAATATACAACTTGATCCAAGAAATTGGATACTGATGGAAATCTTTTTTATCATCAATTTTACGAAAAGAGTCACTCTTCAAAAAAACTCCTGCTTTGTCCCAACCCCCCAAAAACGTTATCGAATTTGTTTTACGTAATACATGGTGTTCGATTCGCGACTTAACAGTGAGACATCTGGTGGCGACCTGGTAAATTAAACAGAAGCGTATATTTGTATAATATTTTTAGTGTGTTGTGCTGCAGTTTATGTGAATTAAGACGTATTTTTAAATATAGTGACTTAAATACAGTGCTTTTTTGCCGAAATATTGTTTGCACAGATAAATATTAAGAGAAAACTTCTGACATATACGCTTCTTGTTGGCCATTAACTGTCGTACGCAGCGCCGCCAACGTTAGTTTGAGTCACGAATAGTTAGATAAAAAAAAAATAATAGTAAAATTTTATATGATATGTTTATTAACAACATAAAACTTCAATACTTCATTTCTACTCTTGAGATTTCATTCTTTCAACTAATAAAGATTAAGGTTTCAAGTAATTAAAGTCATGTCATCAAAATCAAAATATAAAGCTACTATTGTTGTAATATACAAACATAAATTTTAGGCTGAGGCTGCGTAATAATGTGGTTCCATCCTATTGAAACCACATGTCATTTAAGTTCAAATCGTTGGTTTCATTGAAAAAAAAGTTGTTTAGCATCTCCCGATAGCGTACACCATTGACAGTAACAGCGTTACCAGCTTCGTCCTCAAAAAAGTACGGACCAATGATTCCTCCAGCCCATAATGGACACAAAACAGTTCATTTTTGTGGATGCATTGGTTTTTCTTCAATAGCATGTGGATTCATCGCTCCATATGATATTTTTGCAAAAATTAGCATCAACTTCTGTGTTTTCTAAAACCCAGTTCACAAATGTACGGCGTTTCTGGCGGTCCGCTGCTTTCAGTTCTTGCGTCAGTTGAATTTTATACGCCTTTAAATGCAGGTCTTTTTTTTAAATTCGTTGAGTAGTGCCATATGAAAGATTCAATTGCTGTGAATGGTGAAGGATTGACGTGCTTGGTTCTTCTTGCACACTATCACGTATACGAGCAATATTTTCACCTGAACAAACATTTGGTCTGCAGAAGTGTCAGGCAGTGGGTATATTGGTAATACACCCCAAGTACAATGGTATTAAACCCCCAAGCAGGGGCAAACAGATTCTTCTTTCTAAACTATGATGTGAAGTAAAAGAGACTGTGTATTTAATTCTTCTCTTGTAATTGAAGTAACTGTCTGTCTGTTTTCTGTACCTCATTTCTTACAAGTTAAAATAATTGTAGCCTCCTGCTTCTATGTATATATGGGACGTACCCACCATCGCTTTTCTTCATATCGCAATAAGTCTAAATATGTCTACAAAAGAACTAGACATCTCCTTTGATTTGATGACATTTTTAATTAAATTGAATAACCGTTTACTCCGAATACTTATAACAATTTTTAGGCTAAATACAACTGCTGTCAGAATCGAGAACACGCACGTATCACGCCGCCAACGACACTATGAAATTCAAACTTTCAAATATAATACCACACCGCTCACCCCTGTGATTCCACCATGAAAATGATATATTAATTTGGATAAAATAAATTTAGTAAATAAAAATTAAAACTTCCTTGTTCGATTTTTTTACTGTTATGTAAAAAATGTACTACGCAAAAAGGTTGTAAAAACCACTAACATAAAATTACAATTGTATTTTTTTCCATAGCTGGTATTTTGCGTTAACCTTAATGAATACTTCATTCCAAGCAAAATAGTCTTTTCACTTGTTCTATTTGTATTAAATATGTTAATTTTATCTGTAGATGAAAAAATGTATTTCTCTAGTGGTTTTTATATTGATATAGTGCTCATTGTTAGCTTGAAGGTGAAGTATTAGTAAAAATAAACATGAGTAACTGGTAATGAGAAGTAAATAAGAAATCTGAAATAGAATTTTTTTGTTTTTCATAGTTGTAATGCATTATTTGTTTTAAATAATAAACATGTTTGTCACAAAAGGGCTATAAAATATATCTTTCGTCAAGTTATTGGACATTTACAGATAGAAGATAGATAAATAAACTATTCCGTCAAATTTATTTTTATTTTATTGTTTTGTTTTGCAAAATATTTTTGTGTTGCATATTATGTATAAACAAAGATGTTTCAACAAAATGTCAAAGAATGAAATAATAGGTAAAAGTTGATAATAGTGCCACATAACCAAGCATAACAAACTTTAGTTTCAAATAATTCTTATAATAAACACAAAACAATAAATATTTTTATATAAATGCTTTATTTGGACACTGCAATGATTTGTGGAATATAACATCGATCAAATGCCTGCCTCTTGCTGTCACACAAATGCGTGATCTTTCAGGAGCATTTCTCATATCATTTACAAAAGTTTCATGTGATACGAGGGTTACCTTTTATGTTTTTACAAACGACCACTAGATGGCAGTATTAAAATGTGTCATTACTAAATTCGTAAAATTTTACATTTGTTATTGTGAAATCAGTGTCTGCTTATAAATTGGCCAAGTAGTTTGGTGACAGTGTCAAATAGTTTGGTCTCAACCTTCTCATTGACCCTTATAGGTAGAGCCCTGTGCGGATAAGCTTTTCTGTATCCGCATCCGCAGCTTTTGTAAATAACAAATCCGCATCCGATCCGCATCCGCAAAAATATCCGCACTACAGGTTTTGCTGTCAGTTTGGAAAGAACTAACATATTTCGCCTGTTTAGGTAATCTCTGCTCTAAAACGCTACTGAAAATTTTTGGATTTACCAGCTTATTTATTACTAACCTAACCTAAGGGACCCCAAAAGTTTTAAGGCCTAGATGCGCTAATAACTTATTTAAATCTCGAGAGAGATAACAATTTTGGGGGGCCTAAGCGTTCTTTTTCGTAGGGAGTAAGTGGCGTGCTGCTTTTTTTAATATTGAATTTTTGAAAAAAATCAGAAAAGTTACTTGATAGAAGGTGCTTCATATTTTTAAGATCAAGTAATTCTCTTACGCCATTTCGCGCATGGCGTTGCAACTTTTTCAAATAGCAACATGTGTCATTTTTAAAATTTTTGGGATCTGCAAGACTTTTTACTTCGGGTAGTATAAAAAAATTGGCAGGTTACATAATAAAATTTTCGAGAAAAAATTATGTAGGTAAATTTTGGTAATTAAATAAAACTTACTAATCAGTTTTATGTAAAAAAAAACCTTTATCAGATTTAAAAGCCAGAATTAGAGCAGAGGTAGGAAGAATTACGTCGAAAGTGTACCAGGAAACTTTTGTCCAAAATATTATTTTCTATAATATATTCAATAATAAAAAGAAAGTTAAGTTGATTGTCTCAACTCAGTCTTGATCATGGACAATTGTCTTAATAAAAATAACATAAAGTGAGATTGAATGCTACAAAATATCATGTATATACAGACAATCGAAAATAACCGAGGACTGCGTAGTCAGAACACAATTGCTTGTTTCTCCGAAAGTAACCGAAGATTTAATGTTCACGCGGATATTGCGTGAAGCGGATATGACATTTAATCCGCATCCGATCCGCATCCGCATGGTTTAAATGATAATTTATCCGCATCCGCAGAAATGTTGCGGATATCTGCGGATAATCCGCGGATACCCGCGGATTTGCAGGGCTCTAGCTATAATCAGTATAACTATATTTTTTACTTATCCAGTTTTGATAATATACTCTTTGTTCTTTTTTACTCCCTAGTGTGCTTGACGTCATACATTGAAGGTTACCTTTCTCATATTTCAGTTTGAGCATTTATTGTTTTGTTCTTTACCCTATCAGTATGGCTTGCATAATTTAATCTTACATTGTTTATTAATCTATGAACTTGCATGCGGACTGGACTATCAGCCTATCACTGGATATGTTCTTTTTTTAGGCACTTTGTTTACCGTTTAAATTTCTTTGTATATAATCATTTTTCAACAAATTTTATTTGTTTAAAAACTGGTTTATCGGATGACTTAATTTTATTTTTATTTCATATCCGTTAAATTTGTTTAACAGATTGTAAAATATATTAGAAAATAAACAATTTTTTGCTACTATTTAATGTCTAGACCATATTTTTTATTTTTACAAATTTGGAAATGTAGTAAACAATATTGGAACAAAGACAGGTGTAAAGGTGTAATAATTAAAATCAGAAGCATGTGTTATATGTTGTTGTAGCGGCCAAGTAAAACCATGTTTATGCCCATAACTTAGGGCATAGCATATCCAAAAGATTTCACAAAAGATTATACTGTTCTAAGTATCTGTGTGTAATAAACAGAACAAATAGAGTACTGTGATTTTTATGCTATGTTTATGATATGTATTTATTATTAACGAGGCGTAAGGCCTTTTTAATGACACGGGAATTCTTAGAACTTGCCATTAGTTTTTTTTTTTTGCGAATGGCTCCTAAACTAGGGCTGCCATACGTCCCGGTACACCGGGACATGTCCCGGTTTTGAGGTTTGTGTCCCAGTGTCCCGGTACAAGAGTCATTTGTCCAGGTCGATTTAAAATTTATGCATATTAAAAAATTATTTTTCGATAATATTGTACATATACATATATACATACTATATATAAATTATATAACAGATTCGAGGTCCGAAATGTTCCGAAGTAATGCCGAGTACCAGTCAGCTAGTCACTAGCTGACTGGTACTGACAGATGAGCGCAATTCGCTTTCTATTGACACCGTGAAAAGCATAATTCAATATGTTTTAAATTATAAAATGTCATGCATTGAATTCTATAATTATATAAAAGGGGAAAAAGAACTGCTCCAAAAAACGAAAACATCGGAGAAGTATGATTGGGCAAAGAAGAGCGATGATAAAGAAGCCACCGAAGTCGGGGAAGGGGGAGAGTAAAGGCAAGAGAAGAATGGAATGTAAGGTTCCATTTGGTTTTATTAAACTGAATCGCCCATTAATTTATATTATATTATTTTAGATTTGATAAAGACGCATCCACAAAAAAAAAACATCAAATTTTTGCAGTCGAACTGAGTGTTCCAAAATGATTCACCATTGATCCCAACGTTTTGCTCTTGGAATACCTATTATCGATCTCTACTTTAATTATTTTTTTTTGTTTTTAAATTTTTTAATTTTTTTAAAATATTGTGCATTTTTTTTATAATAAAGGTATTATTGTCGATAAAAGTTTTTTTAAGTTTTGGGGGGGGGGTCCCGGTCGGTAGTCCGACAATTTTGGCAGCCCTATCCTAAGCTGAAAAAGCATTTATTAGAGATGTGACATATAATACTTTTGCCCGATAGTCGAACATCAAATAATCGTCTTTTTTATATTTTTAAATATTTATTATTTAGTTAAGAATATTTCATACAACCAGGCATTAGAAAATCCGACTCTGTTTATTTTATTCACCAAGTAACTTTATTAGATTAACGAGAATATAATTACATTTTGTTATCTGTTTTTGTAATAAAAATTGTAATTTGTTATTTTGTTTCAGGTATGTACCATAAATTGTTATTCCTGTTTAAAAGGTAAATTAAAACTCTTATCATTGTTATCAACATATATTGTTATCAGAACAGCGCGCATTGTTAATAGAGCTATAACAAACAAGAGATATGGAGATTAGTTCAGTATCTCGCATAGCAACACCTTTGCGCCGTCGACTAATGCTATATATCAAATGTTATAATATTATTAATTATTTTATGAATCACAAATCACTGCATTTATGATGCGATAAGAAGATTACATTGTTTTAAATGTTTATTTTTCTTGCAATTAAAATGTTAAAGTGCAATAAGGCTCCGGGAAACATTTCAGATATTTTCCTAGAATTTAAAGTGCTAAACGAGGCTATTTTATGGGTCTATTCTGTATGAGTTTTCTACCTCTGTAAGTACATATATAAAGTATGATTTGAAGAAGATACAAAAAAAATTTGAAGGCAAAATATGGCGAAATGAACCAGCTGTGGCAAATCTTCTCAGACTCCGGGGAAAAAAAAAATTGATTTTGCGGTGACCAGCATAACTCGTCACTGGATCATCTGAAATCAAAACTCCAAAAAGATTTTGTTAGTTTATGAGTTTGCCGAGGTAACGACGTTGAGATATTTTTTTTTTATTTAACAATCACAAATATACTCATTTATAGGTTTTTTTTAGGGGGAATTAATTTTTTTTGTCTTCTAAGTAACGCTAAAAACTGAAAAATCATTTTAAAAATAAAAACTCAACGTCATTACCTCGGCAAACTCATAAGCTAACAAAATCTTTTTGGATTTTTGATTTCAGATGATCCAGTGACGAGTTATGCTGGTCACCGCAAAATCTAAATTTTTTCCCAAGATTTGCCACAGCTGGCTCATTTCGCCATATTTTGCCTTCAAATTTTTATTGTATCTTCTTCAAAACATACTTTATATATGTACTTAGTTTGAAAATGAATAAATTTAACCATAGATTTGAATAAAAATCACAAAAATATGCTTAAAATGTGGTTATCAAATCCTACCCCCCCCCCCCCTTAATAGAAGAAACAGAACAAAATATTTTAAGATCATCGGAGAAGAGCAGACGTTGGCTACCTATGACATCGTTGATGTCATTGATGAATATTTGAAATAGTACAGGACCAAGATTTGATCCCTGTGGCTCACCGGAAGTAACTGGAAAGTGAGAAGTATTGTGACCACGAAAAGTAACAAACAGAGAACGATTTAAAAGTGATTTTCGATGAATTTGCTTTCGATTAACTCGTTTTCGATGAACTCGTTTTTGATGAACTTGTTTTCGATGAACTCGTTTTTGATGAATTGATTTTCGATGAATTTACTTTCGATGAATTGATTTTCGATGAACTCGTTGGTTACCGTACATGCCTGATACTCTCCGTTCTGTGTATTTTCATTCAAAGGTCCGAACCATGTGTCTGACGTAGTCAAGCGAGTTATTGCATCTTGCAAATCAGACACATACTTACCTGTACTCTCTTTAGTTCCGCATCATTACCAGTTACATTAAATTCAAAACAAAATAATTGTATTCCGTATCTCACGTACATCTGTTTAGTTTAGATTATTAATTAAAAATGTGTCTATAAATGATATTTTCGTCAGAGTGTTATCATCGTCTGACGTAAAGGACAGTGTTGTTTAAAATGTTGTAAATAAAAATGGATGCAGAAGATGTCAGATTGTGACCATGATGTTGCGAATCATACTGCAAGGTTCAAAGTCATGAGAGGATAAACAAGATTAAATAGATCATGTGCCAAACTCTGTTACATAACATCGACAGGCATATGGTCAGATACAGATTACAGGACGGGAATTTGCATTTTTATTTATAACCATTTATAAGAAATTTTGTTTTATTTTTATTAATTATTTTATGTTTTTATTGAGATGAAATTTGAACCCATAAACTGTCTAGGAAATGTCTTATTTGTAGACAACTAAGTCATATCACTCAAAAATCGTTAAAAAATAAAACTAATGAATGTTAATTGATTTTATTTGTTATCTTATTATTAGGTGTTTGTGTGATTTAGTTTTGTTTTATTTTTAGTAGTTTGTGAATGTATTTTCTTCCGTATTCTGAAGTAATTATTATTAGCCTTTATTTCCAATTTTACATAAATATTTAGATACTATTTACAAATGTTCATTAAGGCCCGATTTTTCCACCTTCAGATAAAGTTCCAGGTAACTATCTGACAGATAAGGTTTTTTGTAACTTCATCTGCTGAATAAATGTCAATACCAGTCAGTAAATCCAATACGTCAGTCTCATTATCTGTTAGATTACTATCCGATAGATACATTTGTATAGAAAGAAGGGATGACATTTACTCAGCAGATGAAGTTACAAATAACCTTATCTGTCAGATAGTTACCTGGAACTTTATCTGAAGGTGGAAAAACCTGGCCTAAATATTACTAATTACGAGGGATGTTTCCAAAGTTATGGGAATTTAGCTATAATTTTTATTATTTTGTTAATTTTTGTCAATATTACAATGTAGTTTTTCAACATAATCTCTATTTAACTGAATTCATTTATACCAACGATAAACTAATTTTTTTAAGCAAAATATTTATATATGTAATATTTTTTTTATGTTCTGGTCTCAACAGCCTTGGCACCCAGCGCGGCGAAACCTTGCTAACGCCCAAACAATCATACAAGATGTCATGAACTTGTCGTGTAACCTAAGTTATTAAATTTACGCTTTTAAAAATTAAATGCAACATTTGCCAAAATATAACTAGAATTTTGAAAAAATAATTTAAACAATAAAAAAAAAAATAAATAATGTCTCTTCTCGCAGGGTTCGATCCCTTTCGGATCGAGTTACTTGGGTGAAACGCATCGTCAAAACCACTACACCAGCATAAACGTTCCATTGTAGTGTGTTGCAAAGCTATAACTTGTGTACATTATTAGCAAAAAATCACAAAAATGCGTTTTTTTCCAAAAACGTAATCTGATCAAAAATTCCTGTTGTACTATTCCGGTTCACACCAATGTACATTACTTAGATTTTTTTCAGATTTTTAGTTTAAACCATCTGGGCTACAGGGTGTGGCACAACATTTTTTTTACACAATTTTGGCAAAAATCTCTTCAAAATAATTTATTTTGCAAAAATAAAAATTTGATCGTTAATCCACTTACTAAGGGCTTTCATTTGATACCCTATTCAGAATTTAAAAAAAATATTTTTTTTTTCGATGAGCACATATTTGTTTATATTTTTAGGGGGATATGTTTTTTAGATGTTTTAGTATTTTTTCTATGTGCGGGTCAAAGAGTTGTATAAGCATGCCAAATTTCAACTCTCTAGGTTTAGCCGTCTGGCTACAATTTTTACCGAACAGACAGACAGATAGACAGACAGACAGACAGTCGACAAAATGACGGTATAAGGGTTTTTGGTCATACCTACAAAACTCTAAAAATGGATGAATAAGTAAATATTGTTATATAAATTAAAAAATCAGCTGTGGCCACCACAGGACCGACCGCCATCATAAAGTACTTATTTAAATTACATTCTAGCAGTAGAGTAGAAATAACTTGACCTAATATTTTCTAACAGAGATATTATTTATCATGACTATGGAAACGTTACATATAAATATGATAAAATTGAGACTACAGAAAAATTTTGCAAAAATTATTATTTTTACGTTTTATCAAAAAACGTCTCAAATAAAAGTTATTAGTTATTGCTTTTATAGCAACTTTTGTTTAATAAATTTTTTCGAGATATTTTTCTGTTGTGAAGTAAACTCCCATTTTTAGTCAACCGATTTTTACCAAAAGTTGATCAACTCGTGCCATTGATGGCAGAAGCTTAAATATGAAGTTTCATAAAAATCCTTTCAGCCGAATTTGCTCTGCACGTGTACACAGACAGACGGGCAGACAGACGGACAGACGGGCAGACAGACGGACAGACAGACGGACGGACAGACCGACAGACATCATGCTAAAAATAGTCAAAACGTTATGTAGGGACCTCAATTCGTGGAGATCCATCGAAATCTCGAAACGTCAAAATTGGTATGATCACAATACCTCCCTTATATATGTTGGCGGTCGGTAAAAATTGCACGAAGTTTTTGACAGCATCTCGTATACTTAATTTCTTCTTCTTCTTTCTTCCTCTTAAGATTCAGTACATTAAATACAAAAATAAAATTGTTTATAGTGAATATAATACATGTGAAGGTCTTTTGAAAAATATTTGTTTTATTTATATCATATTTAATCTAACAGATCCCGCTACTTTAAAATATAAAGTGATTAAAATATGCGAAATATGACTGCAAAGAAAAGGATAAAAACTTTTACACACATTTAATATTTCATCTTAAATTGTTCCATGTTTTGTTGACATATTTTAAAACTAATAATAAAATGTGGTTGCGTCTTGCTTTGTTTCTTGTACATAAATTCAGGCATTATTTGCGTATTCTAAAATTGCAGTCATTGTGAAACGTTCTTCTTTGTTTTATTTATGTGCTGATAATTCTGTTTGCGTTTCTATTCTTAGTCATTTGGCTTTACTGCACACAGTATTTGTTTCATGTACATGATTTCGTAATCTTTTTGTTTAAACTCTTGATAACAGAGATTGATTTAAACATATCGTTATTTATAAAATGAGCAAAAAGTTCTTATCTTTTGGACAATGCTTTGTAAAAATATAAACCAAAATAAGATAATTAATGTATGACATGATTTGCATATGACTAGGTTATAAATAATATAAAACCAATTATGTCAATAATCAGACTACAGTGTTCAGCTTGTTACAAATTCTGTGAAAACTGATTACGTGGCGCATTTATCATCGTACTCTTTTATTTCCATATATTTAATTATATTGACTTATCTCTATTCTCATATGGGATACATGGAAATGCCGGACACTTAATGCTTCAAAATGAAGGACTTATGTGAGTGAGGCCAAAAGTCAAATAGACCGGGAGCTCATGACATTTTTGGTCTCCGATTTCATACAGCATGCCTTTTGGAGGAGAGAATATTTACCCTGTGACAACAAAAAAGGGATGGTACTAAACCCCTGCACGCTTTCCGGTCATAGGGAAAATTGCATTTCCACTTGCACAAAATTTTTGTGTTTTTCTCTGATTTAATATTGCTTGCCCTTTTGTCAAAAGAAAGTTATAACAAATTTAAAGTCTTTTAATTATAGGCATGCTGTATGAAAACGCGGAAAATCATATTTTTTTATTACAAGATCACATGACCGTTTGAGCCCTTTGGGACCCTCCGAATCGCATGCATATATTTAAAAGACTTTAAATTTGTTATAACTTCCTTTTGACAAAAGGGCAAGCAATATTAAATCAGAGAAAAGCACAAAAATTTTGTGTTTAAGTGGAAATGCAATTTTCCCTATGACCGGAAAGCGTGCAGGGGTTTAGTACCATCCCTTTTTTGTTGTCACAGGGTAAATATTCTCTCCTCCAAAAGGCATGCTGTATGAAATCGGAGACCAAAAACTGTCATGAGCTCCCGGTCTAAAACTAAATGACAGTGACCATATTAGTATAAAGAAGCAGTGTTGCCATCTCAGCAGAAAATTTACTAGATTGAGTAGAATGAAAATCCATCTAGTTCAGGGGTTCTTAAACTTATGTAGTCCGAGGACCCCCTCTTGAACAATTTTTTTTTCGGAGCTCATCTCATCTTTATGCATTTTACTTCGTTTTTGAGACTTAATTTCTGTTTCAATAATCTCATAGGCACTACGTTATAATAAATATTGGTAAAAATGTATCGCTGGTTATTTTAATAAATGCTCGCATTTATAGAAATGAACATTTTTATTAGCATATAGAATAAAAAATATAAATTGAATAAAAATAGTAGTAAAAAGAATTAAAAAAGTTATTATACGTTAAAGTCATACAAACATTTCTTGGTCAAATATTGGTCAAAATTAGTGTTTCTGATTTCTCGACATTAGACTTATTTTCTCGAGAATTCTCGAGAAATCTCGAGAAAAATAATTATATAATTATTAGAATTTCCTCTGCTAAGGCCTGCCACCGGGGTTCTGTGCACCCCTAGCACCCCCGCTTGGCACGGCCCTGTATTGACACAATATATTTTCATTAGAAATTATGAAACAGGTAATAATAAAATACTTAAGTGCTTAAGTATTACATTTTTTTTTTAAGTGTAAATAGTACGCATACATATAATAATACGGTGAATTTCTTTTATCGTGCAACATTGAAATTATTATAATGCGTGGTTTCTTTCGTAACGATAAACTATTTTGACAGCACGTTGCCCTCCATTTATTTTGCAACATAGGGATAAATATTCATTAAAAGGCTAAACTTTTTTTCATTGAAAATACATTTAATTAATACAAAAAAAAAAAAAATCATCTAAATTAAATATTCAAAAATTCCACCATTAACTTGTAAACATAAGGCGATCATAAAATAATATTTAAAACATTTATTATTTGCCCTTGTGGGGTATCAGTAGTAATAAAGTCGAAATTGGAATATTCGCTATTTTGAGATACACCATATTAGCAAATCACCATCGATATATAGCAGGAATTGATCTGAACTAATTCACCGATTTTATGCAACTGAATTCTAAGTTTTATACGTCACATAAGCGATACGAATAAGCACTAGTTTTATGCGTATAGGTACCTGGAGCCCCGAAAACAAAAATGGTGCCCCGTTTTTAAAAAATTTAAATTTCTTTGTGAAGAAAAAATTGTCGAAGACTTTTTGTTTAGCTCGCCAGTATAAAAACGGCGCCGCTCAATCGTTCGTTGCGATGACGCCCCTTGATCGTGGCGCCCTGATGCGACGCATCCTTTGTATCCATTGTGGAGCCGGCATTGCTTTGGTTTATGACTTTAAGATTGTAGTTTATGGCATAACTGTTAAAACTAAACTAGCGCAAATTAAAGTTTTATTCACTTGTAATTATAATATATCTATATGAGTAGACTTGTTTAAAATATAATTCTATTATCAGATTTTTGGCGTGTCGTCAGATTTTTAATTATAAAAGTGTTCCGAAAGGTAATTTCGGCGCCCTTAGCGCAAGGCGCCCCGATGCGACGCATCCTTTGCTTACCATGTGGAGCCGACACTGGTCTAGAAGACCTGTAACTTACCAGGCTTTTCTCGCAAATTGCGTTTCGTTCGGGAGTATTTGAACTGACTGGACGCAAACTAGCAGTATATTGTGCAGAAATGAGTAGCGGTTAATTTTAATTCTCCAGATGGGCGAGAACGAGTGTTCTGAAGGCCTAGTAATCTAAGGACTTTATTGAAAAAAAGAGAGTAGAGTCATATACCGACCAGTATTTCAAAAATGCAACTAAGTAATTTCTTGAAAACAAAATAAAGTTATCGATTAATAATAAATTAATAGATTAATTATTAATTAATCGAAACTATAAATATCATATGATTAATCGATAGACTGAAGCAAAATAATCGACTATTTCAATTATTTGATTAATCGTTGCCATCTCTAGGTAGTATCTAATAAATCTTAATAGCGTGGAATAATTCTTGTCGTCTATTGTGATGCACTCCTTAACACGCAAACGAGCATTACCATAATGCTTTTTAATTTAAGAATTGCAGAAAGCTACAAAATCATCACACAATATTATCCAGGGTTGGATTGGCCCGGCGGGATACCGGGAATTTCCCGGTGGCCCGAAAATCAAAATGATAAATATATATATATAGTGGCCCGACTTCCTCCAGATTTCCCGGTACACATTTTAATCCCAGTCCAACCCTGATATTATCCAATCTTTTCAAAAAAACGTTAAAGTAATCGTTAGAAAAATAGTTAAACAGTATTTTTCTAAATAATTTAACATATCATTTTTGCTTCCACCATAACAGAGGAAGCATAAAAAATGGGTCAAATTTTACGGTTGGCTGCTCTGAATTTGTTTATTTTCCCAAAAAAATAACACGTGCAAATGTTTTTTAAAACATTGACATTACATCGATGTTAATCTTCGTTCCAGGGCATTAATTGTGCACAGCAAGGTTTTATTAAAATTCTCACAGTCTGTTTTTCTATCTCAAGTAAATTTATAGCCAGAGTATTTACTTGTTAAATATTGTAAATTACCACTACTTACGTTCAATTAAAAATGAGTATGAACTCGTAAATTATGTCACTATTAACTGTGGGAATAATTAGTATAAAATGTCCTTGAACTTGAGAAAATCTTAATTATGTGCAATAAAAGAACTTAGATGATGCTTGTACATTTTTTCGATAAAACAAATTTAATGATAGAAGATACTCGTGCCTAAAATGAGAAGAATTAAACCCATACATAGAGACTATTTTGTGTAAAAAACTTTATAAAACGTCATATTATACTTTCGATCATTTTAATCAAAGTGTATTGCTTTTAGACCGGGAGCTCATGACATTTTTGGTCTCCGATTTCATACAGCATGCCTTTTGGAGGAGAGAATATTTACCCTGTGACAACAAAAAAGGGATGGTACTAAACCCCTGCACGCTTTCCGGTCATAGGGAAAATTGCATTTCCACTTGCACAAAATTTTTGTGTTTTTCTATGATTTAATATTGCTTGCCCTTTTGTCAAAAGAAAGTTATAACAAATTTAAAGTCTTTTAATTATAGGCATGTATGAAAACGCGGAAAATCATATTTTTTTATTACAAGATCACATGACCATTTGAGCCCTTTGGGACCCTCCGAATCGCATGCATATATTTAAAAGACTTTAAATTTGTTATAACTTTCTTTTGACAAAAGGGCAAGCAATATTAAATCAGAGAAAAGCACAAAAATTTTGTGTTTAAGTGGAAATTAAATTTTCCCTATGACCGGAAAGCGTGCAGGGGTTTAGTACCATCCCTTTTTTGTTGTCACAGGGTAAATATTCTCTCCTCCAAAAGGCATGCTGTATGAAATCGGAGACCAAAAACTGTCATGAGCTCCCGGTCTATTTATTTGAAATCGGTACTAGGACTTTGGTTAATAGTTTTATACAAACTTGCCTCGTGTAATCAGAGCCGTAGCAATGTTTTTGGCGCCCGTGGCAAATACTTAAAATAGCGCCCTTTTTTTATCCTTTTACCGACCGTCACATATATATATAAGGGAGGTATTGTGATCATACCGATTTTGACATTTCGAGATTTCGATGGATCTCCACGAATTGAGGTCCCTACATAACGTTTGGACTATTTTTAGCATGATGTCTGTCGGTCTGTCTGTCCGTCTGTCTGTGTACACGTGCAGAGCAAATTCGGCTGAAAGGATTTTTATGAAATTTCATATTTAAGCTTCTGCTATCAATGGCACGAGTTGATCAACTTTTGGTAAAAATCGGTTGACTAAAAATGGGAGTTTACTCGTGTCGATTTTAAGATTTTTGTGATGATTTCACAACAAAAAAATATCTCAAAAAAATTTATTGAACAAAAGTTGCTATAAAAGCAATAATTAATAACTTTTATTTGAGACGTTTTTTGATAAAACGAAAAATTTCGAATAATTTTTGTAAAATTATTCGAAACCACATAAAAAAAAGATTTTTAAAAAATAAACATTTGTTTCTTCATCCACGCATTAAGAGGTTTTATTTGATACCACACTCAAAATTTTAAAAAAATATTTATTTTTCTATTAAATACATATTTGTTTATATTTATTCCGCGCTGTATTTTTTTGAACTCTTTATAGTTTTCCTATATGTGGATCAAAAACTTGTACAAGTATGCCAAATTTCAACTTTCTATGGTCAGCCGTTTGGCTACAATTTCTACCGTACAGACAGACAGACACATGAGTGTCGTTATAATGGTTTGTTGCACTTAATATCTACGAAACCTTGTAATTCTGTTTCATCAATTTTTATATAATAATTTAACAGTGACCTACATGAAAAAAATCATGCAAAAATATTTCTGTTTACAAACAGCAAACCCGATAAGATTATCTTTATCCGTTTAGATATATAAATAAAGAAGCTAGAGCTAGAGCACTATCTAGCGGGAACCCTTGTAAATAAAAAATCCGTGACATTTGACGCCAGAAGTAACAGATTTGTGGATAAAACGAAGTGGGGAGTATAGATGAAGATCGTATGTCACCAACAAATCGACATAATGCGGCTGATGCAATATCGCAAAAGCTTACCTCAATCTTTAGATTGAATTCACTTATCCCAGTAGATAATATTTTACAAAAATATTGTTTCTAATGATATATTGTTATTGAAACTATGTACTTGGTCCATTGGCAGGTTCTCAAAATGTATGTGGTTGTCAAAAATCATATGTATATATTAATAAGAAAGGTATTTTATGAATAATAAGACATGATTTTATTGCTCAACTAATACGTCTCACACATCATATGATATATTTTATACTATTCTATTTACATAAAACAATATGCCTTAGCAACGATATAGCACACTACAATCGTTAATAAGTGTAAATGTTGCATAATTACATTTTCGCTAACACGGCCAGACTGACATGCGGAACGTTCTCGAGACGCAACTGCATTTTTCACACCATTAACAGCATTGTTGTTATCAGCAACATCAACCTGCATATCACCAGTGGTCTGCACCATACCAACAACAGCATCCTGCATCTTGCATACCAGTAACAGCATCCTGCATACCAGAATCTTCATTCTTGAGCTGGTCCACCATTCATCTTCTTCTGCATCTTGGAAGTTTTCACCTAATTCATAATCTGTAAATAAAGCAATTTGGGCGCAGAATTGATCTTTCAAAAAATCAACCATGCACCAGTATCAATTAGTTAAAATAAATATTAGCTCAAAACAAATCCTTCTAGGATCAAAGTATAAATCGTGATCTGAAAGTTTAGAGACTCTTTGGTATCATTTCACTTCTCTACCACGAACTCAGTGACTAGATCAACAAGCTCAGATAACTATCTATTAGTTTCCTTCATTACAGATTGTCTACAGTACAACAAGCTCAGAGACCGTCTATTCGTTTCTGCACACACAGTGCTTTATCATCATCATCAGCCCGTCGCCATAGCTCACCATCTGCCACCATGGTTACAGAGCTATTACCTGACTAATGCCACTGGCAGCGGCATGTCTTGCGATACTCAACAAGCTTTCAACTCTCAACTCATTATCTATTATATTTCTCAGTTTATTTTGCCATTACGATCCCAGTGATCTGTCGTTTGTCTTTTCCAATAATCGCTCAAATCCAAATTCAAAACTCAAATCTCGAAACTCAGATCTTAATTATCAAATATCAAAACAAAAATCTCATATTTTATGACTCAAGTCTTAAAACTCAATTATTAAAATTTCAAATATTAAATCTCAAATCTAATTTTTACTCATTATGGCTAACACGTGCCATATGATTTAACCAAAACAATAAAATGCCTCTTACCATTTTAGTCGTCAACAATCTAACCAGTTACTTTCATACAATGTGTTTGTTAATAACAAAGCAACGCTCGTTCATCCTGACAATTTTTAGAGATCTGCTTTGGATAATTAATCCTGACGTTCTCAGTGTTAAGATTCTACATTTTTCAAACAAATGTCACATTTCAAATTTATTCCAATATGGGCCGAGAGTTCCAGTTGCTAATAAACTGTCCAATAAGTTTATTAGCAACATAATTTTTTTTCCGAGAGTTCCACCCCGAAATAGTTATTAGGTTGCTAATAAACAGGCTTATTTGTCTAATAACTTATAGGCAACATGAAGTGCTTAATAAAGTGACATATAACCAAAAACAAGTTCGCAAAATGTGTTAATATTTCAATTTTAATTGGAAACCAGTATAATTTTAAAAGAATATTCGAATGTGTAGTTTTTAAACATTTCTATAATGGTGATTTTAGTGTTTTATATACATTTAAGTTGTATTTTGGCGAAATCGACGATCTGTTTGGATGAATTTATAAATTATGGACAACCGTTTTTAGAATATTTTGGGCATTTATTGTAAATGTGATATATAAAGAACAATATATAAATATATATTTTTAAATAAACATTGTCGTTTATTTTTACATTTGTATTTATTTCAATAACGATTACAACACATTACAAACAATACTTTAAACATTACTATTTATATAAAAATGATAGAGAATAAGAAGACAGACGCAATTATTGGCAGAATAACAAAGATGTGTGGCTGAAAATTGCTGATAAGTTTAATTCATATTGTTTAAGGAATGTAAAATAAAGCAAAATATGGCTGTCTTCTTATTTTCAGTCACTTTTGTATTATAAAATGCTATTTTTATTAACTTCTCTTCTATCTATATTGTCCTCTTTTTCTGTGATAAAATTTGTTGAACGCCGTTTAATTGTCATTTTAACAGTAACACAAAAAATATACGTAATGTCATTGAATGTCAAGTCAAACTATTTATTGTCAAAATATTTAATGTCAAAATATTCAGTGTCAAAATTTCATCTCACTTTAGCTCTACAAATTTACGTATAGCTCTATCCCTCTTGCACCGTGTTACTGTCTTCATAAGAAATACCAATGCAAAAACAAAAAATTATGTTGCTAATAAACTATTAGAAGGATTTTGTAACTTGGAAATCACCAATAAATTTATTAGCTTCATAAATATATTATGTGTCAAATAACTATTAGGGAGTTTATTAGGAACTGGAACTCTCGGCCCTAAGTGTCATTTCCTTAGAAACCACTTGAAGTAATTTTTGACAAAATAACTTTCAAAGGAGTTTCTAACCTAGTAGAATGAGAAACATATATATTTAAATTAGGAGATACAATGCATAAGTTATTGTGTACACCCGTGTCATATCAATGTGAAATTATCTTATTATGTATATTATATGCACTTTTATATGTTGCATAATTCAATATATTGTTTACAACATTTTTCACACACGTGGACTCTTTTACATTGCAAACTTAAATTTTACATTTTTTTTTCTTTTTTCTTTGTGCACTGGTAATATCTTCCAAGATTAACAACTGCCTAAACAGAAAAAAAAATGTTTCTTCATTATAAACAAATTTTCTAACACCTGTACATTTTTGTTATATATTAATCATGTTTTCGATATACGAGGTCTGTTCAAAAAGTATCGCGAATTTTGTGTTTTTTCAAAAATTATTTATTTATTCATGAATATCTATTTTGTCCCCATCAAAGTAATCCCCACCAGATATTATACACTTATGCCAACGTTTTTTCCAATCCTCGAAGCACTTGAAAAAATCATTTTAGGATTTTGTAGGTATGACCAAAAAACCTTTATACCGTCATTTTGTCGTCTGTCTGTCTGTTCGGTAAAAATTGTAGCCAAACGGCTAAACCTAGAGAGTTGAAATTTGGCATGCTTATACAACTCTTTGACCCGCACATAGGAAAAATACTAAAACATCTAAAAAACATACCCCCCTAAAAATATAAACAAATATGTGCTCATCGAAAACAAAAATATTTTTTTTAAATTCTGAGTAGGGTATCAAATGAAAGCCCTTAGTACGTGGATTAACGATCAAATTTTTATTTTTGCAAAATAAATTATTTTGATGCGTTTTTTGCCAAAATTGTGCAAAAAAAAATTTGTCCCACACCCTGTAGCCCAGATGGTTTAAACTAAAAATCTAAAAAAATTCTAAGTAATGTATATTGGTGTGAACCGAAATAGTACAACAGGATTTTTTGATCAGATTATGTTTTCGGAAAATAACGCATTTTTTGTGGTTTTTGGTTCACAAAGTACAAAAGTTATACCAATGTAAGACACTCACATGCAAGGCGCGCGATAGCTTAATGGGTTAGAGCACTGGTGTGAAACGAAGGGTTTCGAGTTCAGTACGGAGTGAATTTTATTTTTTCTGTCTTTTTTTTGCATTTTTATTATGTTGAAATTATTTTGTCAAAATTCTAGTTATATTTTGACAAATGTTGCATTTAATTTTTAAGAGCGTAAATTTAATAACCAGTCTTATTATATGATTAACAGACGATAAATTATTTTAAAAATATCGTTCATTTTTCCGTGATTACTACAAAGTAAAATTTGTCTTACACACTCAGCATACCGCCTTCACTTATTATATACCTGCGAAACCCTGAAATGTGTGAATATTCACACTTCACATCAATTTTTTGTGATCTTGTTCAGCTCCTCCTTCGATGCCGTCTTTATCGGCTCACTCGTAGCGTAGAGTCGTCCTTTCATGGGCCTCTTCAGTTTCGGGAACAAGAAAAAGTCACAGGGGGCCAGATCTGGGGAATACGGTGGCTGCGGCATTATTAGTGTGTTGTTTTTGGCCAAAAATTCGCGCACAAGCAACGATTTCGCGGCGACCCGTCTCATGCCCAAATCATTGGTAAAAATCGAATGGCACGACCCAATCGATATGTTTAGGTCCTCAGCAACTTCTCTAACGGTGATTCGACGATTGGCCAATACTATTTTCTTCACATCAATGTTTTCGTCTGTTGTTGACGTGCTCGGGCGTCCGGCACGCTCTTCGTCGTTCACATCTTCTCGGCCCTCTGAGAACATTTTGTACCACCGATAAACGTTGCTTCGGTCCAAGGTAGCTTCACCATATGTCACAGTCAACATTCGGAATGCGTCCGCGCACTTTTGTATATTGTTTTTTAAACCTAAAAAAAAATATATGTATATTTATTGTGACTCCTATAGGCGAAATCGACGAAGGATTATTATAATTTTGAGTTATGGTCATGTAAAACTGTCTCTAATAATTTCTGTAAGGTTTAATTTAAAATTCAATCGCGTTTCGGTTGTGATTTGTTTAGCAATTATCTAACCACATAAGGAAGCGGGAGGTCATACTTCGTGACACATTTTTAATAATAGATAACAAAGAACGATTATTAAATCAAATTTTTTAACCGTATCAAAGAACGAAAAAACACTGTACTTTAGTTATTGTATTTCATTACTTAAGCAATTTGTTATCTTTACAAAAATGACTCATGAAATAAATTTTGCTTAGTTGTAAATAATGTTGTTTTGAAAATTTCTGTAAAAAAGGAACTAGATAATATTAAATTTAAATGTAGTAGAATTTTTTCCTTCGTGAGAATTATCAGTTGTTGATATTTAGTCTCATTTATACGTGGTCAAGTTTTCAATTTTGATCAGTTTAGTGTCGGGTTTTTCTAGGTATCTTGTATAGGTCGGGATTGGAATCCACGTTCCTGTGCTCCGTAGGAGACCGTTTTACCACAGAACCACGATAACTCTTAACTTAAGGGGGGGGGGGTATGGTCAGAGCAGCACATTTTATACCCATTTTCAAGATTTTTTTTTAGAAAACTGTTAATAGTAACTTGATTGGGATAATACCTACAGTAAAGAACAACCTTTGAAGAGTATCCAAAAAAAAATTTATTGAAAAATATCGAAAATTAAGCTCGTGACATGAATTTGAAATTTTCGTTCAGGACAAAGAGTTGATTTGCGGTGAGACACATAACTAATGACTGGATCATCTTAAACAAAAAAACCAAAAATATTTCGTTAGTTTATGAGTTTCTTAAGGTAACGCTGTCGAGATATATTTTTTTTTCTTGCTTATTTTTTTTTTTATGGAAGTTTTTACAAATGAAAACAGAAATTTCGCAAAAAAAAATTCCGTTTTTTTCGTTTATTTGAAACTTATACCAAAAATTAAATAATCTAGATATTTGAAAAAACTCGACAGCGTTACTTCAAGAAACTCATAAACTAACGAAATATTTTTGGTTTTTTTGTTTTAGATGATCCAGTCATTAGTTATGTCTCACCGCAAATCAACTCTTTGTCCTGAACGAAAATTTCAAATTCATGTCACGAGCTTAATTTTCGATATTTTTCAATAACAATTTTTTGGGATACTCTTCATAGGTTGTTCTTTACTGTAGGTATTATCCCAATCAAGTTACTATTAACAGTTTTCTAAAAAAAAATCTTGAAAATGGGCATAAAATGTGCTGCTAAATCTTGAAAATGGGTATAAATGTAATGCAAGTTGCGTAATGTTCATGTGTGAAAGCCACAGAACACAATATATTAAGAACGGACACTGGCAGCAAAAAAAAAAATTAGTACGTTCCCTCTAGGAATGTACCAATGAACTAAAAAACAACAACCGCCAAATTTAAATTTTACTATTTGATTTACGTTCATAATTACCATTATTATTGTATTAAATATATTTTATTATTTATATTATCAAAAGTTTTACAATTAACAAAGAAATACATATATATTTAATAATCCATATACATTAGTATAACATATAAATAAGGAATTTAAATAAATAAATCTAAATAAAAGGTGTTATTTATTTTTGAAACACAAAATTATACACAACATTAAATATTATTTTAAACACAACATTATAATTACTAATTACAAAAACTGTATCAATAAAATTGGAGCCTATACCTGTTTTTTTATTTTTTCGGCCTCATATTTGGTTTCTACATATTTCAGATCATTATAAGACAATATCCGCAAAAAATCAATTTTTGTCCGTCTTCCCGAGATGTTCAATGTACGTATGTATCAAATACAATATAAGATGACCAAAATTGGAAATAAAACTCTATTATTTGAACCATTATTTGAAAATTAACAAGCTTAAATGCGTATTACTTCAACACCAACTGTCATGTGTTTGACAGCTAATGGCGGCTGATCTACAGCTAGAACACGAAGTTTCTGATCGTTTGAAGTCGGGTGTATTCGTAATTTATTTTGCAATCTTCTGCCATCTACCAATGTACCAGAAAACTAAAACTCGAGCCAAGGTCATTACATGCCAGTGTCACCCGGGTGGTTAAAGCTCCGACCAATATTATAAATCGTGATTTGATCTATTGTTTGAATTATTTTAGTTTTTAATTTTTAAGGTATCAAAAAAGAATAAATCGTTTATAGTAGTGAAATAATTACTGTAAAATATTTTATATTATTTTACATACATTAACAATATGTTTTTGTTTGGTTAAAATGTGTTACATAAATATTGAATCATTATTGTTTCTCTTTTGTTTAATTTCGGAATTTAACTGAGCTAAAATTTTCCATTATTTAATATAAATCAAACAATGGAAATGTTATTGACAAGATTATAGAGAAAAAAATATTTTCAAAAATATTGTATAGATTAGTTTTCGTGTAATTTTTCCATGCGTTCAAAGTTGAAAACAAAATAATAGTATGATTTGTTTGCTTTTTGTACACAATGTGATTTTTTTTTGTGAAATAATATCTGATTTACTCATTACGCCAAAGTTTTTTTTATTTTTTTACCGACCGCCAGCATATATAAGGGAGGTATTGTGATCATGACAATTTTGACGAGATTTCGATGGATCTCCACGAATTGAGGTCCCTACATAACGTTTTGACTATTTTTAGCATGATGTCTGTCGGTATGTCTGTCCATCCGTCTGTCTGTCCGTCCGTCTGTCTGTCCGTCTGTCTGTGTACACGTGCAGAGCAAATTCGGCTGAAAGGATTTTTATGAAACTTCATATTTAAGCTTCTGCCATCAATGGCACGAGTTGATCAACTTTTGGTAAAAATCGGTTGACTAAAAATGGGAGTTTACTCGTCGCGATTTTAAGATTTTTGCGAATATTTCACAACAGAAAAATATCTCGAAAAAAATTATTAAACAAAAGTTGCTATAAAAACAATAACTAATAACTTTTATTTCAGACGTTTTTTGATAAAACGAAATATTTCGAATAATTTCTGTAAAATTTTTCTCAAAAAGTCTAAATTTTTTTATATTTATATGTAACGTTTCCATGGTCATGATAAATTATATCTCTGTTAGAAAATATTAGATGAAGTTATTTCTACTCTGCTGCTAGAATGTAATTTATATAAGTACTTTATGATGGCGGTCGGTCCTGTGGTGGCCACAGCTGATTTTTTCTGTCAAGATAGTTCTGTTTATAAATGAAATATTTTAAGTTTTTTAGTACCAGTTTTACCCAGAAACACTCCCTAAGAAAGAAAATTTTGAGATATCATGCCTATTGTACCAAATTTCGACTATATACGTCCAGACCTTTTTAAAAACTGATATAACCTCCAATTTTACTAATTACTATATTATTATAGCAATTTGTTTTTCTATTTTTATTTAAATATCCCTAAAATTATATTTGTATTCGATTTTATTTTTATTTATTAACTATAATACAAATACCTATCAAGTTATTTCTACTCTGCTGCTAGAATGTAATTTATATAAATACTTTATGATGGCGGTCGGTCCTGTGATGGCCACAGCTGATTTTTTTTGTAACATCATTGTCAATAAATTATTTGATGAATATAGATTAGGAAATGTGAGAAAAACTTGCGAACAAAGAATATAATTTTGGAAATTAAAACAATGGCAGCAGTTCTCCGTTTTTATGAAGTATACCAAGGACTTTAAAATTACTCTCAGAAGTTCAAACAGCGACTACCTTACTTTATAAATTCTTTTTATTTCGTTCGTTTATTTTATTAGTTTGCAAGTTATCTTTGATCTCACTTAACATTTGAATTTCTGAGAATCCTGTCGTTCGCTCATAAGAAGCCATCTATCTCTCCAACTATAAACTTCAATGTACAGCTAAGTTACTATTACTTGTGCAATTATTTTTCGATAAAAAGTGCTGCAGTTTACTGCTAACTGAGTACTCTCAGTAGTCGGTTACTAACAGTAGCGAGATCACACGTCCAATTCCGTTATTCTGTTCGTTATTGACCTCAAACGAATGACTCTCTGTGGTACAACAATACAGCTTGGCTAATACTCGTTAAATATAGTTTAAGACCCATAAAAGTCCGCAACATAAAACGTTATTTGGGGAATTTCTGTTAATTAAACTGAACGGGCTTGAAATCTATAACATGAGCCCGCTACAAATAGGGGGGAAGGCTAAATTTCAATACAATCGAGCGAATATGTAATTTTGCGTAATTTTTAAACCATTTGTTCTCCGATGTTTCCGTACAGCAGTCCACCAACAAATCTGATTTATAGTCGGATTGCTGATAGGTGACTGTTACATGTATGTATCAAGTAGTGCATTCATATAATAATCTAGTTACCATTTTTCAGCGATTTTAAAAATGTTTTTTGTTATTTGTCTTATCTGTCAGTGTCTGTTAATAATATTAATTAGTACAGCTTGCGGCCAATTATTAAATTCACAAACTTTAATTTTAAATCTGCTGGGATATTTTAATTCCGAAAAAGAGAACAATGGGCCACTTATTTCTCTATCTTGTGCCCATCAAAGAGTAGCTGCTGCCTTAAGATTTCGGAATCAACAATTCGTAGAATTATAAAATGTAATAAATCTGAACTTCTCACTAACAAAATCACGAGAAAACGAAGGAAATTAAAATCTGAACCAGTTTATTTTATTGATACATTGGTACAAACGTATGGTCATGAAGTACTAAGATTCCTTATCACTGCCAGTTTAACACCATTGAACTAATTTGGGGTATAACAAAAAATTATTATGATAGACATATTGGTCAAAACGGATATAGTGATAACGAAGTATTGGAAATTTGGCAAGTAGCCTGTGATCAAATTAGTTGTAAAACAAGGGCAAAATCTGAAAAAAAAAATCGAAAATTTAATAAATGAATGGTGGGAAAGGGAAAGAATTGTTGACGATATTAATCCATAATAATAAATACAAGAAATGACAGCGATAGTTCAGATGACGATATCATGCATAAGTGACTATTTTTTTTTTTTTAATAAAAATAAACTTTTAAATACAACTTGTAGCAATATATTATATGAATAAATATATTTTTACTTAATATTTTATTACTTTGTACTTAGGGGAACAAAAAAATATAATTAAATTAAACAACAAATTATAATCCAAAAGTTACGTATCAGTCTATAAGTTTTTCTTTATTTATAATTATTACCTTAAAATTAATAATTTTGTTTGTTTGAGTACTGCTGTGAATTTATTTTCGTGCTATAATTAGTAAAGATATCTATGAATCATGCCGTTTCTTACTAATGCTTTGTTTTTTATTAAAATAATTTGGAAGGTTAGTAAGGCACTCTAGCTTCCCCCCCCCCCCCTCCCAAGCCATGATTACACTTGTAGGCCACAATTTAAATTAAATTCTTGTTGTATTACTCCTATTCTTGTATATTTTTCAGAATTTAAAAAAAAAAATGTTTTCGATGAGCACATATTTGTTTATATTTTTAGGGGGGTATGTTTTTTAGATGTTTTAGTATTTTTCCTATGTGCGGGTCAAAGAGTTGTAACGGGTGTTTTTTTTAGAGGTATAGAACTTTAAATTGCAATAAAACAACGATGGATTATTCGATTGACATGAATTTTTTTTTATTCGAAAGATAATCTTGTGGCATTACATTAAATCATACCAACAAGACGGCGCAACATGTCACACAGCTCGTGCCACAATCGATTTATTGAAAGACACGTTTGGTGACCGCCTAATTTCACGTTTTGGACCTGTGAATTGGCCTCCAAGATCTTGTGATTTAACACCGCTGGACTACTTTCTGTGGGGCTATGTAAAGTCATTGGTCTATGCGGATAAGCCACAAACGCTTGACCATTTGGAAGACAACATTCGCCGTGTTATTGCCGATATACGGCCACAAATGTTGGAAAAAGTCATCGAAAATTGGACGTCCAGATTGGACTACATCCGAGCCAGCCGTGGCGGTCATATGCCAGAAATCATATTTAAAATGTAATGCCACAAGATTATCTTTCGAATAAAAAAAAATTCATGTCAATCGAATAATCCATCGTTGTTTTATTGCAATTTAAAGTTCTATACCTCTAAAAAAAACACCCATTATAAGCATGCCAAATTTCAACTCTCTAGGTTTAGCCGATTGGCTACAATTTTTACCGAACAGACAGACAGACGACAAAATGACGGTATAAGGGTTTTTTTGTCATACCTACAAAACCCTAAAAAGAATATTTCTATTTAAAAATCTAATAAATGCTTTTTGTGTATTATAAGTTACTTTTTTTCGTATTTTATCTTTACATTATTAAATAAAATCTATATAATATAAATAAATAGTTTTTTTAATATTAATAAAACATCGATGTATTGGAAACATCGATGTGTTTCCTTCGATGTTTTTTCAACATCGATAGTAAGGTGCCGTTGTTAACATAGATGTTAAACATCGATGTGCCGACCGGCGTAGCGTAGTGGTAACACATGTGCTCTGCGTTGCGAAGGTCTCGGGTTCGAATCCCGTTCAGGCATGGAAATTTTCTCGAATAAAAACTGTCCTGGCTAATTGCCACAGTAGCAAAGACCATTAAATTTAAAAAAAAAAAAAAAACATCGATGTACAACCCTATTAGAAGGATTCAATCAAAAGATTGCCACTAGATCAGATCAGACAGCAAGTCTACTTTTGTCACAGTGTGTACAAGTGACGTATACCGGTTGCCAAGCGGTTGGATCAGCTGACGCAACTTTAAACTGGCAACCAGAGATGTTGCGTGCGCATAATCCCTACCAATTGTAACCGGCTTATTCTCCTTGCAGGTTCTAGCCGGTTGCTTGACAGTACGTTTTTGATCGTTTACAATAATGGAGTAATATCAAAAACTATTGTAACTTAAACGGTGCAGTGTTTTTTAAAATTACAACCGGAAGAAAACAGGCACCAGTGAATTAATTTTAATTGTTAAATAAAATATATATTTTTCTATTTGTCTATGGTGAATTTTCTGTGATTACTGTGATCAGATCTTGTGATTTTTGCGTGTGATGCAAATAAATTTGACAGTAATACGTGAATTTGTTTATTATTGCTATAGTACATTTGTGTTGAGGAGGACTTTTTCTTGATATTGAAGTGTTTAAAAAAAGGCTTAAAAATTCCAGTAGCTAGATTTAGCCTCGGGGTTGCCCACGAAGGGACAACTATGGGGCAGATTGGACATGATGTGAGTTGTATTTAAATTCTTATTTATTTAGGTTAAGTCAGATTAGATTCGGATTAGATTTGGGTAGGTCTGAAGTCTACCAATATAAATCATATGATTGACTTACTAATTGAACACAAGACCGGCATGTAAATTCAATTTTGTAATTAACTTATTTGATAATTCTTGAATAGTTTTGAAAGTGTAATCTTTGAAATAATGATCTTTATTTCAATAGACGTTTTTTAAAAACTAGATTACTGATGACATCTTTGTCGAAATATACATCTAATTTTGACTAGACATTTGTTGATTCAGTAAATTTTTTTTAACACCCAGGGGGGTTGTTCCTCCCAAGAACTTCAAAACGCGTTTTTAAGGGATATATTCGTCTTTTATCCTATATGAAAAAAATTGCCTTCCGAGATTACTAAGAAAAATTTCTCCCCCCTCCCCCACCAAAAAAAGGGTGCAAGAGCTGCTTTAATATAATAATATATTCGTTTAATCTATGTTGATCCATTTTTATTAAACGTCAAAATATTTTTAATCGGCGGGGTAGGCATATTTGAATTTTTTAAAAATTTTGTTTCCCTCCTAGCACTAAAAAAACCGTTTTTAATGGACACAATAGTCTTATAATGAACCTGAACTCACAAGAAAAAATTTTTGGTTCTTGAGCCCCTAAAAAAAAATTGTGGGTGCGCCCCTGATTTAATATATTACATTAGTTTTATCTATAAATGTGGTTATTCTATTTTTATTAAACGTAAAAATATTTTAAACGCGAAAAAGGGCCTCTTGTTAGTTAGTTAAAATTTTTGGCGCACAGCAACAAAGGCTATTTGCGCCTAAAAGGGCTTCTTGGATAGAGGGTTTGCTAGTTGTGGGAAACCCTAGTTTCGTTTAATCCACAATTGTTTCGAATAGGTATTATCTGTCTCATTTTGTAATACGTAACTAACAGGGGAATTTCATTTTTTATGTTGTATATTGACAATACATTTATAATATTATCATAGTATTGGTTCACATGGATACGCCAAAGTCTGTTTACACCACAACAGTCACCAAAGTAACCAGATCTAGTTTCGTATTACAAATTGAGAGAGATTATACAAATAAATTTTAAATCCTGAAAAAATAATTATCTCAATTAAAAACGTGAAAGTGCTACTGTTTAAGTAATAGGGAAACACCGGTACAAAAGGGCTCGTCCACAATATACGGCAAGGCTCTTAAATATTTTTTCCGCCTAGACCCCCCCCCCGCGCCGGTAAAAAATTGCCACTGACAATAGAAAAGATTCAAAGTAGCATTTAAAAACATATTTGGTATTTGACAATTTGAACCGATCAGAAAATATTTGTTTATTGTTATTATTATTATTCTAATTGATGTCAAACTTATTAGGTACATTAAGAAGTAGAAAAACCGGTTTTTATTTTAATTGGCCATTAGACGTGAGACCTTATTAGCCTAGTACTAATTTGTGGGTCATTACAAAGAATATCTATGCCCTAACCGGGATTAAAACCCAAGACCGTTAGAACGTTAAGTTCATGCATTAAAATTTCACTATAAAAGCTGCATGTAACTTCTTAATTTCCTATAGGGAAATTTGCAGCTAAGCACCCTACCATCTGGTGAGCGGTTCATGAACTTGTGTACATCAGATAACATTTCGTTTTGTGTATTGGTTTTGTATGAAGTTTGTTCTTAAAGTTTTATTATAATCATTGAAAAATGTATAATACATATTGTTGTGTGCCTATGTGCAATTCATTGAAAAGAAGAAACCCGGAAATATCGTTTCATTTGTTTCCACTAATATCAGACACCGTACGGTTCGAAACAAAATTGGGAAAGCAAGAGGTTAGGAATCGACGCGATGTTTAGATAAACAATTTAAAAATTGGAAAAAAAGTGAGCCCTTATATCAAAGTTTGCTCATTACATTTTAATGATAGTGACTACAAAAAATATTTTCATTTTTGTATTTATTATCGCATATCTTGAAAATTCCTGTTATTGTGTGTGGGTTTGTAATGCACAAGTTTGTAGGCATAATGCATAAATCTTTATGAACTCTCTGTTTTTTTCAGTGACTCCACACAATATTATATGTCCAGCATTGTAGATTTCTACCCCTTGGTAAACAACACGGAAATTATTATTTCCCCCAATATAGTTAAAATAATCGACAATGGAAAACCGCCATAACTTAAAACCAGATCACAAAATGTAGTATTTTAGATGTTTACAAGTAATGTCACTTCACAAAATCAGAAAATCCCAAACAATTATTTATTTTTTGTCGTTTTTTGATACACTTTTCGCTATTATTTACTAGTAAATGTCAAGTGGTATCTGATTTAGAATGGTTTCAAAAAAATCCGCGTGGCGCTACGATCTTAAAATTTTTCCCCTATACGCTACCTAGACCAGGCCCAGATAGAGGGGGTGGGGTGGGGGGCCTAATGGTTTAAATCGGGGATTCCCAACGGGGTTCAGATGGAGGGTTTGGGGGTCAATGGAAGTTTAAAAAGGGTCTATAGTATTCCAGGGGTCTATTATTAAATTAATTGAATCAAAAAAGCATTAAGTTTATTTAGCAGACATATTTTATTTATTTAAGAATATGCAAAATAAATTACAAGGAAAAAACGTGAATCTCATTCAAACTCAGTTATATTTGGGTTTCGCTCCAAAATTGATTTGTTTATTTCCAGTTTAAATCGAAATGATTTTCGATACTTTGAACATTTGATGCAACTTTCTGTTGTTGAAAAAGATAGTTGATAGTTGTTGATGACATTCAAATCTACACTGATCACTTGAAACAATTAAAAGAAGATATCAATGCCTGTTATAAAGATTTGGAAAGTTTAGTTATCCCGTCTTGGATTATAAATCCATTTGCAAGCAACACAAGCAATATTCATTTTTCGCTACAAGAAGAATTTATTGAACTGAAGTTGAATTTGGAAGATAAAATCAATTTTCAAGCAAGTGGTTATGCCAAATTTTGGAATTGTAAAGATATTCGCAAAAAATACGTCAAATTAATTCATTCACCGAACCATTATTTTTAGCTTTTCCTAGTTCTTACTTGGTTGAGGCAGGATTTAGTCACGTTAACAATTTATTAAGAAAAACTAGAAATCGATTAAATATTACAGAACGCGGTGATTTTCGATTATTATTAACTAATTTTACACCTAACATAAAAAGTATTATGGAAAAGCATCAACCACAACCATCGCATTAAATTAAAAAATATACATATTATAATTAGTTACATATTTCAGTAAAATTGAAAAATTGTTTAATAAAATATATATATTTATATTTGTTATGATACTGGATTGTCCTTACAACTTCAACTCGATACATGGCGCTACATATTTATGCATTATAATAAAAAAATTCAGGGGGTCTATTGAAAAAAAAAAGTTGCTAAGTAGGAAAAAGGTTGGGAATCCCTGGCTTAAATGGACGAAATGATAGTGTTTATTAACAAAAATAGGTTTACATTATCTTATTTATTCTTTTTTTTATTTATAATTATTTATTTATAATTAAATATACAAATCAAAATTTAATTTTCTAAATATGTAATCACATAAAACCTCTTATTGAGGAATATAGATGGAAGATTGTAGATCAATGCGTCGTACTATTTTACTAGTTTACAAAAAAAAAATATATATATATATATATATATATATATATATATATATATATATATATATATATACAGTACCTAGACAAAATATTATAACCACTTATGATTTTTTTAAAATTCATTGTTTTACACAAAATCAACAAAATAGTAATACACTAATTTTATTTTTACTTTGTATTTTATTATTTCAAATTATTTTAGTATAAAATGTTTTTTAATATTTTGTGTTGCCCCCCTTTGCTTTTATTACTGCCGCAATTCTTCGAGGCATTCTCTCAATACATGCCCTAATATAATTTTTAATTTCTGGAGAGCCATGCCATACTTTTTTAATATTATCTATTAAAACTTGTTTATTAGTATTATTTAAATCATAAACAAATCTTTTCAGGAGGTTCCAAACATTTTCGATAGGATTGATATCCGGCGAATTACCTGGCCAGGACAAAATCGGTACTTTTTGTTCTTGCAAATCAGTCTCAGAATAAATTAATTTCGTATTCTAAGTCCCCCCCCCACAAGAAATATTCCTGGATGCGAGCCTGCTCTATATTGAATTGTTGACAATTAAATTTTGTTTTCTTTTACACATATTTTGGCTTCATTTCGTATATGAACAAGTTTGGAGATTTTTATTTCTTATTAATTTATTAGTTATTTTTGTTGTACACTACATCATACATAATCCAATTTATCATTTTTTCTGATGCAACATTTCGTTTCAAAACAAAATTGATAATTTTCTCATATCGAAATATATTACAAATTCTTTATTGACATTATTTTAAAATTTATAACACTATGATCAAATATTTAACGTGATATTTTTTAGGTCAACGGAATATATTTGAAGTAAAATAGAGTTATTGCATCATATGAAGCAACAGGTACTGTTCGAAATCCGTAGCAAATAAAAGTAAATTAATTTTTTCCGTTCAAAACATGCTGATTTAACTAAAAACTTGTTTATTTAAATATAATTTAAAATTAATTTAGTGTAATGAGGTTAAAAGTAGATCAATCAACACTATTTGGTGCAAACAATATTTGAAATATTTATATTACATGCAATATTTGTGGCAATTGATAAAAGTTGCATGCAATTTTTGGTGTATTAATTACGTCATGAAACATGTTGCATACAGTTTACGGTGCAATATTTGTAGCAACTGAAAAATATAGCATTCAGTTGCATTGAAAAATATTGTATTCAATTTTTGGTGCAATAATTGCATAAATGAAACATGTTGCATTCAGTTTTTGGTGTAACAATTACAGAAATTTATAAGTTTCTTGCAACATAAACATATATTTGGTTCGGCCATAGAATTGAGATCAAATTTATGTAGTCTGGTCAGTTTATTTTTTTTAATTTGAATATATGTAATTATCGACCACGGTGTTGAAATTTTGTTTGATTTTTAATTTTCAGTTTTACAATAACCTAAAAAAATAAATAAAAAAAATAATAATAGTAAAAAATCAGCTGGGCCCACCACAGGACCGACCGCCATCACAATGTACTTGTATAAAATACATTCTAGCAGCAGAGTAGAAATAACTTGGCCCAATATTTTCTAACAGAGATATTATTTATCATGACCATGGAAACGTTACATATAAGTATGAAAAAAATAGATACTTGTTGAAAATTTCGAAAAATGTTTCAAAATTTTTTCGTTTTATCAAAAAATGTCTCAAATAAAACTTGTTAGTTATTGCATTTATTGCAACTTTTGTTAAATAAATTTTTTCGAAATATTTTTCTGTTACGAAATATTCGCAAAAAACTTCGACACGAGTAAACTCCGATTTTTACCAAAAGTTGATCAACTCGTGGTTTTGGGGCATAACGTATTAAATTTAGAGGTCTGAACGGTTCCTCGCGTAACCATATGACAAACTTGTTGTGACAATAAACAGTTCACAAGTCATAGCCTATAGTAAACCAATTTAAGAGCTCTGAACGCTACTTTGGCTTCTTATAAAAATTGCATGCAATTTTTGGTAAAATTACAGAACTTAAACATTAATATAACTTTTGATGTAAAAATTTCAGAAAAAAAAAAATACATGCAATTATTGGTGCATGTAATTACATTTACTTATGCATGTTGTATACAGTGGCGGCGCTAGCTCTTAAAATCTGGGGGGCCAAAAAATTTTTGAGTAAAATTAGATGGGGCTAGGAAATATTTTTTTTATCCTTTACACATGAAAATACAAGTGATGGCCAAAAAAAGGTCCTCACTTTTAAAATATATTGTTCTCCAACCAATTCTGGGGGGGGGGGCAGAGCAGTTTTTGACCCCCGCTAGTGCCGCCACTTGTTGCATGCAATTTTGGATGCAATAATTGCTGCAATTCAAATGTTTCATTCAGTTCATGTAATAATTGCAGCAATTGTGCAATACTTTCAGTTTTTGAAGTATATTGCATGCAATTTATTGTAATATTTCACAAAAAATTGTAGCCATTTTTTTTAATAATATGAAATCATTTAAAAATACAGGTACCTCTTTTCACATATTTTTTGCATCATTTTATGCAAGTTTTAACATGTTTAAATTTTATCTTTAGTTGTGAATTGTTGCATCATAAATGAGTCAGTTTCAGGAAGAGTTAACAAGGAAATACTGATAATTTATGCTAAAAATGACAAAGTTCTATCGACTCATATCATACGATATTTTTTTATGAATCTGTTAAACCGGTATTTTACTAAATTACTCATCAATAGATTCGGAAATATAAAATGTCATGATTTTTACCTTTCTAGAAATTCGTCGAGTAATGCTTTTAAGAAATATGGATGAAATGTTTTAGGTTTTCGAAACATTTTGTTTAATTCATGTAATTACTCCACCCAAAGGTTACTCCAAAATGTAATCATTGCTTCACATAATGAAACCATAACTTGGCGTCACGTTTAATGTCTGATTTATAATAGATACATAGCACACGCATAGCATGTGCATAGAGTTGAGTACAAAGGTGTGTCACTGTTCTGAATTAGAATATGTGTAATAGTAACAGTACAGCTATCATAAAGGAAATAAAATCTCCCGAGATCCTCAAAAGTTGATATTTATACAGCCCTATTTTTTTTTGTCATTACTTGGGTCCGTCTTCCTTTTTTGTCATCACTTGGGTCCGTCTTCCTTTTTTGTCATCACTTGGATCAGTCTTCCTTTTTTTTCATAACTTGGATTCGTCTTTTTTGTTTTTATCGTCATTTTGATTCGTCTTCTTTGTTTTTGTCATTAATTTGATCCGTCTTCTTTGTTTTTGTCATCAATTGGATCCGTCTTCTTTTTTTCCGAAATCATCAGCTTTTGAAATAGGGTTGCCAAAGTATTCGAGAGGGCGCAAGTTAGACATTTGCCATCGACGGTTTGTCAGACTGGTTTGGATAGTTTTAATAAAAACCTGTTGTATTTTTTGCTTCGTAACCATAGATGAGATGTGGGGTCCATTATTTTACGTCAGAGACCAAGAAATAGTCCAAAAAGATGGATTCTTCACGATTTTCCTATGCCAAAGAAGGCAAGAAGGGTCCCATCAGCCGAAAAGATCATGACAGCCATTTTTTAGAGACGCGAAAGTCATTCTTCGAATCTATCTTTCTATCTCTCAAATTAAAAATTCTGTAACACTGGAGGCTATTATGCAACAAACCTCACTGTTGTTTATTTGCTGATATTTGTGTTAATATAAAATTGTTTTGATTATAATTCCGCATTTCTATCAATTAGTAAGGCAATTAATACATTTTTATGTTTTCCTATTTTAGTCATAAACATTTTACGACCCATACACAGTTTTACCATTGGTGGGTTTGACACAAAATTAGCCATTAATTCGTAACACGAAATTGACATTGATTTAAAAAGAACCAGTGCTTTCTAAACTTTTAAAAATACTTGATATGGTGCCACTGATCTACGAAAAAATCTATCTACTCGTTCCTAATTAAGAGACTCTAAAAATAAATGTATTTGTTGTTTTAAATCAAATTTAAACAAGCAGAATTAACAACGGGTCAAAATACAATAAACAAGGTGTCCTAGCCAAAAAGTAATTATTTAAAGTTCATTGCGAGAAAACGTTAACTTAATAATATAAGTAGGACATTAAAAATATTTTTTTAAATCATTAGAAATAATGTAGCTTAATTGTAATAAATTTAATGAAAAAACAAATTTACTAATATTTATTAAAAATCAACATAAGTGAAGCGCCAACTAATAAAAAAATAATATCCAACATTAATAAAAATCAGCTGTGGCCACCACAGGACCGACCGCCATCATAAAGTACTTGTATAAAATACTTTCTAGCAGCAGAGTAGAAATAACTTGGCCTAATATTTTCTAACAGAGATATTATTTATCATGATCATGGAAACGTTACATGTAAGTATAAAAAATTGAGACAGACTAGGCGGGGTTATGCAATTTTCAAAATCTTAATGAACCTTGCTATATATATATAAAAAAAAAGAAAAAATACTGCACATATTTAGAAACCTAAATAATGGTATTAGCCATTCGAATTAAAATTAATAAAAAATAATCATCATTCACTTACTAACTCCTGCGAAACCCTGAAATGTGTGAAGATTCACACTTGACATCAATTTTTTAATTTTCAATTTTTGGTTCTTTGTGACAATTTTATTTGATGGCCTATTAATAAAGTTGTATGCTAGCCACTAAATCTTCAATTTTTTTCTAAACTATTTAAAGTCTGAGGATTTCAAAAATTCAAACCGCAAGTCTCTATCTCTTACCGTTTCTGAGATATGATTGTTTGGAAAATTAAAGTTGGCATTTCCATTTATAAAAAATGATAAATACATAATAATATTAAAAAAATAATAAATAAAATAATGTAAACCTATGTTTGTTAATAATAATAATAATAATAATAGTTTATTTATTTAGCTAATGCTAGTAAGATCCATATTAACAAACATAAACATATAAACATTATAATAAACATTCAAATCAAATTTAATCCTTATTTTGTCAATTTAAACCATTATTTGTCCACTTAGTTCATGCAAAACGTGATTTTTGTCAAATTTAAATATCGATTTTTCGTAATTTAGTGCTTTAAATTTTAATAACATATATGAATTAATTGTTTGGGACCTTAAAAATAAGTAGGTCGTAAAATAAGGTTCCAAACTTGTTGCAAATTGGTTTGTAATGTTTTCTACAATAATTTCAAAACTGTATTACTGTGATAAATCATATTTTGAATGTTATCTTCTCAAATATTTTTAATATCAGCCCTGGCTACGAAATCCTGTAAACTATGAAAATTCACAGTTTTATATTTTTTCAGATAGACATGTTTCATCGCATAAATGTTTACGTAATTCCTGCTAATGATATAAAAATAAAATTTCCTTATCAACTTATTTAAGAGGATTAATTATTTTTTTAATCCCATACTAATTCATTTGTGGTTAACAAAACATCGAGATAACATTCAAATGTCTTTCTTATAAATTCTAAGTTATTTTTTGTATGCATTTTAACATTGAATATATTGGGTCTCGTGAAAGTGTAGTTATTTTTGGAAATTTGGGTATTAAATCAAAAACTATATCTCAAAAATGGTAAGAAATAGAGACCTAAGGTTTAAATCTTTAAAAAATTTAGTTTTACGATGTTTTTTCTGTAATATTTGGTCCGTAATGACCTAAAACTAATTGATAAAATTTTGATTTTATTTTGTAAATTTCAAAAATTCATATCTCAAAAATGGTAAGAGGTAGGGACTTGAGGTTTGAATTTTTGGAATTCTTACACCTTGTTTTGTCTAGAAAAAATTAATGTTTGGTCCGTAATGACCTAAAACTGTTGAAAATTTGGATTTTTTTGTAATTTTAAAAATTCATATCTCAAAAAAGGTAAGACATAGAGATTTGAGGTTTGAATTTTTGGAATTCTCACACCTTGTTTTGTCTAGAAAGAATTAATGTTTGGTCCGTAATGACCTAAAACTATTGAAAATTTTGATTTTTTTGTAATTTTAAAAATTCATATCTCAAAAAGGATAAGAAATAGAGACATGAGGTTTGAATTTCTGGAATTCTCACACCTTATTTTGTCTAGAAAAATATAATGTTTGGTCCGTAATGACCTAAAACTATTCGGGAAAATTTTGATTTTTTTTTGGAATTTAAAAAAATTCATACCTCATAAAAGGTAAGAAATAGAGACTTGAGGTTTGAATTTTTCTAATTCTCACACCTTGTTTTGTCTAGAATAAATTAATGTTTGGTCCGTAATGACCTAAAACTATTGAAAATTTTGATTTTTTTGTAATTTTAAAAATTCATATCTCAAAAAAGGTAAGAAATAGAGACTTGAGGTTTGAATTTTTGGAATTCATACCTTTAAAGACCCTCATAGACTTTAAATTTGTTATAACTTTCTTTTGACAAAAGGGCAAGCAATATTAAATCAGAGAAAAACACAAAAATTTTGTGCAAGTAGAAATGCAATTTTCCCTATGACCGGAAAGCGTGCAGGGGTTTAGTACCATCTCTTTTTTGTTGTCACACGGTAAATATTCTCTCCTCCAAAAGGAATGCTGTATAAAAACGGAGACCAAAAATGTCATGAGCTCCCGGTCTATAAATAAAACAAAATAATAGACGGCAATAACAAATGTAGATATAAAACAATTTGAAACGATTCGGGTATTAGGTTCATGCCGGAAATTGAACGAGTAAGCGCAGCAACGTACAAAATGCAAGTCAATGGAAAAGTGTACGAATGAGCGAGTATTATGCCTGTAAATTTTTATTTAGTTGGTCAATATTTTTGTTTTCCGACTTAATACTGATAAAAATGGGTCAAATATGTTATTTGTAAAATGTTGAGCAAAACATTGTGACAATTAAGAAGGGGACTTTGTTAGGTTAAGTGAAATACAGACAATAAAAGCGGCAAATAATCAAACGTTTGTGACAAATAATCTATTATTTTATACTTGGCCTAAAAATCACTGTTCTCTAGTGATAATTTCAACGAGATAAAAATATGAATTATTTGTTGTTTATCCAGCATATTGTTGTAAATAAACTTTGTTTATCCCGAGGAGTAATTAAAAATATGTTACGTAAGGTTAGTTCTCGTTAAATTTAGATTAACTTTGGCAGTGCGAAAAGTCAAAATTTTCGCATATTTTTAGACTTGCAAAAAAAAGCTAATGATTTCTTTGTTATGAACTATTTTCATGTTCTGACGTGTGTTATGAACAAGTTTTTAATAGTAGTCATATTTCAGTTTTATCTTTTAATGCACATAGGTCATACACCCCTTTTTTTATCTCGCTTATCAGTGATTTATGAGTAGGTATATTAACTAATAACCATAGAGTACCTGGCTGCATTATCGGTTTTAATAAAATATCAGTAATTAAAAAAATCTCAAGTAGTTATATATATATATATATATATAACGATTTGAAAGTAAAGTATTTTTATTTACAAGTGTTCAAAGTGCCTTATATTTTGATATAAACACATTCGCATCCTTGCTCTTGAGTTATCTGTAGCTCGGAGAGTAATAAAAAAAATATTATAAAAAATATTGCACTTTTAAGTCGTACCTACTTCAAAGTACAACTTGAATTTTGATTGCTTTTGATCAGTTTGTTTAGCAAAAGCCCATTTTACTCATTATAAAGTTAGCTAGTGACAACTTTAGAAAATTAATACTCCATTTAGTTCCGCTTAAACGTTTGAAATAGCCTGTAGCTTAAATTAGTTGTCAAAATAAGTAATTAGATAGTTATAAATAAAATATTTATTTTATTTATGTTATGAAAGGTATATTTTTCTGAATATTAATATAAGACTCGTATTTATAAATATGAATAAAATTTATATCTTGCAAGGTTGAGCGCATTGCTATTATATTTTCATGTTTTGATCTTGTATGACTTCGCGGCCCCCCGACGAAGCCTTCACGCCCCCCCGGTTGAGAAACGCTGATGTAGGGAACTCAGTTCGTGGAGATCCATTGAAATCTCGAAATGTCAAAATCGGTATGAACCCAATACTTCCCTTATATATGTTGGCGGTCGGTAAAAATTGACGTAGTGTGATTTTTAACACATTTCAGTGTTTTGTAGATATTTTACCCAAAATTTGTGTGTCAAAACAGGCGCGCATCAATGTTTTTTCTTGGGGGGGGGGGGGCTTGTAAGACAATTTTACAGGGACAGGGATGGACCGGGGCCTACAATTTTATCGGGAAATTACTGACCCGACCGGCTCGATTAAAAAGGGCTTTACCTTCAAAATTCAAGGAATGACTAAATGTTATGTCCGATATAAACGGTTTCATATTTTTTATTCTTGTGTACTATTCTTATTTCCCATTCCATATTCTTGTTCCGTGTATAAAGCAACCATTACTAAACTTTGAAAAATCCTATATAAATGTTTATTCTAGAATTAAAACTGGCAAGATAGATTTTATGTTAAAATTAGTTGACTCCCCTGCCTTAGATAGCTGATTCATGTTATTCATTCTTGTTAAACAAAATAAAAGCTATTATTAAATTAATAATATAACGTAACCTTACCTCAATATGAATGTAATTGTTAAATTTTGTAATATTGCACTTGTAGCAAGCATTGTTATGTAACTATGTAAATATGCAAATGCTAGCCTTATTGAATAATAAAATATTATGACAAACTTACACATACATTAAAAATTATTAACGCTAATAAAACACCTGAATTAAAGGCAATAACTATTAGGTTCCAGCATAAAATATAATTTACGAAAATGTAAAGTAGATTAACATAGTTTATATCAAATTGATTACTACCTAAAAGCTTACAGCTAAAAATGCTGGAAGGATGAAAATTATTCTTGCTTTTGTTTAAAAGCCAATTTAGACTCATATTAAAGCAAATCTATTTTTTAAATACTTTTAAAATTTGGAATATACAGGGTGTTAACGGCCTTCTTATTTCTTTTTACCGACCGCCAACATATATAAGGGAGGTATTGTGATCATACCAATTTTGACGTTTCCAGATTTCGATGGATCTCCACGAATTGAGGTCCCTACATAACGTTTTGACTATTTTTAGCATGATGTCTGTCGGTCTGTCTTTCCGTCTGTCTGTCCGTCTGTCTGTCTGTCCGCCCGTCTGTCCGTCTGTCTGTGTACACGTGCAGAGCGAATTCGGCTGAAAGGATTTTTATGAAACTTCATATTTAAGCTTCTGCCATCAATGACACGAGTTGATCAACTTTTGGTAAAAATCGGTTGACTAAAAATGGGAGTTTACTCGTGTCGATTTTAAGATTTTGGCGAATATTTCACAACAGAAAAATATCTCGGAAAAATTTATTAAACAAAAGTTACTATAAAAGCAATAACTAATAACTTTTATTAGAGACGTTTTTTGATAAAACGAAAAATTTCGAATAATTTCTGTAAAATTTTTCGAAATTTTTTCCAAGTGTATTTTTTTTTAATGTGTATGGCAAAAGTTTTATAGTTTTTTATTGCACTGATTACAACGATTCTTTTAACCCCTTCAAGACTAAAGGTAATAAAATGTACCACTAACATCATGTTTTTGATATACAGGCTATTCCAAACGTTTAGGCGGAACTAAATGGGAATTTCGTTTTTTAGTTTGTCACGAGAAGTGACCTTGCTTGGGTTATTTCATATTTGACGTTGGTATGTGAAAATTAAAAATTCCAACAGTGAAACCATGGAAACGAATGACAGCTATTAAAAGTTTATAAGACATTTTTATGTATTTTGAAGACAAAAAAAAAAAAAAAAAAATGGGAAATTTTTATTAAGAATGACAAGAAAATATAATACAATGAAAAGGACATTTTATAATGACAATCAATTTAATCTAGAATTTGCAGTGTGAGTATGATTTACAAAGCTTAAACAAAATGATAAAGTCCGAATTAATAGATAAAAATTACTAGATTTCAAAATCTAGTTCCGCCTAAACGTTTGGAATAGCTTGTAGGTATCGTTTATTGTGGAAAGTAATAGACCGGGAGCTCATGACAGTTTTTGGTCTCCGATTTCATACAGCATGCCTTTTGGAGGAGAAAATATTTACCCTGTGACAACAAAAAAGGGATGGTACTAAACCCCTGCACGCTTTCCGGTCATAGGGAAAATTGCATTTCCACTTAAACACAAAATTTTTGTGCTTTTCTCTGATTTAATATTGCTTGCCCTTTTGTCAAAAGAAAGTTATAACAAATTTAAAGTCTTTTAAATATATGCATGCGATTCGGAGGGTCCCAAAGGGCTCAAACGGTCATGTGATCTTGTAATAAAAAATATGATTTTCCGCGTTTTCATATAGCATGCCTATAATTAAAAGACTTTAAATTTGTTATAACTTTCTTTTGACAAAAGGGCAAGCAATATTAAATCAGAGAAAAACACAAAAATTTTGTGCAAGTGGAAATGCAATTTTCCCTATGACCGGAAAGCGTGCACGGGTTTAGTACCATCCCTTTTTTGTTGTCACAGGGTAAATATTCTCTCCTCCAAAAGGCATGCTGTATGAAATCGGAGACCAAAAATGTCATGAGCTCCCGGTCTATAATTATTATTGCATTTTATAAATTAGCATGATTATTTGTTTTATATATTTGCACATAAAAATAATTCTGCGGACTTATTCTGCTTTGGGAAACACTGCCGTAAACTCTTTTTTTTTTTTTAATTATATTGTTTTATTGGCCATTAATTTTTACAATCATATTAGCCAGCTAAATATTAAATATAAATTCATACAATATTTAAAATGAAAATACAATAAAATATATACAATAATTTTATAAAGATTTTCTTCATAGCAAAAATTTGGATTTCTTCAGGTTTTCTCTTTTTAATTTCATTAATTTTAGCGACTAATTTTAGGTATATTATTTTCTTCTTGCATAAAGGTGGTTTTTTTCTGATTATTATTATTATTGTTATTATTTAATGTAAAGAACCTGGCTTTTGCTATTTTTTTTTCTTATTTTTTTTTTTTTTTTTTTTTTTAATTGTTCGTGATCTTAATCCATCATAGTTGCCAGCTGCAATTTGTGTTATTAGTTACTGGTATGATCTGATGAATTCATTGGTTTGAGGTTTTATATTTGTAGGTTCACGTCATATAGAAACTGAGTAATGATTTTTAGAAATTTCATGTTGGCTAATAGATTTTCTAAATGATATGGAGATGGTATATTGTCTGAAGCAAATTCATTGGTTAATTGTTGTCTTGGTATGTTATACAGAGGGCATTGAAGTACAATGTGTTGCAATGTTCCATTGGTTTTATTGTCACAACTGCAAAATTGTGTATTGAGTACTCCTATCCTGTGTAGATGAGCTGGAAAGCATCCGTGTCCTGATCTTATTCGGCATGCCGTTGTTATGAATGAGCGTGCTTTGTCATTTTTGTGAAACTATGGTTTTTTCGGGAGGTTTTTCTGTATACTGGCATAGAAGGTGCCTTTATGAAGGTTCATCTCTTTCCCTGCCGTAAACTCGTCTGGAGTGTAGACTTCCCATACCGTTTCTCCCAATGGTGTTTTGTTCATGGTATTTGTAATATGACCTCAAATCCATCCATATCCAATTTAATCTGCTCATCTTTATTTCTTGTTATGGATTGCAAATTTTCGCTAATTTTTGTTAAAATATTCGCCTACGCTAATTTTTTCTAATGTTTTCGAAATGTATAATAATATTTTCTGATGAAATCAGTGCCATAAACTGTAGATGTTATATACCCTAGTTAGCGGAGATATTTAAAGAGAAATCTGTGTAAATTTGAAAACACACTTTGTGTGAAGAAACGGAAACAGTTAGCTTATCTCCATGTTGTTTTGGTTCGACGTCTATACTGTATGGACAACTCAGACCAGCACACTGCATATTCTCTTGGGCAGTGAATCTCAACAATTATGATAGAGGGTTTAAAGTTCAGATGAAACTAAGTTTAGTTTGATTGTGGTAAAGAGAAGTAATCATCATCGTTAGGCATTATTTACTGTTACGTCTTTAAATTTGATATTCCATCTTGTTTTTAGCCCAATATTAAATCCAACCTGGGGACCATCTTGTTTTTATTAATGTATATTTTGACGACCTCGAATATATATCTTACTGGAGTCAGTGACGGATTATCGCCTTAGACAAAAAAGACATTTGTCTTGGGCCCGTAATTTTCAAGGGCCCGGATTTGAGTGGTGAGGACCTTTTTTTTTTGCTTTTCACTTGGATTTGGGAGGTGAAGTCCTTTTTTTTTGCTCTTCATTTGGATTTGGGAGATGAAGACCTTTTTTTTTTTTGCTCTTCATTTGGATTTGGGAGATGAAGACTTTTTTTTAGTTTTTTTTGCTCTTCACTTGGTTTTGGGAGGTAAGGACCTTTTTTTGTTTTTTTTTTTTTAAACATTGTTGAGGGCCCGTATATCAAAAATGTCTTGGGCCCGGCGAAGGCTTCGTCCGCCACTGACTGGAGTTGGTGTATTTTACCGGGATTTTAGGTCAAAATAAAAAACCCTAAAATTATTGAATATCCAATACCGATTTCGATAACTTTATTATCTTCCTCAGTTGATCTACGTGGACAAAAACAAAAAAATTGATGTGAAGTGTGAATTTTCACACATTTCAGGGTTTTGCAGGTATTTAGTAAGTGAATGATGATTATTTTGGATGCGAAAACAAATTTTATATTAAAATATTTTTTTTGTTAATTTTAATTCGAACGCCTAATACCATTATTTAGGTTTCTAAATATGTGCAGTATTTTTTTTTTATATAGCAAGGTTCATTAAGAATTTCAAAATTGCGCCTATGGCTTCCATTGGTTGTTATAAGTTCCGGCCCTCTGATTTCGTGTACATTGAAACAGAATTTAATTATAATTTCAACAATTTCCAGTGGTTATTAAATTTACGCTTTTAAAAATTAAATGCAATATTTGCCAAAATATAACTAGAATTTTGAAAAAATAATTTAAACATAAAAATGCAAAAAAAAAAATATTGTCTCTTCTCGTGGGGATCGAACTGACTTACTTGGGTGAAAAAGCCAGCGCAAGTACCACTACACCAAGATAAGCCTTCCATTCGAGCGTGTTACAAAGCTATAACTTGTGTACATTATTAGCAAAAAAACACAAAAAATGCGTTTTTTTTTCCAAAAACATAATCTGATCAAAAATTCCTGTTGTACTATTCCGGTTCACACCAATGTACATTACTTAGAATTTTTTCAGATTTTTAGTTTAAACCATCTGGGCTACAGGGTGTGGGACAAAAAAATTTTTTCACAATTTTGGCAAAAATCGCCTCAAAATAATTTATTTTGCAAAAATAAAAATTTAATCGTTAATCCACGTACTAAGGGCTTTCATTTGATACCCTACTCAGAATTTTAAAAAAATATTTTTGTTTTCGATGAGCACATATTTGTTTATATTTTTAGAGGGGGTATGTTTTTTAGATGTTTTAGTATTTTTCTTATGTGCGGGTCAAATAGTTGTATAAGCATGCCAAATTTCAACTCTCTAGGTTTAGCCGTTTGGCTACAATTTTTACCGAACAGACAGACAGACGACAAAATGACTGTATAAGGGTTTTTTGGTCATACCTACAAAACCCTAAAAATGATGTAATACTTGACCATATTACTATACAGACGCAGATTGAAAACATGGTCATGAGTCCTAGACTTATGAAACAGGAGGCCTAGACTCACCTCGGGCTAAAGATTATTTTGTTTATTATTTTATGTTTCTCGGTATCCATAATATTTTACTCACTCATCGTTATCCTCGTTTTGACAAAGCTAGTTTTTGGAGCCAAGATGTATATTTTTATTTGATTTGTATTTTTACCACGGGTTTAATTTTGGTACTGGCAAAGCAAGAACCTACCTGTCTTTATCTGAAAGATTGTAGTTCGTAATGGTTGGTCAGTAAGTCAGTAGTCGTCCTGAAGTTCTATGATATTGAGAAGCACTGCATAGTGGCCGGTAAGTGAAATTTGCTGAGAAAGTGACCTCAATCATAGCTAGGATGGGGCTTACGCTATGTACATGTATAACAAATCATGATAATGATATTATTTATTCAATATATTTATGACTTAATTGCGGCTATTGTTGCTATATTTATCTCGCAAACAATGGTACATGCTAAGATTTATATGTAGGATTGGTTATGGTATAGATTATTATAAATTAAATAATGGTTTCGAATTAATAACTCGCGTGCAAAGAAAAATTACAGTAAGATACAAGTATATTAATACTATTTTTTGCATCCAATAATTTCCTTCACCATGTTCTCCCAAAAGCTGTAAAGCAGATATCGACAACCTGATGCACGTGAAGCCTTTTTAAGGTGCCCGCCGCTAAATTAAAAAAATATTAATGGAGTTTTATAAAATACGTTCCTTGACAGACGTTTACCACGATAGACGTCAAAACAATACTTCCCTACTGTTAAGTTCATACTGCTGGAGAAACAAAATAGATGATAAAGGAAATAAAATAATTATAATTCTAATAACTATTTTTTGAACAATGCTAAAGAAATCTATTTCGTTTCTTACATTGTTTGCCTTCTTCGCTTTGTAAAATTTGGCTCTAGATTTCAGGAATTTTCCGAAATGGATACATTAATCATATTTTTTGGAAATCCTTTTACCATCATAGACGAGGATGTGTCTAGAATTGGAAATAATACATTTAAAAAAGATATAATTTTCAAATCACATCAGAATGGTGAACTATTTTGGAATTTGGTTGATAAATATATTTACCTTTTTTTTAAAGAATGTAACAACATATTCGAGTGAATCTCTTTTTTCAAATAATAATAATAATAATAATAAATGGCTAAACACCCCTACGGGGTTACGCCGCCCTTTGGGCTTTCTAAATCCTTTTTCAGGATGGATCAGTTCCTATATCTCGCATGAAATCTTCTTTGTGATCTCTCCAAAGTTGTCTGTTTCTAACTTTATTTCTCCATCTCGTAATTCCGGCCCTTTTTAGATCTTCTACTTCTTGCATCCATGTTAGCTTAGGTCTTCCCCGTTTTCTTTTCCTCCCTGGTTCCCACTGCAACGCTGAATAAGCTATAGACGTTTTTTCTCCTCGCCATGCATGCCCAAGCCATCTTACTCGCTGTTGCTTAATTTTCCTTACAACATCGCTCCCTTCCAGTCCTGCTAATATCTCATGGTTCATTCTCTGCCTATATTCGTTCTCGCCAATTTTTACTGGTCCAAGAGCTGCTCTTAATATCTTCCTTTCAGCTATTCTGAGTTCTTCTTCCTCTTTCTTTGACAATATGAGTGTCTCACTTGCTATTACTTCAAATAATAAGTATTTAAAATCAAAGTACCGTTCCCGACTTAATGATTCAGGAATATTGTCTTAGAACTGGAAGTTCAATCTAGGTGCCAGATTACTAGAAATTAGTTAGAGATGCAATTCCAACTGCCATATGTCAGCCGTTAAAGGTGCTCCTTGCGAATAGGTGCAAGCCCTAACTGTATAGGGTCCCTGCTCTCCGATTTTAGTTCTTCACAGTTTCGTAAATGAAGTATAGTTTGTGATTCTTACCAGCAGTTCCTGCAAAGCTGTTCCTATGAAAGAAGAGGAACAAAGAGCAGACTGCTGCTGGATGAAAGAATCCAGAAGCAGTCTGCTCTTTCCTCGTTTCCATATCTGAATCTAGCTCTATTATCTTTTGTTCTCTCCTAGGGTTTGTCAGGTGCTTGGGAATTTTTGTGGTATAGATTATTTTAGCTTATTAATACTTTAGCTTATTCTGCTCGCTTGATTTTGCTCGGTCGCTTTCGATTGTTTCCAGCCTTGATCTTCTTCATCTTCTTTGTCTTCCGGTGTTGTGTCATTTATTATTAAGTAGGTTAGCTTCTTCGTGGTCCATTTAGTAAGCTGATTATCTTTTTATTTCTCTTTCCAATATACTTTTAAAAATTTGTTCTCCGTGATTAGTATTTTTTTCTTCGAAGATCATTGCCATTTTTACAAAAACCATTTTAAAATTCGGACGAAATATTGTGGCGTACCAAAGCTCAATAGAAATCAGTGCATAAATGCCAGCTGCATCATATCAATTCATTATTCCCCCTCTCTGCTTCCCATATAACGAAGTCAGGCGCACAACCAGACTTTTATTGAGGGGACTCCGAACCCCTAATTTTTTTCTTAGGGGGCTCACGTCCAATTACCAAGACAAATGTCCTTAAAAACATGTTTTTGAGAACTTGGGGGGGGGGGGGGATAAAGAACGTGAGCACCACCTGGTACGGGCCTCAACGAGGTTCTTTAGGCACTGTCAGTCGGGTTGATTTTTGGCCTCACTCACATAAGTCCTCCATCTTGATCTGTTCATTGTCAGGTCATTCTATGTGTCTTGTATACCAATACTTATTAGATCTTCGGTTAGCTGATTTCTTAATATCTTGCGAGGTCTTCCCACTAGTCGACAAGTATTCTTCCCCCCCATATCTATACATTCTCCTCCTGCTAATACTTCATATCCACTGTAATCGTCTACCTCTCAGTTCGTGTATGATACTCAGCCTTGAGTACAGTTCTCTGATATCTTTGAACGAGGTTACCTGCAAAAAAATCAAACTATCGTTTTTTTTTCATGTTTATACATTTCATTTCTGTCTTTTTAATTATCATAAATAATATTTCTAAAATCTTATATGTATCTTTGAAACTAGTTATTTTGAAAGAGTTATATAAATATTCATATTACATGGCGCCGATTACGATATTTTTAAAAATATCCGTTGCAAATTGCAACAAAAAAAAACTTTATTTAAGAGTTAACTTTCAATAACACAGTCTTGACTATTATTGTTATTTAATGTAAATCGTGGTTTTAACATCGAGGTTTCGGCAGTGTTGTACTTGGTATGCATTAAAAATTGGTTAATTTGCAAAATTACTACATTTTGCTAAATTTGCCAATGGGTAACAGCATAAGTATTTAGATATTAAGATATATGTGGAAAGTAAGTAATTAACACAGAAATTAAGATAATGTGTATAATCAGTAAAGGTTGTTGACCTTCAATACTTTTACCCTTGCCATTCTAAAACGGGGTTAAGCTTAATTTATAATAGTTCCATAGCATTAATACCATATTCATAAAGATGGGATAAAAATATTTCACTGTTCTGAATTTTTTTTTTCTATTACACAGAACAACTAGAGTACTGTGATTTTTATGCTATGGGGTTGTGCATTGTATTTATTATACAGGAAGCTTTAGACTTAACCCGAGAAAATATTTTTTTTAAATCAAATTTTTAGGATTTGTAGTATGACCAAAAAATCCTTATAACGTTACTAATATATCTGTGTCTGTCTGTCAGCCTGTACGGTAGAAATTGTGTAGAAGTTGTAGTAAATTATTTTCACTTTTATGTATATTCTCATTTTGTGTCCTAAAATAAATGCCTATATAATTTTAATATAGTATTGTTAAATCTAAACTTAAAATGTACAATTTAATTATACGTTTTAAAACATTACGTTTTGGAATCTTTCGAAAGTGTTCCTTTTCTGCATTTATTATTTAGATAATCCATTTATTTAGGCGAAATACGTTCGTTTTCACACGCAGCTAGAGTCTAGGATGTTCTACAACTATATGGCTTATACCCTTTTCACACTAGATCTTTAAGACGAGTGAACTTAAAGTTCACCGATGTTTAAGATCGGTATGCTTTCACATTTGATGTTTAAATCTCTGGTGCTGCCATCAGCTACAGTAATTTTGTCCTTAAGTTACCGTCATGAAATTACCAGTTTTGAACTGTCTGCGCAGACGCACATTTTGAATTATTATAAACAAATAAGGATATTTCATTTCATTCTACAATAAAAGCATTACAATAAAGAATATATTACACCTGTATTAACATGTAAGTCGATACATTTTATCTCAATTATTGTAGCTCTGTATTTTATTAAACACATTATTAAAATAAATAATTTTATTATAACAATAAGTATAAACTTCTTATAACGTCGATATAATACAGTATTCTTGTTTATGATAATACAAAATGGTGACAGCACAAATTCAAAGAGTATTTTATTATAATGAAAATTATGTTGGCAATGCGGGCGATGTTTAAGACGCAGATCTCTGTCTTAAACATCGCTTGTATTTAGACGAGGCCATACGGTTTCACATTAGCGTTTAAAGATACATTCACTTTAACATCCGATCTTAAAGATCTAGTGTGAAAAGGGTATTAACATCCATGCAAATGTCATTCTTATGTTTACTTCACGATCAAAATTGTCGTTTTCTTGCGCATTAATTCTAGTACTTTTAACCAGCCACCAACAAAACGCACCCAATATTTAATTTACTAGAGACCAAACTGTGAATTGTGGCGCGGAAATTCATACTTCACATAATTTTTTAATGGGTTATGCACTTTATTATTCAAAACATTATTTTTCAATATTTCAATTAAAATAATATAGAAGGGTAACTTTAAAGTTTGAAATGTGCAACAAACAAATTTTGAAAAAGTGTCACATCTGACTTCTGGGTATCAAGGTTTTAAAATTATTGTATTACGGATGGCAAGGCTTATTTGACAGTGATTATTGTTTAACAATATCTAATGTTAGCAGTCACAGCATGGCATATACTGATAACATAAATAAAAAAATCGAATACTCGCCAACATTTAAAAGGCCCAAAGGAAGACAAAATTCGGATAGAAGGGTTAGTGTTTAGTCAGATACAAGAATCATTGGTCATAAACAACTGGCGAGAATAAGCAAAGGACAGAAGAGAATGCAAAAAGAGCTAATGATGACGATGATCATCCAGGGAAAATTGCTTCACTTCAAATCTATTTGTTGATTAAACATCATTAACCAATTTTGGCTGTAATTTGACACATGCAGCAATGACGTATTTCTTGTTTACAACTTGTTATGTACCCTTTGTTGTTATCATTAGTAATTATATCAAACTGATTCAGAATTGACGTAATTATTAATTAACAAATGTTCCTAGGTACGAACCTGTGTACATTCATAAATCGTGCACGCGTACTGCCTGTTTTCACGGCGAGATGACCTCTTACTATTCTCCATCCTTTTTTTTCAAAGGCAACACTGTGTGTGTGTCAATTGTTAATAACTGGATCTGCCTATCCCAATGATGTCATACTGTCACATGTTGCCAGATTTATATTAATTAATTATGTTAGTCTATAACAGTCGCTAATTGGACGATGCTTTTTTTAAAAAGTTTATTGTTTTTTGAGTGGTTTTGACATTGAGGTATTGGCCAAGTGAATGAAGGCCAAGAAGATTATTCGATAAATAATGGTTTAATCGAATTGAATCATTACTAATTATTATATATTTATAGAAAAAAAAGGTGAAATGTGCGTTACCACTAGTAATATGGCTGATCTGCTGATACACATATCCACCACCGGAGTGAACTTGACTACCAGGATAAACTTGACCACCGGGTTGAACCAAAAAGTCAAAAAATGTTAAGAATATATACAGATTAATTAGGGTTCCATTACAACTTCGGCCGTAAGACAATTGGGGCTTTTCACAACTGGGGCCATTAACAACTGGGGCGATGGACAATTCGGGCCGTTCACAATTGGGGCTTTTCACAACTGGGGCTATAACTATAAGAGCTAGAGTCTTCTATTGTTTAAAATAAAAAATAATTATTTTATAAGTTGGCATAAATTAAATTGCGTGTTCTTTATACATCTGCACTAGGGTTGTACATCGAAAGCAAAACATCGATGTTTAACATCGATGTTAACATCGGCGCCTTACTATCTATGTTGAAAAATCATCGAAAGAAAAACATCGATGTTTCCGATACATCCATGTTTTATTAATATTAAAAAAAGCTATTTATTTATATTATATAGGTTTTATTTAATAATGTAAAGATAAAATACGAAAAGTAACTTATAATACACAAAAAGCATTTATTAGATTTTTAAATAGAAATATTCTTTTTTAATAGTAATTAATTTCACATTAACATTACCCAATATAATAATCCTAATTTGTTCCTACTATTTTTACATTTCTAAAATGAAATATTGCATTTTATTATAATACTAATATACTAATCTTAATGTTAATTTTATATTATTTAACATAAAAATAACATACTGTCATACACTTTTTTTTCACTTTTTTAAATTGAAATACATATTACATTTTTTATAACACTAACATAGCAATCCTAATATTAATTTTACACTAACATTACAATATAATAATCCTAATAGTTTTATTAATAAATAAATTATAATTATATTTCCCAATACGGTAATTCCAGGGATTGAAGGAATAACAACTGGGAAAGTGTTAATAAGACTCAAAAAGCAACAAGTTTGTTATCGTTGGCAGTTGCATTGTTTGCAAAAATTAGAAGTTCTTCTTATTTTTTTCTTATTCTGCTAACTGCTAAAAAGAATAAGAACTAACACTATTAGTATTGTTATATCACAATAGACCGGCGCTTATATTTTGTGTACTAATATAAAAATTGATGTGAAGTGTGAATATTCACACATTTCAGGGTTTCGCAGGTATATAATAAGTGAAGGCGGTATGCTGAGTGTGTAGGACAAATTTAACTTTACAGTAATCACGGCAAAATGAACGATATTTTTAAAATAATTTATCGTCTGTTAATCATATAATAAGACTGGTTATTAAATTTACGCTCTTAAAAATTAAATACAACATTTATCAAAATATAACTAGAATTTTGACAAAATAATTTCAACATAATAACAATGCAAAAAAAAAACAGAAAAAATAAAACTCACTTCGTCCGTACTCGAACTCGAAACCCTTCGTTTTCCAGAGAATTTTAGCTTCCGACACCAAGCTCTAACCCGTTGCGCCATCGGACGCTTTGCATATGAGTGTCTTACATTGGTATAACTTTTGTACTTTGTGAACCAAAAACCACAAAAAATGCGTTATTTTCCGAAAACATAATCTGATCAAAAATTCCTGTTGTACTATTTCGGTTCACACCAATATACATTACTTGGAATTTTTTTAGATTTTTAGTTTAAACTATCTGGGCTACAGGGTGTGAGACAAAAAATTTTTTGCACAATTTAGGCAAAAATCGCATCAAAATAATTTATTTTGCAAAAATAAAAATTTGATCGTTAATCCACGTACTAAGGGCTTTCATTTGATACCCTACTCAGAATTAAAAAAAAATATTTTTGTTTTCGATGAGCACATATTTTTTTATATTTATAGGGGGGTATGTTTTTTAGATGTTTTAGTATTTTTCCTATGTGCGGGTCAAAGAGTTGTATAAGCATGCCAAATTTCAACTCTCTAGGTTTAGCCGTTTGGCTACAATTTTATCCGAACAGACAGACAGACAGACAGACAGACAGACGACAAAATGACGGTATAAGGGTTTTTTGGTCATACCTACAAAACCCTAAAAATTAAAAATTTAAGATTCCAGCGCTCTAGCAGTAGTTTCTGAATTTCAAAGTTTAAACATCGACATCGGTAGTAGACATCGATTTTTTATCGATACTATCGCCATCTGAACATCGATGGTAAAAACATCGATGTTTTCGATACATCGATGTTTTTTTTCCATCTCTAATCTGCACGTCTAGTAGCAATAAAATAATTTGTTAAGTAAAGAACCTTTTTAATTTTACTTCTAATTATAAACTTTACGTAAATTCAACAATTAATATTTAATATTTACTTTCTATAGTTTAAAAATAGACTAGATTAATACTTACAATAATATTTACATATGTATCTGTATTATTCGAATCTGTTTTTTTTCTTTCTTTCTTCTGATGAGTATAAAAAAAGTCGAGTTACTAAGTCTTTGAAATTTGAATACAAAATTTTGTTGCAAAATATAAAAATCTCAACAAAGCAGTAAGATGTTCCAAGATCATAAGTTTAAAATGTTATTATAACAATTTTTTTGAAGTGTAAATATAAATATATATGTAATAAAATGATTTGAAGAATGTGTTGGCAACACTGATATATTAAATAAAGTCCATTAAACATAAAACACGTGGAAGTATGGCATGTATTTGCGTCATTGGCTTGAAAATGTGCCCAGTTTTCAGATTCAGAACAATATGTTTACAGCCCCATTAGAAGATGAGATATGGGAGATGTGCCAGTGCACTTAAGCTAACATATTAATTCATATATGATCTTGGAACAACAAATGCCCTTTATCTCCGAAGATACGTTAAATTCTTGTACATAAAACAAATAATTTAAACATTTGTAATAGTGTCTGGCGTTAAATAATCTCTAATACACTTTTCACACTAGATCTTTAAGACGAGTGAACTTAGTTCACCGATGTTTAAGATATGCTTTCACACTTGATGTTTAAATCTCCGGTGCTGTCATCAGCTACAGTAATTTTGTCCTTAAGTTACCGTCATGAAATTACCAGTTTTGAACTGTCTGCGCAGACGCACATTTTGAATTATTATAAACAATTAAGGATATTTCATTTCATTCTACAATAAAGGCACTACAATAAAGAATATATTACACCTGTATTAACATGTAAGTCGATACACTTTATCTCAATTATTGTAGCTCTGTATTTTATTAAACACATTATTAAAATAAATAATTTTATTATAACAATAAGTATAAACTTCTTATAACGTCGATATAATACAGTATTCTTGTTTATGATAATATAAAATGTTGACAGCACAAATTCAAGGAGTATTTTTTTATAATAGAAATTAAGTTGGCAATGCGGACGAAGTTTAAGACGCAGATCTCTGTCTTAAACATCGCTTGTATTTAGACGAGGCCATACGGTTTCACATTAGCGTTTAAAGATACATTCATTTTAACATCCGATCTTAAAGATCTAGTGTGAAAAGAGTATTAGTAAAATTGTTAAATTTGAGATTCTTTTGTAATTTTTGTAGGTTTCTTAGAAGATAGATAGTTTTGCACAATTGCCCATATATATGGGCAACGTGATGGTCCCATATCAAATGAAGATCAGTAGACTTCTAAAAATTTAATGCAATCGGATTATTATAGTTACCATTTTCTCCTCATTTAATGATAATTTATTTAATAGAAACCAATGATTCTTCTCGAGAATTTCTCGAGAAAAAGTTTTAATTCTCATTTTTCATTTCTCGAGAAATGTAAAATTTGCTCGACGCCTTTACTTTAGTACTTATTATAATTTTAACATGTTTTTTTTATCCTCTACAATATTTTCAACATTAAAAAAAGATGTATATTCCAGGGCTTCGAACCGGAACTGAACCGAAAACCGAAAAAAACCGTTATTTTTGTCGGAACGAAAACCGGAACTGAACCGAAAAAAAATATCGGTTTATTTCGGTTCAGATAATGTTTATGTGAGTGAATATAAAATATATTTTATTTAAGATTAATTTTTAAACTGGTGAGGACCTTTTTTTTTGCTCTTCACTTGGATCTGGGAGGAAACAAAAACCTTCTTTTTTTTTTCCTGTGTCCCGGTTTCCCTTCACTGAAATCTGGTCACCCTACATTTGTATAAAATGTATTTCGCCAAAATATTTTAGGACGAATAACGACAATAAACTAAATTTTGCAACATTTTCTACACATAAAGCTAAGGCGTGACATGTCCCCTATTTACGAGACAACTTGTATAATGTTTTAAAGTTAACACATGGTCGTTAAGTTTAACGACAAGGGTCGGTATTAGTTACTGAACGACCAATCGTCCGGAATAGTGAGTGGATCTTGCATTTACAGAACGTATCTGCACTCGTTAATAGACATTATTTATTTGTTTTTACAACTTGATAGTTTTATTTAATAGATTTATTCAATGATTACAGAACTGGTTGTTTTTATAAATATTTAAATTTTAGTTTTTATGAAAGTTTTCTTACGAGTGAGGTGTCACTAATTAGATACTTGTATGTTTTACATTTTTATCAAGCTCTTTTACAGAATATTTCTAATAAGCTGAAATTGTTTTTATTACACTGGTTGAAGAACATTTCACAAATGATCTTTTAAAGCTAAATATGATTACTTATATCGGCGTTTTTCAACTTTTAAAGTTTTTTACCTTAAAATTTTCCAAATAATAATAATAGATAATAGATGTTGTGACGTTTCATGCAATAGAAATATGAATTATATTCTTCAGATCCCTTATAATTCAGACCGTAAGTCATAGTAGTGTAGGGCTGCCATAATTGTCGGAAGACCGACCGGGACCCCCCCCCAAAAAAACAACTTAAAAAAAACTTTTATCGACAATAATACCTTTATTATAAAAAAATTCACAATATTTAAAAAAAATAAAAAATTTTAAAGACAAAAAAAAATAATTAAAGTAGAGATTGATAATAGGTATTCCAAGAGCAAAACGTTGGGATCAATGGTGAATCATTTTGGAACACTCAGTTCGACTGGAAAAATTTGATGTTTTTTTTTGTGGATGCGTCTTTACCAAATCTAAAATAATATAATATAAATTAATGGGCGATTCAATTTAATAAAACCAAATAGAACCTTACATTCCATTCTTCTCTTGCCTTTACTCTCCCCCTTCCCCGACTTCGGTGGCTTCTATCATCGCTCTTCTTTGCCCAATCATACTTCTCCGATGTTTTCGTTTTTTGGAGCAGTTCTTTTTCCCCTTTTATATAATTATAGAATTCAATGCATGACATTTTATAATTTAAAACACATTGAATTATGCTTTTCACGGGGTCAATAGAAAGCGAATTGCGCTCATCTGTCCAATGGGCTTTAATTAATTAGACACTAGCTGACTGGTACTCGGCATTACTCCGGAACATTTCGGACCTCGAATCTGTTATATTATTTATATATAGTATGTATATATGTATATGTACAATATTATCGAAAAATAATTTTTTAATATGCATAAATTTTGACACATAACTGGGACACAAACCTCAAAACCGGGACATGTCCCGGTGTACCGGGACGTATGGCAGCCCTATAGTAGTGCAGTGTTATTTATTTGTTTTTGCTTCGATTATTTTTCGATGGATAGCTGGCTAAAGTACGGATCGTTAATAAAAGCTGTCACAGTCGCCGTCTTAGAACGTCCAGTAGACGACAAGTATTTTTATTATTATAAAGATAGTATTTCAATAGTTTTTTATCAGTATTTTCTATTTTGAAAAGGTTAATTTTGCCCCATTTCAAGTTATGTTTCTACCGACCGCCACATACATATAAGGGAGGGTATTGTGAACCGATTTTGACATTTTTTAATTTCGATGGATGTCCACGAATTGAAATTCCCACATAATGTTTTTACTATTTTTAGCATGATGTCTGTCGGTCTCTCTGTATGACTGTCTGTCGGTCCTTGGACACGTGTAAAGCAAATTTGGCTAAACAGAGAAATATTTCCAAAAAAAATAGTTTACAAAAGTTATACAAGCAATAATAATATATCAAACGTCAAGGTCTAACTAAAATATAAAAATATATAGCAACGATAGTGCTCCGCTACGAATTCTTTTCGTGAAAAGTGCTCCGCGGCTCAAAAACTTTGGGAAACTCTTCTCTGTATCATATACTTTGCATCCAAACGTTACGAAAATCTCGCACTCATCTTATAAGGTTAATTAGTTAAACATTTTTAATTTTGTTTATTAAAAACCTTGAGATTTTTATACTGTTTTGCAAAAATATAACACTCTTCAAACATAATCTTAACAAGTATTAAGTTATGTTTACTTTTATGCTACGTCAACAAAAAACTTAATATATTCAAGTGAGGGCAAAAGCTGTATCACCTAAATATGATAATTTTATATAACAACGGCCCTCTGAAAGCAACTTATGCAATATTGCGTGGAATTGCATCATCTTTCTCACTTTACTTGCGAAAAACATCGTCTATATGTTAATTGTTTACTTTCATATTCAGGGAGACTGAATTTGCACCATTTTTGCAACTTTTTCTGCCTGTTTACACTTATTTTTAATGGATTTTTCTTATTATTTATTTTATTTACTTTCTCTTATAACTCATATTATTGTTTACAGTTATAAACTTAAGGCATATTTATTTTTGATATCACCGATAAAAAAAATGGAAAGATTTTTTATTATTTGTATTTTTCCGTTGAAAAATTTTATACAGATTTCATGTAGAGTCAAATAAACAAATAAACTAGAATTGCATCATGGCCCCGAAAACAAGAATGTTAAAGTAAAGGTCGACTCTTAACTTCTGACCAATCAGAGCGTGAGAAGGAATACGTCACATGTCTGTTTAGTTCAAACTAGCATACAAAATCAATATAGATGTTGCATGTTTTTAAATATTTTTATTTGGTCATATTCATAATAGATACTCATTTCAAGACTGTTCTAGAAATTTTATACTGATTTACCAGGTCTACAAGTATGAAATGCGGATTTTTTTCAAACTTGCCGCGCAAACAGTTTTTATAGTTCAAAGTTTCAACACATATGGCGTTTTGTTAAGTTATCATTAAGTGTCAAATGCGTATAGGTTATAATATGAAAAGTGATCATATAGTTTTGTTTTACTGTGTTAAAAATGTCAAATTTTGTGCCAAATAAAGAGCATTCGCGGACAGTACTACTGTTTTGTTTTCATTTGAAAAAAACTGCTGCTGAATCATACCGACTGCTTCGAGAAGCTTATGGTGAATATGCTCCATCGCAAGATACGTGTGAACGATGGTTTCGGCGTTTCAAAAGTGGTGACTTTGATCTTACAGACAAAGAACATGGAAAACCTCTAAAAAAATATGAAGATACAAAATTGGAAACATTGCTACAGGAAGACGATAGTCAATCACAAAAACAACTAGCAGAGCAGTTAGGCGTTAGTCAACAAGCTGTTTCCAATCGCCTACGAGAGATGGGTAAGATCCAGAAAGTCGGCAGATGGGTTCCACATGCATTGAATGAGAGGCAGATGGAAAAACGCAAAAACACTTGTGACATTTTGCTTGCAAGACACAAAAGAAAGTCTTTTTTGCATCGTATCATTACTGGCGATGAAAAATGGATTTATTTTGAAAATCACAAACGCAAAATTTGACCCTAAAATTTTGAAGAAAAATATGTTCACAGGGGTGTGTTTAATGATATGATAAATATGGTCACAGGCGTGCGTTTAATAAATTGATAAATAGTAATATAGAAATACACAAAACCAATTTAAACGTGTTTAAAATGTGCACGCCACTGGTAACTGCCTAATAAAATGATTTCTTACTATCAGTCTTTCTGAGATAGAGTATAGCTGAATGTAAAGACGTACTGGTTTTAAAATGATAACATATGTTTTAATTTATTTTTAAACAAATCTGTAGGAAAAGAATTAAATTAGTATTAAATTAGATGTTATTTAATTTATTTTTACTGTGCCAAATTTATTTGATTAAGAACAAAATATTATTTGTGAATTGTTCTCAATAGAGACAAAGAAAGGTCAGCGATTCGAAAGGTTATCATCTCAAGTTACAACGACCTCAGTAATTAACAAAAATTTGTGTTTATTAATGATAGAATATAATCAAAGTTGACGTAGGAATGTAGTACGCAAACTTTGGAACTAATAAAAAGTGCTGAATTAAAAATAAACATTTTTACGGAAAAAGCACAGACTTTAATATCTCAATATGTTTTTATAAATATGATTTAATTTATTTTATTTGATAAATGGTACTGAATTGCTAATGAAATTGTCTCATTTTTTAAATGAAATTGGGTCAGAAGATGAATAACACAAACATGCCTTTGCATAAATTCACAATATATTATTTAAAATTGTTATTACATAATGAAAATTCATATTCGTATAATTTTGTCTGCTATTCATTTGCAAATTTACCATTCTTATCATCTCCCTCACAAATATTTTCTCTAAATATATCGTATTCCGTTTTCGTCAATTATTCTCAAACATAGAACGTGAAAAACTGTTTACCCAATAAGTTTTAAATAAAGCTTTATTATTAAATATTGATGGGAATTGGAAATTTTCTCACATTTTAGGGCGTTTTAATTATTAGTAAATAATATTTTTTTCAGCAACAATTTTTAACGTCGTTACCTCGGCAAACTCATAAACTAACAAAATCTTTTTGGATTTTTGATTTCAGATGATCCAATGACGAGTTATGCTGGTCACCGCAAAATCAAATTTTTTTTCCGGAGTCTGAGAAGATTTGCCACAGCTGGCTCTTTTCGCCATATTTTGCCTTCAAAATTTTTTTGATTCTTCTTCAAAACATACTTTATATATGTACTTAGTTTGAAAATGAATAAATTTAACCATAGATTTGAAAAATATTCACAAAAATATGCTTAAAATGTGGTTATCACACTTATAATATTAGTGTTTATTAGAGATGGGAATTTCAGCTCAGTTTGCGGAACCGAATCAGTGGAGGTCGTTCAGTTTGTTGAGCCAGTTCATTGATCCGGCTCAGTGATCCGATTAAGTAAACATGTTTTCGAGACACAGGTCGGTTGTTAGTTCGTAGGTAGAACGTCGCTTAGAGCCGGTTCTTGCAATATATGAACTGTAAACATGATCCCGAGACACAGGTCGGTCAGTCGTTCGGTCGTAGGTAAAACGTCGCTTAGAGCCGGCTCTTGCTTAGACTCGGTCAGTTGTCGGTCGTTCGCTCGTAGGTAGACGTCGCTTAGAGCCGGCTCTTGCTTGGACCCGGTCAGTTGTCGGTCGTTCGCTCATAGGTAGACGTCGCTTAGAGCCGGCTTTTGCTTAGACCCGGTCAGTTGTCGGTCGTTCGCTCGTAGGTAGAACGTCGCTTAGACCCGGTCAGTTGTCGGTCGTTCGCTCGTAGGTAGAACGTCGCTTAGCCCTGGTTCTTATCTAACTGTATTTTAAACCAGATGTGTTAAGTTTATGGCGATGTTTATTGCCCTTATAAATCGGACATCTGGGATTTGGGAAATGTTATTAATATTTTTATATAGTATGGTTGTAAGAAAATACAGACTAAAGCCTGGTTTATAATAAGCCCATAGCATAACTGCATATGCATTAAACAATAGATTTGACCCTTCAAAACATCTGTTTGCAATAAACGGAACAAAGAGAGTAGTGTAATTTTTATGCTTATGTTCCATAACATATCTATTATAAACCAGGCTTAAGCCTATTAGTTTCAAATAAACTTCCCTAAAAATTGATGACAATAAATAATACACTTTATGATAATACATTACAAGCCGAGTTCTCGCGAAGTTCAACATGACATCGATCCAGATCCGGATCACTCCGGTCACTGCTCACAATCGCCCGACCAATCGTATCCTTGAAACTATACAGTGAGCCGTGAGCCGGCTCATTTCAATTTGGTGAACCGTGTCACTTCGGTCAGTGTACTGAGTCGGCTCAGTGAGCCGGTTCGTTCATGAACGACCCATCTCTAGTGTTTATACCGGGATAATAGGACTCGTTTTCTGCACGTTTCTGCAATATTATTTTGCACTAAAATATCTCTCAAATGTTGAAATCGCACTAATGGAATTTGTTTGTTTTAAAATATTTAATATGTTTTTATTTTTATTTTTGTACCCTAGTTTGCTGACTGCTGATATAATAGCAAACATAACAAACACAGTGATTTGTTTATGCAAATTTAAGTCAATATAAACGATAGTAACACATAGCCAGGCCCAAGTTTTTATGGCTTCAGTTTTACGACTTTCGCCAGATAAGAATGAAAATAGGGTCATCTCAACTTCTCTTCCGTGATTCCCCTCAACAGAAATAGATCCCTTTCAGGCAGTAAAAGAATTTTTATATGCAATGACAAGCAGAAACTGATATAAGTTTTATGGAATCGTCCAATATTTGCATTATCTTTCATTTTTTCAAAATAAAGTTTCCCTTGAATTGGAAATTTTTTACAATAACAGGTTTATGTTTTAGAAAAAAATAAATAAGTTCAGGGTTCTTCAAAATTTGTATACATATGTAAACATCATTTTTAGGGTTTTGTAGGTATGACCAAAAAACCCTTATACCGTCATTTTGTCGTCTGTCTGTCTGTTCGGTAAAAATTGTAGCCAAACGGCTAAACCTAGAGAGTTGAAATTTGGCATGCTTATACAACTCTTTGACCCGCACATAGGAAAAATACTAAAACATCTAAAAAACATATCCGCCTAAAAATATAAACAAATATGTGCTCATCGAAAATAAAAATATTTTTTTTAAATTTTGAGTAGGGTATCAAATGAAAGCCCTTAGTACGTGGATTAACGATCAAATTTTTATTTTTGTAAAATAAATTATTTTCATGCGATTTTTGCCAAAATGGTGCAAAAAAAAATTTGTCCCACACCCTGTAGCTCAGATGGTTTAAACTAAAAATCTAAAAAAATTCTAAGTAATGTATATTGGTGTGAACCGAAATAGTACAACAGGAATTTTTGATAAGATTATGTTTTCGGAAAATAACGCATTTTTTGTGGTTTTTGGTTCACAAAGTACAAAAGTTACCAATGTAAGACACTAACATGCAAAGCATACGATAGCGTAATGGGTTAGAGCACTGGTGTCGTAAGCTAAAATGAGCTGGAAAACGAAAAGTTTCGAGTTCGAGTACGGAGTGAATTTTATTTTTTCTGTTTTTTTTTGCATTTTTATTATTTTGAAATTATTTTGTCAAAATTCTAGTTATATTTTGACAAATGTTGTATTTAATTTTTAAGAGCGTAAATTTAATAACCAGTCTTATTATATGATTAACAGACGATAAATTATTTTAAAAATATCGTTCATTTTGCCGTGATTACTACAAAGTAAAATTTGTCCTACACACTCAGCATGCCGCCTTCACTTATTATTTACCTGCGAAACCCTGAAATGTGTGAATATTCACACTTCACATAAATTTTTTCAAAATAAAGTTTCCCTTGAATTGGAAATTTTTTACAATAACAGGTTTATGTTTTAGAAAAAAATAAATAAGTTCAGGGTTCTTCAAAATTTTTATACATATGTAAACATCATTTTTCATATCTTTTGAAGCAAATTGCTGCCAAATTGTTTTCAGTCAGTTAATCAAGAAAGCAATTGGAATAATGTGTACACGTGGAAGATGTTTTTTTACGCAACAAATAGTTTTACACAACAAAATATACCGGAAATATGTTGACATTGAAATAAATAATGCTTTCACCAAAATAAGTAAACAAACTCGAAATAATATTTCATAATTAATAAATGAACTGGCTTCAATATTATTGTGTAATGCCTTAAGGTATTGTGTAATCCCATGACCTGTCATATATGGTCTAATATAAATTATATTGGGTAACGATTAGGGGAAACAAGATTTTTCTGTGATGTGTTTGGAGATATAAAAATATTGTTCAAATGAAATATACAGTAATACCTCGCTTAACGTTACCTCCGTTAACAATACCTCACTATAACGTCATTTCTGGGCGACAGTAGAACTCAATTTAGAAGAAGAATCGGAACTTGCTAATGAAATCCAGAATGAACTTGTTGAAATGGCACACCAATTACATTTCAATGAAGTTGACGCTGATGATATTCAACAATTCCTATAGGATGACAACGACAATCCGCTAACAAATGAAGAATTGCAAGAACTGACAGAAGAAAATTTGGTAAGAGAAGATGCCAATTCTGACATTGATATGGAAGAGCCGCCGGTTAAAGTTTTAACAACAAAAATATTGTCCGATTGCCTGAGTCAAGTGTCTCATTCGGTAGATATTTTGTCCGAAAATGATCCAGATTTTTCACGAAGTTGTGCTGTAAAAAGAAATGTATTAAATTCTTTAACATGTTACAGTGAGCTATTACGAGAAAAGAAGAGACAAGCAACGCAATCGACCCTTGATTCATTCTAGTCAAAAAATTAAAATGTCACAACTTGTCAGTTTATTTACGTATAACTGCTAATTTTGTAATACATACATGCATACTAATTTTATACTTTAAGTTTTGTCAAGAAAAGCTGTTTTCAGTTGTTCCTATCTATTAATTAAAAAATTAAAAATAAATGTATTAAATAATGTATTTTTTTTTCAATTTAGTAACGTATCCCTTCCTCGCGTGTTATTTCTTCCTCCGTTAACGTTGATTCGGTTAACGTAGTATTCTTGAGGAACGCATCCCTAATGTTAAACGAGGTATTACTGTACAGTGTTTGTTTGAAACGGGGCACCCCGAAAATCTCCTTTATTTGTAAAGATACAAAAAATCTTCAGAACAAAAGAAACAAAATCTTCAACTTTTGATCTAGCATAGGGAATCGATAATTTTATATTTTTTCCTACAAGTACATTAAATTAGCTTTACAATGACAACAAAAAATCATATTTTTATGTTAACCATTTCAAAATGGCGACTATTTATTTACAAAATAATAATCAAAATAAGTTTTACAAAGTTGAACGTAGCAAGCTTTGAAAACAATAAAAAAAGAAACAAAATATCTCTAAAATAAACTATTTGACTATTTAGAAAAAAAAAACTATTACTTTTTACAATTATTTTACAAAAAAAAAAAAAAAAAATACAAATGTTATAACCTATATAATATAAATATAACATAATAACTACAGAGTGATTATTTAATGGCGAGACGACGTCACCGAATTTTACGTGCCTCCTAGCAGAATACTATGACTATAATAACCTTGAAGAAAATTTGATTATGAAGGAAAAGAGATTATGCGCATGCGCGCATAATCGCCTGCTACGATGTGTATGAAACGGCAAATTATTAAAACTTCCAGTGACGTCGTCTCGCCATTAAATAATCACTCCGTAGTTATAACAGTTTATTTTAGAAATATTTTGTTTCTTTTTTATTGTTTTCAAAGCTTGCTACGTTCAACTTTGTAAAATTTATGTTGATAAAACGCAAAACAAAACAAAAATTATAATCTGCGACATTGAGAAATCTTTTCCGCATTGTGGCTTTTATCAGAAAGGGCGCGGGAGTTATCTTTGGAAGTCTTAGAATATAACTTAATCGCTCGTAAGTCCGGCGCTGGTGTACGGTAAAGTCACATTTAATTGTTCAAGAATTCTATGATTAATATTTGATCTGTCTTTGCCTAAGTTCTGTTCCTTTCACGCTGTTCACTTAAGACAATATAGTTGTTTCCCTTAATAATGTATTATGGTCTAACTTATAACAATAATCGTTAATACACGTCCATTTTGTCTGGGATCACTGGAGATGTCAACCTTGGACATAAACAGTTCCTTTGTCCTTAGTAAGACCTGCTTACAATAACCCTAAGGGCAGGGTAAACACCAGTGGTAGCTCTAGGGTAGGGCTGCCATAATTGTCGGTCTACCGACCGGGACTCTACCCCAAAAAAAAAAAAAACTTAAAAAAAACTTTTATCGACAACCTTTAATATAAAAAATTGCACAATATTTAAAAAAAATAAAAATAATTAAAGTAGAGATTGATAATAGGTATTCCAAGAGCAAAACGTTGGGATTAATGGTGAATCATTTTGGAACACTCAGTTCGACTGAAAAAATTTGATGTTTTTTTTTTTTGTGGATGCGTCTTTATCAAATCTAAAATAATATAATATAAATTAATGGGCGATTCAATTTAATAAAACCAAATAGAACCTTACATTCCATTCTTCTTTTGCCTTTACTCTCCCCCTTCCTCGACTTCGGTGGCTTCTTTATCATCGCTCTTCTTTGCCCAATCATACTTCTCCGATGTTTTCGTTTTTTGGAGCAGTTCTTTTTCCCCTTTTATATAATTATAGAATTCAATGCATGATATTTTATAATTTAAAACACATTATGCTTTTCACGGTGTCAATAGAAAGCGAATTGCGCTCATCTGTCAGTACCAGTCAACTAGTGGCTAGCTGACTGGTACTCGGCATTACTCCGGAACATTTCGGACCTCGAATCTGTTATATAATTTATATATAGTATGTATATATGTATATGTACAATATTATCGAAAAATAATTTTTTAATATGCATAAATTTTAAATCGACCGGGACAAATGACTCTTGGACCGGGACACTGGGACACAAACCTCAAAACCGGGACATGTCCCGCTGTACCGGGACGTATGGCAGCCCTAGATTAGAGGGAACACGATTTTTCTCTGATGTATTTGGAGATATAAAAATATTGTTCAAATAAAATATACAGTGTTTGTTTGAAACGGGGCACCCCGAAAATCTCCTTTATTTGTAAAGATACAAAAAATCTTCAGAACAAAAGTTAAACTAGACAAAAAGGCCCATCTAAAGGTTACTATAAGAATTCTAAGGCACTTCCGGTTTCACCGGAAATAATGTCAACTTTTGATCTAGCATAGGGAATCGATAATTTTATATTTTTTTCCTAAAAGTATATTAAATTAGCTTTACAATGACACCAAAACATCATATTTTTATGTTAACCATTTCAAAATGGCGACCATTTATTTACAAAATAATAATCAACATAAGTTTTACAAAGTTGAACGTAGCAAGCTTTGAAAACAATAAAAAAAGAAACAAAATATCTCTAAAATAAACTGTTGTAACTAGTTATTATATTATATTTATATTATATAGGTTTGATCGAACATTTGTTTTTTTTTTTTTTTTTGTAAAATTGTAAAAAGTAATAGTTTTTTTTTCTAAATAGTCAAATAGTTTATTTTAGAGATATTTTGTTTATTTTTTTATTGTTTTCAAAGCTTGCTACGTTCAACTTAAATAAAATTAGTAACAATCTGTACAATGATGTCGAGTTGTTAGTAATTTTATTCTGATAGTTACTTTAGTATGTGATCTTGTGAGAGATATTTTGTTGACTCTGCTCTTAAGCGTTTTATAAAATTGAAATTGTCAATTTAATCCGGTCCTGGATGAGTGAACATCCAAGAGGCATGTGCATCCATAAATCCATTCTGATAATGTATTTATAACATATTCACAAGATGTTCCTAGATATATAAATAGAGTTTAGGATCACAAACCAAGGTTAAAAAAGACTTTACAAAACTAAGATATTTTGTTTACTGGATCGCAAATGTTTTTCCCTGATATATGACTTAGTAATGGGGCCATATGCACTTTAAAAAATCAAGGACCTTCTTTTTATATGCACATTAAAATGGGTGAAATGAAAAGTTGTCAAGGATTTCACAACAAATATTTTTAGTAAAATTTTTAATAGAAACTATAAAATTTATACTTCATCGTTTCTTAAACGACGGATTCCAAAATGGATCGTGTAAAATGATAAAAGAGTCGCCATGGGTTTATTTTACTTAAGATTTATATAACCTAAAGCAGTGTTTCTCAACCAAAAACTCACCGTGGACCAGTATAATATATAATTTTCTAACGCGGACCACTAATAATAATTGTTGGTTCATTTTTTGCAAGAAAACAAATATATTTAATGTGCTACTAAATACATTTATTTTATTTGTAGAAAATTACAGAAAGTTTACAGAAAATCAACAAAATATAAATTATTTACATAAAAAATGTGCGTAAAAAATCTAGAAAAAAATTTCGCGGGCCAATGAAAATGCCATTGCTAATCGTTTAAACATCTCGATTTCTTTGATTGCAAGGCATAAAAAGAAGAATTTCTTGTGGCGTATTCTTTTCAAAATTGGAAAGTTTAAATGAAAAATTTCCTACAAATATTAAACGTAGTTTTCTTATGGATATTGTATTTATATTTATGCATTAAAATTTATTATAATACCAGTAATAAATTTTAAATAAACAGTTCTTTTTAGAAATCAACAATTAATATTTGAATTACTATAATAGTTAATTTTTGTTGTATATTTTATTGTTTAATGATACAAGTTTCTATATAAGCATTTAATTTGCAATAAGTAAATATTAAAATTTAAAAAAAAAATACTTTAGTAAACAACATTTATATTGTATAGGTAATTATTCTTTAGCTTAAGAACCTTGGATTTGTTTACTACTTCGGGATTGGTTGATCGAAATATTAAGAAAGCTTTGAAAAAAATGATTTATTAACAATTTACTAGAGTTTCTCAAAGTTTAGACAACGTGGTACTTTATGGTGACGATCGGTTCTATAATGGCCTCAGCTGGTTTTTAAAATTACTTTCCACATTTAAAAAACATACCCCCCTAAAAATATAAACAAATATATGCTCATCGAAAACAAAAATATTTTTTTTAATTTTTGAGTAGGGTATCAAATGAAAGCCCTTAGTACGTGGATTAACGATCAAATTTTTATTTTTGCAAAATAAATTATTTTGATGCGATTTTTGCCAAAATTGTGCAAAAAAATTTTTGTCCCACACCCTGTAGCCCAGACGGTTTAAACTAAAAATCTAAAAAAATTCTAAGTAATGTATATTGGTGTGAACCGAAATAGTACAACAGGAATTTTTGATCAGATTATGTTTTCGGAAAATAACGCATTTTTTGCTATGGTCACAATGTACAAAAGTTATACCAATGTAAGACACTCACATGCAAAGCATATAATAAGCAAAAGCATGCAAAGCTTTTAACGAAGGGTTTCGAGTTCGAGTACGGAGTGAATTTTATTTTTTCTGTTTTTTTTTTGCATTTTTATAATGTAGAAATTATTTTATCAAAATTCTAGTTATATTTTAACAAATGTTGTATTTAATTTTTAAGAGCGTAAATTTAATAACCATTCTTATTATATGATTAACAGACGATAAATTATTTTAAAAATATCGTTCATTTTGCCGTGATTACTACAAAGTAAAATTTGTCCTACACACTCAGCATACCGCCTTCACTTATTATATACCTGCGAAACCCTGAAATGTGTGAATATTCACACTTCACATCAATTTTTTGATTATACCAACGAAATCCCAAAAAATATATTTTATATATTAGATACTGAGCATATGATTAATGTCCTAACATTAATTATATATAATACGTATCTGACATTGTCATCTTTATATAATATTTTTTTAAATATTGCTAATATTTTTATCACAAATGTGTTTGTGAAATTAGTTGCAACTCCCACAGTCTAAAAGTTCAATTCTATTTCTGCGAACATGTTCTCACATTAAACTAATATGAACTGAAATTTGAGTAAACAGATAGTAAGGTTATTGAACTGCAATCTACTAGACAACTCGTTTTTGTTTCGATATCTTTAGGTAAGAGTAGAAATTTGTTAGCAATGACGTGATCACAGGAAGTTTGAGAAACGCAGGTTTACTGTCTTACTTAACACAAAAGGTGTGACTCTAATTTATAATACTAAATTTCTAAAAGTTTTTGTTCAATATATGAGGTTTGATCTAAAAATACTCGGATTAGCCTCATAGAACTTTATTTATAAGAAATTATTTTACATTTAAATTTTCATCTTTAATGTACAGCACAAATTTATCATTGGTCCTAAAATGGATTGAAATTGTAGACCTGAAACTTCATTCTTCGGAGTGAACGGACCGTGCCCAATATACAGTAGCAGTACCGTAGTTATAACTATGGCTCGTGACACTACTGTGGGACGTTTATGGGCTGAAGAAGAACAAGATATACGTACCAGGTCTATAAGTATGAAATGCGGATTTTTTTCAAACTTGCCGCGCAAACTGTATCGTTCAAAGTTTTCACACATATGGCGTTTTGTTAAGTTATCATCAAGTGTCAAATGCGTATAGGTTATAATTTGAAAAGTGATCATATAGTTTTGTTTTACTGTGTTAAAAATGTCAAATTTTGTGCCAAATAAAGAGCATTCGCAGACAGTACTACTGTTTTGTTTTCATTTGAAAAAAACTGCTGCTGAATCATACCGATTGCTTCGAGAAGCTTATGGTGAATATGCTCCATCGCAAGATACGTGTGAACAATGGTTTCGGCGTTTCAAAAGTGGTGACTTTGATCTTACAGACAAAGAACATGGAAAACCTCCAAAAAAATATGAAGATACAAAATTGGAAACATTGCTACAGGAAGACGATAGTCAATCACAAAAACAACTAGCAGAGCAGTTAGGCGTTGGTCAACAAGCTGGTCCAATCGCCTACGAGAGATGGGTAAGATCCAGAAAATCGGCAGATGGGTTCCACATGCATTGAATGAGAGGCAGGTGGAAAAACGCAAAAACACTTGTGAAATTTTGCTTGCACGATACAAAAGAAAGTCTTTTTTGGATCGTATCATTGCAGGCGATGAAAAATGGATTTATTTTGATAATCCCAAACGCAAAAAATCATGGGTGAACCCAGGTTCACCATCCACATCAACTGCAAGACCGAATCGCTTTGGCAAAAAGACAATGCTCTGTACTTGGTGGAACCAAAAGGGTGTGGTCTATTATGAATTGTTAAAACCTGGTAACAGTTAATACCCAACGCTACCAACAACAACTGATCGAATTGAACCATTCGCTGCTCATAAAACGACCAGAATACGAAAGAAGACAGCACAAGGTAATCTTTCTTCAGGATAACGCTCTATCACATAAGGCAAAAACAGTTTGCAACACATTAGAGGCACTCAAGTGGGAAGTGCTACCCCATGCCGCTTACTCACCAGACTTGAATCCTTCAGATTACCACTTGTTCGCATCGATGGGTCACGCACTTGCCGAGCAGCACTTTTGTTCATATGAAAATGTGAAAGAATGGCTAGATGAATGGTTTGCGGGAAAAGGGAAGAGTTCTACTGGCGAGGTATTCACAAATTGCCTGAAAGATGGGAAAAATGTATAACTTCTAATGGAGCATACTTTGAATAAATAAACTTTTACTGTTCTTTTGAGTTTAATGTGTTTTATTTAAAAAAAAAAACGCATTTCATACTCTTAGACCTGGTACAGTAAACCCTCGCCGAACGATCGGGCTTCATGAGGCACGTTTTGCTCATAGCTACACAACCAAATCCTGAGGAACGACTGAAAAATCGAGGGGGGACTCTTCGTTGGGGAGGTCCGGAAGTTTTGGGTGTAGAATTTATTTTGGTGACTTTTGTGATGATGGTTGTGTTAGTTAATTGGAACAATAATGATGTAGGAGCCGTAGGCCAAGTTTTCTTTGCGGATTTTCGGACTATGTGCTCTTGGACGTTCATCTTCGGTTTCGGGGACTTTAGGGTTAATACTTTCGGCCTTTACCAAAGCCTTCCGTTTGAGGTACTCTCTCATGCGTTTTGCAGCATTTTTCTTAGGGATGATGAAGCTCAAGAGTTATGTATTGTCACTTTCAGCCACTTAACAATACTTAGATTTTTCTTGTACTCAGATTTTAGTAAAGTAATCGAGTCTCTATCAAACGAAACAAACCTGACATCTCTACGACGTTTAGTTCGCGAGTTATGAGCGATTGTTACACCGAGCTCCGATTTCACAATTTTTCTATCAATAAGAACCAATTCCTAATGCTCATGAATTATTTCAGCCAAAAATAAAAATTCATGCAGTAAAGGGTTAATAGACGAAGCTCTTTTGCTTTGCATACCACTTTACGCCGCGTCTGTGTTCCCGTTTCTTTTTTTGTGTAAACTTTATCCTAATTACAAATTCTTGTTAATTCCGTGTTTAGTCCGATACTAACAGTCCATTGGTCGATCGGACGTTATCTCCCAGACCTTTGGCCGTTGCAAAAGCATGTGAATGCTATTAACCCGGCAAAGGTTCGGGACTTATCTTCAGACTGTTACCGTCAATGAAGGAAATATATATACTGCTCCAAATGTCGGGATCATAACGTTATTCATTGATTATTTAAAACATGGGGAATGAATATTTTAATTAACTAATTACAAATTCGGTAAATATAGACATATTGGACTTGTGTGAAGTTGCTCCGTCCTGTTGGAACCATGTTCTTTGGTTAAAGCCAGGAAAGTTTTGCAGTTCAGGTACCAAGAAGTTGTCTAACATCTCCACATAACGCTCTGAATTCACTGTAACTGCACGCCCCCTTTCGTCTTCAAAAAAGTAAGGGCCGATAATTCCTCGCGCCGACATCGCAGCCCATACGGTCACTTTAGGCGAATGTAGGGGTTTCTGATGTTTGCGTTTCGGATTCGTTGCACTCCAGTAGCGGCAGTTCTGCTTATTTACGTGGCCATTAAGATGAAAATGAGCTTCATCCGAAAACAAAATGTTGGTAAACGTTGAAAATCGCTCAATCACCTGATTTACGAAATTAAGCCTCTGACTGGCATCTTGGGGCTTTAATTCTTGCACCAATTGAATTTTGTAGGGGTGCAGCTTTAGGTCTTTGTGCATAATGCGATGTAATGATGATCTATGCACATTTAAAGCACTTGCGCGCTTCCGAATTGAAAGGTTCGGGTCGTCACGAACAGACTGATTAACATTCTCCACGTTTTCTACCGTTCTTGATGACCTAGGTCGCCCGGATTTTGATTTATCCAGCGTTGTACCAGTCTCTTCAAACTTTTTAACCCAATGTCGAATGAGAGGAATGCTTGGCGCATCATTTAAGTGGCGAAAACCTCGAATACTGCAGAATTTTCTACGCGCTACAGTCGCAGAATCACCGTTTTTGTAAAACTCTTGCACGCATAACGCGCGGTTTGCTCCCGAGAAACGCTCCATAGCGACTTAATTCCCAAGAGCCAGGCTACCGATTGACATTACCCCCGCGCCCCTCGGATACGTTGCGTTCACGCAGTAAGCTAAATAAATATAAAATTTCTTTTGAGACACCTTGTATTTTTTATATTTTGTTTATTATCTTGCTAGATATCTGCTAAACCTTAAATCAACATTTTAAAATTTTTAGGGTCATGAAAACAATCTTAAAATCATCATTAAACAGCTTAGTTTGGTTCCTGTCAAAATTCCTCTTTAGTCATATTGCAGGGTTCTGAATTTAGCGTCGTCCTATTTCCCAAACACGTGGAGCTATCAAAAATAAACAGAATATTTTGTAACACATTTCTGGTGTTAATTTATATGTTTATAAATATATTTTTTATAAACGTGAATGAAACATTTAACCATGCCTATGATATTAAAATACAAAAATAAATGATAAGGTATTGTTAAATTTCTATTATACGTGTTATTCATTTATTTTGAAAATTATCGAAAAACATGTCACGTATCATAACAAAAACTCATTTTTATCAGTAGTTAAACAAATTTGAAAAACAAATGCATCTATGAGTCATTCTCTGGTAAGAAATTAACAAAGAAAAACAATACAATGTTTTGACTTCTTATCTTGATACATAAATGAGAATTTATGGCACAACTCAATTCATATTGCGATTTAATAAATGATTTTTAATTTTACGCTTCATTATCGTAGGTTAGTTCCACAAGCGAGAAAAATTACTTCTAAATGAAAAAAGTTTATTCTAAACATATGACCAAATATATGAAAATTATATTTTTAATAATAAAAAGTGTTCATTTCTAAGTATTATGGAAATATTCTTTGCGCAGGTCAGTAGACTAGTTGTAATATTATAAAGTATATTGACCTTAGTTCTATTCTATTTTATCGGTATGGATGGTGAGTTATCGTCTTACACTTGGCAAAGATTTTGTTACTATTACTTGACATAACTTAGCTAATTTCACAGTGGCGTAACTCCCGAACGGGCATGTCCTAGAGGGACTAACATCGTGGGAACCCGGCGATGAGTGTTAAAATTTTTAATATGCATGTGTAAAATTAAATATTGCCAATAATTTTCAATACAAACAATTAATTGATTCATAGTAAGTTCTTAAAACGTAAAACCTATATTTATTTGAAATTTTAAATCTTGTTTACACATTCACATACCAAGCAATAGGGGATACGCATAAAATTTGTATTTCCTTAAAACTACATTATTTTGATATGTTAATGTTAGTTATGTCACCTAACAAAACAAAAATTACATTTTAATTAATATTATAGCCAAATTTTTGAATTAAAATATTGTAAATTTGAAATAAGCCGACCACGGAGCGAAGGTTGCCGAGTAAAAACGAATGAGTATGACGTCAAACGATAGGGGTTTCACGTCACAGATACAGCTACAACATAATCTTTACACGTGTGTATATTGTATTGTTCGAGAGTTTTGTATTTGTTTTTAAACAATTTTTCACGCATTTATTATTAAAATGGCAGATAAAGATTTTGTTAGGGCTCAGAGTGATAATTTACCCAACATTGATGCATTTATGCTCATGGAATATATGAAAAATAATGAATACTACAGTGCTGAAGAAATACGTGGTGTCAAAGCAGACCTGTAAGTTATTTTTATTTTATATTCTATAACTTTATGTAAACAAACGCTGCAACTCTGTAAAATGTAAATATTTATGTAATTTAGATGTCAGAATTTTACTACATTGTTTACATGAAGTTACAAAATGTTAGAGGCATAATTGAAATACTGCAATATAAGTTATCTATTTTAATATAAAATTTAATTCGGTAAACATGTATAAATTGTTTTTATAGAATTAAACTTTATTTTAATTAAAATCACTCTAACTTTATATAACCTATAAAAGTTATACAAACAAATAAGTTCATAACAGACTATGTACGCCGGTAAGCTAGTAGTGTCATGCGTCAGTTAGAAGGGGTATGACGTCACACGTCGTTTTCGCGCGCTACATACATTTATGATTTTTTTAAGCCTTCAAATTACAAAAAAAAATAAATAAAAACTGTTTTTTATGTTTATATGCAACAAGATGAATATAATAAAAAAAATTAAAAAAATCATGCCTATCCCCTATTAATTTAATGAATAGTAAATATATAGACCATATAGATAGGTATTTCGGTAAGACGGCAAGTGTCAAACAATACAGTCATAAATTATAAGTTAAAGTGAAGTCTTTAAAGAATTTAGTCGTCTGATGCAATTTGAGACAATAATTATTTATTATTTACTATTTCAAACGTTTAGGAGGAACTATATTTTAAAATCTAGTAATTTTTATAAATTAATTCAGACTTTTGGTCATTTTGTTTAAGCTTTGTAAATCATATTTACATTGAAAATTCTAGATTAAATTTATTTATTTATTTTGTCTTCAAAATATGGAAAAATGTATTAAAATTTTTTACATGTGTCATTCGTTTCCATGGTTTCACTGTTGGAATTTAAAATTTTCACATACCAAACCTGAAACACGAAATAACCCAAGCAAGGTCCCTTCTCGTTACAACCTAAAAGATCGAAATTTCCATTTAATTCCGCCTAATCGTTTGGTATTATTATTATTATTATTATTATTATTTATTTAAAAAGAACTGAAGCCAATGGCTTGTAAAGTTCTTATAGAAAAATTACAATATTTCATATTGTTGTGATACAGAAAAGTTGAAAGAAACAAAACACTTTGATAAATAACTGAAGTCAAACAATAACAAATATAAAAAGTGTACAAAAACAGAAAATTTCAGTTTATGGGGATAGTAGCAACTGATTGTAAAGGTCCAGTCTATTTTTAAAATTGTTCACACTAGGGGCAGACACTACACTTCCAGGTAGATTATTCCAGTCATTAAACACTCGGTTAGAAAGAAACTTGGCCTGAACGTTCTTACGGAACTTTTCGTCACATAACTTTAACGAATGTCCACGTAAACGAGAATCTACATTAAGTACAAACAAACCAGTAAGATCAGCATCAAAATTCCGATGGAATACACGGTAGGTAGTTATAAGATCACCACGACTTCGGTTTTCCAGTTTGGGCAAATTAAGTCTTCGAAGTCTCTCATCATAGGGAAGTCTGTTGAAACCAAATGGTAAGCGCGTAGCACATCTCTGGACTCTTTCCATAATGTCAATATCTTTTCTAAGACTTGGTGACCAAACAGAAACGGCGAATTCTAGTTGTGGGCGAATATATGTGGTGAAAATTTTGCGTACTATATAGTCTGTAATTAAAAAATTTAGATAATATAATGAGTGTGTTTCCAGAATAGAATGCAAGAAGATGAATTTTTTGTTAACTATATAAGTATAGTTAATTATAATTTTCATTTATTTACTTAGAAAAAAAGATTAGCAAGACCGTACTTTTTTGCCCGGGGTCCCAACGCATTGTAGTTCCGCCACTGTATTAATCCTAATTATTTGGCAAACTTAGTGTGTGATAACTTAAGATTAGCATAGAGCAACGAACTCAAATTTATAAAAATATGTTCATAATTCACTTATTTTTAAAAATAAAATAAATATTTTATAAACATAACTCCGCGTGAGAATTCTATTCCTGTAGAGAGTGGTGGTATAAATATCAGAGTACCCCAACATGTTTACGTCTAATCAAATCAGAAAATTATCTGAAAGATAGGTATAAGGAGCTGTGTGAAGTTAATCGAAAACGATAGTATTCGATTTCCACATATGACATAGTCTACCGAAAATGGTAAATTTAGTTTCTCACATTTAATGTGTTAATAATGTATTAAGAACTGACACGCTCGGATACGCAGTCTGGTGGTCAAATATTGTACTACGCGACTGTAGTACTGTTTGAAATTATTACATATGTTCTGGTGTTGATTTTTTATTGGAACGTCGATAGATACATTTTCATAAAATAAAAATGTACTGTGCTTAAATTAACCTGTTCCCTGTTAGCATATTGACAGCTGAATACTAGACAATTCAGCCATTTTGCCATGAATTACAGCGCCGCCAACAGTAATGTCACTTCTCAATAATTCTCTAGCTATGTTCACGAAGAACGCAATACATTGATGCTTTTAGGGTTTCGTAGGTGTAACTAAAAAACTCATACCACACATATGTTTGCCTGCCAGTATGGTATAAATCAGCGTTTTTCAACAGGGGGGCCGTGAAATATTCGTCGGGGGGCCGCGAAGTCGAATAAGATCGAAGCATGAAATTATAATAGAAAAACGCTTAATTTTGCAAGATATGTTCATAAGTATATGACATTTATATTTATTAAAATATACATTTTAAACATAAATAATATAAATTATACTTATTTTGACAACTAATTAAAATGGTTCGCGTTGTTGGTACTTCAAGTACTTTCAAGTAGGTACAACTTGAACGTGCAATATTTTTTTGTTATGATCCGAGCTACTGTTAACTAAAGGGTGAGAATGCGAAAGTGTTCAAAATGAAAAGCAACTTTGAACACTTGTAAATAAAAGTACAGTAAAACCTCGATATAACGGACTAATTGGGGGGACGGGGTGTCCGTTAAAGCTGAAAATCCGTTATATAAAAATAGGTTTAAAATAAATCAAAAAACTTTTTTTTGAAAATATTTACACTGTATTTTGATATTAATAAAAAATACAAAACACAAACAAAATTCTATTTAATTGTCTTCGGACATTCGTCGTGAAGTGACGTTGCTGTTTGATATCGATGCGCTTGCTTTCGGTAATCCTGCTTTGAAAAAGGAATCAAGTTTTGTTTGTACTTTTGAAGTTTGCTATTTTTTATAATCATCTCTCTAAAATTAGGAAAATGCGTATAATATAGTTGAACTTCGTTATCTGACGAATAATCAATAAATGTTATTAGATCGTCGAGATGCGATCTTACCACTGATAACTTCATTTTTGGCAGTTTTGTTTCTTCTTCTTCGCTATCTTCACTTCCATCCTCATTGTTTAGGTTCATAACTTCATCTGCTATTTCACTTTCAGTCATGATATTATACTCAGGGTCACCTTCATCTACTTCTAGCCATTGTAAAATAATCTTCCTCAGCCGGATTTTTTGTCCGTTATATCCGAAATCCGTTAAATAGAGGTCCGTTATATCGAGGTTTTACTGTACTTGCAAGCCATTAGGTAACCGTAACAGATATTAAAAACATGTTTATGTAAAAGTTAAAAAACTGGTGGGACTACTAACCCTCTGTTTTTAATAATAATATTAATAATAACAATAATATAGGCTATTAGATGAATGCTATTAATATTTAGAGTAACGGACGAAAAACGATCATTTCTTGATTTTGTCCCATATTGTATAATACAAAACTATGCAACGTGTAAAAATTCACTAATTCCTGGCTGTTTTGGGAACCCTGGTAATAACTCAAATAAACAGTGTTAAATTATGGGTTCAGTATCTTACGCCTTGTTTGCTAAGGAAATGTTGTCTTAATATTTATTATACTAATTTAACGTAACTCTCGTAAAGTTGCTTCCAAAATCTGTTTTAATGTGTATATTAACGTGGAATAAACTTGGTTTATTTAAGGGTTTAGAATATGTTAATGTTTAAGTTTCAACAAAGTTTCGGTTTCATTGTTATATTAAGAATTAGTATCTAACTTTACATTACTATTAGGATCTTGTTATAATTGTCGAGGCATGCTTTGGGATAGAATTTTAGAATAAATCTAAACAGCTCTAATTATTTTTATTATTCTACGCATCAAATTCTGTAATAAACTGATCTATATTATTTTCCAACTCTTTCGTTTCCTATATTATACAGCACTTAATTATTTTCGCAATAACAAATTTAATTACAGTATCCCCAAGTTGTTTTCTTGCTCGCAAATGGCTGCACGTGTATCTGTATAGATTTTTCTAAAAGTACTTTCATAATGTAATGGTATTACTTTATAAAACGACGCGATCTCTCGACCTGAACCCGATATATTTACCGGATAAATAAGCAAATAAACTGAAGGACATCCGCTAACATCTCCTCTGCTAATGCGACATATGTAAATTAGATTACTTGAGGTACGTCTATTGAAATACGTTTTCAGAAAGCAAAAAACTATAAAATATATAGAAGACAATAATATACGGGACTAAACAGTGTTTTAATATTGGAAGGAAACACGTTATAGTTCTTTTATACATGCTACAGTCTGTTCCAAACGGTTAAGCGGAACTAAATGGGAATTTAGTTCTTTTAGGTTGTCACGAGAAGGGACCTTGCTTGGGTTATTTCATTTTTCATGTTGGGATGTCAAAATTTAAAATTCCAACAATGAAACCATGGAAACGAATAACATATGTCAAAATTAAATATTTTTTTCCTATATTTTAATGACAAAAAAATAAATAAATGGGAAATTTGTATTAAGAATGACACAAAAAATCAAAATATAAAGAAAATGACATTTTAAAATGATATTAACCTTAACCAAAAAATGTTTATTGTAAGTACGATTTACAAAGCTTAAACAAAAGGTCCGAAAGGCACGACTTAAACGATGAAAGTAACTAGATTGCAAAATCTAGTTCCGCTTAACCGTTTGGAACAGACTGTAGGTCTTTATACTTTTTTATCTTTATGACGAACCGCTTTGAATACGTGTCTCACTTCCAGGCAACTTATCAAACGAGATTAAAATAATTTCAGGGGTCCCACAAGGATCTATACTTGGCCCTATGCTCTATAATATATATTCTTCTAAATTTTTTGACACTATTAAACATTCTATCATTTCTATGCGAATGACACGCCAATATACTATTCCTTCCATCCCAGTCAGATGAAGGCTTGGATTGCATCAATAGTGATTTACGCAATCTTATTGAGACTTCTACAAAACACGGCCTATCCATAAATCCCACCAAATCATCGGTTATATTATTTGCTAAGCGCTTTAGGTCATTATTGTATCCTAGGGCAGCGTTTCTCAACCGGGGAGGCGTGAAAGCTTCGTCGGGGGGCCGCGAAGTCATATAAGATCATAGCATGAAATTCTAATAGAAAAACGCTCAATTTTGCAAGATATATTCATAAATTTATGACATTTATATTCATTAAAATATACCTTTTAAACAAAAATAAAATAAATTATACTTATCTTGACAACTAATTTAAACTTTAAAACGGTTCGTGTTGGAGGTTCTTCAAGTACTTTCAAGTAGGTACGACTTGAACGTGCAATATTTTTTGTTATGCTCCGAGCTACTGTTAACTAAAGAGTAAGGATGCGAAAGTGTTCAAAATGAAAAGCAACTTTGAACACTTGTAAATATAAATTATATTAATATTAAATATGTAATACAAATTAAAAATGTAATAAAAATCAATTTTAATGTGAAGTATGGGCTTGTTTCTTCGCACATATTCGTTAAATCGCGGTTGATATAAAGAAAGAGCCACTCTTATTTCGTCTTCCACTATTAACCGTGCGCGATATTTTGTTTTAATAACAGCTAATGTGGAAAATCGTGCGATCCGCGACCCCCTGGTGAATCTTGTACGACCCCCAGGGGGGTCGCGCCCCCCAGGGGGGTCGCGCCCCCCACTTTGGAAACCGCTGCTGTAGGGGATAGACTCGATCAGGTGGTGTTCTCACCAAGCTGCTTCTCCTTTTGGCACTTGTACTAAACTTGTCAATAAACATATTATTATTATTAATTATATCCCAGTTGTGAAACACTGCTCTAGACCTTTTTTTCAGTTGAATTTTTAGATCCTGTGATTGTATTAGTTAATTTGTTTTGATAATAGTTTTTTGAACCCATCTGCGAAATCATTTTTCATAAACAAACGAAATGATAACCGTATCATATTGCGAACAATTTAATGTTACTGACCTGGTGTAATATAACCACATTTTATCAATGGTTACTAACCACAGTTTTTTTGATAATCAACATCCATATTTCTTATATATGCTTTAAAATAAACATTGTTCAAAATTTATAACAGGCATATTCATCTAATTATTAAAGCCTTTTTGTTTTCTTAGGCATATGTTTTGTCGGATCAACTATTGGTATCGCACCCAAGATTCTATCTGTAACTGCTTTTTTAGGGGGGGGGGGTCTGATAACTACATTTTAAGCATATTTTTGTGAATTTTTTTCAAATCTATGGTTAAATTTATTCATTTTCAAACTAAGTACATATATAAAGTATGTTTTGAAGATACAAAAAAATTTTGAAGGCAAAATGAGCCAGCTCTGGCAAATCTTCTCAGACTCCGGGAAAAAAATTAGATTTTGCGGTGACCAGCATAACTCGTCACTGGATCATCTGAAATCAAAAATCCAAAAAGATTTTGTTAGTTTATGAGTTTGTCGAGGTAATTAACTATTTAAAGATACAGGATCTACAAATGATCTGTGATTGCAAAATATTGCAACATTTTTAGTTTTCCTTGAAATTATGTTTTAATAAATCAGCTTTTGTTTTAAACTAGCGATTCTAATGTGTTTCTAACAAATTTAAAACAAATCGTAAACCCGAAAACAAATGTAAAGCAAATAAACAAAACCCCTTTACGTGTTATTTATTTATTTATAAAATTTATTTTTCTAATGCGAGTTCGGTTTCTTCCGTTCGTATAAATAAATGTTTAACCCTTGTAAACATTATTTCAAATATAAATCCAGGAAACCTGATAAACAAGTGAAATATGTGTAATATTTATAGTTGAAAATAGAACGGGCCAATGACGGGAGGTATTTGGGGCACAGGCTGACGGAAATAATTTCTAGTTAGTGCAGTTGGCAGCAATTGAATAATAGTTTACGTACTGTAATTAATATTTTATATATTTGTAGCTATTTTGAACGTGCGAAAAAATTAACACATGTTATAAACAAATGTTTTGAAATCTTACAAAATTAGAAAAATTTTGTAAAACTGCTAACGTGAATTTTGTCACGTCTTAAAGATTAATAAAATTGATAGGATAGAAAGAAAATAAATAAAAATATTTATTATAATACTGTCATTTGATTTTAACAATATATTTGACATATTATTATTTAATATTGTAATTTATAGTCCAGTTAAGTTAGTTATAAAATAAATAATTATGTCTTTAAAGGTCATAGTATGTCTAAAGAACTTCTTTGTACAAACCGTTTGTGGCATTCCTAATCAGAGCAAAAATGAAACAATCCATGCTTTTACTCACCCTTGGACAGGCAACATTGGAGAAACAGCTTGTTCTTAATAGGGTTGTGCATCGAAGGCAAAACATCGATGTTAACATCGGCGCCTTACTATCGATGTTGAAAAAACATCGAAAGAAAAACATCGATGTTTCCGATACATCGATGTTTTATTAATATTAAAAAAAGCTATTTATTTATATTATATAGGTTTTATTTAATAATGTAAAGATAAAATACGAAAAACAGTAACTTATAATACACAAAAAGCATTTATTAGATTTTTAAATAGAAATATTCTTTTTTAATAATAATTAATTTCACATTAACATTATCCAATATAATAATCCTAATTTGTTCCTACTATTTTTACATTTCTAAAATGAAATATTACATTTTATTATAATACTTATATAGTAATCTTAATGTTAATTTTATATTATTTAACATAAAAATAACATACTGTCATACACATTTTTTTTTACTTTTATAAGTTGAAATACATATTACATTTTTTCTAACAGTAACATAGCAATCCTAATATTAATTTCACGCTAACATTACAATATAATAATCCTAATAATAGTTAAATAAATTATAATTATATTTCCCAATACGATAATTCTAGGGAGTGGAGGAATAACAACTGGGAAAGTGTCAACAAGACTCAAAAGGCAACAAGTTTGTTGGCGTCGTTGGTCGTTGCGTTGTTTGCAAAAATTAGAAGTTTCTTCTTATTGTTTTTCTTATTCACCTAACTGCTAAAAAGAATAAAAACTAACACTATTAGTATTGTTATATCACAATTGAGAACTGACACGCTCGGATACGCAGTCTGGTGGTCAAATATTGTACAACGTGACTGTAGTACTGTTTGAAATTATTACATGTTCTAGTGTTGATGTTTTGTTAGAACGTCGATAGATACATTTTCATAAAATAAAAATGTACTGTGCTTAAATTAACCTGTTCCCTGTTAGAATATTCACAGCTGAATACTAGACAATTCAGCCATATTGCCTTGTAGTACAGTGCCGCCAACAGTAATGTCACTTCTCAATAGATGGCGCTTATATTTTGTGTACTAATATTAATGAAAATTAAAATTTTAAGATTCCAGCGCTCTAGCAGTAGTTTCTGAATTTCAAAGTTTAAACATCGACATCGGTAGTAGACATCGATGTTTTATCGATACTATCGTCATCTGAACATCGATGGTAAAAACATCGATGTTTTTAAAACAAACATCGATGTTTTCGATACATCGATGCTTTTTTCCCATCCCTAGTTCTTAAGTCAACTCCTCTACAATAGACGATATTCATTTTAAAATCGGTACTTTCTTAATACAGTTTACATGGTAACTGTTATTAAACGATTTTATATTTATAATGCTCAGTTGCATAAAAGTCTTAAAACTATGATTTGATCTCTGAAAACGCGATATACGTTGAAATAAATATATACTCGCGGGCCAGATTCAATGGAATTTAGGATAGTTATCGCGGGCCGGACAAAATGAGGCAACGGGCCGGATCCGTCCCGCGGGCCGTAGGTTGCACATGCCTGGCTTAATAAACAGTTCCCAAAAACATTCTGTGTATAGATTAAGGCATAATTTTAACAAATATGTCCTCTTTATGTGTTTAAATAATAAATTGTTTTAAAAATTGTTTAAATATTGATAAGAATTTTTTGTCTGTTGTCTATAACCGGATGAAACTGGATTACTTACTTACCCAGTCTATATTTATTGAAAATCAACAGAAATCAAAGCGTTGTGCGTGATCACGTTGTTGAGATATGCCTTCCAAACAATTCGTGATTATTTTATCTTGTTTACTGCAGTGCAGAGTGGGCGCATTTAGATGCAGTTGTGTTAGGAGCTACGTTAAAACTGGTATTAGATGGAATTCAAGTTAGCTATTAAATTTGTTGTGAATATTGGCTTTATTAATGGAAAACATGGCGTGTATACACTACCTTATTTTGGATTGTGATATGCAATTGGATTTAACCAAAAAGAAGGTATGTTGAAATAAAATAAAAATAAAATTGTTGAAACGGCGCGCTGTTATCCGGCGTAGAGTAGTAGTAACACAGTTATTTTGCGCTTCTCCGGATCAAATCATTTAAATTATTTAAATTTTGTTTACAAAAATTAAATGGAAACTCTTAGTACTCAAATAACGAATAAATATGTGTTGATTTTGATGTGATTATAGAACAAATATTCCTAGACATCCAACATTATGTTTGCTTCTTACACTTATTAAATACCTACAAAATCATGAAATGTGTGAAAATTCACACTTCATCAATTTATTAGAATTTATTTTTATTTTGCTCAATTAAAATTTAGTTTGTTTTGAAAGTTTCAAACTGGACTATAGTGAATCCGGATTGATCAAAGCCAGACTATCCGAGGTATTTTTGTATTGTTTTATAAAATAAAAATAAATCAGCTGTAGCCACCACAGGACCGACCGCCATCGTAAAGTACTTATATAAAATACATTCAGAAATACAGAGTAGAAATAACTTGGCCTAATATTTTCTAACAGAGATATTATTTATCATGACTATGGAAACGTTACATATAAGTATGAAAAAATTGAAACTTGGAAAAAATTTCGAAAAATTTTACAGAAATTATTCGAAATTTTTCGTTTTATCAAAAAACGTCTCAAATAAAAGTTATTAGTTATTGCTTTTATAGCAACTTTTGTTCAATAATTTTTTTCGAAATATTTTTCTGTTGTGAAATATTCACAAAAATCTTAAAATCGACACGAGTAAACTCCCATTTTTAGTCAACCGATTTTTACCAAAAGTTGATCAACTCGTGCCATTGATGGCAGAAGCTTAAATATGAAGTTTCATAAAAATCCTTTCAGTCGAATTTGCTCTGCACGTGTACACAGACGGACAGATACTTCGAAAAAATTTTGAAAGATGTTTAAAAATTTTTTCGTTTTGTCAAAAAATGTCTCAAATAAAAGTTGTTATTGCTTTTATAGCAACTTTTGTTGGATACATTTTTTCGAAATATTTTTCTGTTGTTAAATATTCGCAAAAATCTTAAAATCAACCCGAGTAAACTCCCATTTATAGTCAACCGATTTTTACCAAAAGTTGATCAGCTCGTGCCATTGATGTCAAAAGCTTAAATATGAAGTTTCATAAAAATCATTTTAGCCGAATTTGCTTTGAACGTGTACACAGGCCGACAGACAGACAGACAGACAGACAGACAGACAGACAGACAGACAGACAGACAGACAGACATACAGACAGACAGACAGACATAATGCTAAAAATAGTTAAAACGTTATGTAGGGACCTCAATTCGTGGAGATCCATCGAAATCTCGAAATGTCAAAATCGGTATGATCACAATACCTCCCTTATATATGTTGACGGTCGGTAATAAATAACGTTAATAGTAAATTCAGTAACTTACGGTAAATAAATATCGGTAATAAATACGGTTATATAAATATTAATACGAATTATCTAGTTTTAAATATATAACTTAATTTCACATTAGTTTTTCATTTTCTTTTTCAAAAAACGATCTCTAGTAATTAGTATTAATCTATATGTTAATATCTCTGCATGTATAAATCTATTATTTTTGATGAGTATTATTTGAATTATGTATGACGAGTAATACGATTTGCGTTTGTTAGTTGTTAACACGTGTATATGAAACACAAAACTGCCTTTGTAATCAAGCTTGAGCCACATCTGGTTGTATTGAAGCTTTTAGAGACATCACTGCTATAAACAGCTATTATATATTCCGTGGCACGATGAACTAAATTAGTAAACTCCACTCGAGCGTGAGTGAATTTGAACATTATGGACAACGAACTGACCTTAATATTAGAAAATTAACTAAAGAACAACAACAATTGTGTTTTGTATATTTCATAAGTCGCGTACACATTTAACGAACGAACATATTTGGTATGGACGTAGAAACGAGTACAGATTTATAGAAACGATTAAAATTCAACATAAATAAATGTTTCCTGTGGATTTAACTCCGAAATATTTCCTCAGATCAGTTCTAAAGGGTACGAACACGTAAAAATATTATTTTCGGCGCTGATTTATCGGCTCCTATAAGCGCATGTTTTCAGCACTTATTGATGCCGGTTAATGAGCACTTACAACGATGGTTTATTGAAAATTTCGTATTAAAAGATGGGCTGGTTTGGAGTTAATGTTCCTGTACTTTTGCAGACTAAGGCCCGGTTTTTCTACCTTCAGATAAAGTCCCAGGTAACTATCTGACAGATAAGGTTATTTGTAACTTCATCTGCTGAATAAATGTCATCCCTTCTCTCTATACAAATATATCTATCGGATAGTTATCTAACGGATAATGAGACTGACGTATTGGATTCACTGACTGGTATTGACATTTATTCAGCAGATGAAGTTACAAATAACCTTATCTGTCAGATAGTTACCTGGGACTTTATCTGAAGGTGGAAAGACCCACCAGACACATTAACATTACCCAATATAATAATCCTAATTTGTTCCTACTATTTTTACAATTCTAAAATGAAATAATGCATTTTATTATAATACTAATATAGTAATCTTAATGTTAATTTTATATTATTTAACATAAAAATAACATACTGTCATACACATTTTTTTTCACTTTTTTAAGTTGTAATACATATTACATTTTTTATTGAGAACTGACAATAACTGAAGTGACGCCTAGCGGAATATTTTGGAACTTAACGGAATAGGATTTTGTTGGATGTGGTTCATTTAATTGCATTGTTTGTACGTGTTAAAGTGAAGAAAACTTTAATAAAACGTCTTTAAAATCGCAACAGAAAATTAACTGCAATGTGAATTGTTGTGTATCAAATGGCAAATGTCAAAAAATCCTATTCCAATTGCCATTTTGTACGCGACAACAGCGCCTCTATAGGTAATGTTTATTCTCAATAACACTAACATAGCAATCCTAATATTAATTTTACACTTACATTACAATATAATAATCCTAATAATAGTTTTATTAATAAATAAATTATAATTATATTTCCCAATACGGTAATTCCAGGGACTGGAGGAATAACAACTGGGAAAGTGTCTACAAGACTCAAAAAGCAACAAGTTTGTTGGCGTCGTTGGTCGTTCTGTTGTTTGCAAAAATTAGAAGTTTCTTCTTATTTTTTACTTATTCTGCTAACTGCTAAAAAGAATAAGAACTACACTATTAGTATTGTTAAATCACAATAGATGGCGCTTATATTTTGTGTACTAATATTAATAAAAATTAAAATTTTAAGATTCCAGCTCTCTAGCAGTAGTTTCTGAATTTCAAAGTTTAAACATCGACATCGGTAGTAGACATCGATGTTTTATCGATACTATCGCCATCTGAACATCGATGGTAAAAACATCGATGTTTTTAAAGCAAACATCGATGTTTTCGATACATCGATGCTTTTTTCCCATCCATACCCATAGATCCATATTTAAAAAAAAAAATAGCTTTGGTAGTTTATGATATAGTTCACTTCCTCTCGTATAGAATAATGGTCTTCACGTAACATTTTATTCTACGTTTCGTTGAGACAACAGAGAGTTTATACAAGCGATAAATGTAGTCTGTGAAATTGGTAAAACATCGAAGAACATCCAATTTTTATTCGTTTCTGGTCACTCTGATCGTGTTATTTGTTGGCCATAGTATTTTTATTCGTTGAATTCGTTGTCTCTGTTTGTTCGTATTCGTTCATAAAATTGCATGCGGCTATATCCTTTATCAAGTTCTGATAAGTGTTATTCCAAGTACTGACGTTTTAATTTTTTGTTTCAGACCCATACACTGTTCATAGATGCTTTTCTTCAAAACAACCGTTTGGACCACGTGTCTCAGGTGATGGGATACCACCCCAGTTACCTGGACCACTTCCTCAAGACTCAGAACTTTATCATGCGCGGAGATGGGCCACTGCCTTACGATTATCGACACTTCATAGCTATTATGGTAAGTACAAACAACAAAATATGTCCTAGAAATGTTCCTTATACAAGTTATAATTAGCATTATTCGTAGAGCCATTCCTAACGGTTTATTATCGGCAGACGTAAGCGTACAAATATTATAACGCACTTTTACAAACACTGCGCTTGCGTCTGAGATAATGAACCGTTAGAAATGGCTCTACAAACAGACCTTTTAGATCTGTTTCTTCCGTTCACCTACGAATACTGCGCTTGTGTTTGACGATAATAAAGTGTTTAAAATAACTCTACGCACGACTTATTAATAGAGCCCTGCGTGGATATGTTTTTCTGTATCCGCATCCGCAGCTTTTATAAATATAAAATCCGCATCCAGAAAAATATCCGCACAGGGTTTGCTGTCTGTTTGGAAATATCTAATACAGTCTGTTCCAAACGGTTAGGCGGAACTAAATGGGAATTTTGTTCTTTTAGGTTGTCACGAGAAGGGACCTTGCTAGGGTTATATCATTTTTCACGTTGGAATGTCAAAATTTAAAATTCCAACAATGAAACCATGGAAACGAAGTATAAATGTCAAAATTAAATTATTTTTTTTATATATTTTAATGACAAAAATATAAATAATTGGGAAATTTGTAATAAGAATGACACAAAAAATTAACATATAAAGAAAATGACATTTTAAAATGATGAAAAAGATCACCAAAAAATGTTTATTGTAAGTATGATTTACAAAGCTTAAACAAAACGGCCGAAAAGCACGATTTAAACAATGAAAGTAACTAGATTGCAAAATCTAGTTCCGCTTAACCGTTTGGAACAGACTGTATGTTTCGCCTTATTTGGCATATCGCTGTTTTAAAACACTACTAATTTTTTTAAAATTTTATCACATTCATATTACTTGGTCCAGAAATATGTTTTCTATCTAACGTCGTACTGAGATTATATAGATTAAAAAATAAATATGGAAATTACAAAATTTATAAAGGTTACAAAACTTTAAAAAGTAACATCTCAAAAACTTTTTAACTAAATTCTTAAATTCATCCTATTATTAATATATGGAAGTTATATGAGGATTTCAAGAATTTTTGAGATATTTTTATTTTTTTAAATTTGATATGAACTTCTATATTTTTAAATGTGGCAAATTACTAGAGATATTTTGTTTCTTTTTTTATTGTTTTCAAAGCTTGCTACGTTCAACTTTGTAAAACTTATGTTGATTATTATTTTGTAAATAAATGGTCGACATTTTAAAATGGTTAACATAAAAATATGACTTTTTGGTGTCATTGTAAAGCTAATTTAATGTACTTTTAGGAAAAAAATATAAAATTATCGATTCCCTATGCTAGATCAAAAGTTGACATCATTTCCGGTGAAACCGGAAGTGCCTCAGAATTCTTATAGTAACCTTTAGATAGGCCTTTTTGTCTAGTTTAACTTTTGTTCTGAAGATTTTTTGTATCTTTACAAATAAAGGAGATTTTCGGGGTGCCCCGTTTCAAACAAACAGGTATATAATACATAAAAATCTACCGCTTTAAAGTCTAAATATGTGTGTGGAATCCCTGTCTATCTCGTTAACTCTACCTGAGCTACCGGCCTTGTGTTTGACGTGTATAATACAGGTATATAACAGGTAATAGTTGAATTCTATCTCGGTATTATTATCATATTTGTCGAATTTTCGTCGTAACGCTCGTTTAGACCTAACCTTAGTTATCTTAGAATCTCTTTTTAGAATCTTCAGAACTACAAAGATCTTCTTTTGTATGGGTCATTTTAAATAATTATACGGGCTACTGTGTGACCTGTGAGTCATACGTTTGCCATCACTGCATTAGATTGTAAAAATTAATTAATATCTAATACCAATTATGTCCCCATATGAGCAATTATACAATAAAATCACAATTAATAAAATTGAATAGTTATTTGTAAAAAAAAAGTCCAAGTCCCGGGCTCTGTCTGCCCTGGTCCCGGTAATTTGTACCGGGTTCGTCACTCGAAGTCCTTGCTTTTGTGTCTTCCAAATAAAATGCGCTAATACAGTTTTCTTTGACATACCGATAGTAAATTTTTTTTTCTGCATGCAACTTTTAAATTCAGGCCCTATATTTTAAGGGCGGTGATGAGTTGGTTGCACCCGGGCGACTGCACGTGGCGCCCCTGTACATTGTTCTCTCGCTTAAGACAACACTCGAAGACAGTTCTGAGATATAGTTCTCCATTTGTTATTTAGGACTACAGCAGTGCCCCTGGTGAGAAATTCTGATGTTTAATAACAAAGGGGTCAAACAGTACATGAGTCATTGGACAGAACAATAGATTGGTGATAAATAATTCTTTATTCTAGATATTTATATGCGTATCATTTGAATTACATTCTGTTGTTTTGTATGACAGATAATACTGTTTATATTTATAAATTAATAACGTAAAAATTAAGTAATTTACAAATAAATAATACAAATAACCCATATACAATAAAAACAGAATTCTTGATTTTTTATTTTACGAAATTTAATGAAAATTATAAAATTAAATACACACTTAAAAACTTATTAACTCAAAAATTATATTAACTTTTTACTTATACTCCCTTTTTCCTTTTTTCTTTGTCTCTATCTCCCATTTCCTCTCCCTCCCTTACTCATTCACTCTGACACTGTCTACCTACGAGACGGGACTCGTGACGAATATCTTTGATACATATATTGAAATATACTTGTATATAAGCTATATATGTGTGTTGTACCGGTATATTATTTTTGAGCAGTTATACACATTCTTTATTTTAAAACGCGTTTTCTGAAAAATAGCTTTTTTTTATGCGGTGTACATCATAACTCAAAAACTAATGAATGGATCTTTCTGAAATTTTGCACACTTCTTTATAAATCATTTTACTAGGTAGTGACGTTGAGCTTTTGCTTTTATTTTGAATATTTTTTTTTTTATAACCATTTTTCCAATTACCAAACACGATTTTTTACGTTTTTTTTTTTCGTTTTTTTGACTTTATCGTCGTACCAAAAATTTAAAACTCAATTTAATAAAAAAAAACTCGACGTCACTACCTGAAGAAACTTTTAAACTAACCAAAACTTTTTGAATTATATGTTTCAGATGATTGTGTCACTAGATATCGTGTACACCGCAAATTAACTTTTTTTTTTGAGTGTTTACTAAAAAATGACGCCAATGGCTCATTTTTCAATATTTTCAATAAAAATTTAACGCAATACTCTTCAAGTGTTGTTCTTTAAGATAGACTTTCACCCATTTAGCTTACCTTTACCAGATTTCCACAAATCGTTCTTAAAAATATGCTTAAAAAATGCAAAATTAACCATAACCCCCCCCCCCCCCCCTTAACGCACTAAATTCTGGGGACATTTTATTGGCCGTTCTTCGAGTCGTACTGTATTTTAAAATGTCCATTAAAATATTTCATTTATTTCGTAGGCGTAAGTTTTAAGTCTTGGTAAGAATGCTTTCTTGTTGTCAACGACTTCTTTTTAAGTGTTTTTTGTAAAAAAACTGTAACATCTGTTTAGTAATTAATCAAATGTAAGTTGGCAATAAGCATGTGTTTGTAATTTAACTTATTTTTACGTCAGTCATCGCTAATATTGTCTTAAAATGTCTTTGCACTCTGCTATACTTGCAAAACATTACGTCAATAGAAGCAACGTGTTAATTGTGTTAATACTAATTAAAATTAGGATGCCAATTGCAACCAAAACTAGCCCATGTTGAATGTTAAAATTTAAATAATCATATTTCGAAAATGGTGAAAGCTGTCTGTCTGAGGTGAATTTGTGTTTTGATTTTTAGAATCTTTATAACTTTATTAACCGAAATAAAGAGCCTTTATCATCTTGAAACATTTCTAAAATATTATATTGTTATGTTATTGTAAGACTTATGCCGGGTTTACATTGGTAGAATAAAAGAGCTAGTAACTAGCGCAAGTACTACGCGCTTTACTCTACTATCTTATTTTCAGGATAGTAGGTGTTCATACGCAATTGACATACATATCTTATTTTCTGGATAGTAAGTCTCAAAACACATTTGACATCTTCACTGTGATTTTGTAGTGAAATTATCTTTTTGCAAAAAATAATTTATGAATATGGATATACATCTTCATCGGCGTGATGCCATTAAAGAAGTGGTATTTTGAATTACATCATTTCTTGTGGAGGAAATAATTGATTGTCTTATTGAAGTATTCGGTACAGAATATAAGCCTAAACAAAAATGGGTTAAAAAATGGATTGATAGAAGAACTACCCATGGCGCATCAGTCCTTCTATTTCGTGAATTAGCCGTGGAAGATCAAAAAGAGTACAGACTGTGTTTAAGAATGACACCAGATGATTTTAATAGGCTATTAAATTTAGTTAGTCCATTAATACAACGAACTGATACACTAATAAGGGATGCGATTCCAGCAAAAATAAAATTGGAATTAACGCTTTATTTCCTAGCCACAGGAAATAGTTATTGTAGTATACAACAGTGTTTCTCAACAGGTGGTCCCCAGAAAAATTTTAGTGGTCCGCGAAAGTTTTTATGTGTTTTTTGCAGTTTTATTTTTAATTTATTTTGCACATTTTTTATGTAAATAGTTTATATTTTGTTTATTTTCTGTAAACTTTCTGTGATTTTCTACAAATAAAATAAATGTGTTTAGTAGCACATTAAATATATTTGTTTTCATGCAAAAAATAAACCAACAATTATTATTAGTAGTCCGCGTTAGAAAATTATATATTATTCTGGTACACGGTGCGGTTTTGGTCGAGAAACACTGGTCTACAACATCTTTTTCGTGTATCAATGGCAGTTATTTCACAGATGATTTCAAAAATCATCAATTAATAAATCAATGTTACGCAATTTATGTAAATAAATTGTAACTTACCTGATATGGGTTTTTTTCTATTTGTTATGACAGGTTACCGCTTGCCGCCAATTTGAAATGAATCAATTTTGCGTAGTGGGGGAAAAGACAATAGCTAGTAAATACGTCGACGAGTTAGCTGCTATCCTAGCCCAACTACTGGCAGCTAGTACGCTACTAGTCACAATGTCAACTGTTTACACATGGATAGTAACTAGTTGCTAGTTACTTGCGCTAGTTACTTGCTCTTTTACTCCTCTACCAATGTAAACCCGGCATTAAGAATAATATATTTTGAAAAAATAAGCTGATAAAAAAATTCCTGTTGTATCGATTTACATCTGTGGGCATTACTAAGCATATTTTTAGATTTGGATTTGAATTTTAGGGTGGAAAAGATTTTTAATTTTAGAAAAAGTAAACCCATTATGTGGCTAATTTTATGAGGTTGAATTTGGACCTGACTTACACCAATCCTCCATTTTATGCCTGGTTTTTTTGAGGTTTATACAATTTAATTGTAATTAATTTTATTTATTTTTTGCAGGCAGCTGGCAGACATCAGTGTAGTTATCTAATAACCCTTCAGAAGCAGGAGTTCCTGTTGCAAGGTGGAAATCACACCTGGTTGAAAGGACTAAACTCAATACCACAGAAACTGAAGAACTTATATGATATCAATAAAATCTTAGCTCATAGACCTTGGTTAATTAATAAGTCCCACATTGAGGTAAGGAAGTTAACAATAAATCAATATTAAATTAATTTATTTATAATATTTTATGGAATTAATCCACAAAACCTTGATTATAATTTCACATTTCATGTATAAAGTCTAAAAAGGTGTGTTTAAGTTTACATACATGATTACAACAATTTTGATTGTTTAAATAAAAATGACAATAACAGTATTGCTGGGGACAACACTGCATCCAGCCGAAACCCACAAATATATTCAAAAAATTGATGTGAAGTATGAATATTCACACATTTCAGGGTTTCGCAGGTATATAATAAGTGAAGGCGGCATGCTGAGTGTGTAGGACAAATTTTACTTTGTAGAAATCACGGCAAAATGAACGATATTTTTAAAATAATTTATCGTCTGTTAATCATATAATAAGACTGGTTATTAAATTTACGCTCTTAAAAATTAAATGTAACATTTTTCAAAATATAACTAGAATTTTGACAAAATAATTTCTTAACATAATAAAAATGAAAAAAAAAAAACAGAAAAAATAAAATTAACTCCGTACTCGAACTCGAAACCCTTCGTTTCCAGCGCATTATAGCTTACGACACCAGTGCTCTAACTATTACGCTATCGCACGCCTTGCATGTGGGTGTCTTACATTGGTATAACTTTTGTACTTTGTGAACCAAAAACCACAAAAAATGCGTTATTTTCCGAAAACATAATCAGATCAAAAATTCCTGTTGTACTATTTCGGTTCACACCAATATATATTACTTAGAATTTTTTTAGATTTTTAGTTTAAACCATCTGGGCTACAGGGTGTGGGACAAAATTTTTTTTTTGCACAGTTTTGGCAAAAATCGTTTCAAAATAATTTATTTTGCAAAAATAAAAATTTGATCGTTAATCCACGTACCAAGGGCTTTCATTTGATACCCTACTCAGAATTATAAAAAAATATTTTTATTTTCGATGAGCACATATTTGTTTATATTTTTAGGGGGGTATGTTTTTTAGATGTTTTAGTATTTTTCCTATGTGCGGGTCAAAGAGTTGTATAAGCATGCCAAATTTCAACTCTCTAGGTTTAGCCGTTTGGCTACAATTTTTACCGAAAAGACAGACAGACAGACGACAAAATGACGGTATAAGGGTTTTTTGGCCATACCTACAAAACCCTAAAAAAACTGTTTGAAATCAGGTCAATGAGATTTTCATAACGTGCTGTAAATACTTTATTTTTTATTTTCGGAAGGATTTCACATTTTAATTTATTAATTAGTGCTCAAAAACTCATTTTATTGCTGGATCCCGAATTTTACTGGTGGAACCCTAGGATTCCATTGAATACAAGTTGGAAATCACCGCGGTAGGGTATGGTAACTAGTATTAATTAGGCCTTGCGTAATCCTTTGCTGTTGTCCTAGGAGAACTAAGGAGAGAAGGGAGGAAAAAAAAACTCCTAAAAATCCTACTTTTCATTAGAAAATGGTTTTTAGTCAATTATTAACTTTTTAAAAGCCATTTAACTTAAATTGCAGCAATTTGACTTATTTATTAGAATTAATATAGTAATTTTGAGGTAATTATTAGTAGTTGTATAATTTGTTATTATTTTACATTAATTAACGTTCACATGTACCGAGTTTAATATTATTGGTGTAAGCAATTATGAGGAGTTCGCAGTGTCTTGACCTTAATTTACATGGCCTTAACTTAACCTCAATCAATGCAATCACTTCTTAAATATAAATGTTGTTAAATTACACACGTATCTAATTTTATTATTTTCAACATTAATCCACTGGTTCAGAAAAAAACAAGATTGGATTACAAAAATAATGGAATTAATATACATTTTTCTCAGCTTACACAATTATCTTGATTAAATTATTATTTTTTATAAATGTCTCAACACTGCACTTAAAAAATTTTTGTTTCGCCCTCGTTGAAACGCCCTCGTTTCTTCAAAAGCGTAAATTTAATATATATATATATATATATATATATATATATATATATATATATATATATATTAAATTTACGCTTTTAAAAAATAAATGCAACATTTACCAAAATATAACTAGAATTTTGACAAAGTAATTTAACAAAATAAAAATGCAAAAAAAAACAGAAAAAAATTAAATATATATATATATATATATAGAGGAGATAGATAGAAGATTAATTTTTATTTTTCTTAATTTGCAGAAACTAACAAAAGGTAAAGACAGCTGGTCTTTAGCTGAAGTCGTACACGCCATAGTGATCCTAACTCATTTCCACTCCCTCGCATCTTTCGTCTTCTCCTGCGGTGTTAACCAGGAGGTGGACCAGAGCGGTGGACATATGTACAGTGGCGCCAGTACTCCCTGCGGTAATGGTCACGGCCACCATGATATGGTGCTCAGCGTGGAGGAGCACGCCAAGAGCGACCCGAAGGATATACCTAGACCAGCCCCGCCCAGTCCCAGTACGAATTCGCCTAGCCCTACAGAACCAGAAGTTGGAATTTCAACGCTTATGCAGAGGATGAAAACTTTATCTGAATGTACGGAACAGTGTACTCAGGTAGGTTTAATTCATATTTTTTCCGCAAAGTTATAAAATACTGATCGACAAAAAAAAAATCAGCTGTGGCCACCACAGGACCGACCGCCATCATAAAGTACTTCATAAAGTAATACATTCTAGCAGCAGAGTAGAAATAACTTGCCCTAATATTTTCTAACAGAGATATTATTTATCATGACCATGGAAACGTTACATATAAGTATGAAAAAATTGAGACTGAAAATATTTCTAAAAATTTTACAAAAATTATTCCAAATTTTTCGTTTTATCAAAAAACATCTCAAATAAAAGTTATTAATTATTGCTTTTATAGCAACTTTTGTTCAATAAATGTTTTCGAAATATTTTTCTGCTGTGATATATTCATAAAAATCTTAAAATCGACACGAGTAAACTCCCATTTTTAGTCAACCGATTTTTACTAAAAGTTGATCAACTCGTGCCATTGATGGTAGAAGCTTAAATATGAAGTTTCATAAAAATCCTTTCAGCCGAATTTGCTCTGCACGTGTACACAGACGGACAGACAGACAGACGGACAGACAAACAGACGGACAGACAGACAGACGGACAGACAGACCGACAGACATCATGCTAAAAATAGTCAAAACGTTATGTAGAGACCTCAGTTCGTGGAGATCCATCGAAATCTCGAAATGTCAAAATCGTTATGATCACAATACCTCCCTTATATTTGTTGGCGGTCGCTAAAAATATGTGTATGTTACATAGGGGGGCATCAATATTTTAGACTTAGATGGGGCATGGTAAAAAAAGGTTGGGAAACACAGATCTAGTGCTTGTAAGCTAAACAGTAGCACAGCTGTAAATAAAATTGAACACCATGCGACAGTAACATGCTCTCCTAAAATCAAATTAATTATCTATCAAAATAATAAATAAGACAAAACCATCCTTTGAGCACGGCTACTAAGAGCTTTGGACATTTTTATGACATTAAAATTTAAAAAAAAAATAAAATATAACCTCACTAAACAAGCACTTAAATGTCAACCTGACAAATTGCGATTGAACAATCCAATTACAATGACAACATTGACAACATCGGAAAAAATTACCAACATTAAATAAATAAATGTACTAATTGAGTTATGGATTGATGTTGATTAAAACATATCATAACGTTGGTACTTAAATTAACCAAGTGTGACGTCACCTCATATTTATTGTGAATGGAGTTTATCATAATTTATTCTAATGAAACGTTGTTAACGTTATTTTTGAAAAAATAATTAAGTGCCGGGAAAATTTTCGCTGGGTCGAAAGGGTTTTGGGGCTGTTTCGTGTAGAATTTACTACAAATGATAAGGTTGGGTTGGTAACCTCCTGGTAAAAATTAAGGTCTGAGTTCGTTCCTGTAAGTGCCCGTTTTTGTTTTATCAGGCAGCGAATATTACAACCTGTTATTTATTAATTATATCTAATTGTCTATATTTTTTACAGGTGGAGTTAACAAAGCGTTTTGAGAATGTGGAATCTCAGAGTGCTGAACTTGGTGTTGCTGCACCCGAACCTGAACTGTCTGCGGAAATAGGACAGTTTGTAGAAGATCCAACTTTCCTCTATCAGGACTTTGCCAAACGTGGTGAAGCTGAAATACCTACTTTCAGAGTGCAAGATTACTCCTGGGATGACCATGGGTACTCTCTCGTTAATCGGTAAGTCCAAAATTTAATTATATTAAATATATACAGAATCTAACAAGATAGAACGAACACGATTTTTCTTTGGGTGTTTTATTTTCAAATCATTTTCGATTCTGAAGAGCTTTAAAATTTGGGCTGAAGTTGTATGTCTGATTGTATGCCTAATCAACTATATATGGGGCTATAGTCGGATTGCTGATAGGTGACTGTTCGTTGCTACAAGTATAGATATACAATACTATATGCTTTCTCTGTCTATATCATTATAATTATTTGCATACTCATAGTAACGTACAGTGACACAAGTTGATAACCAACCTTCCAAATTATTTTAATAAAAAACGAAGCATTAGAAAGAAACAGAATTATTCGTAGATATCTTTGCTAATTGGAGCACGAAAATAAATTCACAGCAATACTCAAAGAAACAAAATTATTAATTTTAAGGTAATAATTATAAATAAGGAAAAACTTATACGTAAATTTTGGAATATAATATGTTGTTTATTTAAATTAAATTTTTATGTTTCCCCTAAGTACAAAGTAATAAAATATTAAGTAAAAATATATTTATTCATATAATATATTGCTACAAGTTGTATTTAAATGTTTATTTTAATTTTAAAACAATTAGTCACTGTAATGCATGATATCGTCGTCATCTGAACTATCATTTCTTGTATTTATTATTATTGGATTAATATCATCAACAATCCTTTCCCTTTCCCACCATTCATTTATTAAATTTTCGATTTTTTTAACAGATTTTGCCCAAGTTTCACAACTAATTTGATCACAGGCTACTACACTGCTACATTTTCAAAACTTCTTTATCACTATATCCGTTTTAACCAAAATGTCTGTCATAATAATTTTTTGTTATACCCCAAATTAGTTCAATGGGGTTAAACTGGCAGTGATAAGGAGGTAATCTTAGTACTTCATGACCATACGTTTGTGCCAATGTATCAATAAAATAAACTGGTTCATATTTTAATTTCCTTCGTTTTCTCTTGATTTTGTTAGTGAGAAGTTCAGATTTATTACATTTTATAATTCTACGAATTGTTGATTCCGAAATCTTTAAGGCAGCTGCTACTCTTTGACGGACACAAGATAGAGAAATAAGTGGCCCATTGTTCTCTTTTTCGGAATTAAAATATTCCAGCAGATTTAAAATTAAAGTTTGTGAATTTAATAATTGGCCGCAAGATCTATTAATTAATATTATTAACTGACACTGACAGCTAAGACAAATAACAAAAAATATTTTTAAAATCGCTGAAAAATGGTAACTAGATTATTATATGATTGCAATTCTTGATACATACATGTAACAGTCACCTATCAGCAATCCGACTATAGTCAAACAACTATCCCAAAGACGGATTACATTGCCAATGGAAAAAAATCACCTCTGTACGAGCACGAAACGCACGTCTATGTATTTAGTCTAGTTCACCATTATTGGTAAGCGGACGAAAAACTATTGCGGTGGAGCGGCCAAGACAGTCAATATTAGGTGCGTTCGTCATAACTGTGCAGTGTTAACTCTGTGTCGTGCAAGTTTTTTGTGCACACTGTGCAAGAAAGTCAAAGACGAAAGCTTTGTTCAGATTGTGCAGTTATTCTTGTTATTCTAACCTTTTTTTTTTGTAAACAAATAAATTATGTGTGTTTGATTACATGAAGCCTGTCTCCTGCTACTTATTTTGTGAGATAATTTAAAAATGACGCATGAAGGCATGAATCATCTGAAAGTTACAAAACTTCACTTATGCCTCCGCCGTGTTTCAAAATATCGCAGTACATTTTAATTATGTATTATTTGAAGAAACAATTGATAAGATTGATAATGAGGATCACAACAGTGTTATTCCAGGGTAGAAATAGCGTAATAAATCAATTAATTATTTAATAATTAATATCACCGAACACCTTTTTAAAAATAGAATAAACATATAATTCATATTTTATTCAAAAATTAGATAAACTAGTATAATACAATGTAGTATATAAATTGACTAAATAAAAGTTGAATAAAGTTATATTTTTATTTAATACACTGTGGAAACAACATTTCTGTTCCATTTATAAAATAAATTTCGCCACTGAATATATAATTCAACACTGAAATATTAGGTTAAGATTCTCTTGGCATTTGACTAAATAAATACTCCTGTTAAAATTCAACGTAACAGCGCATGTGCGTGCAGTTATTATTAGCCTCTCTACAGGGTGAGTTAGCGCCTCGCGTTAACAAATATTGTATTAACGCTTACCTTAACAAATGCTTTTACAGAATAGCATTTTTGGATAATGACGTTAAACATGGAGTTAAAATAAAAATATTAACCTGACGTTAATTTTAACGCATTTCTTACAGAATTCACCCGATTATCAGTTACTATTACATAATTCGAATTTTAGTTTGTAGTATTGTGAGTTATACAAATATTACCGATACTAGTTATAACTGATACCAGTAAAAACAATATCAGTACCAGTAAAACAGTATCGATACCAATGAATATCAAAGAAAAGGTATCAAGTACTATATAAATGTTTGCACACGGGCGGCTGACATAACACAACAGCCTTGTGTCTTAAGTTCCATCTTAGGTAATTTTCAATCCCAAATATTTACATTCTTCATAATATCAAATGCGTGTATTTTTGACATAAATCTTCTTGAAACATAATTTACTACCATGTTTTTTAATCTATACTTTAAAAACTGTCGTACACAAGTTTTTTTATTACAAATTAAAAGTTAAATTTGATTTTTACAACGTTAAATACACTTGTATTAGATAATTATAAGTTCATTTTGTAGTACCAGTTGTAATTTTAAAAATAAACTACAATAAATGTTTAAAAATAATTACAAACATTTTTTAAATTAATGCCATGCTTTTGCCACTTGTCTTTGTATTTATAAATCCTTGATATATAGTCGGATTGCTGATAGGTGACTGTTACATGTATGTATCAAGAATTGCAATCATATAATAATCTAGTTACCATTTTTCAGCGATTTTAAAAATGATTTTTGTTATTTGTCTTAGCTGTCAGTGTCAGTTAATAATATTAATTAATAGATCTTGCGGCCAATTATTAAACTCACAAACTTTAATTTTAAATCTGCTGGAATATTTTAATTCCGAAAAAGAGAACAATGGACCACTTATTTCTCTAACTTGTGTCCGTCAAAGAGTAGCAGCTGCCTTAAAGATTTCGGAATCAACTATTCGTAGAATTATAAAATGTAATAAATCTGAACTTCTCACTAACAAAATCACGAGAAAACGAAGGAAATTAAACTATGAACCAGTTTATTTTATTGATACATTGGCACAAACGTATGGTCATGAAGTACTAAGATTACCTCCTTATCACTGCCAGTTTAACCCCATTGAACTAATTTGGGGTATAACAAAAAATTATTATGATAGACATATTGGTTAAAACGGATATAGTGATAACGAAGTTTTGAAAATGTAGCAAATTAATTGTGAAATTTGGGCAAAATCTGTTAAAAAAATCGAAAATTTAATAAATGAGTGGTGGGAAAGGGAAAGGATTGTTGATGATATTAATCCAATAATAATAAATACAAGAAATGACAGCGATAGTTCAGATGACGATATCATGCATTACAGTGACTAATTGTTTTAAAATAAAAATAAACATTTAAATACAAGTTGTAGCAATATATAATATATTGCTACAAGTATATGAATAAATATATTTTTACTTAATATTTTATTACTTTGTACTTAGGGGAAATATAAAAATTTAATTTTAATAAACAACATATTATAACCCAAAATTTACGTATAAGTTTTTCCTTATTTATAATTATTACCTTAAAATTAATAATTTTGTTTGTTTGAGTACTGCTGTGAATTTATTTTCGTGCTCCAATTAGCAAAGATATCTACGACTAATTCTGTTTCTTTCTAATGCTTTGTTTTTTATTAAAATAATTTGGTTGTCAACTTGCGTCACTGTACGTTACTATGGGTATGCAAATAATTATAATGATATAGAGAGAGAAAGCATATAGTATTGTATATCGATACTTGTAGCAACGAACAGTCACCTATCAGCAATCCGACTATACATGGAAATCCCACATTGATAAATCTAATAATATATTATAAAATATTTCAAATTGTTATTTTTTATTTCAGTTTGTATAATGATGTTGGAAATTTACTTGATGAGAAATTTAAGACTGCGTATAATTTAACCTACTACACTATGGGTGGAAGAACAGATGTGGATACTTCGAGGTTCCGTCGTGCAATTTGGAATTACATCCAGTGTATGTTTGGGATCCGACATGATGATTATGACTACGGAGAAGTAAATCAACTTGTCGAAAGGAGTTTAAAGACCTTCATCAAAAGCGCTTGCTGTTATCCGGAAAGGGTTACTAAGAAAGACTACGATCGAGTTCTTAGGGAATTCAAGCATAGTGAAAAGGTATGTGTCAATTAAATAAATAATTCAGCATGGAATTGCATGGTTATTCCATGCTGATTTCATTTTGTTTTTCACCTGACCATAATTTTAGTTGAATAAATGCATAATTTATAATATATACATCAGTTTTCTTTATTAATATATCATTTATACCATGAGTTCAAAAAGAAATTGGATAAGGGTTGGCTATGGAAAATAAAAGTAATGTCAACAGAAAGCTTTAGAATTAATTTACTGTCTGAATTAATTAAATCACTCTTGTTGTCATAAGTTATTTATTGTTACATAAAGCTTGTAGTATACATTATTTTATTTTTCCATATAAACATTAAAATAAAATATTAATAAAAACATTAAAATTAATGAAAGTAAATACTTCTTATAATTGTGAAGCCATCCATTGATTTACTGGCATAATATTTTTTTATGTTCATTTAGCCTTTTTTTTCCAGCAATTTTAAACCTAAACATAACAAAACGTTTCATTAATTTTAATTTGTGATAATTTAAAATATGTGCACAGTTTACATTATCTACATTACTCATTACTCATCACAAACACAACAATATTCACTATTAAACGTCTAAATATACGTATATTATTTGAAAATATCACTTAAATCTGTTGAAACACAAGCTAAACACATATATAATTTGTAACAAAGTTGGAAGAAACATGGCGGACTTCAGCTCGACCAATAGAAAATGAGATCATCGTATGGCCACACTGTCTTTATACAGTCACTGTACTAAATACCTACCAAATCTTGAATTGTTTATAAATTTACATTTCACATATATTTTAATTTTTTATTTTTTTATTGGTGCTGTTATATTTACAGTGTTCTTTGTTCTTAGGTCCACGTAAATTTGATGGTACTGGAAGCTCGTATGCAAGCAGAACTGCTTTATGCTTTACGTGCTGTTATGCGTTATATGACGTAGGTCTTCTATCTCTCAACAAGAAACCGAGTGGAAAGAGTTTTCAAGCACATGAGACATATGTATATGTAGGTACAAAAAAGGTGACCACTTACAAATTTTAAAATGTGGTATAACCTTTTCATATTGAAAAGGTAATAAGGGTTAAAAATAAAATCATATTTTAAATTTAAAGTAGTATCTTTAATTTTATTAGATATTTTTTCGTTACTACTTATGGGGATCTTTTTTGATTACTACTAAAACAATTAGGAAAGGAAACATCAAGTCTTTTTGTTATTAGTAAAATAAACTGCGTTTCTCAAACTGTTTGTCTCGCGAATCACTATATTTACTAGTTGCAGCGCAACTCGTAGGAGATATACAAGTTAAATAACTTATTACGAAGGAACTAAAAATAATTTACGACCCCAGGTTGAGGAACGTTGTCTTAGGCCTTTAACGCATTAGCAAATTATCAAATAGCTGATTACACTAATACGAACGGGTTATTTTAGACCATTATTTTTTTGCACTTGATAATTCCAGTATTTTTAAATCGTATTTGTTTCCATCATGTCATAAAAAAATTGTTGCGGTCAACAAGATTTTTCGGTCTATGTTCCGTATGATTCCACCACAAGCAGCTAGTTGGAAGCTAGCTAGATAAAAAGCACAAGTTAGAGATTTGGCCTGGACGGAGCGTTTCCTTTCTTTTTCAAAACATATTCGATTCATCCTTATCTTTTCAAAAAAATTTAATCAAAACTGAAATCTAAATAAGTATTTAAGGGGGGGGGTATGGTCAGAGCAGTATATTTTATACCCATTTTCAAGATTTTTTTTTTAGAAAACTGTTAATAGTAACTTGATTGGGATAATACCTACAGTAAATAACAACCTTTGAAGAGTATCCAAAAAAAATTTTATTGAAAAATATCGAAAATTAAGCTCGTGACATGAATTTGAAATTTTCGTTCAGGACAAAGAGTTGATTTGCGGTGAGACACATAATGACTGGATCATCTTAAACAAAAAAACCAAAAATATTTCGTTAGTTTATGAGTTTCTGAAGGTAACGCTGTCGAGATATTTTTTTTTTCTTGCTTATTTTTTTTTTTATGGAAGTTTTTACAACTGAAAACAGAAATTTCGAAAAAAAAAATTCCGTTTTTTTCGTTTATTTGACTTCAAACTTATACCAAAAATTAAATAATCTAGATATTTGAAAAAACTCGACAGCGTTACCTCAAGAAACTCATAAACTAACGAAATATTTTTGGTTTTTTTGTTTTAGATGATCCAGTCATTAGTTATGTGTCTCACCGCAAATCAACTCTTTGTCCTGAACGAAAATTTTAAATTCATGTCAAGAGCTTAATGTTCGATATTTTTCAATAAATTTTTTTTTGGATACTCTTCATAGGTTGTTCTTTACTGTAGGTATTATCCCAATCAAGTACCTTACTCATTAATCAAGTCTTGAAATTAAAATTTTAATCTCATCCTTAATCATTAGTTTGATTGCAATTTTCCCAACTCTGCCTGGGGCATTATCGTGTTGTAATGTAGCCTGTGTTTAAGTTTAAGCTACTCATAAGTCTACATATAGACATAAACATGATCTGCAAGAATCGTTCAAATTCGCATATGTGCTAAAAAAATGGTAGTAATCAAAAAAGAATATTTTCATTAAATGTCCATATAGTTTTACAAAATTCTTTTTTAAAAAGTAATTTTTTAAAAATCAGAAACGAAAATACATATGATTTTTGATATGAGAGTAAGAATAGTAAGAAAGTAAGTGTCTTAAAAATATCTTTAAAACATATTATAAAAATCAAATATTTAATATTCAGTTACTAAAATATATTACAATATATTATTTCAGTTTGTATATTATCGGATGCCAAATATGGCAAAAATTGTTTATCATTTTGTGTTCATAATTCATTATATTTTTCGTTGTCTGTACAGAAAAATGTAGAAATATCAAAATAAGGAAAGTGTATAAAAAATATATGATATAAAGTAAGTTTTAAGAAAAATAGCTCCACAAAAAATTATATTAGTTACTTTTTCTATTATCAATTGAGTAAAATTTTACCGCTATCAGCTTATAAATAGAACTGTCTTGGCTTTGTAGTAAAGCAATGTCTATGAAGCAGAGAAACGTGGGTTTAAATATCGCTGATTACTTCGTAATTTTCAATTTCCGGAACTGAAGAAATCAGTTGAGGGTTGATTCAGCTTTGAGTAGTTAAAGCTTGAAATTTACCTGTTTTTACAGGGAAAGAAGTTCGGATTCAATCGCCACGTTAATCGTGTAATACAGTGCCGGAGGTACAGAAACAGAATATGCCTTTCTTTCGATATTACCCTATTCACTACACAGCCATTTTTAACCTGTTTGAACTGCCGTGGACATTTAAGCCGTGCGAAAAGATTTTTTCTACGACTACTATGAAATGATTTCGATTTTGTTCTCTTATTCTTAATGTTTTTTCTTTTTTTTTCATTCCGCATAGATAGCATCGTAATGAAGTGAAATGAATTAATTCTCGTGTAAAGATTTTTTCTACGACTACTATGAAATGATTTCGATTTTGTTCTCTTATTCTTAATCTTTTTTCTTTTTTTTTTCATTCCGCATAGATAGCATCGTAATCAAGTGAAATGAATTAATTCCCGTGTAAAGATTTTTTCTACGACTACTATGAAATGATTTCGATTTTGTTCTCTTATTCTTAATCTTTTTTCTTTTTTTTTTCATTCCGCATAGATAGCATCGTAATCAAGTGAAATGAATTAATTCCCGTGTAAAGATTTTTTCTACGACTACTATGAAATGATTTCGATTTTGTTCTCTTATTCTTAATGTTTTTTCTTTTTTTTTCATTCCGCATAGATAGCATCGTAATCAAGTGAAATTAATTAATTCCCGTGTAAAGATTTTTTCTACGACTACTATGAAATGATTTCGATTTTGTTCTCTTATTCTTAATCTTTTTTCTTTTTTTTTCATTCCGCATAGATAGCATCGTAATCAAGTGAAATTAATTAATTCCCGTGTAAAGATTTTTTCTACGACTACTATGAAATGATTTCGATTTTGTTCTCTTATTCTTAATGTTTTTTCTTTTTTTTTCATTCCGCATAGATAGCATCGTAATGAAGTGAAATTAATTAATTCCCGTGTAAATTTGAAATTATTAAATACCGGGTTTCACTTTTTGGGCCGACAAAATAAGGTTTATTAACGACAGATTGGAATTTAAGAACGACAAAAAATACGACAAATTATTCCAGTAAAGAATATTTTTATTAAATTGCCACATACAGAAATAACTTTTATTTTTACAAATTAAGTTATTACTGAAAAACTTCAGAAAATAGTAACCAGTAGGTATCAGTTTCCGCAATTTTCCGTTTCTTACCCTCCCACCAGTATTTTGTTTTAATTTTTTTTTTTACGATAAATAAAATAATTTTTTGTGGAATATCTTGAAACTATCCTGCTTACTTATTTTGATTAAAAAAAAAATGTGTAATTTTAAAAAGTTTGACTGATAATTCATACATAGATTTATGAAAGAAGAAAAGTAAAAAAAAAAAACTAAATTTTTTATTTTTTTTAATGCGAAATTTTTTAGAATCCTAGAAAAAAATAACATTTGTAGATTTTTTTTCGTGATCTCAGTATTAATGTTAATATAGCATCGTTTCATCAGTACATTATTTCACTGCCATAAAAAAATTTCTTTAATTTTCAATTACAAATGTTAAGATGTTTTAAAATAATAGTATAAGTGTGTAAATCTTAAAATTATATTTAAAAATAAGATAAAAACGTCCTATAAGAACATATTTGTATTCTGTGATTTATATTATACTTTGTATTTATTTGAAACATTGTCAAATAATTATCAACATTAAAGAAAGAGGTAAAACTCACTTAGGTAATGACAATTGTAATACGTATTGGTCTCAGTTCCTTTGCAACTATACACTATCCTACGAAAAATATCCACTTACATCGTATAAGTTATTTATTTTTAATGAAAATGTCAACAAGGGTTTGGGCTTCCATAATACCTTACCCTCTTCTGCGAAGACTTTCAATCAAATTTTAAACTTTTTTTTTAGGTTAGTTTTAGTTATTTAATACGATTAATAGAGAGTTAATGAACAAGTATATTCAGTTCAAAACAATAAATTTATTAAAAAAATTGATGTGAAGTGTGAATTTTCACACATTTCAGGGTTTTGCAGGTATTTAGTAAGTGAATGATGATTATTTGGGATGCCAAAACAAATTTTATGTCAAAATATTTTTTTATTAATTTTAATTCGAATGCCTATTACCATTATTTAAGTTTTTAAAGAAGTGCAGTATTTTTTTTATATATCAAGGTTCATTAAGATTTTGCAAATTGCGCCTATGGCTTCCATTGGTTGTAGTCATAGCTCTTCCCCTTTGATTTCGTGTACATTCAAATATATAATTAAATTATAATTTCAACAATTTCCATTGGTTATTAAATTTACGCTATTAAAAATTAAATGCAACAATTGCCAAAATATAATTAAAATTTTGAAAAAATAATTTAAACAATATAAAAATGCAAAATAAAAAAATAAAAAATAATATTGTCTCCTCACGTAGGACTCGAACTCATATTCTTGGGCAGAACGCTAGTATCTTAGCCACTGCACCAAGAAACACGTTACTGTTTAGCGTATTATATAACTATAAGTTGTCAACATTATTAGCAAAAAAACACAAAAAATGCTTTTTTTTCCAAAAACATAATCTGATCAAAAATTCATGTTGAACTATTCCGGTTCACACCAATGTACATTACTTAGAATTTTTTCAGATTTTTAGTTTAAACCATCTGGGCTACAGGGTGTGGGACAAAAATTTTTTTGCACAATATTGACAAAAATCGCTTCAAAATAATTTATTTTGCAAAAATAAAAATTTGATCGTTAATCCACGTACCAATCTCCCTTCTCATACAAATGACCTACCACTCTGTCATCCTAGGTTTTAATTCCTAATTAATTTCAGTGTTGCCAAATTTATATAGAGCCGTGATAATGAAACGAACGAATCTAAATAATGTTATTACCATTTTGATTTGATTGTGGGCACAATTGCCGCTTATTTATTAACTGGATCGAAACGGTCCTGAATGTAGGTGGTTGCAATCTGATCTGTGATTCAATAATTTAGTAACAGTTGTTAATATTGTGAGTTTTATCTTAGAAATTGTATGTTATGATGCAGAAGTACAAATATTCATAAATCTAGTATGGATTTTTCATCTTATGAGTTGTATTTGTTGCATTCATACAACAAAATGTACTGTAAGCCACAACTAAGTTTTAAGACCAAGTTTTCACCTTTAAATAATTGAAATATTCCTTTGTTATTTCGATATTTTATGGTGGTTTTACAAATGTATAGCAAACGATAGCGAAATCAAAATAATACATTTGCGCGAATTTTCAGTTGTTCGCATTCAGAATTCGGGAAATATTTATATTAAACGAATCGCCCATTTATTATTTTTCAATGTAGATCCACGATTCGTAAAGTAAGTTATTTAATGAAGAGATAATTACCGCAAGCGGGGGCGGACTGGGACTGTGGAGTTGGTTATTGGAAATTTTTACCAGCTCTTTTTTCAAAGTTGACTTTTGGTTCAGTAAAATAATTCCTTGGTGGCCTTTAAGGATTCCACACACCAAAGCGGCCGCGGTAGCGATACGACTAGCGATCAGGTCGCCTCACACTAACGCGGTGGGAGTGGCGGTAGCGGTAGCGATCAGTTAGTGAATCACGGTATATAGTTGTATGATAATATTGATTGCGAGAATACAATAGAATAATTAATTGTATGTAGAGGAAAAATAATAATCTACTTACTATCAATTTCCAAAACTTTTCCTATTTCGTCCCACACTTTATTTGTTTTCCTAATATTCTTGTAATCAGGATGTGCTAAGTCATACAAAATTAAATGATTCTTTACTGATCTATGATTTTTTCTGTTAAATTATCTATTTTCGACACTATTTTCTTAAATATATTCACTCTGTGGTATATAAACAATGAATATCGCGCGGCCTAACGCAACTTGTCGAGTTCGGCCGCCAGTGTTTGGTGATCGCTAGACTGAACGCTGCATTCGGCGTCGTTCTCAGAAAGCTGAACGCTTGTATTTGCGTGGTCTCATTGTATTATATAGGTTGCGTTAGGCCGCCACCGCGGCCGCTTTGGTGTGTGGAATCCTTTATTCAGTCCAGCTAAGTGAATACATTGAAACTTAAATGGCTAGTCCACCTGTAATTGCAAGCGTAGTGTGTGTTTTTGAAATCTGATGAAGAAGACTAAGAAGATACTGGAATAACAAATCTATAGTAAAGGAGAATTCATTTGACAGATTGATCGATTGAGAACCGATAAAGAAATATATATCTATTTCACACAGTTTTATGTAAGTCGTCAAGAACGTATTTCGGTTCTTACTGTAACGTACGTTCATAGTTCTTGTCTTATTTTTGTTATATTATAATATAGTAACTTCAACGTACGTCCTTTTGTATACATGCGCGCGCATCAGCACTGGGTGGTTGCTAATTGTGTAGGGGAAGGGGTTTCATTCTTGTTTGCATTCTTGTTATTGAATACAGGCCTGTTAAACAAATTGTATCACTTTCTGTATTTCTAGCTCTGTGAACAAATGATGTCTATTCAAAAATGGAAATTTTATTGCTATAGTTCTCTCCCATTGAACCATATGCTTTAATTAACCGTCATCTGTCATCTAAATTCTCCTTTACTATAGTACATGTTTTTAATTTGTTAATTTTTTACAAAATTCATATTGCCCTGTATCATTCAATGAATTGCAATAATTTTTGTTTATTCGATTCAGTTTTAAAATATAATCGCAACACGCCTCTTGGAAAACACTGCGTTAAACTAAAAAACTGTAAACCTATTTATTTTATCTAGTGAATTGATTAAAATTTTATGTACCGCTCGAAACTTGACGAATCGAACTTGTTAGTTCGTTTATATACACCGAAATTACTGCTCGTTTATGATCCCTCTATTCTGTTTGCTATAAACGCAGCAACCATTATTAATGGGTAGAAATATAGGCAGCAACTGTTAAAGAGTTGGGACTAGAAATTTCTTTCCAAGCTAATGTTGATCTTAAACAAACGAATTGTATTTCTAGCACTCGATTTTGTTGTCAGATAAATAGTTGACTTTTACTAATTAGTAGAACAAACTGAAAACTATCTTATATAAAATATTTACAACAAAGTTGTACGTTAAGTTATAATTTGAGGGTGAAATACTGGGTCTTATAGTTTGTAAAATGGACTGAGATATCCTCTTAACAGAGTAAAGCGGAGGTGACTGTTTAACAACTTATGCTTACTATCTATTGAGATATGTACTGACAAACACAATGACAGTTGTGTTTATCACGATATTAATATCTCGTTGTTGGTAATACTGCTGTTATTAGGTGTTTTATCTTGGTCATAGATACAATAAGAATCAAAAGGTTAGTTTTTAATAAATTTCATATAAATATGAACTATAATTTTGTATGGATTATAAATATTGCTGTGAACTTGTCGGTTAGTTGTGGTATATGAGAGAGGAATTATAGAATTGGTCAGGTTGGAGTCATGATGAGGTATAGTCCTCCAATTTGTGATATCTATCTTAATGTGATTGTTGTGGTTCTTAGATATTAGAACTTGTTTCAATTGAATACAATTAAGTTCTGTTGATGTTTAACCATAGACTTATAGTGAGATGTTTTAATTTAATCTTCATTTCAATAAAAATGTTAAATGCAAAATATATTTGTTTTCTTATAAAAATATAATTTTCCTTTCCTTGATCCCTGATTCTTGCAAAAATAGTTCAAGAGGAAATCAAACAGTAAGTATGAACACAATATATAAAGCATCATATATGCATATATTTGTATATAATTATTTAAAAATAAGTATATATAAAGAGTCCTTATTTCAATCTAGTGTCTTGTTTGAAGTAAAGTCACTAGATTATACAAAGTACCGCAACGGCGGCCATGGTGGGGTTAAAAATGTCGCCAACACAAATGATGTTCAGTGATTCCAACATTACAAAAATAAGAAACTAGTTTTTATTTTAAACAATGTAAAGTCTGTTCCAAATGGTTAGGCGGAACTAGCTATTGCATTCTAGTTACTTTCATCGTTTAAATCGTGCTTTTCGGCCGTTTTGTTTAAGCTTTGTAAATCATACTTACAATAAACATTTTTTTGTTAAGGTTAATATCATTTTAAAATGTCATTTTCTTTATATTTTGATTTTTTCTGTCTTTCTTAAAACATTTATTAATTTATTTTTTTATTAAAATATGTAAAAAAATAATTTAATGTTATTCGTTTCCATGGTTTCACCGTTGGAATTTTAAATTTTGACATTCCAACGTAAAAAATGAAATTACCCAAGCAAGGTCCTTTCTCGTGACAACCTAAAAGAACGAAATTCCCATTTAGTTCCGCCTAACCGTTTGAAACAGACTGTAATCACGATTTTTTTAATCAAAGATGCACTATAACAAAATTATGGTACAATTTCAATTATTTTTTTAATTTTTATTAAATAAAATGGATATAATATATAAATTTAAATTAAACTTAACATTAAATATTCAAACCGCTGACAAAGGATTAATAACCTTAAATGAGAGCGAGAGAGGGAGATGTGACAGCGCAGAAGTAAACTTAAGAACGTAAAAATTGCTGCTTTAGTTTGCTTAATAGGGGAAGCAATGTTGCCAACCAAACCCTGGGGTCTGTCGGCATCTTCAAAGGCTTGCGGTACTTTGTATAATCCAGTGACTTTAATTACAGTCTGTTCCAAACGGTTAAGCGGAACTAAATGGGAATTTAGTTCTTTTAGGTTGTCACGAGAAGGGACCTTGCTTGGGTTATTTCATTTTTCACGTTGGGATGTCAAAATTTAAAATTCCAACAATGAAACCATGGAAACGAATGACATATGTCAAAATTAAATATTGTTTTTAGATATTTTAATGACAAAAAAATAAATAAATGGGAAATTTGTATTAAGAATGACACAAAAAATCAAAATATAAAGAAAATTACATTTTAAAATGATATTAACCTTAACCAAAAAATGTTTATTGTAAGTATGATTTACAAAGCTTAAACAAAACGGCCGAAAGGCACGAATTAAACGATGAAAGTAACTAGATTGCAAAATCTAGTTCCGCTTAACCGTTTGGAATAGACTGTAACTTTCTTATTTCGATAAAATTTTCGATATGTTACATGAAGTAGTAGCCTGTTTCTAGTAATAGGGAAAAAAGTTAAAAAAGTATAATGTAAAACAGGCTGATTCATTTAAAAAGAAAAACATCTCGGTTCGTATTTAGAGGTCAAAATAGGATATGAAAATAGTTTGTACCTCGAAAAGTTCATATTTCAAGAGGTTTGTAAGTCGAGGTACCACTGTACCAGCAAGTTTACTTAGCCATAATTAGTATTAGATTAAAATGTAAAAATATTTAAATTGCAACCATCTAAATCAAAAGAATATGGCTGCATATATTTAGAAACCTAAATAATGGTATTAGCCATTCGAATTAAAATTAATAAAAAATAATCATCATTCACTTACTAAAACCTGCGAAACCCTGAAATGTGTGAAGATTCACACTTGACATCAATTTTTTAATTTTTAATTTTTGGTACTTTTCGACAATTTTATTTGATGGCCTATTAATAAAGTTGTGTGCTAGCCACTAAATCTTCAATTTTTTTCTAAACTATTTAAAGTCTGAGAATTTCAAAAATTCAAACCGCAGGTCTCTATCTCTTACCGTTTTTGAGATATGATTGTTTGGAAAATTAAAGTTGGCATTTCCATATTTAAAAAATGATAAATACATAATAATATTAAAAAAATAATAAATAAAATAATGTAAACCTATGTTTGTTACAAATAATAATAATAATAATAGTTTATTTATTTAGCTAATGCTAGTAAGATCCACATTAACAAACATAAACATATAAACATTATAATAAACATTCAAATCAAATTTAATCCTTATTTTGTCAATTTAAACCATTATTTGTCTACTTAGTTCATGCAAAATGTGATTTTTGTCAAATTTAAATATCGATTTTTCGTAATTTAGTGCTTTAAAATTTTAATAACATATTTGAATTAATTGTTTGGGACCTTAAAAATAAGTAGGTCGTAAAATAAGGTCCCAAACTTGTTGCAAATTGGTTTGTAATGTTTTCTACAATAATTTCAAAACTGTATTACTGTGGTAAATCATATTTTGAATGTTATCTTCTCAAATATTTTTAATATCAGCCCTGCCTACGAAATCCTGTAAACTATGAAAATTCACAGTTTATATATTTTTTCAGATAAACATGTTTCGTCGCATAAATGTTTACGTAATTCCTGCTAATGATATAAAAATAAAATTTCCTTATCAACTTATTTAAGAGGATTAATTATTTTTTTAATCCCATACTAATTCATTTGTGGTTAACAAAACATCGAGATAACATTAAAATGTCTTTCTTATAAATTCTAAGTTATTACATATGTATTTTAACATTGAATATATTGGATCCCGTGAAAGTGTAGTTATTTTTGGAAAATTGGGAATTAAATCAAAAACTATATCTCAAAAATGGTAAGAAATAGAGACCTAAGGTTTAAATCTTTAAAAAATTTAGTTTTACGATGTTTTTTCTGTAATATTTGGTCCGTGTTGACCTCAAACTAATTGGTAAAATTTTGATTTTATTTTGTAAATTTCAAAAATTCATATCTCAAAAATGGTAAGAGGTCGGAACTTGAGGTTTGAATTTTTGGAATTCTTACACCTTGTTTTGTCTAGAAAAAATTAATGGTTGGTCCGTAATGACCTAAAACTATTGAAAATTTTGATTTTTTTGTAATTTTAAAAATTCATATCTCAAAAAAGGTAAGACATAGAGATTTGAGGTTTGAATTTTTGGAATTCTGACACCTTGTTTTGTCTCAAAAATATAATGTTTGGTCCGTAATGACCTAAAACTATTAGGGAAAATTTTGATTTTTTTGGAATTTTAAAAAATTCATATCTCATAAAAGGTAAGAAATAGAGACTTGAGGTTTGAATTTTTGGAATTCTCACACCTTGTTTTGTCTAGAAAAATATAATGTTTGGTCCGTAATGACCTAAAACTATTAGGGAAAATTTTGATTTTTTTGGAATTTAAAAAAATTCATATCTCATAAAAGGTAAGAAATAGAGACTTGAGGTTTGAATTTTTGGAATTCTCACACCTTGTTTTGTCTAGAAAAATATAATGTTTGGTCCGTAATGACCTAAAACTATTAGGGAAAATTTTGTTTTTTTTGGAATTTTAAAAAATTCATATCTCATAAAAGGTAAGAAATAAAGACTTGAGGTTGGAATTTTTGGAATTCTCACACCTTGTTTTGTCTAGAAAAATATAATGTTTAGTCCGTAATGACCTAAAACTATTAGGGAAAATTTTAATTTTTTTGGAATTTTAAAAAATTCATATCTCATAAAAGGTAAGAAATAGAGACTTGAGGTTTGAATTTTTGGAATTCTCACACCTTGTTTTGTGTAGAAAAATATAATGTTTGGTCCGTAATGACCTAAAACTATTAGGAAAAATTTTGATTCTTTTGGAATTTTAAAAAATTCATATCTCATAAAAGGTAAGAAATAAAGACTTGAGGTTTGAATTTTTGGAATTCTCACACCTTGTATTGTCTAGAAAAATATAATGTTTGGTCCGTAATGACCTAAAACTATTAGGGAAAATTTTGATTTTTTTGGAATTTTATGCTGTCTTTTAAATTGTGCCGGACATTTACCTAACAGCCTGTATATATAATTAAAATCAGTCAGTACAACACTTCAATCAGTCGGACACTTCACTATTTTAATGTCATTTAATACAAGGGCTTCGAACCGTTATTTTTTTCGTTTCAAAAATATATATCGGTTCGGTTCCGGTTTTCGTTCTGGCAAAAATAACTGTTTTTTTCGGTTCAGTTCCGAGTGATAAATTTTTAAATGGTTTTATTTAAATTAGAAATTTATTTTCTACTATAATTTAGAAGAAAATTTCATTCTTTATTTTGTAATAATCATACCAAGGCCGCTGCTCTGATCTGATCCTGGTTCGCTGGTTCTGATCCCCCCGAAATAATAGATGGGCAATTTTTTTTTTACTCGTCGGTTAAAAAATTTATTAAAATATATAAAATATATTAAAATATTTCTGCTCATCAGTTTAAAAAATAATCTTAAATAAAATGTATTTTAAATTCACTCCCATAAACATTATCAGAACCGAAATAAACCGATATTTTTTTTCGCTTCAGCTCCGGTTTTCATTCCGACAAAAATAACGGTTTTTTTCGGTTTTCGGTTCAGTTCCGGTTCGAAGCCCTGTTTAATACAGCCTCTCCACGCTTCTAATTCTGTATTATGAACATTAATTTTTAGTAACGCTTAGTATATTTGTCTTAGGCCCGGTATTTCCACCTTACGGTTATCTATAAGAATAACTATCAATGGGATAATATTATCCTCTTGATAGTCACTATGGTAGGGTGACCATTTTCTTAAGAAGGCAATGCGGGACGGAGCAAAAAAAAGGTCCTCATCTCCCAAATCCAAGTGAAGAGCAAAAAAAAAGGTCTTCACCTCCCAAATCCAAGTCAAGAGCAAAAAAAAGGTCCTCACCTCCCAAATCCAAAATGCGGGACTTTTGCGGGACGCATCTTAGTGCGGGACGAATGGTCACCCTACACTATGGTCTATTTCAAAGTAGAAAAATGTGTGTAAGAAGATAGGAGATGTTTGTCCTTGCTTCGGATTGGTTTAGATCGTCATCCCTATTACACTGTATATTGTTTTTAGTCCAAGTTGACAGAAGTTCAGTGTCGTACATTGGAAATATATATTATTTAATTTTTTTCGTATATTTTGTTATTATTTACATATTTAGACTTTTATTTATATTCTTGGCGTAGATTTTATGAAGAAAATTCTCCATGTAATTTGTTTTTACGCAGTTATATATTTTTTAGGTTATCTGACATATAAATATTTTTTGACACTTGACAATTAACAGATCAAGATAGAGGACTAATGTGAGGCCAAAAGACAGCCCAGCTGATTGTGCCCAAAGAAGAAGTTATTGATATAATTTTTAGACCATCATATATATACTTATATTTTTAATTTTTATTTACAGTAAATATTTAAATAAGAAATTTTAGCTCTGAATATATTGTTCGTTTTATTGCTTTATTTAAACTCTTTTAGCCAAATCCCTCTTTTTATATATACAGTCTGTTCCAAACGGTTAAGCGGAACTAGATTTTGCAATCTAGTTACTTTCATCATTTAAATCGTGCCTTTCGGCCGTTTTGTTTAAGCTTTGTAAATCATATTTACAATAAACATTTTTTGGTTAAGGTTAATATCATTTTAAAATGTCATTTTCTTTATATTTTGATTTTTTGTGTCATTCTTAATACAAATTTCCCATTTATTTATTTTTTTGTCATTAAAATATCTAAAAAAAATATTTAATTTTGACATATGTCATTCGTTTCCATGGTTTCATTGTTGGAATTTTAAATTTTGACATCCCAACGTGAAAAATGAAATAACCCAAGCAACAGACTGTAGTACAGTCTGTTCCAAACGGTTTAGCGGAACTAAATGGGAATTTAGTTCTTTTAGGTTGTCACGAGAAGGGACCTTGCTTGGGTTACTTCATTTTTCACGTTGGGATGTCAAAATTTAAAATTCCAACAATGAAACCATGGAAACGAATGACATATGTCAAAATTAAATATTTTTTTTAGATATTTTAATGACAAAAAAATAAATAAATGGGAAATTTGTATTAAGAATGACACAAAAAATCAAAATATAAAGAAAATGACATTTTAAAATGATATTAACCTTAACCAAAAAATGTTTCTTGTAAGTATGATTTACAAAGCTTAAACAAAACGGCCGAAAGGCACGATTTAAATGATGAAAGTAACTAGATAGCAAAATCTAGTTCCGCTTAACCATTTGGAACAGACTGTAAATGGGAAATTTATATTAAGAATGACACAAAAAATCAAAATATAAAGAAAATGACATTTTAAAATGATATTAACCTTAACCAAAAAATGTTTATTGTAAGTATGATTTACAAAGCTTAAACAAAACGGCCGAAAGGCACGATTTAAATGATGAAAGTAACTAGATTGCAAAATCTAGTTCCGCTTAACCGTTTGGAACAGACTGTAGTAGGATAATTAAATTTATAAAATTAAATTTGCTGTGTATAAAAATTGCTTAATATTAATAAAAAATTACTCTACAGGTCTACTCTTGGGTTTTAACCCTAATGCTTGTTTTCTTGTAAAAGAACACATTGTCTAAAAGGAGTATGCGCGGACGACCGGTTTATTACTGTGCCAAAAAAACCGGTCGTCCACGCTAGGTCTTAAGGTATTTAAAAAGGTTCTGTACTAATTACAACTAAAAATAAATAAAAAATCGTTTTATTATAAATGAAATTGTATTGTTTCAAAAAATATACATAACTATGTTTTAATTTTTTTATTTTGTTTTTCGATGGCTCGTTCCTTTGCTTTCTCATACAGCGGCATCAATTTTCCCTCCTTTGCCAAAATTTTGAGTATTTCAACTATTAGTGGTAAATAATTATGTTTTCGACGAATATTTTCGATCTGGTACTGGCGAGTCTTACTCTCTTCTTTCTCAATTAGCAGTTTTAAATGTGCAATCTCAGATTGATTTGTGTCAGTATCCATTCCACTCTCCTCGGTTTGTTTTAAGAGTTGATTAATTTTATTTTCGTACAATATTTTCTTATCAGAAACAATAGCCATGAGATTAAAATGAATTTCACCTTCATTATATTTTTTTATTCTTTTTTCTATGATCGGCCGTACAACGTCTAACCAATCTGTTTCTTGCGGAACAGCTCCCAAATCAATCGGACCTGGTTTAAGACCGTCTAATTCATACAAACGTCCTTCAATCGGCATATAACCAACAAAATGATAAACTTCATCGTCTTTCGAAGCTAATTTGGAATCAAATTCAAATAACGTTTGTCTAGCAAAAGAATTATGAACAGTTCTTATCTGCTGACAATTACTTAAGGACAAACCTTTCATATTCGCATCAAAACTCTGAGAGAATTCTTTAAATTCTGTTAACGTTGAACCTAACGAAAGATCTTGATGTCTACAGTTTAAAAGAATACTTAAGATCGCTTGTGTAGCACAAGCATTGTTTATAACTTGTTTTGCGAAAAATATCTTTTCTAAACGACTGTCCTGAACTACCGAGCCACTTGGTTCATCATCTTGTACCCATTTGAATAAGAAAATTAGGCCATGAATAGGTCTAAAACAAAAATAAATATATTAAATATACAAAAATATATTCTTTTAAAACCAGTTTACTTTAAGTTTTCGAATAATTCGGCTTCTAAACTCCATAATTCTTCAACTTGCACTCCTTTAACACCTAAAAATTATAAATAAAAGACAAATAAAAAAAATGTCGTTATAAGACGCCGACTGTTTTTTTACCAAATTCTTTAATTAATTCTGTGAAAACACCAGGATCACTCTCTATCAAACACCAATTACCAGCACTTTCTGCCATTATTTATTAAAAATTATAAATGTATTTGCAAAATCCTCAATTTTTGCACCTCACGCATATAACCTCAAAGTTAACTCGTTGCTAATCTCAGATTATTTTCTTCTAAAATCTTTGTTAATAAACTTTTTTCACAAAAGAATATTAAATTTTAAACAATTGGCATAAATCCAAAAAATAAGCTTTTTGTTTTTAATATTGTAGTTACATTTATCTAAAAATATGTATAGTGTGAAAGTAGCAACGAATAATTTGGGGAGATAGAATGGAAAGAGAAACGTCAAAAATCAATACGTAAACTAGTGTTTATATTTGTGTCAAGGAATTTTTATTGTACAAATTGAATCAAACTAATTGGTTTAAAAAATGGCCGAGATAAATTCTTTGCCCCCTGGATGGGATAGCAAATATGATTCAAGAACAAATAGATAGTAAGTATAAGAAAATAGAGCGTAATTTATTTATTGACATAATTTTTTTAGTTATTATATAAATCATTATACAAGAGTAACAACTTGGGAGGACCCTAGAGGAAGATATCGTCAAATTCATGGGACTCCATCCAACGTACCTACAATGCAAGGCGAACACATTCCGTTACAGGTAAAATTTTTAAACAATTTAATTAATAATCACTGCTTCTCACTGGATTAACACAGTGTGTTGATAAAATCACAATAATGTTATAAATTTAAAACAAAAATGTGCTTTTATTAACAAAAATTATGCTTATCACTCATTTTAATACAATATATTTTAAGTTAAGTCTTTTATGTATTGTATTTTTCTATATAAAAACCCTTCTTTTCATATATGTTTTCATAATTTTTTTTTATCGTTGTTGCTATTTCCCGTTAAGTACATGTACCCTTTTGTCTTACCTGCTGCTATGGATACTATCAGCAGCATGGATCCCCGGAATTTCGACGTAATTATGTGTACCCTAGTCAAACCTGCCCACAGCCCGCGTTTCAAATGCCTAAAACTATTCCAATACAGGTAGGAGCACCCGCATGTCCAACTGTAGATGTAGAATATTAACCCTTTCGCTGCAGGAACCTTACGAAGCCGTAAAATAATTTTGTGTCTCGCATGCTGGAACCGGATTAGTACGCAAGCAAAATTTCTGGAGAACGAACGCATACGCAGCAATATAATTATGATACAGACTAAAAAAAATGCTATTAGGAATAGCAAAAATTTATTAGATTATGCGAATGCGCGCATAATCGCCTGCTACGATGTGTATGAAACAGCAAATTATTAATACTTCCAGTGACGTCGTCTCGCTATTAAATAATCACTCCGTTTTTCTTATTTCCACTTAATTTTTTATATGTTTATAATGTTTTCTTTACTTTTATGTAATGGTTCTCGATAAAACGCAAGATATAAACAAAAATTTTGTTTTTGAATAGTAAATTAATTTCGGATACCGTATATATACGCACGTACATCGTACATAGTGCGTCAAACGTACGAATCCGCACGCCTGAAAAACGCCGCACTAGGAGTCCAGTATTCTTAAACACGTGCCGCAGCAAAAGGGTTAAGAGTTCTTCATTAAAATATTTAAAAAAATACATTGTATGTAGAAAATTCATTTTTTTGGTTGAATTATTGTATATTGTACCCAAAAATGGACGATAGTAACCTTTTCACCGTTCTCAAAATCAGTACTGGGATGAAATATAGCCCATATTTTAAATTGGGATCCTTACAGAAGGTAGCCAGATTTTGAAAATGCTAAACAGGAACAAATATCGACTACTCCCTTAGAAAATTGCTCCCTTAGAAAATAAAACAAAAATTTCAATTTAAAAGTACCTAAACATGAATCTGTATGGCTTTGAATAACTTTGTACGCTAGAACTACTTACATACCTTTGACACGATAGAGTTATTGAACAAATTTACATTTTGCTGTAAACAGTTATGGCGTTTTCGATTTGACTACTCTAAAATTGCTCGGAAAATGAGTAAATGATGTCATTCTCGAGCCGAGGTTTACTAGCGAGCACTCCCGAGCAACTCCCAATCGAATACGTCTTTATTATTGTTATTATTAGTTATTTACAAATACAGTGATTTCCTTGCGGAAACATGCAATACTTCATGTATATTTCATGTATGTATACTTTTTTGATGGTGCTTCATTACCAAAATTTGAACGAAGCGAATCTATATTATCCCCCTAAAAATATAAACAAATATGTGCTCATCGAAAATAAAAATATTTTTTTTAAATTCTGAGTAGGGTATCAAATGAAAGCCCTTAGTACGTGGATTAACGATCAAATTTTTATTTTTGCAAAATAAATTATTTTGATGCAATTTTTGCCAAAATTGTGCAAAAAAAATTTTGTCCCACACCCTGTAACCCAGATGGTTTAAACTAAAAATCTAAAAAAATTCTAAGTAATGTATATTGGTGTGAACCGAAATAGTACAACAGGAATTTTTGATCAGATTATGTTTTCGGAAAATAACGCATATTTTGTGGTTTTTAGTTCACAAAGTACAAAAGTTATACCAATGTAAGACACTCACATGCAAGGCGTGCGATAGCGTAATGGGTTAGAGCACTGGTGTCGTAAGCTAAAATGCGCTGGAAAACGAAAGGTTTCGAGTTCGAGTACGGAGTAAATTTTATTTTTTGTTTTTTTTTTTTTGCATTTTTATTATGTTGAAATTATTTTGTCAAAATTCTAGTTTATATTTTAACAAATGTTGTATTTAATTTTTAAGAGCGTAAATTTAATAACCAGTCTTATTATATGATTAACAGACGATAAATTATTTTAAAAATATCGTTCATTTTGCCGTGATTACTACAAAGTAAAATTTGTCCTACATACTCAGCATACCGCCTTCACTTATTATATACCTGCGAAATCCTGAAATGTGTGAATATTCATACTTCACATCAATTTTTTTAACGGTTGCTGTCAACAATCTACTCGGTCAGTTTATAAGCTGCCACTAATTTCACAATAACAAATGTCAAATTTTACGAATATAGTAATGACACATTTTAATATTACCATTTAGTGGTCGTTTGTAAAAACATAAAAGGTAACCCTCGTAATAAGACTTATGTAATATAAATCACAATTCTGAAATATAATTGACGCTTTTTGAAATACATTTGATGCTTTCTAACATTGAATTGACTATTATGAAATTCAATTGACGCTTTCTAAAATACTATTGACTATCCTGAAATTCAATTGACGCTTTTTGAAATACATTTGACGCTTTCTAACATTGAATTAACTATTATGAAATTCAATTGACGCTTTCTAAAATACTATTGACTATCCTGAAATTCAATTGACGCTTTTTGATAATCTATTGACCATTCTGAAATTCAAATGATGTTTTTTGAAATACACTTGGAAAAGGTCTAGTGTAATCTGGGTTATTTTCTACGAATTCTCACTTTGTGATCTGAAAATTTGTATTGTCTATTATTTTATGTTTTTGTTATAAAATATTCAATAAATCGATGTGCTCTGCATGTTTAAAATCCACATTTCACAGCATGCTTTAGCTGTATGCATGATAATATTTAATAAATTATAATATATTAATAATATTGAAATGTTAGGAAATGAACAGTATTAGAATGAGTCCAGTCGCTACTAAGGTAGCACATGCTTTGACTGCGACAAGAAGTTCACCATCGACAGCAAGAGTACACGAAACAAGTATGTCTACTGTGCAAGACACAGAAGCGAGTGTCTCTAAGATCAGTATGATGTTTCCGACAGTCTCCGAAACTCATATTAGATTATTACTCAAAAAGTAAGTATTATTACTTTTTAATTGTGTTATTGAATATAAAGACTTAATAAGAAGGCAGTATTTTAGTTAAATAGCCCGTCCTTAAATATTTTTTTTATTTAATACTTAATTGAACAGAAAAGAATAGTTTCTTCAATCTAAACTGCTTTTCTTATACATATTTTTGCTGTAAATTAAATAATCCTTCGTAACTCTCCAAATATTCATTTAATTGAAATAATGTATAAAACAAAAAGTTTTGTTTTCTTATTTTAAGGGGAGGCTCAATAGTTCTTACAAGTTTCTTATACAAATCTGACAAGCTGTAAAAGCTGTTTTACATTATACCATGTGAAAAAAAATTACATAAGGGTTGGCTGTGGAAAAATAAAATAATGTGTACTGCAAGCTTTAACTGTCATCACTATTGTTGTCATAAGTTTCTATTGAAAATTCAATTAAGCTACAATTATAATGGTTTTTACAATAGAATAGACCGGGAGCTCATGACAGTTTTTGGTCTCCGATTTCATACAGCATGCCTTTTGGAAGAGAGAATATTTACCCTGTGACAACAAAAAAGGGATGGTACTAAACCCCTGCACGCTTTCCGGTCATAGGGAAAATTGCATTTCCACTTAAACACAAAATTTTTGTGTTTTTCTCTGATTTAATATTGCTTGCCCTTTTGTCAAAAGAAAGTTATAACAAATTTAAAGTCTTTTAAATATATGCATGCGATTCGGAGGGTCCCAAAGGGCTCAAACGGTCATGTGATCTTGTAATAAAAAAATATGATTTTCCGCGTTTTCATACAGCATGCCTATAATTAAAAGACTTTAAATTTGTTATAACTTTCTTTTGAAAAAAGGGCAAGCAATATTAAATCAGAGAAAAACACAAAAATTTTGTGCAAGTGGAAATGCAATTTTCCCTATGACCAGAAAGCGTGCAGGGGTTTAGTACCATTCCTTTTTTATTGTCACAGGGTAAATATTCTCTCCTCCAAAGGCATGCTGTATGAAATCGGAGACCAAAAATATCATGAGCTCCCGTTATATATCCCATTTCGAAAATATCATATTTTCGAAATGGTGTTCGAGTGAACAGCGAATGGATTTATAGTGCGGTGTCATGTTTAGAGGAATTTCGGCTACAATTTCCAGATATTGCTTTCCTTGAAGGAGATTTTTACAGCACACTTAGAAGATGTGTTGATTTATTGCAAGATCAGGGAGCATTACTCATAGAGATAGAACTTGAAGGCCAAGAGTTCGAACCCAAAATACAGTTGATGATGTTCGTCAACGTATGAACGAACAACCCACTACATCACTACTTACGCTGTTGCAATCGACTGGTTTATCATTAGGAACTTGCTATACTATTGTCAAAAAAGATTTAATGTTGTTCCCATACAAAATTCTTGCTTTACATAAATTGCTGACAGCAGATCACAATAGGCGAATTGTGTATTGCCACTGGTTCCAACAAAATTTAATTAATAATGATGATTTGTTGAATAACTCCAAACTTTGTTAATAACTTCGTACCAATATAACTCCTCAAATTCTTATAAATGCTTTTAATAGCATGAAAAGACGAGTAAATTTGTGTTTACAGGAAAATGGTGGTCATTTTGAACAGCTTCTTTAGTGGTAATTTTTTTAATATTAAATTATATATTAAATTTAATATTTACTTACATCTCTTACACATTTCAAATCCATTAAAGGGCCACCATTATCTCGCTTTCTTTCAAAGTAATTAATAAGAGACAAAACCATTCTTTGTGTGCGGCTACTAAGAGCTTTTGGCATTTTTACTACAGTAATATTTGATTTGATAAAATTTAACCACACTTAAGGATTCCACACACCAAAGCGGCCGTGGTGGCGGCCACGGTAGCGGCCAGGGTAGCGATACGACTAGCGATCAGGTCTCCTCACACTAACGCGGTGGGAGTGGCGGTAGCGGTAGCGATCAGTTATTGAATCACGGTATATAGTTGTATGATAATATTGATTGCGAGAATACAATAGAATAATTAATTGTATGTAGAGGAAAAATAATAATCTACTTACAGTCTGTTTCAAACGGTTAGGCGGAACTAAATGGGAATTTCGTTCTTTTAGGTTGTCACGAAAAGGGACCTTGCTTGGGTTATTTCATTTTTCAAGTTGGAATGTCAAAATTTAAAATTCCAACAATGAAACCATGGACACGAATGACATATGTCAAACTTAAATTAATTTTCTTACATATTTTAATGACATAAAATAAATAAATGGAATATTTGTATTAAGAATGACACAAAAAATCAAAATATAAAGAAAATGACATTTTAAAATGATCTTAACCTTAACCAAAAAATGTTTGTTGCAAGTATGATTTACAAAGCTTAAACAAAACGGCTGAAAAGCATTATTTAAACGATGAAAGTAACTAGATTGCAACATCTAGTTCCGCCTAATCGTTTGGAACAGACTTTACTATCAATTTCCAAAACTTTTCCTATTTCGTCCCACACTTTATTTGTTTTCCTAATATTCTTGTAATCAGGATGGATAATCAGGATCAAAGATGTGCTAAGTCATACAAAATTAAATGATCCTTTACTGATCTATGATTTTTTCTGTTAAATTATCTATTGTCGACATTATTTTCTTAAATATATTCACTCTGTGGTATATAAACAATGAATATCGCGCGGCCTAACGCAATGTCGAGTTTGGCCGCCAGTGTTTGGTGATCGCTAGACTGAACGCTGCAGTCGGTGGCATTCTCAGATAGCGGAACGCTTGTATGTGCGTGGTCTCATTGTATTGTATAGGTTGCGTTAGGCCGCTGCATTATCGCCACCGCGGCCGCTTTGGTGTGTGGAATCCTTTAAACGTCAAACCTGACTGAAAAACGACTGAACAATACAATCTCAATCTGGCAACGTATAAAAACGTTACCAACATTCAGTAAATAAATGTACCAATTGAATTATGGTTTGATGTTGGTTAAATCACGACATTGGTACTTGAATTAACCAAATGTGACGTCATTTCATATTTATTGCGAATGGAGTTTAAAATAATGTTTGCAAGGATGCACTACAGTCAGCAGTGAATGAGATATGTTAGTCCCCTTCCGCCCCCTAAACCTTCTTATAATTAATTTTGAGATGTCACAGCCTATTTTCGAATCCTGGTTTTATTCATATTACATCAGTTTTTGCAGTGTGTATTTATTTAAAAATAAGTATGATGGTCAAGTCAACTACGGTGGTGAAACAAGCGCCTTCAAATCGTCCACGTTTTTTTGTACAGAGTAGCTATTCTTTCTAAGTCTTTATATTCAACAATTATGTTAGAAATCATAACATTTTTACTAATTGTTACTAACCGAAGCTTACATTTTAACGGCATTCATGTACTAACCCCCTTAGGTATTATAACCGGGAAGCAGTGGTTATAAGCGCTTTGCAGGTGGAAAAACATCCCATTACTACACCAGGTCCATTTACGACACCACCTCCGCAGACAAGAAATATGCAACCATTGAATACGACCCCTATTGGACTAAGAAGACAGGAGTCTAGGACTGATAGTCCATTACTGGCCAGACCTGGTTCTGGTAGCAGCGGAAGTCCACATATTACGGACTATAGACATAGTCCAAAACCGCATAGTTCGCCTAAAATGAAATTGAGGTGTTAAATGAAGAAATGCTAGAATGTAGCATGTTATATTTTTATTTTTGGTATATATTTTGTTTTGTTTTTTTATTTTTATTTAGAACAGTTATAAACATTCGCAAATGGCAACTGAAATTTAACTTACAAAGCCACGCAAAAGTATCCAAAAATTATAATATTTATTCCAAAAAATTCCTACAAAAAAAGTTTTACATATAGTTTATTTCTTTGCTTTAAGCGGAACTAGTTTGTACCGATTGACTGCATCAATTAGAGATGGGTCGTTCATGAACGAACCGGCTCAGTACACTGAACGAAGTGACACGGTTCACCAAATTGAAATGAGCCGGCTCACGGCTCACTGCATAGTTTTAAGTTTACAGGATACGATTGATCGGACGATTGTGAGCAGTAACCGGAGTGATCCGGATCTGGATCGATGTCATGGTTAACTTTGCGAGAACTCGGCTTGGAATGTATTATCTTAAAGTGTATTTTGTCATTAATTTGTAGGGCAGTCTATTTGAAACTAATAGACTTATACCCTTTTCACACTAGATCTTTAAGATCGGATGTTAAAGTGAATGTATCTTTAAACGCTAATGTGAAACTGTATGGCCTCGTCTAAATACAAGCGATGTTTAAGACAGAGATCTGCGTCTTAAACTTCGTCCGCATTGCCAACTTAATTTCTATTATAAAAAAATACTCCTTGAATTTGTGCTGTCAACATTTTATATTATCATAAAAAAGAATACTGTATTATATCGACGTTATAAGAAGTTTATACTTATTGTTATAATAAAATTATTTATTTTAATAATGTGTTTAATAAAATACAGAGCTACAATAATTGAGATAAAATGTATCGACTTACATGTTAATACAGGTGTAATATATTCTTTATTGTAGAATGAAATGAAATATCCATATTTGTTTATAATAATACATAATGTGCGTCTGCGCAGACACTTCAAAACTGGTAATTTCATGACGGTAACTTAAGGACAAAATTACTGTAGCTGATGACAGCACCAGAGATTTAAACATCAAGTGTGAAAGCATACCGATCTTAAACATCGGTGAACTTTAAGTTCACTCGTCTTAAAGATCTAGTGTGAAAAGGGTATTAGTCTGTACTTTCTTACAACCATACTATATAAAAATATTGCCCAAATCCCAGATGTCCGATTTATAAGGGCAATAAACATCGCCATAAACATAACACATCTGGTTTAAAATACAGTAATTACATAAAGTAAATTGTTTGTTTACTATTAACCCGGCAAAAATGTTAGATAATTCACTTCTATAGAGTTTTATTTATTTAACTGAGCGACGTTATATCTACATATTGGAAAGCAACAACGGTATTGAACGAACGACCGACAACTGACCGACCTGTGACTCGGGAACATGTTTACTAAGCCGGATCACTGAGCCGGTTCTGCAAACTGAGCCGAAATTCCCATCTCTAACTTCAATATATAAAAATTTAGCTAGTTACAACTTAAGAAAATTTAAATTCCATTTAGTTCCGCTTAAAGGTTTGGGATCGCTTATAAATGCTTTATTTGGAACTTACAATTATGTGTGGAGTATAATGTCGGGCAAATGACCGCCTCTTGCTGACACACAAATCCGAGATCTTTCAAGAGCATTTCTCATAATATTTACACAAATTTCAGACTATATTTCAACTATTGCTGTTTGAATATGGCTCTTTAGTTGTTCAAACGACATTGGAAGTGTTGGCATAGACACGTCCATTACGATATCCGTACAGAAAAAAAATCTGGAGCGGTTAAATCTTGAGATCTTGGCGGCCAGTCGATGTCCGCACTTCTAGAGATTAATATTAAAAAATTAATAGTTTCAAGTTTTTATAGTTTTAATCAGCTTGCCATTTGAATACTTATTTTAAAATTAGGGTGACCAGATTATAAATTTACCAAACTAAAGAGTACGTTCAAGTTAACTTCATGCCAGGGCATCATAAAATACGTCATCAATCCTGCGCGAGAAAACAGCTGATCACATTGACGTACATTAGGGTTTTAAACAATTGTTGTACCAAACACACAAAATCATGTATTTCAAATACATTTTTACTCATGTTAGTACACGGTATACCTTGAAACGTACGAGAAATAAATAATAATAATGGAAATAAACAAACAACATCGCACAATACGCGTAGTTAAACACAAATCAAAGTAAGTGACGCCACTGAAATATGTCAAGCTAGCTGTTGGTAACGTAATGGACGAAATTTGGTTTCTGCGCAGCTTAGTCCGTAACATAGACCTGGCATGAAGTTAACTAGAACGTACTCTAGGACAGTGAAAGGCTAAAATCGTCATTATACGGCAAAGGATGCGTCAGTCGCCGATATCCGCAAATTTTCCCCTGTTATATTTTACCAAAATTTGATACTTTTAATTTTTACCAAATATTGTTTATAGAAAAATTCTAGGGTGGGGATTATGAGATAAATATTTAAAAAACCGTCCCTTTTATGTTTTTGAATTTGCTCAAAAACTGCAAGTATAAAAAGTAGATAGAAAAATTTAAAATTCCACAAAAAAAAGTTTGAAATTTGCTTCAGAATGTGAACTAGGGTAATTTGAACCTTGGCTTTTTAAAAATTCAGTCCGCAGGTCTTTTTTAGTTTTTGAAATAAAGTAATTTTAAAATGATTATTTTGTAGAATTTTTATTATTTTGAAAATACTCCGAAACTATACCAGCCTTGAATACAGTTTGGTATTTATTAAGATTGTTGTTTAAAATATTTAAAGGATATTTCAAGCCTTAGGATTTCAAAAATTTCAATAGGGGAAACTTCTTAAGCGCCCTGACATCTAGTAGCGATTAGCGGAAGACACGACAGTGATTTTTTTTTCCCCAAGGCAAAACACTTTTTTGTTTGTGTTTTATTTTTGTGAATCATGGCAATAAACAATTCATTTTGTTGTGTGCCGCAATGTAAATCGTAGATAAAGAAGAATCTCACTTTAATATTCCATCATATTCCTAAATCGGAAACAATATCAATTAACCCTTTACTGCATGAATTTTTATTTTTGGCTGAAATAATTCATGAGCATTAGGAATTGGTTCTTATTGATAGAAAAATTAATTAAAAAAATATATTTAAAATATTAATTAATATTTTTATGAAAAAATAATAAAATGATTTGTGCCATACATGTAACATTATGATTCTACATTATGTTACAAAAGAAAATGATTCCGTATTATTTGCTCGTCAATTGCTAGGTGTTCTTCATTAGGGATTAAAAGCAGTCGCCCTGGAATTTTTGAAAGAAAATGTAGTATCTTCTCGTTGTCCTTTCTCAATAAATGCAGAGTTATCGTTGAAGTGCAAATTCCACTTGATATCCTCAAATTTATTGCAGCCCATTACAGATACTGCAGGATCCATTGCTGCGTATGTGGCATATATGAACATTCATGAAGTAACGTTCTGATTTTAAAAGTAAAATAAAAAATAAAAATCGGAATGTGCCATATATGGCACACTATGCGGTAAAGGGTTAAAACGACATTTGGAGGTAGAGAGAAAATGGATTGTAGGTCTCTATGGATCAAAAAACTAAAAATGGGCCAAAATTCAAGTCGATGCATGCGTGTTTGCTCGTTGCATTTTATGGAAAGTATTTTTTTACGTCCAAAAAAGACTGAAAAAAGGCACTTATCGTACCCAAAATATGCCTGAATCATCAGTTGATATATTAAAAAGTCCTACGTTTTCAGGCCGAGATTTTTATTTTTTACTAATATTTTTACCATATTTTTGTTGATATTATATTCACAGGCAGTCAAAAAAAATAAAAATAAATAAAAATAAAAATACATTGAAACACTAAAAATTTTCTTTCTTTAGAATAGTTATTATTACTTATCTTGTAGATCGTAGATTAACTTTAACCTCTTCTTGCACGAATATTTTTTTCAAAATTTAAAAAATATTAAAAAAATCTAAACACACTAGTTTTTATTAAAGACAATATAAAAAATACAAAAAATTTAAATTTAACTTATTTTTGACCAATATTTGATGTAAAAACCAAACGTACACATATATGGCCATAGAGCGTATATCAATACGAATATCTTCTATTCATGGAAATTTTCCATGCATTCTGGGCACAAAAGCTCTTTGCACTTCTTACATGCATATCTTGTACGTTTTAAACAAATTTTTTCATGGTACCGCGGTTGATTTTTATATACTTTTTTCTCTGGATAGTGTCCAATTCCATCAGTTCGAATTTCTGGTACAACTTTGGTCCATGCTTTTCGTTTTTTAGGAGAGTGCTCATTAGATGGTCTTCCTCTTCTAGCTCTGTTACTATTTAATTGTATCAAAGTATTTGCAACGGAGGCTTTAAATTCCAAAAGAGGTATTTTAGAACTTTTCGATGCTCTATACAAAACCCAAGCATTTACGATAGCTACATTCATAAAATGGTAGACTATTCTCATGTAGCACTTCTTACGTTTTACTGTATGAGGATAATGTGCTACCATTCTGTCAGCCATGTCTATTCCTCCCATAAACTTGATGTATTGTTGTACTGCTTGAGGGCGTTGAATTTCTATATGAGACTTGGATTTTTTATCCCAAGCGTAAGACATGAACTAATATGCAAAATGGCATCATATGTGGGCATCGAGCAATAAATATATTAGTTAATTTTTAATTAGATCTTGGTTTTTAAAATGTACACATATGTGCCAAAATGTAAGAAGAGGTTAAATAAATAAAAAAAAAAAAAAAACAATAAAGTCCGGAAAAAAGGAAAAAACTCGTGTTCATTTTCACCATGTAAACAAATACATAAGCGACAGTTTTATCACTCTCGAGTGTTCCAGCTATTGCAGAATATGGCGCAGCGATCTTAAAAAGTTTCCCCTATTTGATCCTGGTATGATCGAATAGGCCCGATCATACCAAGACGTCTGGTCACCTTATTTAAAAAAAATATTTATAATTTGTTTTTTTTTTTTAACTTCTGGACAAATATATTGCAACATAAATATCTGTTTTATGTTGTTTAAATTTTGTTTGGGGGTTTTATATATTTTTATTGTATTTAATTTAGTCCAAAATGTAGTATAAGTGTCTAAATCATAAGCATGAATGTAGTAAAATATAGGCATGAAATAGAGATAGGAAAAAGTAGCAAAAATAGACGTGCGTCACAATATCCAAAAATTGCTTAAATAATAAATATAAGCAAGTACAACATTCCATGCTTGATCATTTAAATATAGTATACAAATCTTATAATACAGTGGTTCTGAAATTTTTAATACTTAAGACCATATTATAAAAAATATTACATTAATAAACATCCATTAATTTTTACATTAATGGACAAGTTTGACATTAATAAACATTCATTAATTTTTACATTAATGGACAAGTTTTATATTAATAAACCATAATAATAAACAATTTTGGAACTTAAAATATTTATAAACAATACTGTGGACCCCGGATTATTATATACCGGAATTTACCCAGGAATCTGGATTCCTGGGCCCGCATTTTCAGAACCACTGGTTTAATAAATTTGTTTGGCACATACATGAACAGAATATCATGATACAGGTATATCGGTGTTCACTTAAAGCCTGGAACAAAATGCACAGCGCGCCGTCATTTGCGACAGCGTTGCGTAGCGCCGTTGATAATTTTCGCCTGCACACAATGCAATAATTTTTAACGCCGTCAAGTCTCACTTAAACTTTTAACCTATATCTGTGTTTATACGTGCGCTTTCTTTTATTAAAAGTATAATGGATGATGAAGACTTGTGTGTGATGTTATTTATGTTGTATGCAAGTTATTTATACATACAAACACTTTACCATTCAGGAAAAACTGACGTTAGGTGTTCTGCGTCAACGTTCAACGGCGTCAAAAGTTGGAAGTTGACGAACATTCAGTATCAACGGCGTTCGAACGACGTAGGACGTTGTCCATTCTGTGCACTTGCGTACGACAGCTTGGTTTTAACTTTCTTCTGACAGATTTCTAAAAAACTTTTGTTGAAACATTCTGGATGGATTATATATTTTTATCCAATGAATATTTGTTCAATTTATTAGCCAAATAATTTTATTTTAAGATGTATAAATGAAACCTAATATTACTAACTTACTAAAAAATATCATTTTTAAAATTATCGCACTTAAATAAAAATATATTACTGTAGTAGTATATTAAAATGTTGTTCTCTATTTCAAATTCTGTACAAATTATTTTTTAGGTATATGAAAAGTCTTTTTCCAAAAGCGGACGAAATGATTATTCTAGATGTTTTGGGAAATAATGATAATAACGTACAAAAAACATCGGAGGCGCTCAAAGAAATGGGTTATGAGAAAGCAGATAACAAGATTAAGAAAACAGCTACTAAACCCGAACAACCTCGTAAAGTGCAACCAAAAGAAGTTGTTGTACCAAAAATGAAGACTCTTCAAGAGAAAAATCAAAGTAAGATTGTTTTATTGAGATTAATAATAATAATAATAATAATAATAAGCCCATTAAGAGCAAAAGTCTCTTCATCAGAGACCATTTTTCCTTAGCCTGTGTTTTTCTTGTCCAGAGCTACGGTCTATTTCAAAGTAGAAAAAAGTAGATAGCGCTGCGAACCGAGTACGATTTACACTGATCAAATACAGTATAGCGGGAAATTTAAAATAAGTTACAACTAGGGCATGGGCGTAGCAACTGGGTTAGCAAGTGATTTTTTTTTTTTTTAATATAAAAAAGGTTAATAAGATATTGAAATAAACAAGGCAGATAATACACTTACGTTATTTATACGACATAAATTCAGTTTAATGTGAAATTTGAAAAAGTTAAAAAAATATTAATTTTAAAAATTATGTACTATATATAAAAAGAGAGATTTGGCTAAAAGAGTTTAAACAGAGCAATAAAACAAACAATATATCTTCAGAGCTAAAGTTTCTTATTTAAATAATTATTGTAAATAAAAATTAAAAATATATGTATATATGAAGGTCTAAAAATTATATCAATAACTTCTTCTTTGGGCACAATCAGCTGGGTTGTCTTTTGGCCTCACATTAGTCCTCTCTCTTGATCTGTTAAATGTCAAGTGTCAAAAAATATTTATATGTCAGATAACCTAAAAAATATATAACTACGTAAAAACAAATTACATGGAGAATTTTCTCCATAAAATCTACGCCAAGAATATAAATAAAAGTCTAAATATGTAAATAATAACAAAATATATGAGAAAAATTAAATAATATAAATAATATATATTTCCAATGTACGACACTGAACATCTGTCAACTTGGACTAAAAACAATATTTTTACAGTGTAATAGGGATGACGATCTAAACCAATCCGAAGCAAGGACAAACAGCTCCTATCTTCTTACACACATTTTTCTACTTTGAAATAGACCATAGCTTGAAACCGGTATAGCTATTGAGAACTGACACGCTCGGATACGCAGTCTGATGGTCAAATATTGTACTAAGCGCTCTAGTACTGTTTGAACTTATTACATATGTTCTAGTGTTGAATTTTTATTAGAATGTCGATAGAAGTTGTGAAAAACTGTAAAAGTAGAACAAATTGTAGTGTTTTTGGCTGTCATTCAAGACATGTCAAAGATAGGCATATTAGTTTTTTCTTTTCTTAAGAAAAATGGAGGGAAAGTTAATATTAAATCCAGATTGGGAAAAGATTTGGTTATGGACAGGAGGAAGGCATGAGAATATATTTTGAGTTAAAAAGTAACTGATACTGTGCGAGTTTGTTCATTACATTTGTTGCAGAAAAACAAAACTGCACTAATATGCTTGCACCTGCAAGTTGCATGGATATTTTTTTAGATGTTTTAGTATTTTGCCTATGTGCGGGTCGAAGAGTTGTATAAGCATGCCAAATTTCAATTCACTAGGTTTAGCCGTTTGTCTACAATTTTTACCGAACAGACAGACAGACACACGCAAAATGACGGTATAAGGGTTTTTTGGTCATAACTACAAAACCCTAAAAATGGTCATAAAAAGAAATAATATGGTGTCAGTATTGGATGTCTAGCTGTTTTTTGTAATCGGCGAAAGAAATAGATTTAATAATCCCGAATTTTGCTTCCTTTTTCAAACGTTCAGTATTTTTGGTATATTCGGGTTATATAACTACATGTATATCAAATTTTAACTCAACATTTAGCTGTTTCTACCATATAGGCACATGAGTGACGGTGTAAGTCTTTATATAATGTTTTTATACCTACGAAACCATTATCGTAAAAGGATCTATGCAGGAATAGTACGATAGGTAGAAACGTCAACAACGCTAATTTTATATGATACCGAAATTAATAAAGAGTTCTCTGTGCTATGCACCACTTAGACGATGGGAATTTAGTATTATTATTATTTATTTTTTTGTAGTGAAAACTTCACTTGAAGAAAAATATAAAGATGTACCAGAGCGTGTTATAGTAATAGCTTTAGAAAGTGTAGACTATGACAAAGATAAAGCTATTCAGATTTTGGAAATAATGGTTCAGGAAGAGAAGAGTCCCAAAAACAGCAAGGAGCCTTCGCCAAAGAAGAAGGAAGAAAGGTATCGTATTATATGTGCTTTTTGCTTTATCTGTGTAAATAAAACAAAAGTGGTGTAAGTTACTTTTGAAATATATTATAGAGAATAGTGTAAGTTATGAGTAAAGAGCAGAAATAATAGAAAATGGAAGACTAGTCTAAATATTATATGCAAAATTGTGTATGTTAAGTTTAATTATATTTATTGAGCAAAAATAGTCCGGGGTTGCAGCTAATAATTTATCGGCAAGTGACGCATCAGATGCCGATATAAAATTAGACAATTGCGGTTAGTTTACGTAAAAACAAATTAATTCAAAACATTATATTTTGATAATGGTAAGAGATAAAGACCTGCTGGGTTTGATTTTTTGGAATCCCCATATCTTTATTTGTATATGCATAAATGTAAGTCAGTTTCTTTAAGGACGTTTTGGCTTGGAGCATTTTTAAAATTATAAAAATTTCCCATTTTGAAGTGACTATATTCCAAAAACTAAGAAAGATGGAAACCTACGGTTGGAATTTTTAAGTTCCAAAGTTCCAAATGGCCTTAAGGTCACATTTTAAAACAAAACCCAAAAAAGTTGTTGGTAAAATTTTGATTTTTTCGTAATTTTTTTAAATCGTTAAACAAATCCCTTGAAAATCGCTGAAAATAGAAAAAATCGTAAGGGTATACCTTAAAACGTTTTCTATGTAGGGTGAAGTATTATTTGGCCTGTTTTTGCATTTAGAACTCCTCGATTATAGTATATTGGTTCTCAAACAATGGTCCACGGACATCTGAGAGTTTTTAAAACATATTTATAGTAAAGGAGAATTTAATAGACAGATTGATCGATTGAGAATCGATAAAGAAATATATATCTATTTCACACAGTTTTATGTAAGATGTCAAGAACGTATTTCTACTTCTTAATGTAACGTACGTTCATAGTTTTTGTCTTTTTTTTGTTATATTATAATATGGTAACTTCAACGTATGCCCCTTTGTATACACGCATGGGCATTCAGCTCTAGGAGGTCGCTAATGGTGTAGTGGAAGAGATTCCACGTGTATTTCTGGACATGGCTTCTTAAAAACTTTTCAACTCGATAATTTTAAAATCAAAATAGATTATTTAAACATTCTGTTGTTTATATTTTATTTGTTCGCCCAAGTGTATGACTGTCTCTTTGTTAAAGTATTCGTAATTCAATTTCTTTTAAAATTACACTACAACCAGCTCAATTCAGCTTGGTAAACATAGAATACACCAGTGAAGTTATATGTAGGTCAGTTGTTTATTATTTACTCACAATTATCAACATATTTTGAAAAATTACTTTCATATTATATTTCCCCTAATCTTTCTAAAGGTTTTATTTAAAGAATATATGCTTTTAATATGACAAAATTTACAAAAAAATAATCTTTTTTACGTTATCACACATATATTGTCTTGTCAAATTAACCTTCCACCACTAGGAAGACAGGCGTGTCAAGTGAAACAAATTGTATCTCTTTCTTTATTTCTAGCTTTGTCTGTGAACAAATGATATGGCTCTAATAAAAAATGGAAATTTTATTGCTATAGTTCTCTCCCATTGAACCATATGCTTTAATTAACCGACATCTGTCAACTAAAGTCTCCTTTACTATATAAGATATTTTTAACTACCAATTTCTTCTGCGGCCACTTCTGTCATAACAAAAACGATAGAAATCCATTCATTTTGATGATGCACCACTATTAATTGATTTTTTAATTTTTATTTAAATTTAATTTTCATTAATAATATTTTCAAATAAATTACTCAAATGGTTTTACACGAAAATAACCATTGTTGTGTTGTTCTGTATTCAAACAAATTACTTATGTTACAAAGAAAAAGAAAGTTTTGACTATATTTTTTATTTAAATATGTTGTCTTTAGAATTAGTAGGTCAAATAAAAATATTGATTAGAAAAATAGCTAGCAATAATATTTTTAAACAAAGTTCGTGCATGAGTAACACAATTTTCCAGTGACAGTTCGATAGTAATTATGTAATTACTAACAGAAAAAAAAAACTGCATTACCCCCACACAAACTAATGCGTATTTAGTGTAGAAAAGAATAAAAATAAACTAGAATAGCAAGAACTATAAAACTAGTAATAGTTTTAGAATTGTAGTGGGTATATAAACATTAAATTATAGTTTAGTAAGTATTTATAATTAAAATATTAACTAAAACAGTATGAGACAAGATTTAAAAATAGTATAGTCACCCTGCTTTCAAACCATTATTATTCACAAATTGCTTAGAAAGTGGATGTTTAATTTTAGTCGCAAAATACGCTAAATATATAAAATTTTATTGGTGATTTGCAACAACAAAAATTGATGTGAAGTGTGAATTTTCACACATTGCAGGGTTTCGCAGGTTTATAATGAGTGAAAGCGGCATGCTGAGTGTGTAGGACAAATTTTGCTTTGTAGTAATCACGGCAAAATGAACGATCTTTTTAAAATAATTTATCGTCTGTTAATCTAAGAGCTTTAAAAACAAATTTTATGTTAAAATATTTACCGACCGCCAACATATATAAGGGAGGTATTGTGATCATACCAAATTTGACGTTTCGAGATTTCGATGGATCTCCACGAATTGAGGTCACTACATAACGTTTTGACTATTTTTAGCATGATGTCTGTCGGTCTGTCTGTCCGTCCGTCTGTCTGTCTGTCTGTCTGTCTGTCTGTCTGTCCGTCCGTCTGTCCGTCCGTCTGTCCGTCTGTCCGTCCGTCTGTCCGTCTGTCTGTGTACACGCGCAGAGCAAATTCGGCTGAAAGGATTTTTATGAAACTTCATATTTAAGCTTCTGCCATTAATGGCACGAGTTGATCAATTTTTGGTAAAAGTCGGTTGACTAAAAATGAGAGTTTACTCGTGTCGATTTTAAGATTTTTGCGAATATTTCACAACAGAAAAATATCTCGAAAAAATTTATTCAACAAAAGTTGCTGTAAAAGCAATAAGTAATAACTTTTATTTGAGACGTTTTTTGATAAAACGAAAAATTTCGAATAATTTCTGTAAAATTTTTTATTGAAATTTTTCAATAAGTCTAAATTTTTTCATATTTATTTGTAACATTTCCATGGTCATGATAAATAATATCTCTGTTACAAAATATTAGGTCAAATTATTTCTACTCTGCTGCTAGAATGTAATTTATATAAGTACTTTATGATGGCGGTCAGTCCTGTGGTGGCCACAGCTGATTTTTTTATGTTAATTTTAATTCGAATACCTAATACCATTATTTAGGTTTCTAAATATGTCCAGTATTTTTTTTTTTTTTTTGCAAGGTTCATTAAAACTTTGAAAATTGCGCCTATGGCTTCCATTGGTTGTTTTAAATCATACGCTCCGCCCCTTTGGTTTCGTATATATGACACATAAAATGAAAATATAATTCCAACAATTCCAATTGGTTATTAAATTCATGCTCTTAAAAATTAAATGCAACATTTGCCAAAATATAACTAGAATTTTGACATATTAATTTAAACAAAATAAAATGGAAAAAAAAAAAAACAAAAAACTGTACGGAGATTAGAACTGTTCGTAGAAAGCATACTCGCGCGAAGAAAACAAACAAGTTTGAATTCAGCTATTCGCGCGATTTATAATACTCAGATGTGTATTTCTACACGTTTGAATCAGTCGAGCGAATGCGGACAAGTACGAGCGACTTACAGTTCGCTCGAACACGCTTCCACTGTAACCGCAGCCTAAGAAACTTCATCCGCAAACAATATAGCAAGTCATCAATACATTTTGCGACTAACAATGCTTTAATTTTATTTATTTTTTTGTGTTAGTTACAATATTGGCATGTAGCAAAATTGATGTTATATTTAGTTTATAATTTGATGTTGATTTTTTTAAAAATTTTGGTGTTGAAATTAAATTTTATTTTCTAGTAAAATTGAAGCTCCATCCACAGTGAAAGTCAAAACACCGATTACAATTCTATCTCCCATTGAAAGTGACAAGGTGGAAATGGGAAAAAATCGTAGAACCAAAGAAAAAGCTAATTCTCTTAGGTACTCTAAAGAAAAAGAAGCACGTTCAAGACAAATTAAAATGATAAAATTAAACGTAAATTGAATAAATGAAATTATATTATACTAATGTATCGTTTACATTAACTGATTTGTCTTGAATGCGTATATTGACGATTTTCTTTGTGTGTGCTGTGATATGAATGTGTGTGAACAAATTTAACCTTTCAGGAATTCGCAAGATAAAATTTTATCGCAGGACATGGGATATACCTCTCAGTATTTGCTATCTACGATTGGACACAATCCAACTTTGGTCAAAGGATCGGATGATGGGATGCTACTGTAAGTAACTTTAATTTTAGTTAAGTTACGTGATCTATATTCGCGACTCCAAATAACAGTAAGACATCTGTTGGCTGCTTGGTAAATTAAACAGAACCATATATTTGTAGTGTGTTGTGCTGCAGTTTATGTGAATTAAGACGTATTTTTAAATATAGTCATTTAAATACAGTGCTTTTTTGCCGAAATATTATTGGAACAAATAAATATTAAGAAAAAACTTGAAATGATGCATAATGCATCATTTTCATGGTGGTGTCAAACGCGCGACAGGGGTGAGAGGCGTGGTGTTATATTTACAAGTTCGAATTTCATGGTGGGGTTGGAGGCGTGATAAGTACGTGTTTTCGGTTTTGACAACATTTGTATCTAACCCAAATCTAACCTAAAAGTTTATACAATTGTTTGGAGTAAACGGTTATTCAATTTCATTAAATATGTCGTCAAATCGAAGGAGACGTCTAGCTCTTTTTTATGTATATTTAGACTTATTGCGATATGAAGAAAAGCGATGGTGGGTACGTCCCATATATACATAGAAAAGGCAACAGGGAGATTATTTTAACTTGTTGCAAAAAATGAGACACAAAAAACACAGACAGTTACTTCAATTACAAGAAAAGAATTTAATACACAATCTTTTTTATTTGACATCACAATTAGAATGAAGATTCTGTTGGCCCCTGCTTGGGGGTGTATTATTAGTATACCCACTTCATGATATTTCTGCAGACCAGATATTTGAAACCGAATCCATAATAATAAACTTTATGACTGCCGACAACATTGTAAAAGTCGCTATTTCGCTACATCAATACACGTTTTTTTTATTTTTTTTAGGAAATTAATATAAGTGTCTCGCTAAAGATGTCACTATTCCGAAAAAATATATCTGTTTCTATGGTTCGACGGTGCGGCCAGCGCTAGAGTTGAAATTTCTGAACTTGCGACACCGCGCTTGTAACACCGCGCCTACGACACCATAGTACGGGTTTTTTCAAAATAGAGCGATCCTATTGGTTGAATTTCTTGTTCCACGCTTCCAACACCAGAATGAAAATGATACATTAGAGGGTGCATTCGAGTTGTACAGAGTAGAGCGAGCGCTGAGCGAACAGTTGATGGTGACGTCATGAATAGAGCACTAACGGAGCGAGCGTTCTTGTGACGTAATGTTTATAAAATCTAACCCTACAATTTTTGGCGGCGTTTTTACTGTCAGATTAGTTCACGTCAGTCATGAATCAAAATTATTTACCTCGGTTTTTCTTTAATTTTTTTTTTTTTTTTTTCAATGATGAAGGAATAAAATTAATTAAAAATTAAATAATAATTAATGAATTAATTTAATGAATTTTTTCCATTTTAATTTTATGCACGGTGTATTTTTATATTTTTATTGCTGTTTACAGAACGTCACAAATACATAAAATAGCCGTACTCTGTAACCATAGACAAATAACAATATTATTTGTCTAAGGCCCGGTCTTTCCATCTTCAGATAAAGTCCCAGGTAACTATCTGACAGATAAGGTTATTTTTAACTTCATCTGCTGAGTAAATGTCATCATTTCTTTCTATACAAATGTATCTATCGGATAGTTATCTAACGGATAATGAGACTGACGTATTGGATTCACTGACTGGTATTGACATTTACTCAGCAGATGAAGTTACAAATAACCTTATCTGTCAGATAGTTACCTGGGACTTTATCTGAAGGTGGAAAGACCGGGCCTTAGGCTATTATTTTTACTTTATTTATAATTTAATTTTAAACTTTCATTTCTTGCCCGCCGTTTCCCCACTTTTTTAAGTCATACTCCATATGCTCGGTCTTAAAACCCCGAACACATAGAGCGCACTCTAAATGGTCTCTCGATCGCAAAACGAATGCAATTGAGTGTACTCCGAGAGTCAAATCGAACACATTTGAGTGTACAGAACATGCTCGGAACGCTCGGAGCGTCAAATCGAATGTACCCAGAGTCGACACTGAAAACTAATCTAGTTGTCCGTTGCCATAGTAATGACGTAGGTGATAAAAGCATTGTAAAGTTGTTTTTTCGCGCCGCACCGGCATTATGAATAGACTTGAATCACAGATTATTGATAAAAACATTATTTTTCTAAATCACTCTATTATATTATAATTTCATTTATGAATTATTTTTGTTTCAGTGAAGATTATATGACTTGGGATGGTCCAAATCCTCATCTACGTAAAGGCGTTAATAACTTAGCTCTGGGTCCAAATGCTGGGTTGCTAAGTAAACGTACGTATGAAACCCGAGGACACAATACTTCTCTATGTCGTGGACCAGTTTTGGGTCTTGCGAAAGGTAGTATATATTCTCAGCTAAAAACTGCTGTCGTAGGTGAGTCACGTGGTAAATAGCATTTCAGCTGCTGCATTTTTTAGTGGTGACGCAGTTTTTAATTTTACAAAATTGAGCTCTAAATATCTTACTTATTTTATTTTTAATATTACCAAATATAATAATACGTAATTATATTTACCTTTGTTAACTCCCATTTAACACTGTTTTGTTTGCCAATCGACTTAACGACAAATTCGTCTAAGATTCGTCGTTTTTTTTTTTCAATAAAGCTGCGTTCAGAGCTTTTTAAATTAGTGGACTGTGTACTGTGAGCTATGCATAAATTTAATAGATACTTTTAATGTAACGTATCGTTTATAGCTAAGGAAATTAGTGAGTTGCGAATAGTGTGACATCTGTGTCTTTAAACCAACTATAGTGGCTTCATCAAATGTTTATTATCTGTTATCGTGTTCCTAATTCTGCTGTCCTAGATTTTTACTGATTAAACCTAACCTAATTACCTAAATTGATCATATTTAATGTTTGTCTTTGTAATTTTGGGCGAGATTTGTTGTAATCGGCGCGATGACATTTAGGTAAAGTATGTAAAGCATACAGTATGAACGTTGTCAACGATGTAGACTGAGATAGCCAATGTGTTTATATGTCTGTCTCATTAAAACAACTCACTAGCTATAAGTTTAGAAAACTATCCACAATCGACAACGTATTAAATTTAGAGGTCGGAACGGTTGCTCGTCTTACCATATGACAAACTTGTTAGTGACAATCAACAGTGCGCAAGCTATAGTCTACAGTCTATTAATTTAAGAGCTCTGAAAACAGCTTAAGCCATAACATTGTAACTTTTTCGAATTGGACCTATGTTCATATATTTTTTTATTTTTTGCTTAACTAATGAAGGAATTCACACTTTTGCCAGATTCCTTCTGTATATGCGGGTACTTGCTCATTATTTTATAAGTAATTATATTTTTTTTTTTCTAAATATTTTAACCATCTTTACATTTTATAAATTATTATAAGATGTTTTAAGATATTTGATATAAAATTGATTTCATTGATACTAGCCTTAAGAGCTCAATTTTAATGTCAGTATTCATTCTGTTACCAATATTTTTAACTACAGTGGTTCTCAACATTTTTTATATTCAAAGTATGCTCCATTAGAAGTTATACACTTTTCCCATCTTTCAGGCAATTTGTAAATACCTCGCCAGTAGAACTCTTCCCCTTTCCCCGCAAACCATTCATCTAGCCATTCTTTCACATTTTTATATGAACAAAAGTGCTGCTCGGCAAGTGCGTGACCCATCGATGCGAACAAGTGGTAATCTGAAGGGACCAAGTCTGGTGAGTAAGCGGCATGGGCTAGCACTTCTCACTTGAGTGCCTCCAATATGTTGCAAACTGCTTTTGCCTTATGTGATGGAGCGTTATCGCGAAGAAAGATTACCTTGTGCTGTCTTCTTTCGTATTCTGGTCGTTTTATGAGCAGCGAATGGTTCAATTCGATCAGTTGCTGTTGGTAGCGTTGGGTATTAACTGTTTCACCAGGTTTAAACAATTCATAACAGACCACACCCTTTTGGTCCCACCAAGTACAGAGCATTGTCTTTTTGCCAAAGCGATTCGGTCTTGCAGTTGATGTGGATGGTGAGCCTGGGTTCACCCATGATTTTTTGCGTTAGGGATTTTCAAAATAAATCCATTTTTCATCGCCAGTAATGATACGATGCAAAAAAGACTTTATTTTGTATCGTGCAATCATAATTTCACAAGTGTTTTTGCGTTTTTCCATCTGTCTCTCATTCAATGCATGTGGAACCCATCTGCTGACTTTCTGGATCTTACCCATCTCTCGTAGACGATTGGAAACAGCTTGTTGACTAACGCCTAACTGCTCTGCTAGTTGTTTTTGTGATTGACTATCGTCTTCCTGTAGCAATGTTTCCAATTTTGTATCTTCATATTTTTTTGGAGGTTTTCCATGTTCTTTGTCTGTAAGATCAAAGTCACCACTTTTGAAACGCTGAAACCATCGTTCACACGTATCTTGCGATGGAGCATATTCACCATAAGCTTCTCGAAGCAGTCGGTATGATTCAGCAGCAGTTTTTTTCAAATGAAAACAAAACAGTAGTACTGTCCGCGAATGCTCTTTATTTGGCACAAAATTTGACATTTTTAACACAGTAAAACAAAACTATATGATCACTTTTCAAATTATAACCTATACGCATTTGACACTTAATGATAACTTAACAAAATGCCATATGTGTTGAAACTTGAACTATACACTCTGTTTGCGCGGCAAGTTTGAAAAAAATCCGCATTTCATACTTGTAGACCTGGTACTTAGAACTCAAAGAGTTACCAGTCGCGATATAAAAAATATAACAGATAGGGATACTTGTAGTTTACTAATACAATCTATTTTGAAGCATACATTTAAACCTGATAAGTAGGAATAAACTGATCTTATCCAGTTGTATTCGTCATCGCAGATACATGTCATGAGTTGACGCAGTGTTATCATTGGCCCACCGTTAAGCAAATGTTGAGAATCGCTGTTTTATTATTTAGTTTAAGCCGTTGATATTTGCCGTTTTACCTTGTTATTTTATAAAAACTATGCCTTTATTTGCGCTATAAGCCATTGGCTCAATAATTTTCGATGCCAAATCTGCTCTCTAAATATTATTTCTAGATTACAGAAATAAAATGTGTACCTATCTTGAGTACCTTCTGCAACAGTTAAATATGTAAAGTGTTTTAAACTTAAAAATGAACAAATTTACCTTTTGTTGTGTTGATAATTGACTTTTTAAGTTTTTAAATGTTTTTATTGTCAGTGTTTCAAGTGTTCAATGTTTTAGTAAATTTACTCAATAAGTTTAGTATTAAGATTTTACCATATCAAAAAATTTGGTAAACCAAAGATCTAATTAATTTTGAGCGCATAAAAGTTTTTATTGAATTTGGTTTTCTCAGAATATTGATCTGATTTTATGCGCTCAAAATATAAAATCATTGCATTACACCAGCTTCTATCTCCCCGTGGGAATGTATTTTGAGTCGAACTATGTATATATTCTGTATATTATATAACGTGACTTAACATTTATTTTTAAACATATTTTTATGGCCTAAATTTTATTTTTGACACTTGTTTAATTTTCATTATCAAAATGTGAACTAAAAAAAGATGGGAAGTGTGAATTTTTACACATCTCAGGGTTCGTAGATATTTAGTGAGACAAAGTTATCAAAAAAAATTGAAATTACTGTATAAAATTATTAATAGGCTTGGTTAATGATCTGTATAAATCCACCACGAACAACTCGTTAGAGAAAACGCGTAAGCTAGTTAGAATGAGATTTGGACTTAGCGAAGTGTTGCTTTTTTTTCTCAAAATATTACGATTCACTTTAAATTTTCCAATATTTTTATTCAAAACTGAAATCTAAGTACTTGATAGTTATCCGTTCTTAAATTCAAGCAATTATTTAATAAGTGTTAACATTCAGCTCGTATTAACGTTTTTAAAGAAAAACTTGAATAATGAAATTTCAGTATTTATACGTTTAAAGTAGGGTGACCATTTTCTTAAGAAGGCAATGCGGGACGGAGCAAAAAAAAAGGTCCTTACCTCCCAAATCCAAGTGAAGAGCAAAAAAAAGGGTCCTCATCTCCCAAAATCCGAGTGAAGAGCAAAAAAAAAAGGTCCTCACCACCCAAAATCTAAGTGAAGAGCAAAAAAAAGGTCCTGACCTCCCAAAATCTAAGTGAAGAGCAAAAAAAAAGGACCTCACTTCCCAAATCCAAGTGAAGAGCAAAAAAAATGGTCCTCATCTCCCAAAATCCGAGTGAAGAGCAAAAAAAAAGGTCCTCACCTCCCAAATCCAAGTGAAGAGCAAAAAAAGGTCCTCACCTCCCTTATCCAAGTGAAGAGCAAAAAAAAGGTCCTCATCTCCTAAATCCAAGTGAAGAGCAAAAAAAAGGTCTTCACCTCCCAAATCCAAGTGAAGAGCAAAAAAAAGTCCTTATCTTCCAAAATCCGAGTGAAGAGCAAAAAAAAAGGGTCCTCATCTCCCAAAATCCGAGTGAAGAGCAAAAAAAAAGGTCCTCACCTCCCAAATCCAAGTGAAGAGCAAAAAAAGGTCCTCACCTCCAAAATCTAAATGCGAGACTTTTGCGGGACGCATCTTAATGCGGGACAAAATGTTAAAATGCGGGACGAATGGTCACCCTAGTTTAAAGTCACATTTAAATGTTTTAAATGAAATTTATAGTATACGTATTTTGAAAAATATTAACTTTATTAAAAGAGAATTCTCAAAAATAGCAATATATTCCGCTACCAATTTTATGTCTGGAATAGATCTTAATAGATCGTTTTTCGTCGCATTCATAGATGCTAAATTATGTAAATTAAAACTGTATAAAGCATTTATATATCTTCAAGTGAGCCACTTGGGTGGGACACCCTGTATACAGGTTGTCCCACAAAATAATTTAATTTATATATTTTTACTAGTACCTTTAATTTTATGTATTTTTTAAGACAGGTCTACACTATGAAAATAAATGTTTTAAGTCACGTGATGCGTTTTGGTGGAGGCTGTGTTTTAGAAAAATTGTTCCGCCCATTAAAGACCTAATATTCATTCACCCAAATACCATCCACTTTCTCCTAAAGCAGAATATTTCAAATCATCACAAACACATACGTAATATATAAGATCTGTATGTTAAAATCTAATGATCACTATTTTTGCCCCATATTAGTTTAGAATAGGGAATTAGAAATATATGTATACAAAATGGCCCCGAATATTACTAGAAAGCTATTCTAAAAAAATAATAAATCAGGATGTAATAGTTATTAAATTAGATTATAGATTAAAAATATTTCGCTGTTAAAATTAAATCAAATTTATTACACCTATTCTGTACCAAAATATATAGTTATATTCGCGACTAATATTACTGTAAAGGTGCCACTATCGACTTCTGAATTTTTGATACGAAAAAGGATACTGCAGCGAAAATCTGCAGTGGCGGCGCTAGACCAATCGTGGACGTCGGCGAAATTAGCTTTGCGAGGCTCCTTTCATTTCCCAGTAAAAAAAAAAAAACGATAATAAAAACAAACCTTGATTTGGCCTAGTCTTCTGGCTTGACTTTAGCCACTAAACACTATATTTTATATAAAGTTATAAACACAACTCATAACTGTTATTATTATTTTTAATAATAATACACATAATTTTTTATAAGTATTTACACTTATTTGTTCTTTATGATCTCATGTTTATCAAATCAAATTAATGATTTTAAAGTTTTAAGTCAAATAAACGTTAAATTAAATAAATTTATGAGTACCATATGAGTTTTATTGTTAATTATGAATTAATAACAAAAATTACACGAACAAACACAAATTAAAAAATGTGAATTTTTCTGCTTTTAGTCTTACTGAATCTTTTCAATATTATGTCATAACTCACACCAGACGCTATTTCAGCTTCATTTAACAAATCTGATAACGCAGATAGTCTTTCTTGGCTCATCGTGCTTCTTAACTAGGTCTTAATCAGTTTTAACTTTACGTACTTACTGGAATTGTGAGCGTGATTCTGTTTGTTATAGGGGAAGTATTTTAAGATCGCAGCGCTATTTCGGCATACTTGGAACCTTCAAAATAGACATTCGTTACATATAAACAACGTGAATTTTAATGTTTATTGGTGGTTTTTGTAATTTTGCTACAATATTAATACTTGTTTTTATGCAATTATATTTTTGCGCGATAGAATGTCTATTTCTGTAGTTGCTAAAATCCCACCAGATGTCATATTGCTTAGCAATTTTTCCCTATGTAAAGATTTGAATATACTTCAAAATTATTTTCTAAAATGTACTGGATAAATTATTTTGCATAATTTATATTTTCTAGTGAAGTAGATTTTAAAATTTGCAGTTCTTCATAAAGTTCGAAAAGATCTATGAGAGGAGCAAAACGAAATGAGAAATGTAAAAATATCATAAGTCATAATTAATATATAATATTTAAGCTTTCAATAACTTGTAAAATTTTTGCGAGGCCCCCTCAAGCCGACGCCTAACGCCGCCACTGCTTATCTGTCAACGGATAGTTCGTCTAGCGAAAGATTTCCCATCAAGAGGTGAGTTCGTTTGAACTAAACCACGCTATGGCGTTCGTTTGTGTTCCGACACCTGAACGTAAAGTGTTCGTTTGTATTTATGAACTTGTTCAGGACAAGCAAAATCTACACTTGCTTGGGAGTGAGTGCAGCTTCAGGCAACCTGTAAAAAGGCGGCAAACTTAATATAACTTAATACTAACCGGTAACATAGCTAATCTCAACCACCCAACCAATAGCAACACACCTATAACCAGGTCCCACTCTTACAATACCCGGTATAAAAACTCGAAGTAGATGTTAATCACTTCTCGTGATCGCTGATGGAAACAGATTGTTGAGTAGTTTCCGAAACGCCCGAATATATTTTATATACTCATGAAGTATTATATTTTTTTGATACTAATACTCATTATATTGTACTATTCTAGCTTAGTACTAGCAATGGCAAACGTCCAAAATAACGGTGTCCGCATTAATATTGGACCTGCTATACACTTAGTTTTCTTATAAAATTCATCTAATATTGTACTTATTGGCGTTAATTTGAGTCACCAATAGCGGTATTATGTTAAAATTCTGTCCAGATGTGCATGTTATAAGATAGCACAAAATCTGACCTTGAATGTTTTCACCGCCAGTAGACAACTGGTACAGAATAGGGGTATTAAATAGACCTGCTCTTAATCGATAAATAAATGAATATTAAGAGACCAGGCTTTTGTGGCAAATTTTGTGACTATTACAATTTAATATACCAAATTTATGTAGCTTTTTCCAAATTACTAGGCCAAGTACCTCGTGTTTTTACTTCACTGGCAAATCAAAAACTTGCCAAATTTTCAGTAGTGAGTTTTATATTAATGTACAAATTTTATAATTAGCAAATTTAGTTTTTACGAGTTTATATTTACACCTATATACAGACATACAAGGTGATTTTAAAAGGTTGTTATTATGCAATACATTAGTCATCGTATGTACCGCTACAAAATATCCGGAACTGAATTACCATTTTGAATCTGATCTGCAATTTTGATTCTTATAAAATTTTTACAAAATATGTTAGTGTTATGAGTTATAAAATACATGTGAACTCGGCATTAGCGTTCTGTAATTTATACTATGCTGCTCACTTTTGTAAGGACAAACTAGATCTGGTTATATTGGTTACTTTTATAGTGTATTACTGACTTGAAATGTCATTTAAAAAAATTTCTTGTGCTGTAAATCAGATTTCATATTTATTGGTTAGGATCATTATTATTAAGATACAATGTTTTATTATCACAATTGTGCAAAAAAAATTTTGTTCCACACCCTTAAGCCCAGATGGTTTAAACTAAAAATCTGAAAAAATTCTAAGTAATGTGCATTGGTGTGAACCGGAATAGAACAACAGGAATTTTTGATCAGATTACGTTTTTGGATTTTTTGCTAATAATGTACACAAGTTATAGCTTTGTAACACGCTACAATGGAACGTGTATGTTGGTGTAGTGGTTTTTGACGCTGGTTTTTCACCCAAGTAAATTGATCCGAAAGGGATCAATATTATTATTTGTTTTTTTTTTTTTTTTATTTTTATATTGTTTAAATTATTTTTTCAAAATTCTAGTTATATTTTGGCAAATGTTGCATTTAATTTTTAAAAGCGTAAATTTAATAACCAGTGGAAATTGTTTAAATTATAATTTAATTCTGTTTCAATGTACACGAAATCAGAGGGGCGGAACAACCAATGGAAGCCATAGGCGCAATTTTCAAAATCTTATTGAACCTTGCTATATAAAAAAAATACTGCACATATTTAGAAACTTAAATAATGGTATTAGGCATTCGAATTAAAATTCATAAAAAATATTTTGACATAAAATTTGTTTTCGCATCCCAAGTAATCATTCAATTACCTGCGAAATCCTGAAATGTGTGAAAATTCACACTTCACATAAATTTTTTTAATACCAACATGACATACAATTTCAAAGGTGTACTATTGAAATAAAAATTTCCTCTAAGTTTGTTCTTACAAAAGTGAACAGTATATACAACTTCTACAAGCTGACCTCTTAAGTAACAATATTTTTTCTACGACTGTTTCTTTTAACAGTCATACTACCATATTTCAATTGTTTTTCTCCATAAAGTGCGTGTTTAAGGTGTTTTAAAAAAGTCTCCTAATCATTTCATTATTTTACAATTTCTATAAACATAATACATCGGTTAATGGGGGCTACACCACTATATCGATAGACTTACATGAGCTCAAGAGGGGTGACAACCAACTGTAAGGACTCCAGAAGTGTCCGGGCAGTCCGAAAAATTATAGAGTGCACTGCAATCAATTTAAAGTCTCAATTTTTAATTTGTCCTAGATTTTTTTTTTTTATTAGAGACAGTCGTAGAAATATGTTTATATGTCAATTTGTGTGTTTTCCTAATTGCAGAGAGTCGTAGAAAAAATATTGCATGAACTCATACATAAAGCATATTTTTTTCACTCATGGAATTTCTGAATTCATGAAATCATACTTCCCATTCGCAAAAAAGTACTGCTTTATGCACTTGTTGCATAAATAACTATTAAAATCACCCTATATGTTGATACAGTAAGCGCTCGGTTATGTGAACTTATATAAATCAGGGGTATTCATAAAATTAATTGTTCAAATAATCGAAAATTTATTTTAAAAATTTTAATTAATATTATTTCATGTTTTTAGTTGATTAAAATATTGTACTATTTGATTTGGCATGTTCTTGCTAGCCAAACTTTTTACTAATGATCTTTCCCTGCATGGTTCATTTAACGTATTAACATAACCGAATACCTACTGTAGTTTTAACTGAATCTCATATTTTCCTATGTAATTTTGTTGGCTAATTTTGCAAACGTCCCCCAAAAAAATATTTTACGTTTTTTAAGCGTTTCTTGGGGACGGTTTTGCCCCCTTTAAGAACCACTGCTGTCACATATTTGTGACAAATTAAGTACCTTATTTTGCCAGTTTAGTAAAACACTATAACATATCCAACAGATAAATTATCCCAACTAATTAGATAAGTGCAATATGTCTTCTCGTATTTTTATAAAAATAAATAAAATCTTTTATTGTGTAGTAAAAGTTATGTTTATGTTAGTTTTAAGAGTAAAAATTTCACGTTATTTTTGTAAGAAACTATAAGATTTAACTGTATTTTTCTCGTTTCAATATTTACTTCTAGAAACGATATTTTTAACAAATTTTATGGAACAAAAAATATCTATATTATCAAAATTTGTTCTTAATTTGAACTGGAAAATGTATGGTCTATGACTTAATTTGAATAGATATCAATAAAGAATTTGAAAAATCTGTAATTTCTTTAAAATTTGTTAAAACTGAACGTGGTTTAGATATCGACGTAATTGTTAATATTATTTCTTCGAAATTTATGTACAGTAATCAATAAAAATGTGTTGAAAAATTATACCAACCTATAGGTTCTTTATCTCCTCCAGCTTGCTCCAAGTATCCAGGTTTCTAAGGCAAGTACTTCTCTACCTAAAACCTACCATGGATTAGGAAAATATCACATTTTTTAAGGTGTATAAATGAATAATCCAATTTTTTCAGCTACATTCATGGTTTATTTTAAAAAGTAAATTAAATTGTTCAAAGTATTCTCCCTTGCTTTCTATAACTTTACACCATCTTTCAGGAATAGGGTTACCAAATGTCTCTCGTGACAGAGTAGGATATATCTACTAAAATAGTAGTTTGGTAGGACACAGTAGGACAGTTTATTTTTTTTTATTTTTATTATGTTACGAAATATTTAGATACCTGACAAATAAGGTCAAATTCCATAACAAGGCCTTTTTTTTCATAATAAGGCCTTTTTTCATAATGAGGCCTTTTTTCATAATGAGGCCTTTTTTAAAATTTGTTTAATAATATTATAAAAACATTTTATTATAGATTATATATTATTAAAAAAAAATTCTAAAAGGCTTCATTATAAAAAAAGGCCTTATTATGGGATCCAACCCTATTAATTATCGTTTAATTTTTGAAATAAAATTATAAAATAAATTATAGGTCATTTTTATAAATTTCTTAATAACATATAATTAACAAGAAACAATCAATAAATAATAAGTAATACTACTAATATGAAAATTTAATTATATATTTATTGGTTCACATCTTTCTTTATATTTAATAAAATCACATTTTAGAAATAAAAAAATAAAATAAATCATAGGACATTTTTTTTAATTTTCTTTATATATAATTAATAAGAAACAACCAATAAATAATTAACAATCAAATTTATATATATATATATATATGGTAATAAAAAATATAATTAAATATGTTTTTGGTTGACGTTCACATTTTCTTTTTTTATAAAATCATATTTTTTAGATGTATCTGCTTTTTTTTAATAAAGCTTTATCCTTAATGACATCATAGAAAAATTCTTAACATGTTTTATTTTTATAATTAAATTTCACGAACATTTTTAACTGTATCAATTGATATCGTTCGTCTAACCATTGTTCTTCCATTAAACTAAAAATTCTTTCTACAACAGCATTATGAGCTGAAATAGCAAACATAAACTGGAATATTACTAAAATTTCGGAAAATTGTTCCTCGTGTTTTACACTTTGAAAAAAATGTAACCATTTATCATTAACTGTTTTGGCATTTAAATTTAAGGCGCCTAAAAGTAAAAATACTATAAAGTAGGACATTTTTTAACAGTTAGTAGGACGTAGGACAAGGAGGTAAATTGTAGGACTTGTCCTACTAAAGTAGGACGGTTGGTAACCCTATTCAGGAAGCTGATGAATTCCATCTTAAATTTGTCAAACCATTTTCGGATCTCATCCTCTGATTGGAAGTGCATATCGGACAAAGCGTATTGCAGCGATCGGAACAAGTGGTAATCGGATAGAGCAATGTCTGGTGAATACATTAACATATATTTATGTGGCTATTTTTTTTTTTTTTGCTTACGAATGAGATAATGTACAAAAGTAGCAATATAGAGAACATTGTCCAATAAAAATATACTAAAAATGGTCTATGTCGGACAACTGTCAATGTCAAATTAAATCCGTACGTACGGTTATGATAAAATAGGTCATTTACAGTTAGAGACGAAAGTTACTAACACGATAACACGTTTAATTCAAACAACTATCAATAATTAATAAGTGCTCTGTATATTTTTACACTAAAGAAAAATCCTCGAATTTCTTAAGTTTGAAGACCACTGTCCTAGAATTTTTAATTAGTTGTTGGAATAAAATTAACACTTTTCATTAAAAAACTTTATTACAATTTAAGAAATAATTTAATATATAATTCTTTAAATGAAATATTTACATTTTTTTTTTTCTACAAAAAATTATTTGTATGGTTGTAGTTTTTCATCTATCCATCTAAATCTTGTTAGTTGTCGTCCTTTCTTATCGTCATCGAGTTTCGTTTTAATTTGTGGAACAGCTACATCAACTAAATATTTTAAACATTTTTTTAAGTCTTTACTAATTTGTGGTGGAACATAATGTCGGACTTTCGATTTTAATGCGAACCAAAGAAAGTGTCCTTTTATTCCTGGGAAATATTTCCGGGCTATACCTTGCCAGTCTACCGTTTTCCAGTCATTCGCTTTTAAATCAACCAATCTAGAAAAAAAAAACATATTTTGATATGATTTGAATTTTATAAGTGATAAATAAGGACTAAACAAAAAATTTCATTGTATTAACATTCAAATTTATATGTTTTTGTGAATATTATTTATAATAAACATGTACAAGGTGTCTCAAAAGAAATTTTATATTTATTTAGCTTACTGCGTGAACGCAACGTATCCGAGGGGCGCGGGGGTTATGTTAATCGGTAGCCTGGCTCTTGGGAATGCAGTCGCAATGGGGCGTTTCTCGGGAGCAGACCGCGCGTTATGCGTGCGAGAGTTTTACAAAAACGGTGATTCGGCGACTGTAGCGCGTAGAAAATTCTGCAGTATTCGAGGTTTTCGCCACTTAAATGATGCGCCAAGCATTCCTCTCATTCGACATTGGGTTAAAAAGTTTGAAGAGACTGGTACAACGCTGGATAAATCAAAATCCGGGCGACCTAGGTCATCAAGAACGGTAGAAAACGTGGAGAATGTTAATCAGTCTGTTCGTGACGACCCGAACCTTTCAATTCGGAAGCGCGCAAGTGCTTTAAATGTGCATAGATCATCATTACATCGCATTATGCACAAAGACCTAAAGCTGCACCCCCTACAAAATTCAATAGGTGCAAGAATTAAAGCCCCAAGATGCCAGTCAGAGGCTTAATTTCGTAAATCAGGTGATTGAGCGATTTTCAACGTTTACCAACATTTTGTTTTCGGATGAAGCTCATTTTCATCTTAATGGCCACGTAAATAAACAGAACTGCCGCTACTGGAGTGCAACGAATCCGAAACGCAAACATCAGGAACCCCTACATTCGCCTAAAGTGACCGTATGGGCTGCGATGTCGGCGCGAGGAATTATCGGCCCTTACTTTTTTAAAGACGGAAGGGGGCGTGCAGTTACAGTGAATTCAAAGCGTTATGTGGAGATGTTAGACAACTTCTTGGTACCTGAACTGCAAAACTTTCCTGGCTATAACCAAAGAACATGGTTCCAACAGGACGGAGCAACTTCATACACGTCCAATATGTCTCTGCCACGTGTTCGTGAAATTTTTTCAGGCAAATTGATCTCCCGGAGAGGTGACATAAATTGGCCTCCACGCAGTCCAGATTTAACCCCTATGGACTATTTCCTATGGGGTTATCTTAAATCTAAAGTTTACGCCAATAAACCGACTTCACTGGCGCATTTGAAAGAAAATATCCGTCACGAAATGGCAGCCATCCCTGAGTCCACCTGCCGAGACGTCATAAGTAAAGTGCCGAGAACGCGAGGGTCTACATTTAGACGATATTATTTTTAAGAAATAAATCCCCAAAAAGTGTATTTTAATAATTAATAAACATTTTTTCTATATACGGCTTACTTTTTTTTTAATCGATCCACTAAATATAAAATTTCTTTTGAGACACCTTGTATTAACATTCAAATTTATATGTTTTTGTGAATATTATTTATAATAAACATGTATATTATTGAAAAACAACAATTAAAATTTATTTATCAAGAGTGTTGACTAGTTTTAACTATTATTAAGTAAAAAAATAAGATTTTTATTTTGCTGTTATTGGCAGTATTAACATATTGAATGTTTACATTCTTATTGATATAACGCGTAGCGAAAGGTTAAAAAAGTACTTACCGTTGAATAACATCTAAATTTATTTGATTCCATATTAGAGGTCTTTCTGAAAATAACTGTGTGTATAGCTTTATATACCAATGATTTTTTACTTTAGAAAGTGGCATTGCTAATCTATCAGATATTTCCCACCATTTTTCGTTAGGAATTTCCCTTGTACGTAAATTATCTACATCTTTTTCTACCATAACTAATAGTATCATTGAAATCATTTCTTCATTTTTTTCAAGAGTCCAATGCACTAAAAAATATAAATATATATACAAATGAAAATCTTTAAGAAAATATATAATTAAACACAAAACTGCTAAAAAAAACAACAAACTAAATAAAAAAGGTTTTTAGAAATTACTATAAGTTAGATATGTGAACACAAGTATCAAAACACATCAGAGCGTATTATAAAATGTAAAATGTCAACATCGTTTTATGTAGTGATACCAATACAAATGTCCCTATATTAAATAAACACTTTTAAAATTTGTAAATCTTCAAAATGACTATTGAACACAAACTAAATGACTTCAAAAGGTATGTTTTAGTAAAATAAAAGAGTGAAGAGCAATATTATAGTCGGATTGCTGATAGGTGACTGTTCGTTGCTACAAGTATCGATATTCAATACTATATGCTTTCTCTGTCTATATCATTATAATTATTTGCATACCCATAGTAACGTATAGTGACTCAAGTTGACAACTAACCTTCCAAATTATTTGAATAAAAAACAAAGCATTAGAAAGAAACATGATTCGTAGATATCTTTACGCGAAAACAAATTTACAGCAGTACTCAAACAAACAAAATTATTAATTTTAAGGTTATAATTATAAATAAGGAAAAATTTATACTCATACGTAAATTTTGGATTATAATTTTTTGTTTATTCTAGCAGATTTAAAATTAAAGTTTGTGAATTTAATAATTGGCCGCAAGCCATATTTTAATTAATATTTGTTACCAGACACTGACAGTTAAGACAAATAACAAAAACCATTTTTAAAATCGCTGAAAAATGGTAACTAGATTATTATATGAATGCACTACTTGATACATACATGTAACAGTCACCTATCAGCAATCCGACTATAGTCTATAATTCACATGAAAAAAAATATATTTATTTATTTTTTCGCTACTAAGTTTGTCATTGAAGTTATGACGCAAAATGACCAACTGCGTTGATTAAACGACTGACCTATAATAGCTAATTTTGCCAGTATGCTACTAGTATATTTAAAAAATGTAATACCTTTATATTCTATACCAAACGTTCCTTCTACAAGTGTTTTATATCTCGTTTCAATAGATCTTTGGGATCTATTCAAAGCTTGTGCAATAGGAGCAAATCTTGGTTCATTTCCACGAACATGTTGAACGTGTTGTAGAATTAACGCATCTTCCTCTGATGTAAACCGACCTTTACGAACAGGTTGCATTAATATTCTGAATCTTCGATAAATACTGCTTAACATACGATGTGGTAAATCTTTTCCTAAATATTGTACAAAGATTTTTCTTTGATCATGAGGAAGGTATTGTTTTTCATTAAATTCCCATTTTAAAAAAGGTCGTGCTTCATAGAAATTGTATTCCTAAAATATAAAAAATTATAAAATTCTTACATTAAGTGGGGGTTGGGTCTGATAACCACATTTTAAGCATATTTTTATGAATTTTTTTCAAATCTATGGTTTAATTTATTCATTTTCAAACTAAGTACATATATAAAGTATGTTTTGAAGAAGTTAAAAAAAAATTTTGAAGGCAAAATATGGCGAAATGAGCCAGCTGTGGCAAATCTTCTCAGACTCCGGGAAAAAAATTAGATTTTGCGGTGACCAGCATAACTCGTCACTGGATCATCTGAAATCAAAAATCCAAAAAGATTTTGTTAGTTTATGAGTTTGCCGAGGTAACGACGTTGAGATATTTTTTTTTCATGTTTTTTTTTTATTTAACAATCACAAATATACTCATTTTTAGGTTTTTTTTAGGGGGAATTAATTTTTTTGTCTTCTAAGTAACGCTAAAAACTGAAAAATCATTTTAAAAATAAAAACTCAACGTCATTACCTCGGCAAACTCATAAACTAACAAAATCTTTTTGGATTTTTGATTTCAGATGATCCAGTGACGAGTTATGCTGGTCACCGCAAAATCTAATTTTTTTCCCGGAATCTGAGAAGATTTGCCACAGCTGGCTCATTTCGCCATATTTTGCATGTTTGGTCCGTAATGACCTAAAACTATTAGGGAAAAATTTGGAAAAATTTTTCAATTTTTTTTTTTTCGTTTTATCAAAAAATGTCTCAAATAAAAGTTGTTAGTTATTGCTTTTATAGCAACTTTTGTTCAATAATTTTTTTCGAAATATTTTACTGTTGCTAAATATTCGCAAAAATCTTAAAATCTCCCATTTCTAGTCAACCGATATTTACCAAAAGTTGATTAACTCGTGCCATTGATGGCAGAAGCTTAAATATGAAGTTTCATAAAAATCCTTTTAGCCGAATTTGCTCTACACGTGTACACAGACAGACGGACGGACGGACAGACAGACCGACAGACATCATGCTAAAAATAGTCTGTAATGTTTGGTCCGTAATGACCTAAAACTATTAGGGAAAATTTTGATTTTAATGGAATTTAAAAAAAATCTTATCTCAAAATAAGAGATAGAGACTTGAGGTTTAAATTTTTGGAATTCTCACATCTTAGTTTGTCTAGAAAAAATTAATGTTTGGTCCGTAATGACCTAAAAGTATTAGGGAAAAATTTTTCAATTAAATATGAAGTTTCATAAAAATCCTTTCAGCCGAATTTGCTCTGCACGTGTACACATACAGACAGACCGACAGACATCATGCTAAAAATAGTCAAAACGTTATGTAGAGACCTCAATTCGTGGAGATCCATCGAAATCTCGAAATGTCAAAATCGGTATGATCACAATACCTCCCTTATATATGTTAGCGGTCGGTAAAAAAATATCCCCTTGGTTTACGCCCTTTTACCGTGTTTGCGCCCTAGGCAGTTGCCTAGTTCGCCTATTGCTTAGCGCCGGCCCTGCCTATACTTATTTAAATTTCAGTTTTGAATAAAAATTTTGGAAAATATAAGGCATTATAACATTAAACAAATAAATAAATGAATTACCTTACAGAATTGAGCCCAGTTTTGCAGAATTTTATTATCTTCAACTTTTGTAAATGGTCCACACTTAATATCAAATTGATTCAACGATTCTCTTTGTTCTTTCTTAGGTCCGATTACCAGTCTTGTTTCTATTCTATGCGAGGGTGGTACATCCCAATCAACTAAGATACACAGCTGCCTTAGTTTCTGTAAAAAACAAAAATTTATAACATAGTAAATTGTTTCATTGACAATTTACTTTATACACTATGTATTTTCACACATTTCAGGGATTTGTAGGTATTTAATAAGTGGTAGAAACCAACAGAATGCTGGATGTCTAGGAATATTTGTTCTACAATCACATCAACAGTTTTTAGGGTTTCGTAGGTATGACCACCAAAAAACCCTTATAACATCACTCATGTGTCTGTCTGTACGGTAGAAACTGTAGCTAAACGGCTGAACATAGAAAGTTGAAATTTGGCATACTTGTACAGCTTTTTGACCTAAATATAGGAAAACTATAGAGATCAAAAAAATACAACACGGGATAATATAAACAAATACAGTCTGTTCCAAACGGTTAGGCGGAACTAGATTTTGCAATCTAGTTACTTTCATCGTTTAAATCGTGCTTTTCGACCGTTTTGTTTAAGCTTTGTAAATCATACTTACAATAAACATTTTTTGGTTAAGGTTAATATTATTTTAAAATGTCATTTTCTTTATATTTGGTTTTTTGTGTCATTCTTAATACAAATTTCCCATTTATTTATTTTTTTGTCAATAAAATAAGTAAAACAAAAATATTAAATTTTGACGTCATTCGTTTCCATGGTTTCATTGTTGGAACTTTTACATTCCAACATGAAAAATGAAATAAGCCAAGCAAGGTCCCTTCTCGTGACGAAAACGAACGAAAATCCCACTTAGTTCCGCCTAACCGTTTGGAACAGTCTGTTGTATGTATTTAAAGGAAAAATAAATATATTTTTAAAATTTTGAGTGGGGTATCAAATGAAATATAAAGCGTGGTTGCACAAATTTTTATTTTTGAAAAATCTTTTTTTTTATTGGATTTTTCCCAAAAATTCTGGAAAAAAACTCCGTAATGAACATTGATGGGAACCGGAATAGTTCAACAGGAGTTCTTGATAATTTTTAGAAAAATTTCGGAGAAAAATATCGATCTTTTTGTCCTTGATAAAAAAAATATATTTAAAAAAATTTATTGTCGCATCAAAAAAAAAAACTCTTAAGACGTAGATTACGGAACGATTGATAGTTTTTTTAAATTCGTTTTTAAACACGAATTTAGCAAAAAATGTGCAAAAGTTCTTATCCCGCACCCTTTTACCAAAAAGGGTTAAATTAAAAATCTGAAAAAATTATAGGTAATGTATATTGATCTGAGCCGGAAACGTACGACAGGAATTTTTGATCAGATTGTGTTTTTGAAAAATATGGCAGTTTTTGTGTTTTTGACAAAATTAATTATTTTTTTAATTCATGGTTAGATTATGGCTAATAATGTTATGGATTTTTTATATTTATAGCTAAGATAGTGCGTGTATTTTTTTGGAATTAAAAATATAAAAATAATATATTTTTTTAATAGTTGCGAACTGAATTACTCACACCACACTACAATCTACACTGTAAAATATTTCTTATTTATCTAATGAAGACTTGAATACGAAGCAAATGCAGTAAAAACGCTGGGATATTTGGCACATTATTTAAATTTTGTTTAAAAAAATTTAATCGCTGATAAATGGCTTAATTTTTTTCAATTTAAGAAACGTATTTTCACTTTTAACAATGTGTTGAGCGACGTTCTACCTACATATCACTAACCAACAACTGTATTGAATGAACGACCGACCTGTGTCTCGGGAACATGTTTACTTAGCCGGATCACTGATCCAGATCAATGAGCCGGCTCAGCAAACTGAACGACCTCCACTGATCCAGTTCTGCAAACTGAGCTGAAATTCCCATCTCTAATTGGGATAATCGGTTCAGATAAAAAGTCAATTTGACAGAAAAAATACTCTTATGATAATACTTACTTTTTTCATTTCTTTGGTAAGTTTATATTTCTCTTGGACTTCTTCAAGAATAGTTTGACAGTTCAAGAATTTTTCATCGTTCATCAAATAAGTACGATCACCCACTAAATCACGAAATATGCCATTACCGTCATCCATTTCTAAAATTTCTTCATCAGAAAGATTTTCTAGAGTTGTTTGATCATTGTGATTTTTAGAATTATTTAATTCATCACTAACATCTTTTTTCGGACTGTTTTTTAATGGACTACTTTTTCTGTTTGAATTTTGTTCGTTTTTGGAGTTTTTTATTTTGTTTTGTTTATTTATTTCTTCATCTTCAAAATAAGTATGTTTATTTTGTGTATCAATACTTTTGCGACGTTTCTTTTTTGCACTGTCTGTAATATGATTTTCTTTATCATTTTCCGAGTATTTATCTATTAAGTTTTGACTTTCTTCACTATTTTCATGATGTCCATTTGTTAAATTTTGTTTTTTAACACTTTTTTTAGATCTATTCTTTTCTGAATTATTTAATATATTTTCCTCGTCAGTTTTTAATGTTTTAAATAGTTTTCCTACATTTTTTTCAACGTCTTCAAAGTGTAAATGTTTATTTGGTGATTTTGTGACGTTTTTACAGTTAGATTTTTCTTTTTCTACATTGTTTAGCATCTTATTTTCGTTGCCTTTTTCTGTGTTATCCATTTTTTCTTCAGTTTCTTCAAAATATAATTCACCTTTTAACTTTTTTGTATCATTTTTAAGTATAAATTTTTTCTTTTTAGCACTGTTTGTCATATTTTCTTCACAATTTTCTGTGATTTTAGCTATTTCTTCAAGTTTGTTTTCATTGCTTTTATCTTCAAAATAAGTGTGCTTATTTGGGGAACGAGGTATTTCATTATTTGATTTCTTCATTTCATTAAATAAATCTTGAGATGACTCTTCATATTTTGATATATTCTCTGTTATATCTGAATTTTCTTCACTTGTTTTGATATTGTTAACAGTTTTTTTCTTTTTGGGTGATATTGTTTGTTTAACCATATCTATTTTATTTGGTAATAATTCTTCACTTATTGAAGAAAAATCACTGGTGCTTTCACTTAAAATTTTTGTTTTCTGTGCTGTAATATCAGAATTTTTATCGCTGTGTGAAGATAATTCCTCGTAAAAAATTTCAGATTTAATTTTATTTTTATTTTTTTTTGGCGATTGTTCTTTTTGAATTGTTTCTTCATTTTTAACTGTTTCTTCAGTTTTGACTTTCTTCTTCTTTTTTGGAGATGTAAGCAAACTATCTTCAACTTTCTTTATTTCTGAATCAATTTTTACGTCTTCATTAATTGACTTGTTCATAACTGAATGATTTTCCTCAGTTACAACAGATTTTTCTTTGGATTGCTTTTTTTGTTTCTTTTTATGAGTTTCCATTTTATCGGTACTTTTACGTTTCCCTAATATATTTTCCCGCTTAATTAAAAATCTATTTTTATAAGCTTTTGTCAATTTTCCAATTCTTCTACTTAACTTACTCAACACATCGTTTAAATTAAAAATATCTAGTGCATAATCAAATGAATTAATACTTTCATTATATGCGTTGGCTGGCATTTTTTTAATGTCTTTATTAATTCTCGAAAGACATTTCCTAATTTCTTTCAAATTATGATCGTCGATTTCTATTTTATAAACTTCTGTTAAATTAGCTACTTGTTCTGTTAAATTACTTAGACAATAAGAAAAATAACAGAATAAGTTCGATACACTTGAAATATCAATTTCGTTGCTATTAATAAACAAATCATTGTAATCAACATCAGTTTCATACAGTGAACCTAACGTATGAAGTTTTTCAGATAACTTTAAAAGGTGGTAAGATAAATTTTCTGGATTTTCTGATCCCGCTTCTATATTACCAAGAGCGGAATGCTCAATAATATCAATACTTGGACTTCTGTATGGTTCCTCTTTTATTTTACTAGTATGTAATTTATCCTGTGACTGCATTATTTCATATCTTACATTATTAACTGTTTTCAACAAGCTCTTATTAATAATATCACTGTATTCTTTGATATTCATTTTTGTTACCTTAACCTCAATTCAAATTATTTATCTATAAATTATTTCAAGTAAATTATACTATAAAACGATTATATTGTAAAAATGTACAAAAATGAATACTTACAAATTATAATTATTAATTACAATATTTTTAAATATACACGTGTTTATCAAGTTTACGTTTAAAGGAGCAACACACATTACACAAAGTACAGTACACGATAAAATAAAGCAAGAAAAATTATTTTATGACTATAAAAGTAGATAATATTCCATAAATATTATGTAAAAACCCAAAAAAGGAAGATTGGAGTAGTTTCTAATTTTGTATTTCTTATTAAATAGATTTGTTGAAGTTAAATAAATAGTCTCTTATTCCCTGACTGTGACTGTATGTTTTTTACCAGTGCTACTCAAACAACCAAATGTGACGTACCGGTAGGTTTTATTTTCAGTATACCACGTACCAGTACCACATTTGTGCCATGTATATTATATTATTGTTTCTTTATTGTCTGGAAACTTGCCGCGTACCGGTAACCGTTGACTCACGTACCAGAACCGTTATGCGTACCATGACCACAGTTTGAGTAGCACTGTTGTATACAGTAGAAGCATTATTTTGACAGATTAATTTTCTAATTTTCTTATAATCTGTTAAAAATGTCATCAAAAGGCGGTGTGCCAGCAAAAAGGCAAAAACTAGACCAAAGTATTGAAGAACCTGAGGTGAAAGAAACAAGAGGACCGAAAAGTAAATAAGATAACCTCAAAAAACTAAAATTTATGTATTAAATCGTTTATTATTTACAGGAAAAAACGAGAATAGACTCTGTCCATACCTGGATACAATAAATAGACAGTATTTAGACTTTGATTTTGAAAAATTATGTTCAGTTTCATTAACTCGAATTAATGTTTATGCTTGTTTGGTTTGCGGAAAGTATTTTCAGGGCAGAGGAACGAATACACATGCATATACACATTCTGTGAGTGAGAGTCATCATGTATTCTTAAATTTACTTACATTAAAATTTTATTGTTTGCCGGACAATTATGAAATTATTGGTAAGTTGTCGTTAGAGAACTGTAACAGGTGTCCACATTTTTTATTGAAAATGCAGTGTTAAAATGTTCATTTAGGGATATCTGTGCACTAATACATTTTAATATAAAAAGTGTAACTACATCAAATGTTCATCTGTCTATTCACAAATTTTTTCATTTTATTTTGTTTCTATTTTGTGAATGAAACCAATTTGATCAACAAATTTAAGATCATTTAACAATTTGTAATTCTTAACTTTTTTTGTGCTTAAACTTTTTGCTCAAAAATTAATATTTTAATAGATATTGGTAAATGAAAATTTTAACATGGTATATTTCCTACCTTTATTCAATAAAAAATTTAAATATCGCTTAGTATGTATAATCTGTCTCAATTTGTAATACGAAACTAAATCTGGTTACTTTGGTGACTGTTGTGGTGTAAATAGACTTTTTTGAAACCATGTAAACTTGTAAATCTGGCTTTTACATTTTTGGTGAAGTTTCATTATACTGAGGTTATATTCACTCAAAAACTACACGTCAGATACCAAATTGACATGTCAAATTTGTGATTGACATGTCAAATATTTTGAATTATATACAAATATTTATTTCATTTTATTTCGCTTATTCATATTTTCTGTTCTGGTTGTATAAAATATATTTCAAATACTTGTGAATTTGTGTTTTATACAATTTGTGTTAGTAAGTTGACATATACGTAATTTAATGTCAATTATGAATTGTCAAATATTTTGAAAGGTGTTACTTCAGAATTACCACCCTAAGATGATATTTTAAATATACAACATAAAAAATGAAGTTTCCCTGTTAGTTTCGTATTACAAAATGAGACAGATAATACATATAATCTGTCTCAATTTGTAATACGAAACTAGATATGGTTACTTTGGTGACTGTTGTGGTGTAAACAGACTTTGGCGTATCCGTGTGAACCAATACTATGACAATATTATAAATGTATTGTCATTATACAACATAAAAAATGAACTGTTACTGTTAGTTCCGTATTACAAAATGAGACAGATAATATTTATCATAAATATATTTCAGATTCTTCACTGGATGATATAAAATACGTATTAAATCCTACATTCACATTAGGGCATATTAAAAATTTGGATGACAATATAAAGTATTCCCGAGCAATTGATGGTTCTCTATATCTACCTGGCATCGTTGGATTGAATAATATTAAAGCTAACGATTACTGCAACGTAGTTTTACAGGTAAAAACCAATATTCAGGATGTTCAATTTAACTTGTGTCTCGAAAACTGTAAGAGCTACGAGTTAAATTAGACAACAGTTGGTATTAACAGCATTTGAGGCGAAAAATTTTATCAAAAACTTTTTTTTTAACTATTTTTTTTTAGGCTCTGTCACATGTAGCGCCTCTGAGAGACTATTTTCTTCGTGAAGAAAATTACGCAGACATCAAAAGACCACCCGGAGACTCAGTTTATATTTTAGTTCAACGTTTTGGAGAATTAATGCGTAAATTATGGAATCCAAGGAATTTTAAAGCCCATGTTTCGCCTCATGAAATGTTACAGGCAGTCGTTCTTTGGAGCAGAAAAAAATTCCAGTTCACACAACAAGGTACTTTTTAGGAATATCTCTATATATATAAAAGAAGAAAATTGTTTGTTTGTTCGCTATATGTTCCTAGCCTGTTGAACCGATTTAGACCAAATTTTGTAGTTACTCTTTAGGACCCTAGAGAACTAATGGTGCAAAAAATAATCGGTTTTTAAATTTTGTTAGGGCCTACGGATGGAAATAAGTCGAAAAAAAATCTTGTGCGGAACATTAAAATCATTACGACGGCTAAACTGTAAGAGATATGTCGAAAATATATATGAGTTTTAAGGTTTAATATTACTACAAAAAAGTTCGCGAAATCATATATCGCAAGTCAACAAATAACTCACAATTATCATTTATAAGTTTTAATTTTCGGTGAAAATTATAATGCTCAGTTTGCTGTGGAATATCGTCGTTACCTTTAAAGATTTACGAAGAAAAATTACTTTAATGGCACAAGTATTTACTAACAAAAAAAGCCATTTGACCTAACCTATCGTTTATAGATCAGAAGTAATCACAGAAAGAACATCATAGTAAATAAATTAATCTGATGCATGTATTGGTAGGCTTACAAGTTGTGCTTAGTAAATATTAAATTGTGTTTTAATTATTTGTTTTTTTGTATATTATTGTATTGATTATATTAAATATTAACATCGAAAGTTTCCATCAATATTGTTTTATTACACTAGATCTTTTGCTTATCATTTCTCATATATGTTTTTGACATGCGCAATAGAATTACCGCCTAAGCAACAATGAAACCGTTAAAAGTAAAAATATTAGTGCCGAATGAGTGCTGTTTATACGTTACACGTACCAATTGATGAGAGATCGTACAGTGTTAAAATCTTACATAAAACTATTTTGATAAATTAAAGGTTCTTAAAATAATTAAAGTCATAGGTAACGTATGTTGGTATTTAACCCATCATTGAAATAATTTGATTGTGCAGCAATTATTTATTTTTCCGAATTAAAATATTTTTGATAAATTATTTTTTTTCTCCCGAGCAGTGTCGAGTATGTCTGTTAGTATTTTATATTTTTAGGTGATCCAATTGATTTTCTCTCCTGGTTTTTAAACGCTTTGCATCAAGCGTTAAACGGAACAAAAAAGCGCAAAAGTTCAATAATATATAAATCATTTCTTGGTCAAATGAGAATTTGTACTCGTAAAATACCACCAACTGAGCTTGACGAGAAACAAAAAAAAGCTTTACTCGCAACGCCGGAATTTCAAGAACGAGTAAATGAGTCCCCTTTTTTGTATTTGACTTGTGATTTACCACCGCCACCATTGTTTATTGATGAATTTCGAGAAAACATCATTCCACAGGTAAGATGTAGATTGTAACTGGCAATTCTGTGCACCAATAACGCTTTCCGTAAGCAACCTATTGGGCTCGACAGCGCTTTGAAGTGACACCAAGCGGACAGAATTTGAACTATTGGAACGAGGAACTGTTTTTTGTTTGTTAGTGACTACCTCGTGTTGTTCGTATCGCGTTTAAACTTTAATGTTGCAGTTTGTTTGTAACATTAACTTATTGATAGCAACTATTATTCTTTTTAGGGTTTTGTAGGTATGACCAAAAAACCCTTATACCGTCATTTTGTCGTCTGTCTGTCTGTTCGGTAAAAATTGTAACCAAACGGCTAAACCTAGAGAGTTGAAATTTGGCATGCTTATACAACTCTTTGACCCGCACATAGGAAAAATACTAAAACATCTAAAAAACATATCCCCCTAAAAATATAAACAAATATGTGCTCATCGAAAACAAAAATATTTTTTTTAAATTCTGAGTAGGGTATCAAATGAAAGCCCTTAGTACGTGGATTAACGATCAAATTTTTATTTTTGCAAAATAAATTATTTTGATGCGATTTTTGCCAAAATTGTGCAAAAAAAAATTTGTCCCACCCTCTGATGGTTTAAACTAAAAATCTAAAAAAATTTTAAGTAATGTATATTGGTGTGAACCGAAATAGTACAACAGGAATTTTTGATCAGATTATGTTTTCGGAAAATAACGCATTTTTTGTGGTTTTTGGTTCACAAAGTACAAAAGTTATTCCAATGTAAGACACTCATACGCAAGGCGTGCGATAGCGTAATGGGTTAGATCACTGGTGTCGTAAGATAAAATTCGCTGGAAAACGAAGGGTTTCGAGTTCGAGTACAGAGTGAATTATTTTCTGTTTTTTTTTTTTTGCATTTTTATTATGTTGAAGTTATTTTGTCAAAATTCTAGTTATATTTTGACAAATGTTGTATTTAATTTTTAAGAGCGTAAATTTAATAACCAGTCTTATTATATGATTAACAGACGATAAATTATTTTAAAAATATCGTTCATTTTGCCGTGACTACTACAAAGTAAAATTTGTCCTACACACTCAGCATACCGCCTTCACTTATTATATACCTGCGAAACCCTGAAATGTGTGAATATTCACACTTCACATCAATTTTTTATTTATCGATTTATTATCACTTTTAGGTAAATTTGTACCAATTGCTGACCAAATTCAACGGTCAAACTGAGAAGGAATACAAAACGTACAAGGAGAATTTTATGAAACGGTTTGAAATAACGCACCTACCTCCATACCTTATTTTATATATCAAAAGATTTACGAAAAACACCTTTTTCGTTGAGAAGAATCCGACTATCGTTAACTTCCCTGTCAAGTAAGTATCTTTAGAATTTCGTAGGTATAACAAAATTAAACTTATAGAGTAGATTCAAATAGAGAAGATACAAAAAGATACTAAGGATACACGACCGTTACAAAATTGCGCAAACAGGATAACGCCAGTGGCGGAGACAAATAAAATATTTTCAAACCAAATGGGACAATTAAATAATTGTAATATTAGTTAAGGAACGATTTAAAAGCTATATATTAAAATATAAATGAAAAAATATAAATAAAATGCTGCTTAATATAAATATATCAGTCATAAATGACAGAAGGCAAATTAATTATGAATAAAAAAATAAATATGCCTACCAGACGGGGAAAAAAATATATATTGCAGTAAAATTAATTTTATTATTAAATTTATATCGGTCATGTGTACTCTTAGAGATGCCAGTTGCAGCAATCACTCGTTCCCGGAAATTTGTTACAGGAATTTTGAAGTTTTTCAGATTAACTTCCTCCTTCTTGAACTGCATAACATTATTAATAATTTCGCGGCTCTGGCTATGAAGCACTTGTCCTTTACGTCCCACTAATTGCTTCTGCCTTTTGTAAAACACTGTTTTTAAAATCAAAACATAAATTAATTTCATAACCTCAACTTATCCTACTGTTCTATTACCAAATATGTATTTTTCTACTTACGTGGTCTTTCACTAACAAATAATTCGTATTAAAACATACGATTTTAGATTGTAGATGTATTCTAATAATATAGATAATTTATATAAACACGCTCCTAACTCATACAAGACTTCTACGGCTATAATATAATAAATTTTGCAAAATAGTAATCAGAGCCGTGATTCTGGTGACTTTGGCAAATAAAAAAAACGTCCTCCTCTCCCAAAATCTAAGTGATGAACAAAAAAAAAAGGTCCTCACCTCTCAAAATCCAAGTGACGAGAAAAAAAAGGTCCTCACCCTCGTAATGGCGTCCCTTAGTAAAGCCCGTCAGCGCCATTTTCCTTAGTACGCCCAGGGCGTAATCTAGTTCTAATCCTAGTTAATAAAAGTTTATTTTCTTTCTAGAAATATTGATTTCGGTGATATTTTGACACCAGAAATTAAAAACAACCACAAGAATACTATTTATGATCTAGTAGCTAATATCGTACATGACGGTGAGCCAAGTAAGGGAACTTATCGAATGCACGTTCTTCACAAAGCCAGTGGAAGATGGTATGAAATGCAAGATCTTCATGTAACAGACATACTGCCTCAAATGATCACTCTTACCGAAGCCTACATACAAATCTATGAATTAAGAACGTCATAATTATAAATATATATTTTAATATGTAGAATTATAATAAGAAATTAAAGAAAACAAAAATGTCTTATTAATCGTGCTCACTTATGATTCCATTTAGTTTTATATCTTGTATATAAATAAAATTAGAGATTGTATGTTTCTTTAAATTTTCTCGTCTTCATTCTTCGTTTTTATTCAATTATATATTTATAATTCCTATACAATAATGAGCTTATCACATCCATTCGTGATGATTCCTCCGATTTCGTAGGCATAAACAAAAATTCTAGACACTCCTATATCCTTTGACCGATATGAATAATATTTTGCAGATTTATGCTCAAAGAATCTACAAATATAATTACATATAGAAATGTCTAGGGTTCGGTAGGTATAAACAAGAAAATCTAGACACCCCTATACAGCGTATTTTTAAATGAAAATAATTATGGAATTTCTTAGAAATTATTCTAAAATCTCGTAATTTCACAGCAAATTTTATAACATATATGAGAAATTTGTATAACACTGTGTTAATTTTCTGCGTATCGTGTCAAACGGACCTGAAACTATATAAATGTGTATTTAAAATTTATCTAATCATTTTAAAATAATATTATTTGTCATTAAAACAATCTTTAATGATATTTTAAAAATTAAAGGCTGCCAATAAAGGAGGCAGTATTATGAATTTAATCAGTCAGTTAAAGGATAAAGTGGTAGTTACAATAAACTAAAATAAGCTTGAAAAATATTAGTGCCAAATAATACTACCCAAACATCTTGTTGCGAAAATTACATGACTATGGCCCGATTGCAAGAATCTCTATTAAATTTAATGATTCAAAATACCAGAGGTGGCTAGCTATGGGTCCTTTTCAAATATTCCGATAAGACGTTGAAGGGCCACATCCTTTGAGTATCCCCCCACAAACCAGAAATTAATTAAATTTTTATCGTTCGATTAATGAAGGATTGAAATACGGATGTACAAAATGAAATATATGGGGGAGGGGGTGCAGAGGGGTTAATTTTGATATATTTTTTTACACTACATAGAAATATTCTAATCTTTACCTATAAGGGATGGTTTGATAATTTTTATTTGGTTGTGATAATTGATTAAATGAAAGTATGGAAATAAAATATATAACACAAATAGATACACATATTTTTATTCGTTTTGAAATATCACAAGTCTGTTGAACATTTTTCTTTTCGCCACCTTATGTATATCTAACAATTTAGCACAGTAATAGCGTCTTACGTGTGTACGCAGTACCGCGATATGTATCTTTCTCACTCAGTAAGGGTTTCCACACATTTTACACACGAATAGCGCATCCTTTACTTAATAATCCTAGGTTATAACAGTATGTTCTACGTTTTAATTCAAATTAAATTTTTGCCATTTTTTAACCACCTTCCCCCCGTTTATATCGTATAGGGATTTGCAGCTAAGCACCCTACCATCTGGTGAGCGTTTCATGAACTTGTGTACATCAGATAACATTTCGTTTTGTGTATTGGTTTTGTATGAAGTTTGTTTTTAAAGTTTTATTATTATCATTGAAAAATGTATAATACATATTGTTGTGTGCCTATGTGCAATTCATTGAAAAGAAGAAACCCGGAAATATCGTTTCATTTGTTTTCACTAATATCAGACACCGTATGGTTCGAAACAAAATTGGGAAAGCAAGAGGTTAGGAATCGACGCGATGTTTAGATAAACAATTTAAAAATTGGAAAAAAAGTGAGCCCTTATATCAAAGTTTGCTCATTACATTTTAATGATAGTGACTACAAAAAATATTTTCAATTTTGTATTTATTATCGCATATCTTGAAAATTCCTGTTATTGTGTGTGGGTTTGTAATGCACAAGTTTGTAGGCATAATGCATAAATCTTTATGAACTTTCTGTTTTTTTCAGTGACTCCACACAATATTATATGCCCAGCATTGTAGATTTCTACCACTTGGTAAACAACACGGGAATTATTATTTCCCCCAATATAGTTAAAATAATCGACAATGGAAAACCGCCATAACTTAAAACCAGATCACGAAATGTAGTATTTTAGATGTTTACAAGGAATGTCACTTCACAAAATCAGAAAATCCCAAACAATTATTTATTTTTTGTCGTTTTTTGATACACTTTTCGCTATTATTTACTAGTAAATGTCAAGTGGTATCTGATTTAGAATGGTTTCAAAAAATCCGCGTGGCGCTACGATTTTAAAATTTTTGCTATACCTGCTGATTTTTACGATTTATACGGACCGTATACCTTCTGCTGATTTTACCAATACAGCACTGCTTACATCATATATTCTGGGTTAGTGTGAGAGCCGACATAAAATGTCAAATAACTTTTTGGAAGATTGAAAATACGATGGCCCCAGGCATTGTAGTTACGCCAGTGGAGAGAGACGATAACAGTGGATAGGATATTTGATGAATATGAAAGAGGACAGAATAAATATAAACAAAAAATTATTTTTGATAATTTATTCTACTTTTTAAAATAGGTTCATTTTAAAGTGGTCTTACTATACATCACAATGCAGTGCTTACATTTATAAAATCTATTTAAATATTTTGAATTGCACCAAAATAAATTCTTCTTAAAATTACAAGTCTTCGTTATTCTATCATAAAACTAATAGTTATTGCAAAATACACCACACACTTGTATATTGGGCAAGTGTGTATGTATAAAAAATAAAATACACTGTTTAAAATAAAATTAAAATTAATATCTTTGATTTATAATAAAAGAACTTATGGATATATAAGGAGTTTGTGTCTTAAATTGATTTCTATTTAATCTAGAATCAACTACTGTAAGTTTTTATCGATTTTTTATGTTATGTCATAATAATAATATAGTACCCCGTCGCCTGAGTGGCGCATAAGGCATAGGAGGTAAGTTATGTCATATTTTAATGAATTTTTTATATGTTTTCTTTTTATAAAATGTGTCATATGTGCTTTTGTGCGGTTTTTTGGTCGTTTTTTAATCCTTTAGAGTCCTTCTTTGATTTCTCTTTGTCCTAGTGGTCGAACTGGTCTGAAGTTTTTTCGAAGCATTCCTATTGATTCATCAATATCGATTTCTTTTTCATGGGAACGTAGAGTTCTCATTTCTTCCAGCTAAAAAAAAAAAATAATATTAGATATTTGATATTATAGAAAAACTTTGTCTAATTCTACAGTGTAGAGCAGCGTTTCCCAACCCTTTTTCATGGCGGACCGGCAAGCGACCTACAAAAAATTCGCGGACCGGCAAGTTTAGAAAGTAATGTGTATCGCATAAGTTTTATATTTTTTATTGTACTGATTACAAACACAAATTAAAACTCAAATATAACTAGTGAAAAAAGAAACAAATTATTACTTAAGCAATTAACAGATTAGGGGCCGAGTTTTAACAGCACATAAGAATAATTCTGCGGACCGGCAAAAAAATCTCGCGGACCGGCGGTTGGGAAACACTGGTGTTGAGTGTAGTGTTCATATACGTTCATACAAGTTCATATTATTCATTATTTAGCCATGAATTCAAAAAATTAATATTGTCAAAAACACAAAATCTGCAATATTTTTCAAAAACGGAACCTGATCAAAAATTCCTCTTGTATGTTTTCAGGTTTGATTAATGTACATTACCAATAGTTTTTTCAGATTTTTAGTTTAATCCCTTTGGATAAAAGGAGGCTGGACAAAATTTTTTTAGCACATTTTTTGCCAAAATCGTTAAAAAAAATTGCTCCTTAATCTACGTCTTAAGACCTTTCTTTTGATACCACACAATATTTTTTTTTAATATTTTTTTTTATCGGTGACAAAAAATCGACATTTTTCGAAAAACTAATCTGATCAAAAATTCCTGTTTAAATATTCCGGTTCCCATCAATGTTCATTATGGAGATTTTTGACATATACATATTTGGTAAAAATCCAATAAAAAAAAATGATTTTTCAAAAATATTAATTTGCTTGTTAATCAACGCATTAAGAGGTTTCATTTAGTATGCTACTCAATATTTAAAAAACATTTATTTTTTTATTAAATATATAATTGTTTATATTTATCTCTGGATGTGATTTTTGAACTCTCAGTATTTTTCCTATAAATGGGTCAAAGAGTTGTATAAGCATGCCAAATTTCAACTTTCATGTCAGCTGTTTGGCTACAATTTCTACCGTATGGACACATAAGTGACGGGGTAAGGGTTTTTTTGGTGGTCATACCTACAAAACCCTAAAAATGATAAATAAATAATAATATTTAAAAAAAATAAGATACAAAATAACTTAAACCTATTTTTGTTAATAAACACTCATTAAGATCAGATTTTATCCTTGTTTTTTCAATTTAAACCATCATTTGACCACTAAGTTCGTTCAAAGCGTGATTTGTCCAGATTTAAATAATCGATTTTTCGTATTTTTGCTCAATAAAATTTTATTATATTTAAATTCAATGTTTGAGACCTTCAAAACAAGTGGGTCGAAAAATTAGGATCCCAATTTACAAGCAGAATTATGTTTTTTGCAATTATCTCAAAATTGCATTACTACGGCAAATCACGTTTTAAATGTTAGGTACCTCATATTACCGTCCTGATTTTTGCCAATAATATTTTTAATTCACATTTAAATATATTACTTCCGTAACAAACATTTAAAAAACTTAATAAAAAAATAAATGGAATAAACAAATTTGTTTGTAATTTTTTACTTGTTTGTTTTTTAAAATCATTGTCAAAATAACTTGGACATTCCAACCTTCGGGCACAATATGTTTGTACGAAACAATTTAAAATTTTACTATCAAATTACTAAATTATTTTATATTCCATCATCTATAAATATCCCACACTGTTTTCACAGAGACGTAGTCTTGACCACTACCGTACTGTAACTGAATTGGAAGGACTCTTTTAAATGTACCTACACAGCAAAAAAATCATAAGTGTAAAAATTCATTCTCAGTTTGGTAATAAAATTACTGTTAAAATTTTGATTTAAAAAAGTTCACTATTTTAACCAAATTACCGTGTAAATCTTCATTCATTCATATAGTGTTATTTTTATGAAATTATAAAAAACTTTTTCAGTGTTAAAATTAACACTACTTTAACACTATTTATTTTCTAACACTATAATTTAACCAGTAATGAGTGTAAACTCTACATTAAATTTAACCAAAAAATCAGCTGTGGCCACTACAGGACCGACCGCCATCACAAAGTACTTGTATAAAATACATTCTAGCAGCAGAGTAGAAGTAACTTGAGAAACGTTCCATGAATTATGAAAAAATAGATAATTACAAAAAAATTAATTATGGTTAATGTATGGTCCGTAATGACCTAAAACTACTAGCGAAAAATTTGGAAAAAATTTTCATTTTTTTTTTTCGTTTTATCAAAAAATGTCTCAAATAAAAGTTGTTAGTTATTGCTTTTATAGCAACTTTTGTGAAATAATTTTTTTCGAAATATTTTTCTGTTTTGAAATATTCGCAAAAATCTTAAAATCAACACGAGTAAACTCCCATTTCTAGTCAACCGATTATATGACATTATGCCAAAAGCGTAAATATGAAGTTTCATGAAAATCCTTTTAGCCGAATTTACTCTGCACGTGCGCATAGACAGACAGACGGACGGACAAACAGATAGACAGACCGACAGACATCAGGCTATAGTCTATCTCAGAAAGAGCGATAGTAATAAATCTTTTTGTCAGGCAGTTACCAGTGGCGTGCACATTTTAAACACGTTTAAATTGGTTTTGTGTATTTCTATATTACTATTTATCATTTTATTAAACGCACGCCTGTGACCATATTTATCATATCATTAAACTCACGCCTGTGACCATATTTTTCTTCAAAATTTTAGGGTAATTTTTTTATGATCTATTGTGTTTAACCCTAGTTCGTATTCCGGCACACTCGGTTGTTTTTTAACAATATTTCGTTTCGAACTATTCATATTTTGTGTGCCGCTTCTGTATGAAAAAACAATAACTTTTTGCAAATAATAAATTTTATTACTATCGCTCTTTCTGCGATAGACTATAAAAATAGTCAAAACGTTATGTAGGGATCTCAATTCTTGGAGATCCATCGAAATCTCGCTCGAAAAAATCTTATCTCAAAAAAGGTAAGAGATAGAGACTTGAGGTTTAAATTTTTGGAATTCTCACATCTTATTTTGTCTAGAAAAAAATAATGTTTGGTCCGTAATGACCTAAAACTATTAGGGAAAAATTTGATTTTAATGGAATTTAAAAAAAAATCTTATCCCAAAAAAGGTAAGAGATAGAGACTTGAGGTTTAAATTTTTGGAATTCTCACATCTTATTTTGTCTTGAAAAAATTAATGTTTGGTCCGTAATGACCTAAAACTATTAAGGAAAATTTTGATTTTAATGGAATTTAAAAAAAAATCTTATCCCAAAAAAGGTAAGAGATAGAGACTTGAGGTTTAAATTTTTGGAATTCTCACATCTTATTTTGTCTAGAAAAAATTAATGTTTGGTCCGTAATGACCTAAAACTATTAGGGAAAAATTTGATTTTAATGGAATTTAAAAAAAAATCTTATCCCAAAAAAGGTAAGAGATAGAGACTTGAGGTTTAAATTTTTGGAATTCTCACATCTTATTTTGTCTTGAAAAAATTAATGTTTGGTCCGTAATGACCTAAAACTATTAGGGAAAATTTTGATTTTAATGGAATTTAAAAAAAAAATCTTATCCCAAAAAAGGTAAGAGATAGAGACTTGAGGTTTAAATTTTTGGAATTCTCACATCTTATTTTGTCTAGAAAAAATTAATTTTTGGTCCGTAATGACCTAAAACTATTAGGGAAAATTTTGATTTTAATGGAATTTAAAAAAAAATCTTATCCCAAAAAAGGTAAGAGATAGAGACTTGAGGTTTAAATTTTTGGAATTCTCACATCTTATTTTGTCTAGAAAAAATTAATGTTTGGTCCGTAATGACCTAAAACTATTAGGGAAAAATTTGATTTTAATGGAATTTAAAAAAAAATCTTATCCCAAAAAAGGTAAGAGATAGAGACTTGAGGTTTAAATTTTTGGAATTCTCACATCTTATTTTGTCTTGAAAAAATTAATGTTTGGTCCGTAATGACCTAAAACTATTAGGGAAAATTTTGATTTTAATGGAATTTAAAAAAAAAATCTTATCCCAAAAAAGGTAAGAGATAGAGACTTGAGGTTTAAATTTTTGGAATTCTCACATCTTATTTTGTCTAGAAAAAATTAATTTTTGGTCCGTAATGACCTAAAACTATTAGGGAAAATTTTGATTTTAATGGAATTTAAAAAAAAATCTTATCCCAAAAAAGGTAAGAGATAGAGACTTGAGGTTTAAATTTTTGGAATTCTCACATCTTATTTTGTCTAGAAAAAATTAATTTTTGGTCCGTAATGACCTAAAACTATTAGGGAAAATTTTGATTTTAATGGAATTTAAAAAAAAATCTTATCCCAAAAAAGGTAAGAGATAGAGACTTGAGGTTTAAATTTTTGGAATTCTCACATCTTATTTTGTCTAGGAAAAATTAATGTTTGGTCCGTAATGACCTAAAACTATTTTTTTCGTTTTATCAAAAAATGTCTCAAATAAAAGTTGTTAGTTATTGCTTTTGTTCAATAATTTTTTTCGAAATATTTTTTTGTTGCTAAATATTCCCAAAAATCTTAAAATCTCCCTTTTCTAGTCAACCGATATTTACCAAAAGTTGATTAACTCGTGCCATTGATGGCAGAAGCTTAAATATGAAGTTTCATAAAAATCCTTTTAGCCGAATTTGCTCTGCGCGTGTACACAGACAGACGGACGGACAGACAGACAGACATCATGCTAAAAATAGTCAAAACGTTATATAGGGACCTCAATTCGTGGAGATCCATCGAAATCTCGAAATGTCAAAATCGGTATGATCACAATACCTCTATATATATTGGCGGTCGGTAAAAAGAAGTATAAAAATTAACACGAAAAGCTAGGGGCTTTAGGGTATACTAAAAGTTTATTTTTTTAGTGTACCATGAATTCCATTTAACACTACTTTTTTTAGGCCCGGTCTTTCCACCTTCAGATAAAGTTCCAGGTAACTATCTGACAGATAAGGTTATTTATAACTTCATCTGCTGAATAAATGTCAATACCAGTCAGTGAATCCAATACGTCAGTCTCATTATCTGTTAGATAACTATCCGATAGATACATTTGTATAGAAAGAAGGGATGACATTTACTCAGCAGATGAAGTTACAAATAACCTTATCTGTCAGATAGTTACCTGGAACTTTATCTGAAGGTGGAAAAACCGGGCCTTAGAGTGATACTTACTTGTTCAGGAGAGACTTCAATAGCTGATTTAAATATAATCCAAGTGACGCATTCCTTGCAGGGTGGAGTAGTTAGACTCCCCTTATAAGTCCAGTATCTACCATCTTCCGGAACCAGTAGTACCGGATCGAGGGGTGTCTCCATTTCCATTTTGTCTCCTTTATACAATATATTAGAGAAGCACTGGATGACTTTATCTAATTCCGCATTGGGTTCTCCCAACTAAAACAATTAAAACAAATTAAGTGAACTGTCAGAAATATGTCAATAAATATAGGGTATTCCAAACGTTTCAACGGAACTATTCGTCTATGTCCCCCTAGGGGGCGTTATGGGGGGTAAACCATTAGTTTTGCACTCTTCGTGCAGTTTGAATTGATTACGTAGCCTAAACCTTAAGAGATATATTGACATAATGAAGACAAAAAATGTAGATCTAAAAAAAAGAGAGCATATATTATCTGTCTCAATTTGTAATACGAAACTAAGAGGAAAATTTCATTTTTTATGATGTCTATTTAAAATATCATCTTAGGGTGGTACTGCTGAAATGGCACCTTTCAAAACATTTGACAATTCATATTTGACATTAAATTTTATGTCAATTTATTTTTTTAATTGAAAAGTATTTTTATACAACCAAAATAAGAACATAACATCAGAAAATATGCATAAGAGACAACAATTAGATAAATATACAAAAAAACACATATATAACGCTTATGGAAAACTTTTAGAAAAAAATGGAACAAAATTAAAAAGAAGCGAAATTATAGACCTTGTGGCAGATATTTTTTCAGTAAATTTTGGTGTCCTTTTTGTTGTGAAATATAAAATTATTTACCCATTTCAATTTCTTTAGATTTCTGAAGGAGAAGTAAGAAAAATTTTAAATGAAGGTGTAGAAAATTTAAGACCGACGAACATGGGAAGAGGTAATAATAAGAAAACAAATAGAACCACAGACTACATGTTTCGGAAAGATTTGCAGAGAAAAATTTGGGATTTACATTAAAAAAAATTAATATTTTTGTTTAAATATGTTATTAAATTATGCAAAACAAAAATTAGATTTTAAGGGCAGCAGAGCTATGAATACATGGAGTAAATTTGAAATAGGGATTGGGCTAGTCTAAATTTTGCTTGAGGGATGGGAGTCTAAATTTGTTTCCTTATTATTCCCTCTTCACATGTATAATATTATATTATACAGTCTGTTCCAAACGGTTAAGCGGAACTAAATGGGAATTTAGTTCTTTTAGGTTGTCACGAAAAGGGACCTTGCTTGGGTTATTTCATTTTTCACGTTGGGATTTCAAAATTTAAAACTCCAACAATGAAACCATGGAAACGAATGACATATGTCAAAATTAAATATTTTTTTTAAATATTTTAATGACAAAAAAATAAATAAATGGGAAATTTGTATTAAGAATGACACAAAAAATCAAAATATAAAGAAAATTACATTTTAAAATGATATTAACCTTAACCAAAAAATGTTTATTGTATTGCATATATTTAAAAGACTTTAAATTTGTTATAACTTTCTTTTGACAAAAGGGCAAGCAATATTAAATCAGAGAAAAGCACAAAAATTTTGTGTTTAAGTGGAAATGCAATTTTCCCTATGACCGGAAAGCGTGCAGGGGTTTGGTACCATCCCTTTTTTGTTGTCACAGGGTAAAAATTCTCTCCTCCAAAAGGCATGCTGTATGAAATCGGAGACCATGAGCTCCCGGTCTAATTCGTTTCCATGGTTTCATTGTTGTAATTTTAAATTTTGACATTCCAACGTGAAAAATGAAATAACCCAAGCAAGGTCCCTTATCGTGACAACCTAAAAGAACGAAATTCCCATTTAGTTCCGCCTAAGCGTTTGAAACAGACTGTATAATCGTATTTATATGTCAAAATATATTTGATCTAAAGAAATCATTTATTTTTCTGATATTTTTTAAACATATTTTTATTTTTCTCCAGCCTAATATTAGCAGAATAATAGCATATAATTTTGAAATTTATTTATCTTATTGCTACACTGCATATTGGTACTCTTAAATTTATGGCCATTAAATTTATTTATAACTTTGTGGTTTTATAATACGCGAAGTGATTTTGCGATTTATTCGCAACTTGGCGTTAGATTGGAATGTTGAATGTTATTTGTTGTTTCTAATTTAATGATCTGCGTAACATGGTATTACCTTTAGAAATACTCCTATAACACATACACCATCAGGATTGTCAACTGCTTCACTGAAATCAGCATATTTAGTTTTGTTGTAGTGGACAAGATGCAACTGAAAACAACATAACATCAATAAATAGACAAAAAAAAAAGTACTTATACGAGAGTTGCCTTTTATAATTCGGGATTTGAAATCAAAAACAATTATTTATCAACAAAAGTGGCTTGATTGTTTTCCAAAATATTCTCCATGAAGATTTTGCATGCGTTTGAACCAAATTTCGAAACACTTTTTCCACTCCGATTGAGTTAACTCCTAAACATGCATTTTGAACGCTTCTTCAGGTGTCAAAAAACGTTGCCCTCGCAATTTATCCTTGATATGCGGTAATAAAAAAAGTCATTGGGTGCAAATCAGGACTATACGGCGGATAACCCATCAAATCGCCGATTTGAGTGCTCAAAAAGTCACTTTTTTGAGACGATTTGTGAGAGCTCGCATTGTCGCATTATTTAAGGGGTTTTGAATTTTCAAAAAAATGACAATTTTTCTGATTTTTTTTTTATTAAATGTATGCATGTGATTTATTTCAACTTTTGGGACATAAAAGTACATAGTCTGAAGAAGTTGTAAAAAAAATTTCATGAAAAAAAAAAATGAAAATTGGGCCATTGGCACCTAATTTTCCAAAATCGATGATTTTTCACCGTAGGCAGAATATCTTGAAACGAAAACCAAACCGATTATCCGAGTTTTTTTGATTGGTAAGTTTGATGTGTATAATTTTGCAGTGTTTTGTTAAATCTTCATCAGTCCAATCTTTCAATTTGCTTATGTCGTGAATGAGCTTAAAATCATCGTTATGAGTATTTAGAATAAGAATTACCAAGTAACCATGTATTAAACAAGTTAATATTTTAAGCATTATAAATATTTTAATTTGTATTTTCTTTGGAATGGCGCCCCTATGATCAGGCGCCTTTGTGCTGGTCACAACCTTTCCCCCCTCACGCGGCGGCCCTGTCTGAACGAACTGCTAAAATTTAAAATGTTGTTTACCTCTCCAGCGTATGGTTTTCCGTTGACTGTATGTTCTGAACCTTCTTCATCAGTTTCACCCCAATGACAGTGGACTTGTTTTAAGACAAATCTATGCTCGAGTGGTCCTCCTACCAGCTCTGAAATAGTATATTTCTATACCTTATGTCTTTATTTTTCATATAATTATCAATTTATTGATTTGTTTATTTATTTTCGTACCTGATTGTGTACCAGAAGCATCGACTCTCCAGCCATGACCAGTGTTAGATAGCAACCGAGTTTCATCAGGGTTATATTCCCAACGAAGTTTTCTGCTGAAGCATAAAATTTTCAGTTTATCCTTTTCGATGTCTACAGGAGACTGCTTCTCTCCAGCCGCTTCTGGACAAGATTTGTACCATTGTTCTGGACCTGCAAAAATATTCAAAAATTAATTTTTATTTTAACATGCTAATAAATACAAGGTGTCTCAAAAGAAATTTTATATTTAATGGATCGATTAAAAAAAAAGTAAGCCGTATATAGAAAAAATGTTTATTAATTATTAAAATACACTTTTTGGGGATTTATTTCTTAAAAATAATATCGTCTAAATGTAGACCCTCGCGTTCTCGGCACTCATTTAATCGAACATTAAAATTACTTATGACGTCTCGGCAGGTGGACTCAGGGATGGCTGCCATTTCGTGACGGATATTTTCTTTCAAATGCGCCAGTGAAGTCGGTTTATTGACGTAAACTTTAGATTTAAGATAACCCCATAGGAAAAAGTCCATAGGGGTTAAATCTGGACTGCGTGGAGGCCAATTTATGTCACCTCTCCGGGAGATCAATTTGCCTGAGAAAATTTCACGAACACGTGGCAGAGACATATTGGACGTGTGTGAAGTTGCTCCGTCCTGTTGGAACCATGTTCTTTGGTTATAACCAGGAAAGTTTTGCAGTTCAGGTACCAAGAAGTTGTCTAACATCTCCACATAACGCTCTGAATTCACTGTAACTGCACGCCCCCTTTCGTCTTCAAAAAAGTAAGGGCCGATAATTCCTCGCGCCGACATCGCAGCCCATACGGTCACTTTAGGCGAAGGTAGGGGTTTCTGATGTTTACGTTTCGGATTCGTTGCACTCCAGTAGCGGCAGTTCTGCTTATTTACGTGGCCATTAAGATGAAAATGAGCTTCATCCGAAAACAAAATGTTGGTAAACGTTGAAAATCGCTCAATCACCTGATTTACGAAATTAAGCCTCTGACTGGCATCTTGGGGCTTTAATTCTTGCACTAATTGAATTTTGTAGGGGTGCAGCTTTAGGTCTTTGTGCATAATGCGATTATTTTTAAACTATATAGGTCAATATACCATTATTATTTTCCTGAATTAAATAAATAAAAAAATCTGGACTTCTTCGCACTAATTTTGATTTTGTTAATTAAAATTTTAAAAATATCAGCAGTTCCCAAGAGAAACTGAAATGTGCTGTTTCAAATTTTGCCATAAATTTTATCTCTGACCTTAACTTAATTTATTCTATTTATTTTATAAATATTTCGCATGCAGTTTGGGTTCAGATAAACATCTATAGAATTGCATATGAGTGCATTTTCATAATTATTAATATGATAAACACAAATACCATAAAATAACAGTCGTGGGTGCTGAATGCTTAAAATATTTCTGTCTGCATCGAAAATAACGTCTAGCGCATATTATAACAAATTGTTTAGTTCCGCTTAATTAACTATAATATACGCTTATTCAACTTGACTATTTAAATTACCCTGTTATTACCCATATTAACCAATTGTCACTTAAATCTCAACTGTTTAAAACAACGTTAAAATAATTATATGTAAACAATACGTATATTCAATATTTTTAAGTTTTAAAACAAATAATGATATTGTTTTGGAAAATAATGATCCGTCCTTTAGTAAAATAATAGACTATATTAATGTGTCGTCACATACATGTGCTGCCATCTGAGAACTGAGTCTTTTGGAAGTTTTTGACTGGTTTAAAATAATGTGACATTACTTTTGTTACCTTAATTTTATGAATATCTTCAATTTTGGAGCAAAAAATATGTATTTTTGATAAATATATACTAATATATACAGTCCAAATACTTTATATTATAGAATAATGATTTTATAAATATATAAAAAAGGATTCGAAGACCTTGCTGCGAGACCGATAGAAAAGAGAAGAAGAGGACGACCATTCAAAATCTGGAAGTACTAACTAATACCCTTTTCACACTAGATCTTTAAGATCGGATGTTAAAGTAAATGTATCTTTAAACGCTAATGTGAAACCGTATGGCCTCGGTTAAATACAAGCGATGTTTAAGACAGAGATCTGCGTCTTAAACTTCGTCCGCATTGCCTTAATTTCTATTATAAAAAAATACTCCTTGAATTTGTGTTGTCAACATTTTATATTATCATAAACAAGAATACTGTATTATATCGACATTATAAGAAGTTTATACTTATTGTTATAATAAAATTATTTATTTTAATAATGTGTTTAATAAAATACAGAGCTACAATAATTGAGATAAAATGTATCGACTTACATGTTAATACAGGTGTAATATATTCTTTATTGTAGTATCTTTATTGTAGAATGAAATGAAATATCCTTATTTGTTTATAAGAATTCAAAATGTGCGTCTGCGCAGACAGTACAAAACTGGTAATTTCATGACGGTAACTTAAGGACAAAATTACTGTAGCTGATGACAGCACCAGAGATTTAAACATCAAGTGTGAAAGCATACCGATGTTAAACATCGGTGAACTTTAAGTTCACTCGTCTTAAAGTTCTAGTGTGAAAAGGGTATAAAGCAAGCGACATAGAGACAGACCGTTGAGAGAGTGCTTCATGTTGCCCCACTTGTATATAGAGACTCTTAATGAAGATAGATTGATATAATAAATATAGTCACATGAATATAATTCAACAAATCATTCAGTCTGAATAAGTTTGAATAAGCAGACTATTAAAGAGGTCAAATTGTTTTAGAGGAGATATAGCCACATGATTTTTAAAATTAATAATATGTGAGCTTGCTAAGCTGAACTTTGAGAGAGATCTTAAGTCGTTCTTTTTAACTTAAAACCAGTCTTATTTATTTTATAGGTCTAAAATTATGATTATGTTAAAAAAAAATCTAATATGAAAGAGAATAAAATTTTAAACATGGTATATTTTCAAAATTAAAATTGGGAACAAATTTCATCCCCTTGAAGATTTTTTTAGTTCCTTTTAAATTAACATATTAAGGAATTATAAATTAGGAAAGGTCCAGTGGTGTCGCTAGCAGAGGGTTTGGAGCCGCCCTAAATTGCTTTGGCCCCCAGTTGATTCCCCTAGATTTTTTTTTGTTATCATTTGTGTTATAGAGGTGATGACCTTTTTACCGAGCGCCAACATATATAAGGGAGGTATTGTGATCATACCGATTTTGACATTTCGAGATTTCGATGGATCTCCACGAATTGAGGTCCCTGTTTGTCTGTCTGTCTGTCCGTCCGTCCGTCTGTCTGTCTGCGTACACGTGCAGAGCAAATTCGGCTGAAATAATTTTTATGGAATTTCATATTTAAGCTTCTGCCATCAATGGCACAAGTTGATCAACTTTTGGTAAAAATCGGTTCACTAAAAATGGGAGCTTACTCGTGTCGATTTTAAGATTTTTGTGAATATTTCACAACACAAAAATATTTCGAAAAAATTTATTGAACAAAAGTTGCTATAAAAGCAACTAATAACTTTTATTTGAGACGTATTTTGATAAAACAAAAAATTTCGAATAATTTCTGTAAAATTTTTCGAAATATTTTCCAAGTCTCAATTTTTCCATACTTATATGTAACGTTTCCATGGTCATGATAAATAATATCTCTGTTAGAAAATATTAGGCCAAGTTATTTCTACTCTGCTGCTAGAATGTATTTTATATAAGTACTTTACGATGGCGGTCGGTCCTGTGGTAGCCGTTAAATTATGGCTAATAATGTTATGGATTTTTTGTACTACAAGCTAGTGCGTGTATTTTTTTGAAATTAAAAATATAATATATTTTTTTAATACAGTCTGTTCCAAACGGTTAAGCGGAACTAAATGGGAATTTAGTTCTTTTAGGTTGTCACGAGAAGGGACCTTGCTTGGGATATTTTATTTTTCACGTTGGGATGTCAAAATTTAAAATTCCAACAATGAAACCATGGAAACGAATGACATATGTCATAATTAAATATTTTTTTTAGATATTTTAATGACAAAAAAATAAATAAATGGGAAATTTGTATTAAGAATGACACAAAAAATCAAAATATAAAGAAAATGACATTTTAAAATGATATTAACCTTAACCAAAAAATGTTTATTGTAAGTATGATTTACAAAGATTAAACAAAACGGCCGAAAGACACGATTTAAACGATGAAAGTAACTAGATTGCAAAATCTAGTTTCGCTTAAGCGTTTGGAACAGACTGTAGTTGCGAACTGAGTTACCACACCACACCACACTACACTCTACACTGTAAAATATTTCTTATTAATCTAATGAAGACTTGAATACGAAGCAAATGCAGAAATAAACGCTGGAATATTTGGCAAATTATTTAAATTTTGTTTCAAAAAAAAAAAAAAAAATGGAAGCTCTTAGTCCTCAAATAACGAATAAAAGTGATTATCAAAAAACTGTTGATTTTGATGTGATAAATATACCTAGACATCTAGTATTATGTTGGTTTCTTACACCTATTAAATACCTGCAAAACCCTGAAATGTTTGAAAATTCACACTTCACAAAAATGGAGGGAAAGTTAATATTAAATCCAATTTTCGCAAGATGATTCTGTTGTACACCTCGATACATGTGTAGCGCTTATAAATTCAAAAATGTTGTTAATATTTACTCGCATTATAATTAAAAAAAAACGTATTGTGCTTAAATTAACCTTGTTCCTGCAAATTGATGGATAAGTACTACTGTCGTCAGTCATATTTCCTTTGGTCACAACGCCGCCACCGGTAATGTCACTTTTCAATAGCTAAGCGGGGTGAAATGAATATGCTCGCTATAAAGATCTTTATCCCCTTATCCGTCTATATTTGCTACCTCGTTAAAATTATCAGAAATATTTTTCGTAACTTTGTCGTAAAATTTTATGTGAATATATTTTAAAATATGACATTTGCACTTTGGGTTATCACGTTATCATTTTGAAAAATATTGCAGTTATTGATTTATTGATCTGTTTTGCTATTTACAGAACAAAATATAATTTTTAATTGATAAAATGTCACTTACCCAAGATACTGTTCTCAGTTATAGATTCTGAACTCATTTTCACTACTAAAGAATATTACAGGCGTATAGGTATTATTTTTATATATTTTTTATAGAATACAACTTGCCAAGTTTTTAAGAATACTAAACTGTAACATAAATAATACTTGGCGCCTTTATATTGTAAAATTTTAATAAAAGGTGCAAATTTATCAGCAAATATGATAATGACAACTTTATCATATATTTTATATAGTGAATGAATATTTAAATCTTGCTAATTATTTTTATTGATGCTAATTTTTGGTAAACTATTACACTTAGATCTTGCAGGTCTTTGTTATTCTTATTATTGTATTGTTTAGTCTTAAATCTAATAGGTTTTTGTATATCTGTTAAGAATGTATTGACAAAAAATTGATGTGAAGTGTGAATATTCACACATTTCAGGGTTTCGCAGGTATATAATAAGTGAAGGCGGTATGCTGAGTGTGTAGGACAAATTTTACTTTGTAGTAATCACGGCAAAATGAACGATATTTTTAAAATAATTTATCGTCTGTTAATCATATAATAAGACAGGTTATACAGACAGAAATATACACCACAGGACCGACCGCCATCGTAAAGTACTTATATAAAATACATTCTAGCAGCAAAGTAGAAATAACTTGGCTTAATATTTTCTAACAGAGATATTATTTATCATGGCCATGGAAACGTTACATATAAGTATGAAAAATTGAGACTGAAAAAATTTCGAATAATTTCTGTAAAATTTTTCGAAATTTTTCGTTTTATCAAAAAACGTCTCAAATAAAAGTTATTAGTTATTGCTTTTATAGTAACTTTTGTTCAATAATTTTTTTCGAAATATTTTTCTGTTGTGAAATATTCACAAAAATCTTAAAATCGACACGAGTAAACTCCCATTTTTAGTCAACCGATTTTTACCAAAAGTTGATCAACTCGTGCCATTGATGGCAGAAGCTTAAATATGAAGTTTCATAAAAATCCTTTCAGCCGAATTTGCTCTACACATGTACACAGACGGACAGACAGACAGACAGACGGACTTTTAATTCATGGTTAAATTATGGCTAATAATGTTATGGATTTTTTGTATTTATAGCTAAGATAGTGTGTGAATTTTTTTTTGGAATTAAAAATATTAAAAAAATAATATATTTTTTTAATAGTTGTGAATTGAGCTACTCACACCACACCACACTACACTCTACACTGTAAAATATTTCTTATTAATTTAATGAAGACTTGAAGAGGAAGTAAATGCAGAAAAAACGCTGGGATATTTGGTAATTTATGTAAATTTTGTTTAAAAAAATTAAATGGAAGCTCTTAGTTCTCAAATAACTAATTCAAGTGATTATCAAAAAAACTGTTGATTTTGATGTGATAAATATACCTAGACATCCAGTATTATGCTGGTTTCTTACACTTATTAAATACGTACAAAACCCTGAAATGTGTGAAAATTTACACTTCACTTAAATTTTTTCTAAAAAATTTAAAACTTGGGATAATATTTTTAATGGATTCTTTTTATTTTATTACTTGGCTGTAGTAGCGCGGGGCCCTTACAGACCACCAGCCTAAGGGTGGCTCTGCTAGCCACAACTGATTTTTCTATTTTAAATTCCACTTTCTTCTTGTCTTTTATATCTTTTTTTCATTTTCTTTAACATAGTAGTTATGATAATATTAGGAACATAGTTATGAAAACAATCTTGGCAAAGTGGATGTTTTGAGATTTGTATATGCACGTGTAACACATAAATACATAATCAATGTTCCGAACATAAAGTAACTTACATAAAGTGTCTGAAGGAATTTGTACGCAAAACACTAGAAATATACTACGTAGGCTTTATACACTGTTAACTCGAGTATGTAAATGTTGTATTACCGCCTTACTAAATACACTATTCAAAATATACAACACGAATTTTCAATTGAATATTTTTCAAAATTAATTATCAATATAACGGATACATTGAATTTGATGCATATAGTTCTATACATTTACTACATTGTATCAAACTCTATCAACTATAGTACGCCCCGTATTTATGTATAACTCCGAAACATCCATTGCTTGTGACAGAATAAAGTATATCAGATGGTGTACTGTACATACATCGTCAAATTCAGAGGGTATACGGTCTCGTATAACCTCATAAAGCGCATCGAAATTTTAAAAAGCATGGGGTATAGGGAAGACTCGTCCTTATTGGCACCCATGGTATGCTGGGTGCATCCCGACGATATCTATCGAACTATAGGGGAAAAATTTTAAGATCGTACCGCCACGCGGATTTTTTTGAAACCATTCTAAATCAGATACCACTTGACATTTACTAGTAAATAATAGCGAAAAGTGTATCAAAAAACGACAAAAAATAAATAATTGTTTGGGATTTTCTGATTTTGTGAAGTGACATTACTTGTAAACATCTAAAATACTACATTTTGTGATCTGGTTTTAAGTTATGGCGGTTTTCCATTGTCGATTATTTTAACTATATTGGGGGAAATAATAATTCCCGTGTTGTTTACCAAGGGGTAGAAATCTACAATGCTGGGCATATAATATTGTGTGGAGTCACTGAAAAAAACAGAGAGTTCATAAAGATTTATGCATTATGCCTACAAACTTGTGCATTACAAACCCACACACAATAACAGGAATTTTCAAGATATGCGATAATAAATACAAAATTGAAAATATTTTTTGTAGTCACTATCATTAAAATGTAATGAGCAAACTTTGATATAAGGGCTCACTTTTTTTCCAATTTTTAAATTGTTTATCTAAACATCGCGTCGATTCCTAACCTCTTGCTTTCCCAATTTTGTTTCGAACCGTGCGGTGTCTGATATTAGTGGAAACAAATGAAACGATATTTCCGGGTTTCTTCTTTGCAATGAATTGCACATAGGCACACAACAATATGTATTATACATTTTTCAATGATTATAATAAAACTTTAAAAACAAACTTTATACAAAACCAATACACAAAACGAAATGTTATCTGATGTACACAAGTTCATGAAACGCTCACCAGATGGTAGGGTGCTTAGCTGCAAATCCCTATACTTCGAACAGCGCAATAATTTTAGAAATACGAGGGCATATTGAAAACTAATGCCTCCATGGCCATAACTTTTATAATGACGGGCCAGACCGTGTCAAAAGTGGTTTGCCATTTACCTTAAGTATCTATACATAAGTCCTCCTAGCGGAGATTCTCAGCAACATCGCGTTTGCGCATGACAGTTCTAAACATGGCGGCCGGCATGGATGTGCGGTTAAAACAACGAGCTGTCATTGAATTTCTTGCAGAGGGTGTAGCGCCCATTGATATCTATCGAAGGTTAAGTGCCGTCTTTTATAATAATATCACAAGTTTTTCACTTATTTAATCACCTTCCGCCTACCTCTAACAATTTTTTATAAAGAACTTGAACGTTAAATCAAATATTTGCAAAAGCATTGTTATCACGATGAGAAAAGATATCTGTCAATTATACCTGTCACTTCGTAACAAATAAAAAGTTATTTCCAATAAATTTCGTAGGCAAACAGTTTTATGTTTTCATCTTAGAATTTTTATTACAAAAACTATCATAAAATACTTATTGCATAATTCTAAATTAGAAATTAAAATATAACAATTATTTATTAAAATATGTATCGCATGTGCAACAAAAATATGATCTATTATAAGATAATTATTTACATACCCTGGATAACGCCTAAATACGAATTTAAAGCGCTAATCGAAATAACAAGAAAGATATACAAGATATAAGAAAGCGTTTATAAGAATGAAGGGTATTATAACAAATTGATGTCTTAAGAGGATAAGAATCCATTCTGACAACCACAGTAGGTCGGGTTCGGGTACAGGAACGTACGACCATGTGGCACAACTAGGAGGGAACTTCATGAACGTAAGTAACCGAAATAAACTTTTTTTTTTCGCTGGTGGCATAGACCAACCAGCACATTTTATAAAAAAAAACGACAAAAAAATGGGACTGTCTTAATGTTGTATTTTAAAGGCTGATATAAAATTATTTAACCGTTTTATTTGGAAACTATAAGTAATGGAAGGTAATACAATGTCTATATAAATATTTTTTGTAGGTAATTAAACAGGTTGTAACAAATAAATAATGCCCGTTTGAACAAAGACTAATATATCACATATTAAGTACGTAAATATTGATACAAATTATTAAAAACTTAACTCATTATTAAAATAAAAAAATTTCATTATTTTCGAAAAAGATCGAAATTTGGCAATTTCATCATTAACTGTCCAAAGACGACTGAGGATCTAAGGGCTTGTATCCAGAAGACCTGTAACTTGCCAGGCTTTTCTCGCAAATTATCGAGTTGGAAGTATGCGTTTCGCTCGTGAGTATTTGAACTGACTGGACGCAAACTATAGCAGTATATTGGGTAGAAATGAGTAACGGTTGAGTTTAATTCTCCAGATGGACAAGAATGAGTGTTCGGAAGGCCTAGTAATCTCGGGACTTTATTGGAAAGAAGAGCGCAAAGTCATCTACCGACCAGTCCTTCAACAATACAACTAAGTGATTTCTTAGAAATAAAATAAAGTTATCGATTAATAATAAATTAATCGATTAATTATTAATTAATCGAAACCAAAAATATCATATGATTAATCGATTAACTGAAACAAAATAATCGATTATTTCAATAATTCGATTAATCGTTGCCATCTGTAGGTAGTACACATAATAAAATAGAACATAAGGCATACTAGGAAGAACATTTTTAGAAAACTTACCGTTATAATCGGCGTATCCCCACGACATGTTGAATTAATTCTTCTGATAAAAAACCTGTAAAAAATATTTAATTAATGTTTAAGTCATATTATAAAATAATATTTTAGAATTAGTGTATACATCATATTATTTCCTATCTTCATTGGAAAATTTGAGACTAATATAGGGTGACCATTTTCTTAAGAAGGCAATGCGGGACGGAGCAAAAAAAGGTCGTCACTTCCCAAATATAAGTGAAGAGCAAAAAAAAGGTCCTCACCTCCCAAATCCAAGTGAAGAGTAAAAAAAAGGTCCTCACCTCCCAAATCCAAGTGAAGAGCAAAAAGAAAATAGGTCCTCTCTTCCCAAATCCAAGTGAAGAGCAAAAAAAAGGTCCTCACCTCTCAAATCCAAGTGAAGAGCAAAAAGAAAAAAAGGTCCTCACTTCCCAAATCCAAGTGAAGAGCAAAAAAAAGGTCCCCACCTCCCAAATCTAAGTGAAGAGCAAAACAAAAGGTCCTCATTTCCTCAAATACAAGTTACAATGCGGGACAAAATGTTAGAATGCGGGACTTTTGCGGGACGCATCTTAATGCGGGACACCCAATCAAAATGCGGGACAGTCCCGCAAAAAGCGGGACGAATGGTCACCCTAGACTAATATAAATGAACGAATCAAATTACTGAGATAGAATATTATGAATGACATATTTCTCATTTCTTTGTTTTGAAACACGATGATCAGACGCTTGGCAAGACTATAATGCGCCCCATACTCCCAATGTATGGCTTCGAAACATGACATTGGAAAAACTTCGAAACTTAGATCTTCCAAGCACCAAATAGCACAGGAAAAGTTAGAGTGGATAGGACATGTAATTAGGAATTTTTGATCCGATTGTGTTTTTGAAAATATTGCAGTTTTTGTATTTTTGACAAAAACATTTTTTTTTTTTTTTTAATTCATGGCTAAATTATGACTAATAATGTTATGGATTTTTTGTATTTATGGCTTAGATAGTGAGTGTCTTTTTTTGAAATTAAAAATATAATATATATTTTTTTTTAATGGTGTGGAGTTTTGAACACTGCACTACACTGAACACTGTAGAGTGCAGTTTGTAGTAGTGTTCAGTTATTTTATTATACGTTGTGATTCAATCTTTTGTTTTTAAAATATCAAAGAGGAAAAATCATTTATAGTAATTACATATTACAAATCAAATAACATATTGTTAATAGTGAGAAATATGGTGGAAAAAAAATGATGTGAAGTGAGAATTTTCACACATTTCAGGGTTTCGCAGGTATTTAGTAATTGAATGATGATTATTTAGGATGCGAAAACAAATTTTATGTCAAAATATTTTTTATGAATTTTAATTCGAATGCCTAATAGCATTATTTAAGTTTCTAAATATGTGCAGTATTTTTTTATATAGCAAGGTTCATTAAGATTTTGAAAATGGCGCCTATGGCTTCCATTGGTTGCTTAAATCATCCCCACTCTCTGATTTCGTATACATTCAAACATAGAATTAAATTATAATTTCAACACTTCACACTGGTTATTAAATTTACGCTTTTAAAAATTAAATGCAACATATACCAAAATATAACTAGAGTTTTGACAAAATAATTTAAACAAAATAAAAATGCAAAAAAAAACAGAAAAATTAAAATTGACAGGAATCGAACTCTAGTTTGTAAATTACAAAGAAAGGACGAAACGTACTACGCTACAAGCGCTTACTTATCTACTGTGTTACATAGCGAATTAAATATTTAATATATTTTAGTTAAAAACACAAAAAATGCGTTATTTTCTGAAAACATAATCTGATCAAAAATTCCTGTTGTACTATTCCGGTTCACACCAATGTATATTACTTTTTCAGATTTTTAGTTTAAACCATCTGGGCTACAGGGTGTGGGACAAAAAATTTTTTGCACAATTTTGGCAAAAATCGCGTCCAAATAATTTATTTTGCAAAAATAAAATTTTTATCGTTAATCCACTTACGCTTTCATTTGATACCCTACTCAGAATTTAAAAAAATATTTTTTTTTTCGATGAGCACATATGTATTTATATTTTTAGGGGGATATGTTTTTTAGATGTTTTAGTATTTTTCCTATGTGCGGGTCAAAGAATTGTATAAGCATGCCAAATTTCAACTCTCTAGGTTTAGCAGTTTGGCTACAATTTTTACCGAACAGACAGACAAACGACAAAATGACGGTATAAGGGTTTTTTGGTCATACCTACAAAACCCTAAAAATGAAGCCATTTATCAATATATTTCTTATTAATCTAATGAAGACTTGGATCCGAAGCAAATGCAGCAAAAAACGCTGGAATTTTTGACAAATTATTTAAATTTTGTTTAAAAAAATTAAATGGAAGTTCTTAGTAGTCAAATAACGAATAATTTTTTTTATTAAATTATTAATTAATCACATCAAATGATTTTGATATGATTATAGAACAAATATTGCTATACATCCAGTATTATGTTGGCTTCTTACACTTATTAAATACCTACAAAACATGGGTGAAAATTCACACTTCACATCATTTTTTTTTTATCAATTTATAATTTTTAATAATTTTCACGTCACTAAAAAATACCACTTATTTTTACTACACATTTAAAATCTGGTCACATATCCGCGTAAATCTTATGTATTTTCTAGTTAATTAATAACAAAATAGAAATGGTTAAGTAATGTTAAGTACCGTGAAGAAGTTGACAGAACTAATCGCGGAGGACGTCCTTTATCAGCTCCAAGAGAACATTGTGTAGTAGACTCCCACCGAGTGTACTGACAGCTCGAAGGTGGGAGTCGACTTATATACAGGACATTAGGATGTCCACTCAATACAGTGACGAATTAGGATAATTTCAATACAAGAAAAAAATTGATTTCAATCAAGGTAAAATTACATTAAAGAATAGGACAAAAAATTAGTGTGAAGTACAAATTTTCGCGCATTTCATGGTTTCTAGCGGAGTATTTTCCATAGGGGGGACCGAAAACAAATAATTTTAGGGCTTTAAACAATTTCCCAATCATAAAATCCCGCAAAACATTGTCAGAAAAACATCTCCTACGTAGAATAAGTTTATATTGTTTTGTGACAGTGTCGTAATAGGAGATAAGCATGATTTTTTTACCGACCGTCAACATATATAAGGGAGGTATTGTGATCATACCGATTTTGACATTTCGAGATTTCGATGGATCTCCACCCTTTATAATATTGCCCTTTTAAAAAATCTCCATACGCCACTGTTTTTCATTACTTAGAATACAATAAAGTGTAAAGTCTGTAAATTTAAAATTTAAATACGCGCATTATTATTAAAAACCTTGTTTTGTCTAGAAAAAATTAATGTTTGGTCCGTAATGACCTAAAACTATTGAAAATTTTGATTTTTTTGTAATTTTAATAATTCATATCTCAAAAAAGATAAGAAATAGAGACTTGAGGTTTGAATTTCTGGAATTCTCACAACTTGTTTTGTCTAGAAAAATATAATGTTTGGTCCGTAATGACCTAAAACTATTAGGGAAAATTTTGATTTTTTTTTGAATTATATCTCATAAAAGGTAAGAAATAGAGACTTGAGGTTTGAATTTTTGGAATTCTCACACCTTGTTTTGTCTAGAAAAAATTAATGTTTGGTCCGTAATGACCTAAAACTATTAGGGAAAATTTTGATTTTAATAGAATTAAAAAAAAATCTTATCTCAAAAAAGGTAATAGATAGAGACTTGAGGTTTAAATTTTTGGAATTCTCATATCTTATTTTGTCTAGAAAAAATTAATGTTTGGTCCGTAATGACCTAAAACTATTAGGGAAAATTTTGATTTTAATGGAATTAAAAATAATCTTATCTCAAAAAAGGTAAGAGATAGAGACTTGAGGTTTAAATTTTTGGAATTTTCACATCTTATTTTGTCTAGAAAAAATTAATGTTTGGTCCGTAATGACCTAAAACTATTAGGGAAAATTTTGATTTTAATAGAATTAAAAAAAATCTTATCTCAAAAAAGGTAAGAGATAGAGACTTGAGGTTTAAATTTTTGGAATTCTCATATCTTATTTTGTCTAGAAAAAATTAATGTTTGGTCCGTAATGACCTAAAACTATTAGGGAAAATTTTGATTTTAATGGAATTAAAAAAAAATCTTATCTCAAAAAAGGTAAGAGATAGAGACTTGAGGTTTAAATTTTTGGAATTTTCACATCTTATTTTGTCTAGAAAAAATTAATGTTTGGTCCGTAATGACCTAAAACTATTAGGGAAAATTTTGATTTTAATGGAATTAAAAATAATCTTATCTCAAAAAAGGTAAGAGATAGAGACTTGAGGTTTAAATTTTTGGAATTTTCACATCTTATTTTGTCTAGAAAAAATTAATGTTTGGTCCGTAATGACCTAAAACTATTAGGGAAAAATTTGGAAAAAGTTTTCAATTTTTTTTTTGTTTTTATCAAAAAATGTCTGAAATAAAATTTGTTAGTTATTGCTTTTATAGCAACTTTTGTTCAATAATTTTTTTCTAAATATTTTTCTGTTGTGAAATATTCGCAAAAATCTTAAAAGCGACTCGAGTAAACTCCCATTTTTAGTCAACCGATTTGTACCAAAAGTTGATCAACTCGTGCCATTAATGGCAGAAGCTTAAATATGAAGTTTCATAAAAATCCTTTCAGCCGAATTTGCTCTGCACGTGTACACAGACAGACAGACAGACAGACAGACGGACGGACGGACAGACAGACAGACCGACAGACATCATGCTAAAAATAGTCAAAACGTTATGTAGGGACCTCAATTCGTGGAGATCCATCGAAATCTCGAAATGTCAATATCGGTATGATCACAATACCTCCCTTATATATGTATGCTGGCGGTCGGTAAAAAGAAAGACGTCGACCCGAGTGAAATAATGACAAAAAAAAAATAAATTGGATCAAAGTGAGAAAAAAGAAAATAAGCTGGGTCGGAGTGATGACGAAAAGAAGGAAAACGGATAAAAATAATGTCAAAAAGAAAATTAATACGGATTGAAGTGATTAAAAAAGAAAATAGCTACGCAGGCCAAGTAAATGCACTCACGAGCCGTAGTTTGGCCATGCCTTATTTAAGCGTTTGATAAAAAAAATGCTGTTACCTGTTTAAAAGTTTTAGAAGTTCACTGCAATAGTTTGAAATAAACTGTATTTGATTTCTCTTTGACATTTCGTTTTATATCTTCTCAATATCAATAAGATCAAGATGTCCCCTAGATAACAATATTTACCATCTATTTACCCGAGGAGACGACAAATTGATATTATAGTTAAATATTAAAACATACCGTTTGGATACAGTATTTAACTAAACAAGGAATAATTAAATTAATTGTTTCGATTTGTATTTAATTGATATTATATTTGTTAAAGACATTTCTAAGAAATCTCTTACGTACCAAAGTTTGTAGAAAAAATCAATTGTGACCACCACAGGACCGACCACCATCACAATGTACTTGTTTAATTTGTGCTGCTTTTTCGAAAAATGTCTCAAATAAAAGTTATTAGTTATTGCTTTTATAGCAACTTTTGTTAAATAAATTTTTTTGAAATATTTCTCTGTTGTGAAATATTCGTAAAAATTTTAAAACCGACACGAGTAAACTCCTATTTCTAGTTAACCGATTTTTACCAAAAGTTGATCAACTCGTGCCATCGATGTCAACAGCTTAAATATGAAGTTTCATAAAAATCCTTCTAGCCGAATTTGCTCTACACGTATACACAAACCGACAGACAGACAGACATCATGCTAAAAATAGTCAAAACGTTATGTAGGGACCTTAATTCGTGGAGATCCATCGAAACTTCGAAATGTCAAAATCGGTATGATCACAATACCTTCCTTATATATGGTCGGTAAAAAGAATTGTAATTATGAAAAACTATTCTTAAAATTCTTCACTTTAAAATTTTACACCTATTTTTGCAATTTTCATAACAATATGCCAAATATTTTTGCTTTAAAATTTTCCGTGTCAGTTCTGAATAATTTATGTCTATGATCATGTAATTGAATTATTTTTGAATTGGCTTGGGGCCATTTTCAACAAACATCATAATTTTGGCATTTCTGTTTTTGTCTGTCAGTAGGAGTACATCGCAAAATAAGGAAAGATCAGCTAATGGATGATAGCTGTAAAACAGGTTTAGTAACCTAATATTTTAAAACGGTTTTCTTATACCAGTTTAAAAGATTTCTGTCAACTTTTTTGAAAAACCGTTTTAGTGAATTATATTTTAAGGATTTTGTTGGTATGATCCCCTTAGCGTATAAACCCTTATAGCGTCATGTGTCATGTGTCTGTCTGTCTGTCTGATCAAAATTTTAAGTTATTGTTCTCTCATATATCATTGATGAACTGAGCTAAATAAATTATTATTATTACTGTACGATAGAAATTGTAGCCAAACGACTGAACAAAGAAAGTTGAAATTTGGCATACTTGTACGTACAACTATTTGACCTAAATGTACGAAAAATATAGAAAATTAACAAAAAAACAAAATGTTTTTATGTTATTTAAATGTTTTTACTTGCCCGACCTTAATATATAAGGGGCAAGTATTGTAATCGCGAAAATTTTCGATGTCGAGATTTTGACTGATGACCACGTTTCATGGTCCAGGGAATCCAAAAAAACTATTATAGTACCGTCCGTATGTGTGTGTGTCTGTGTGTCTGTGTGTATACACGTTAACTCAAAAACGGTTTAACTTAAAGAGTTCGTTCGTTCTGGTATAAAAAAATTCTTCTAATAATTGGGAAGAACCCTATTGTTTTTTATTAAAATCCGAAACCGGAAACGGAAGCTATTAAACATTAAAATTTAAAAAAATTCGTAACTAGTAAACCAAGCTTTGGACAAAAAATTGTATAGGACATAATTTGATGTATTTTTGAAGATTTACCTAAATCTTTTTTTAAATTAAAAAAAAAAAATTATGTATTTTTTTTTTTATTATTATTTTTTTTTTATGTGAGGGCAAGTCTAGCGGAGGTCTTCCTTCGCCACTGGTTTTAAATGTTGAGTTGGGTAATAAATGAAATCTCTTAAAATGTGGATAAGCAAATTTTTATTTTTTAAAAATCGATTTTTTTTAGAAATTTCGCCAAAAATATGTCGAAAAACTTTCCTCTTTGTCCTCCTATTGTCCTCCTTGTCACCCTATTTCCCAGAGGGGTTGATCTAGAAAATCTGAAAAAACTGGAATAATTCAACAGGAATTTTTAAGCAGATTGGTTTCTTGAAAAACATATAATTTTTTGTGTTGCTGAAATTTATCAAAAAAGGTCTTAAAACGTATATTACGGAATGCAAAGTTTTTTTTTAAATTCTCTATTTGAACATGTCTTTGTCCAAAAAGGTACTAAAAAATAACTGTCCAGAACCATTTAATCCAAAAAAAAAAAAAAAGTACAAAAGGAATTTTTAATGAGAATGCGTTTTTGGAAAATATTGCAGTATTTGTCTTTTTGAGTCTATTTCATGGCTAATAATTTAGTCAAAATTTAGAAAAGTCAAATTATAAATATGTCATTTAAAAAAATTTCATTTGTCATATTTCATTTTGAATAGTGACATCTTAAATATTTTGTAAATATAATACTAACCTAAAATAATACAAACATAACCCAAAACTGTAAAGCCTTTTTTACAATATAACCAAGTTTCTAAAAGTCAGTAATACACTATAAAAATCACCAAAATAACCAGATCTAGTTTGTCCTTACAAAAATGAACAGGTTATACTTAAATATTTATAAATCAAATAACACATTGTTAATAGAGACAAATACGTTTCTGAAATTCAAAAAAAAATATCAATCAACTATATATCATTATATTTCTTAATAATTTAATGAAGATTTGAATACGAAGCAAATGCAGAAATAGGATTATTTAATTTAATTTTTTTTGTGACGAAATTTAGCAAATAATTTAATTTTAGTTTAAAAAAATTAAATGGAAATTCTTAGTACTCAAATAACGAATATAAACAATTATCAAAATGGTTAATATTGATGTGGTTGTAGAAAAAATATTGTCCCAAACCTATTAAATACCTACAAAACCCATTGCGTGAAAATTCACATTACACATCAATTTTTTTCTTGGATATAAATTTGTTCTTGTGCTTGTAAACTATTCGAAACTATTAAACAATTAACTAACACTTGGAAAGACCTCGCAATAGATGGAGAAATTAGCTAACCAAAGATCTAACAAGTATTGGTATACAGGACACATGGAAAGACCTGACAATGAATAGATCAAGATGGAGGACCTATGTGAGTGAGGCCAAGATTCAACCCGATTGACAGTACCCAAAGAAGAAGAAGAAGATTAAACACTTACCTTTTTTTGGATCACAATGGAATCATGTGGATTTCGTGCACATGATTCTAAAACATTGGTCTTTGATCAAACGAAGGCTATATAAATTTAGTTCTACTAATAATTTGGCACGAATATACTTGGCAAGACGTACTATTATTACTTTGATTGAAATATATGTACTCTTAATTTGTAAGATTGAGACAAAATTAATTTGAACTTGTTAATTCACTGACGTAATTTTGATTGACTGATAACATTTTGACTGACGGGTTTAAATTAAGTAAAGTGATTTAAAAATGTGTCATTTTGTGTACTAAAGTAACAATGAAAACAGATGTATACTTTAAAATACATCTATCTAAGGTAAAACCTCGTAAATAACGGAGAATTTTTTCCCGACATGGGTATGCGATTCACATAGCCAGGAATAAAAACATGGGATACAGTATCCTATCCGCCTGTGAAGAAGAAAGTCATTGAAGGATATTGATTTGCATAAAACACTCTTTAGTTTTACTCAAATTGTTTTTATTTTTACAAAAATACAAAAAACAAAATACTAAATTATGTATACAAACATTTTACAAACCTTAAAATTATGATATAAAAACCAGCCTAATTTAACCTTTTAGGGTTTTGTAGGTATGACCAAAAAACCCTTATACCGTCATTTTGTCGTCTGTCCAAATCTCGGTCCTTAATCTGTTAATTTATTGAGTAATAATTTATTTCTTTTTTCACTAATATATGTGATTTTTTATTTGATGTTTTTTAAGGTTTTGTAGGTATGACCAAAAAACCCTTATACCGTCATTTTGTCGTCTGTCTGTCTGTCTGTCTGTCTGTCTGTCTGTCTGTCTGTCTGTCTGCCTTTCTGTCTGTCTGTCTGTTTGCCTGTCTGTCTGTTCGGTAAAAATTGTAGCCAAACGGCTAAACCTAGAGAGTTGAAATTTGGCATACTTATACAACTCTTTGACCCGCACATAGGAAAAATACTAAAACATCTAAAAAACATATCCCCCTAAAAATATAAACAAATATGTGCTCATCAAAAAAAAAAAATTTTTTTAAAATTCTGAGTAGGGTATCAAATGAAAGCCCTTGGTACGTGGATTAACGATCAATTTTTTTTTTGCAAAATAAATTATTTTGAAGCGATTTTTGCCAAAATTGTGCAAAAAATTTTGTCCCACACCCTGTAGCCCAGATGGTTTAAACTAAAAATCTGAAAAAATTCTAAGTAATGTACATTGGTGTGAACCGGAATAGTAAAACAGGAATTTTTGATCAGATTATGTTTTCGGAAAATAACGTATTTTTTGTGTTTTTAACTAAAATATGTAAAATATTTAATCCACTATTTAACACAGTAAACGAGTGAACGTCCGTAGTACAGTGGTAACGTTCTTGCTTCGTAAGCTGCAAACAACTGTTCGATTCCCGTCAATTTTTATTTTTTTTTTTTTTGCATTTTTATTTTATTTAAATTATTTTGACAAATCCTAGTTATATTTTGGCAAATGTTGCATTTAATTTTTAAAAGCGTAAATTTAATAACCAGTGGGAAGTGTTGAAATTATAATTTAATTCTATGTTTGAGCATTTTAAAAAATATTGCAGGGGTTAAAAAAAATCACCTCGTAGGTAGTTTCCTTAATACAGCGTCAGACATCATGTATCTTGTAAGGTTGTAAACTAGTAGACAGTGGTAGTGGTATACGCATGCGACGTCAGATGTCAACGGCTTCTTCTTCTACATGTCTGGAAGAATTTAATATGTTTGATTTTTAAAATTTATTTTAGTGTGTATACTAATAAAAATAATTATTTTCGTAAAATGACTCCAACAGAATACAAAAAGTCTCGGGTTATTTTTCCCGGGTTATGATGTACGAATAAAATTAATGTAAAGTGAATTTTCACACATTTCAGGGTTTTGTAGGTATTTAATAAGTGTAATAAACCAACATAATACTGGATGTCTAGGAATATTTGTTCTATAATGACATCAAAATCAACTGTTTTTGATAATCACTTTTAATCGTTATTTGATTACTAAGAGCTTCCATATATTTTATTAAAACAATATTTAAATAATATACCAAAACTTCCAATTTGAATAATACGTTAGTACAGTGACGTACTTGAATAGATCAAATATAATTATTTTCTATTTCTACCAACTGATATTTTCGTCCAAATTGATGCTATTCAGTTAATTCACCTTTTGAATTTTAATTACAGTTGTGCGTGCAATTAACTGAAGAATATAATTGTTTATTCAACTGTTGGGCTAAATGATTGATGCCAGATAATTGGAACTTTTAATAGACAGGAAGAAATTGAAAAATCCTTCGTTCTATTTTGGTAAAGCGCCTGTGATATAGGCAATACAAAATACGTACCTGTATCCTCCGGTTACATGTAATACAAGGGGCAAATAATTTGGAATATTTGTTAAAACAAGGTATAGTATTTCCAAAATGAAATGGTCACTCTTGTTAAGAAGCTTAACAATGTTGTAATGGGTTTATGGCAATAATCTTAAGACTAGTTGCTGTAAAAAGAATATAAGAGGTATTAAGGGAATTTTCAATTTAATTAGAATAGATGTAACACTAGTTCAATTAAAGTTTCTTAAAAACCATTAAGGATATTTTCCAAATTTATAATCCTATTGTATCTAAATTTTAGGAGTTGTTATACTTGTTTGTAAGTTAATTTCTAACGTTCATGGCGCGCATACATTAACAATGTGGCTCTTTGGCGACCATTTGATTTTGTAGAAATTTCTAATTTCAGGCACCGTTTTTGAATAAATATTGTTGCTATTTTGATGACCAATTTACTAAAAACATATGAAAAATTATATCCGCAGAAGCGGTTTGAGAGTGGACCGTGGTTTTGTGAAGCCTTAGGCAAGACAAACTAAGGTCCTTTAAAGTCCAAAAGTATCCAGTGATTTAAAGTACACTTTGATCACTAGAGGACCGGCCATGCTAGTGTGGAATTAAGTTGATTACCTAATTGAAATTAGTAAGATAAGTAGAGGTGTGTTTCCTAAAAGACGTATAAAAACATTATTTTTTTGATATTTCATATAAATTAATTTGTAAGCGTCAGAATGTCAACTGAAATTTTGTTTATAAATTAAACTTGCATGGAATTCCGAAAAAAAATCACATATTTCTTATCAGTAATTTTTTATTCGTGATCAAAAATTAGGGCTAAAATTTGATTGAAAGGAACATCCTCCCAACAAGAACATAGCTGCGTATCTGTAAGACTAACTTATACGTTGTCTTATACGTTAGTACAGTGGTTCCCAACCAGGGGTGCCGCCACCCGCAGGGGTGCGGGAAAGCATTTTGAGGGGTGCGAGACGATTTATAGAAATTTATAAAATTTATATAAAAAATCTAGTTTATTTAAATTTTAAATGTTAAAAATTATTTTTCAATAAGTATATTTTCTTTCTAATTTTATTAAGGTTAAAAACCACTGAAAAGAAATATTCGTGCGATTTCCTTTTTTTTTGCTCTTCACTTTTTATTTTGATCAATTTGACATATAAATATGACTCAACTGAAAAATCACATTTTTTATTGGGGTGCGGGAGCTTATTTTCACATTCAAAGGGGTGCTCACCACAAAAAAGGTTGGGAACCACTGCGTTAGTACGTATGAGTAACATAATATAAAATACATACGTTACTAGTACAAAATTATTCCGTCGCCGTAGAATAGTGATTTATTTTGAATTTAGTGAGCTTTTTGTGATGTCACCGTTATTTTTGAACAGCCTGTATAATACTGATTAACATGCACTGTTTTTTTAATTATAATGTATTGTTAATTGTGAGCTTACTATGAATTTCAGTAAAAATGAATTTCTTAAACATGTTTTACATGGTATTTTCATTTTTCAGTGTTTTTTCAAAAGTATATAACTGTGTCTAGATACAAAAATTTTGGCATGTATCTGTATCTAGATATTTTTTTAAATGTATCTATTACAACACTGAAAGCGAAACATGTTAGTTATTTCTAAACAGACAGCAAATCCTGTTGTGCGGATATTTTTGCAGAAGCAATACTATACATTGTATCAAATTCTTTCTTTTTAGGGTTTTGTAGGTATGACCAAAAAACCCTTATACCGTCATTTTGTCGTCTGTCTGTCTGTCTGTCTGTCTGTCTGTTCGGTAAAAATTGTAGCCAAACGGCTAAACCTAGAGAGTTGAAATTTGGCATGCTTATACAACTCTTTGACCCGCACATAGGAAAAATACTAAAACATCTAAAAATCATATCCCTCTAAAAATATAAACAAATATGTGCTCATCGAAAAAAAAAAATATTTTTTTTAAAATTCTGAGTAGGGTATCAAATGAAAGCCCTTAGTACGTGGATTAACGATCAAAATTTTATTTTTGCAAAATAAATTATTTTGATGCGATTTTTGCCAAAATTGTGAAAAAAAAATTTTGTCCCACACCCTGTAGCCCAGATGGTTTAAACTAAAAATCTGAAAAAATTCTAAGTAATGTACATTGGTGTGAACCGGAATAGTACAACAGGAATTTTTGATCAGATTATGTTTTCGGAAAATAACGCATTTTTTGTATTTTTAACTAAAATATGTTAACTATTTAATACGTTGTGTAACATACCAGACCAGTAGCTCTCGTGGCGTGATTGGATTTGTCGTACGCTTAATAATATAAGTTAACTTGCAAACTAGGGTTCGAATCCTGTTGATTTTATTTTTTGTTTTTTTTTTTGCATTTTTTTTTTGTTTAAATTATTTTGTTAAAATTCTAGTTATATTTGGTAAATGTTGCATTTAATTTTTAAAAGCGTAAATTTAATAACCAGTGGAAAGTGTTGAAATTATAATTTAATTCTATGTTTGACGAAATCAAAGGCCAGTAGCTCTCGTGGCGTGGTTGGATTTGTCGTACGCTTAATAATATAAGTTAACTTGCAAACTAGGGTTCGAATCCTGTTGATTTTTTTTTGTTTTTTTTTTGCATTTTTATTTTGTTTAAATTATTTTGTTAAAATTCTAGTTATATTTGGTAAATGTTGCATTTAATTTTTAAAAGCGTAAATTTAATAACCAGTGGAAAGTGTTGAAATTATAATTTAATTCTATGTTTGACGAAATCAAAGGGCGGGACTTATGATGTAAGCAACCAATGGAAGCCATAGATGCAATTTTCAAAATCTTAATGAACTTTGCAGTATAAAAAAAATACTGCATATATTTAGAAACTTAAATAATGGTATTAGGCATTCGAATTAAAATTCATAAAAAAATATTTTGACATAAAATTTGTTTTGGCATCAAAAATAATCATCGTTCAGTTACTAAATACCTGCAAAACCCAGAAATGTGTGAAAATTCACACTTCACATAAATTTTTTTTAACATATTAACTGATACTGAATGAATTACAATTGTAATTTTACTTTTCTATTCTTGTTTATGTCGATTTCCATTATTTCTATAAATATTTCCTGTCCTATATTTATATCTTTTTTGTGTTGTGTTGACTTAATGGGCTCTAATATAACGAATTGTTTATAATTTACAAATTCCTTTGACAGAGACACCTGTCGGACAGAATGAAGGCTACCTGCTCCAGCAAATAATTTAATTAGGCTACCTCACTTCGAAATTTATTTCATTTCAAATCTTATCAGATCAGCATTTTAATAATTGATAATATATATTTGTAAAGAAACAACAATAAATAAGTAGAAACAACAATAAAAGAGTATATCCAAAAAAAAATCTTTCTTAGTTTTTGTAAAAACTTAAAAGGTATAGGCTAAACGTTTAGGTGGAACTTGATTTTGCAATCTAGTTACTTTCATCGTTTGAATCGTTCTTTTTGGTCGTTTTATTTAAGCTTTGTAAATCATACTTACAATAAACATTTTTTGGTTAAGGTTAACATAATTTTAAAATGTCATATTCTTTATATTTTGATTTTTTGTGTCATTCTTAATTCAAATTTCTCATTTATTTATTTTTTTGTCATTAAAATAGGTAAAAATGTATTTTATTTTTGACATATGTCATTCGTTTTCATGGTTTCACTGTTGGAATTTTAAATTATCACATACCAATAGTCAAACATGAAATAACCGAAGTAAGATCTTTTCTCCTGACAATATAAAAGAACGAAATTCCCATTTAGTTCCGCCTAAACGTTTGGAATAGAGATGGGTTGTTCATGAACCGGCTCACTGACCGAAGTGACACGGTTCACCAAATTGACATGGCCGGTTCACGGCTCACTGCATAGTTTCAAGTTTGAAGGATACGATTGATCGGGCGATTGTGAGCAGTGACCGGAGTGATCCGGATCTGGATCGATGTCATGTTGAACTGCGCGAAAACTCGGCTTGTAATGTATTATCATAAAGTGCATTTTGTCATCAATTTGTAGGGCAGTTTATTTGAAACTAATAGGCATAGTCTGTACTTTCTTACAACCATACTATATAAAAATATTGCCCAAATCCCAGATGTTCGATTTATAAGGGCAATAAACATCGCCATAAACATAACACATCTGGTTTAAAATACAGTAGCTAGATAAAGTGAATTGTTTGTTTACTATTAACCCGGCAAAAATGTTAGATAATTCACTTTCTATAGATTTTTATTTATTTAACTTGTTCATATAATGCAAGAGCCGGCTGAGCGATGTTCTACCTACATATTGCAAACCAACAACCGTATTGAACGAACGGCCGACCTGTGTCTCGGGAACATGTTTGCTTAACCGAATCACTGAACCGGATCAATGAGCCGGCTCAGGAAACTGAACGACCTCCACTGATCCGGTTCCGCAAACTGAGCTGAAATTCCCATCTCTAATTTGGAATAGCCTGTAGCCCTCTTATATGACTTCATTGTTATCGATACAGTCGATAATCAGACAGTGATTTGAAAATAAATTAAATCAATTTACAATTTTTGATCTTTTTACTTGCCCGACCTTAATATATAAGGGGCAAGTATTGTAATCGCGAAAATTTTCTATGTCGAGATTTTGACTGATGACCACGTTTCATGGTCCAGGGAATCCAAAAAACCTATTTTCGAAGTGCCTTCCGTATGTGTGTGTGTCTGTGTGTGTGTCTGTGTGTATACACGATAACTCAAAAACGGTTTAACTTAAAGAGTTCGTTCTGGTACTAAAAAATTCTCCTAATAAATGGGAAGAACCTTATTGTTTTTTATTAAAATCCGAAAGCGGAAACGGAAGTTATTAAACTTTAAAATTTAAAAAAAACCAACTAGTAAACCAAGCCTTGGACAAAAAATTATATAGGATATAATTTGATGTATTTTTGAAGATTTACCTTAATCTTCTGTTAAATTAAAAAAAATATATTTATGTATTTTTTTTTATTATTAATATTTTTTTTATGGGAGGGCAAGTCTAGCGGAGGTCTCCCTTCGCCTCTGGTTTGGATTTTACTTGCTGTGCATTCTAAACTTTCTTAACTTTCACAGTGCCTCATATATGATTAAAACCAAAATTCAACCCGACTGATAGTGTACAAAAAGGGTAAACAAGAGTGTATTCTTCTTAAAAAATTTAAAATACATCGTTTAATAATTATTTTTTAACAAGTATTGTGGGGAATGACAGTCGAATAGCAATCAAGTGCGATGGTCTGATAACGGATTATTTAATAAGACGGGGGCACACGTTGGTCGACGCACGGTGCAGAGCACGGTGTACGGCCAACAGCACGTGTGTCGAGCGAGACAGGTGCAGGGTAATTGTCTCAGAGACAATACACTTGCTAGGGGACAGGTTAGTTTTTTATACAGGAACATATGTGATAACATATGAGTATTGTCTTGGACTCTTTTACACACAGTTTCCGTATGCTGCTGAAATATTAACATCATCATTTTTTATCACACCTTATATACCAAACCACAAGCCTTGTCTCTTTACATATGACGCATATCCTACAAAAATTAATATATGGATGAATAATAATAATTTTTGGATGAAAGAGGAAGAAAGAACATGTATAATGTGCAGGGAAGGTAAGGAGACAATGGAACATTTGTTGGAAGAATGTGAAGAAATACGACACAGAACGGAAACGAGAAAGGAAATTTTGGATGAAACAGGAAAGGGGTATGAATGGATGAAAGAAGTGAAAAACAGAAGGGAGGAAATTAAGGAAAGGAGTCTGAAGATATTAACTAGAGGAGAAGGAGAGTAGATTTTAAGCCGAAAGGCGAAAATTACAATTATTATTAAGTATTAGTTAATTGTTGTAAGATAAAATGTAGTACATAATATTTAGAAATCGGTAGAAATCCAACAGTACCAAGAAGCGCAGGGCTACTTGGTCTCTTCAGAAGATTTTAAACTGTCAAAAAAGAAATATATATATCCCTAAACAAAACTGCATCAATTTTTTTTTCAAAAATTAAAATGAACTAAAATATTTTATTTAAATTTATTTGTCTTTGGTGAAAATGAACACATTTGACACAAAATATACAAAATAATATTACATAAATTAAAAATAATTCTACAAAATTAATGGAATGTAAACTCTGTAAGGTGCCTATTGTTACAATAAAAACTATAATCCATAATTTTTAAGCAAAAATTCAGAAGCAATACTGTACGCTTTGCAATTCGCTATTTAAAGCAGGTTTTGGCAAATATATGGCAACATAATTCGGGACATTTAAGAATTTAAAAATTATTTACATTAATATTTACAAAATATATATATTAAAAAAATAAAATTAGCAAATGGCCACTAGAGACCGGTTGCTGAAAGCCTAGTTAACTATAACCAAATAGTTAGAAAATGGTTGCTATGGTTACTTATGGGATTGTTATATTGTGGCCGAGTTTAAACCGCATTTAGGCCCGGTCTTTCCACCTTCAGTTAAAGTTCCAGGTAACTATCTGACAGATAAGGTTATTTGTAACTTCATCTGCTGAATAAATGTCAATACCAGTCAGTGAATCCAATACGTCAGTCTCATTATCCGTTAGATAACTATCCGATAGATACATTTGTATAGAAAGAAGGGATGACATTTACTCAGCAGATGAAGTTACAAATAACCTTATCTGTCAGATAGTTACCTGGGACTTTATGTGAAGGTGGAAAAACCGGGCCTTAAACTGTAAAAATTATTAATATTTTTAAAACCTGATATTATCAGAAAAAATATTTTTATTATTTATTGGTATAAGAAAGCACAATATAAAAATAAACATAATAATTGATACGGTAAAAATTGGCATTATATGGCAAAATATGATTCTCAAAATTTTTAGGAATGGTTAGCATAGCGGCGGTTGAAAAACAGTGGTCTAAATGAGACAAATAAGGGATATTTTGAAAAACACTGCAAATATACAAAATAATAGTACAGTCTGTTTCAAACGCTTAGGCGGAACTAAATGGGAATTTCGTTCTTTTAGGTTGTCACGACAAGGGACCTTGCTTGGGTTATTTCATTTTTAACGTTGGAATGTCAAAATTTAAAATTACAACAATGAAACCATGGAAACGTATGACCTATGTCAAAATTAAATTATTTTTTTTTATATATTTTAATGACAAAAAAATAAATAAATGGGAAATTTGTATTAAGAATGACACAAAAAATCAAAATATAAAGAAAATGACATTTTAAAATGATATTAACCTTAACTAAAAAATGTTTATTGTAGGTATGATTTACAAAGCTTAAACAAAACGGCCGAAAAGCACGATTTAAGCGATGAAAGTAACTAAATTGCAAAATCTAGTTCCGCCTAAGCGTTTGAAACAGACTGTACCTTAAAATTAAATAAATAAATACAAAAATGTACAAAAGTGACTATATATTACTCATATGTGCTTTGGTTAAACAATATTAATATTAATTTAAATTAATTTATTTAAACATTGTTCTAAAGTCCCTACCTATGTGAACACATAGTTAATAATTTAAATATATACAATTTTATTTTGGTACACACTTGTAAAAATTAAAATTAAATATAAATATACAGTCTGTTCCAAACGGTTAAGCGGAACTAAATGGAAATTTAGTTCTTTTAGGTTGTCACGAGAAGGTCCCTTGCTTGGGTTATTTCATTTTTCATGTTGGGATGTCAAAATTTAAAATTCCAACAATGAAACCATGGAAACGAATGACGTATGTCAAAATTAAATATTTTTTTTAGATATTTTAATGACAAAAAAATAAATAAATGGGAAATTTGTATTAAGAATGACACAAAAAATCAAAATATAAAGAAAATGACATTTTAAAATGATATTAACCTTAACCAAAAAATGTTTATTGTAAGTATGATTTACAAAGCTTAAACAAAACGGCCGAAAGGCACGATTTAAACGATGAAAGTAACTAGATTGCAAAATCTAGTTCCGCTTAACCGTTTGGAACAGACTGTAGATGGTTCACTTTTGTAAGAACAAACTAAGAGGGAATTTTGTTTTCAATAGTTTGCACCTTTGAAGCTGTATGTCATGTTGGTATTAAAATATGTCACTTTTTTAAAATGTTGATCCATTTGACATATGTCATAATGAAAAATGATATCTTAATTATAATGATCATAACCTTATCAACCTAAAGTCGGTTTTACAGCGTAAGGAATATTTTTAATTGACATTTAAAGTCAGTAACACACCATAAAAGTAACCAAAATAACCAGATCTAGTGTGTTCTTACAAAAGTGAACAGCTTATAATAAGAATACAAACACAATAGAAAAAACATTTGAAACAAATTAACCACGTAAAAAAGAGGTGACCGATAATTTATCGTATATCAATAAATTAATCAATTTTTTATCAATTAATTGAACAATTTATTGATAACCTTGAAAATAAAAGGACCACTTTACACACATCAATTTATTTATCATTTATTTTTGAAAACTTTTACATTATAAACTGTAAAACATGACATATATTTCAATGATTGCGAAAATGAATTGGGCATTCGAACAATAAATGGTTCGAATCGCTGACAAATTATCACACGGACAGAAAGGAGACGAAACCATATTAATTCTATGCAGATATGGAGATAAGGTGTGATTAAATCTAAGCCGGATAAAAGTGCATATAAAAGATCTGCTTTGGTGAGAAGAAAACCAAAGCTTTCTAGGAAGCAGAGGTTGAATTTGACCATACAAGTACAAGTGTGCACCTTACATTTAACTATAAATTAATATGAGATCAAGCAGCTGAAACTTTAGCAATTAAAATATCACAATTTTTACAACTACAGCTAATCTTTGGTCCCATTTTTTAATATTAAATATTTATTACAATGTTTAATAAATAATAAAGTTCTGGGAACTTAACACCGTTCTTATTTTTCTTATCAAATAATAAAAATCAATTTTTAGATATGACAGGCATACACCAATTTTCGACATCAAAATAATATTGAGTTCAAGTTTATTTTCTCCAGGTCATTATATACTTAAAAAAAGTGGATTTTTTTCAAAAAAGTGTTTTGTTATACAAGGTGTCTCAAAAGAAATTTTATATTTATTTAGCTTACTGCGTGAACGCAACGTATCCGAGGGGCGCGGGGGTTATGTCAATCGGTAGCCTGGCTCTTGGGAATCCAGTCGCTATGGAGCGTTTCTCGGGAGCAGACCGCGCGTTATGCGTGCGAGAGTTTTACAAAAACGGTGATTCGGCGACTGTAGCGCGTAGAAAATTCTGCAGTATTCGAGGTTTTCGCCACTTAAATGATGCGCCAAGCATTACTCTCATTCGATATTGGGTTAAAAAGTTTGAAGAGACTGGTACAACGCTGGATAAATCAAAATCCGGGCGACCTAGGTCACCAAGAACGGTAGAAAACGTGGAGAATGTTAATCAGTCTGTTCGTGACGACCCGAACCTTTCAATTCGGAAGCGCGCAAGTGTTTTAAATGTGCATAGATCATCATTACATCGCATTATGCACAAAGACCTAAAGCTTCACCCCTACAAAATTCAATTGGTGCAAGAATTAAAGCCCCAAGATGCCAGTCAGAGGCTTAATTTCGTAAATCAGGTGATTGAGCGATTTTCAACGTTTACCAACATTTTGTTTTCGGATGAAGCTCATTTTCATCTTAATGGCCACGTAAATAAGCAAAACTGCCGCTACTGGAGTGCAACGAATCCGAAACGCAAACATCAGAAACCCCTACATTTGCCTAAAGTGACCGTATGGGCTGCGACGTCGGCGCGAGGAATTATCGGCCCTTACTTTTTTGAAGACGAAAGGGGGCGTGCAGTTACAGTGAATTCAGAGCGTTATGTGGAGATGTTAGACAACTTCTTGGTACCTGAACTGCAAAACTTTCCTGGCTATAACCAAAGAACATGGTTCCAACAGGACGGAGCAACTTCACACACGTCCAATATGTCTCTGCCACGTGTTCGTGACATTTTCTCAGTCAAATTGATCTCCCGGAGAGGTGACATAAATTGGCCTCCACGCAGTCCAGATTTAACCCCTATGGACTTTTTCCTATGGGGTTATCTTAAATCTAAAGTTTACGCCAATAAACCGACTTCACTGGCGCATTTGAAAGAAAATATCCGTCACGAAATGGCAGCCATCCCTGAGTCCACCTGCCGAGACGTCATTAGTAATTTTACTGTTCGATTAAATGAGTGCCGAGAACGCGAGGGTCTACATTTAGACGATATTATTTTTAAGAAATAAATCCCCAAAAAGTGTATTTTAATAATTAATAAACATTTTTTCTATATACGGCTTACTTTTTTTTTAATCGATCCACTAAATATAAAATTTCTTTTGAGACACCTTGTACCAACAAAAACTCAAAAATACAATCGTCTGTCGTTATGGAGTATGCCTGTATTTTTTTAAAGACAGATACAAAATCTTATATTAAGATCAATTTCTTAAATATACGACTAGAATACCTTAAATAAGGTGACCAACTTTAAAATTTACATAAAATAATGTTAATATTTATTTAATTTAGCAAATATAGATCTTTAAACACTACTTTCTGTATTTCTATTTTTGGTAGCGATTTTCAGAAGTCCATATTTGTTCACAAAATATTTGTACTAAATTCGAAGAACAAGACCACTAATTTTTAATTTACAGCAGTGGTTCTCAACCATTTCAAAGTCGTGGAACATTTGACATTACAAAAAAATTGTGCTCACAAGTTTTCTCATGTTTTACTAAACTAGCTCACCAAACAGTTTTATTCTTCTTATTAATATTAATATGATTTATGCAATATTAATAAAAAAATATGATTTTCCGCGTTTTCATACAGCATGCATATATTTAAAAGACTTTAAATTTGTTATAACTTTCTTTTGACAAAAGGGCAAGCAATATTAAATCAGAGAAAAGCACAAAAATTTTGTGTTTAAGTGGAAATGCAATTTTCCCTATAACCGGAAAGCGTGCAGTGGTTTAGTACCATCCCTTTTTTGTTGTCACAGGGTAAATATTCTCTCCTCCAAAAGGCATGCTGTATGAAATCGGAGACCAAAAACTGTCATGAGCTCCTGGTCTATTAGTTATATTTTCTTCTTCATTCTATTTTTACAAAAGTTTTAATAAAAGTCAAATATCAAAATTAATATGAGAATAAAAAAAGTTTTTTCTATTTTGACAGGTTTTATAATTTTGAGGAACACTTTCAACAAGTTCACGAAATAATAATTTTCCGCGGAACACCTGTTAAGAACCACTGATATAGAACATTCACCTAACATAAAATTATCTATTTTCAATGTCTCTTTGAAGTAATTCACACAATTCAGAAATATAAGTTTGAGCCATTTGTAAGGTCTCAAATTTACTTAATTTATGGTCAGCATCTAAGCTTGGAATGACTTGCCTTAATCTATCAAAAGCTTCATTAAGTTCATTCATTCTTCTTCTTTCTCGAGCATTAGCTGCTAATCTTCTCTTCTTCATTATAGATGGTGAAGCTGGTTGATCTTTTAACTTCTTTCTTCCACGTGATTTTCGGTCTTCAAAGTTAAAAAGACGTTTTTTCTCGTTTTGTTGGTAGGATATAAAATTTATGTTTCCGTAAGAATAGTTTTGATCTCTTGTAATTGAGAATAAACGTTGTTTGTTTGTTAATTCAGAAGTTATACTGATGAAGCCATCGTAAGTGCTACTGTCTGTAAGATCAGGTTGGTTCGAATCGTCCTTAAATTTTGGACATGACAAGCTGTCTTCATATCTGAAAGAAATAATAAAATTAATGACAAAGTTTTTTACACATTATGTTAAGGTTCATTAGCCCAAGACAGAAAGGAAAAATAATGGTTAGTTATTTAGTTAGTTAAAATTTTTGGCGCACAGCAACAAAGGCTATTTGCGCCTAACGCAGCCCATTTAAATGACTACACTACATATTAAAAACAATAAATTAAACAATCAATAAATAGATAAAACCAATAAAATTACACATACTCAATAAAAGAAATCTTGCACAGACAAACACAAATAAATGAGATAAAACGGTCTGTTCGAAAATTTGAACACACTCAGGGTGATGGTAAGAGGCTGTAAAGGGGCCAACTACCATCGAATATCACAGTTTAAAAACAGAACACGTTAAAATAAGGTACTTAAAATGAGGTACTTCAAGTACTTTCAAGTAGGTACGACTTGAACTTGCAATATTTTTTGTTATGCTCCGAGCTACTGTTAGCTAAAGAGTAAGGATGCGAAAGTGTTCAAAATGGAAAACAACTTGGAACAATGGAACACTTGTAAATAAAAATACTTGCAAGCCATTATAGGTAATCGTAACAGATATTAAAAACATGTTTATGTAAAAGTTGTTTTTTTTTCAAAAGTTTTATCCAATTATACACAACACGCCATACGTTCCTATATAAAAAATCGAAGTTGTCCTTGATATTCTGTACTTTCGGTTTATTCCGAAAATTTAAATACTACCATCCAATTATTTGGGTAAACTCTGGTCACCAAATTTTTTTCCCAACTTGCTCACACATCGTCTTTTCGAGAAAAATCGTGTTTCCTCTATCTTGATACACCTTGAGATCCCTCCCTCGCTCCCCCCTATATATATATATATATATATATCTACAGGACCGGCGGTTGGGAAACACTGCTCCAGGTAGCTATCTGACAGATAAGGTTATATGATACTTTCTGTGCTGAATAAATGTCATCCCGTCTTTCAATACAAATGTACCTTAAGGTCATAATTCGCGGGGGGGGGGGCACCTTAGCCCTCCAAATGAACCCGTAAATAAAAAAATTAACTTGTATAAAATTCTCGAGAGATAACTCCATTATACTTCCAATAGTAATTTTCATCCCTTTCTGAGATCTCAGAATTATCATTGATTGCCCAAAAGTCATCCTATTATCACCTCTGTCCTCCCATTTTACCATATAGGCCGTGTCTTCAACGCTATAGCTCTGAAATTTTAATAAATCCTCAATCAAAATTTATAACTATTTATATAAAGATACAAAGTAACAAAATATAAACTATTTTAGATCATGTAGTACCAAGTAACTTCCAAATTTAACGTTATACCTCATCTTCAATAATAAAAAAATAGTGTATTGGGCCCGGTAGTTCAATTTCAACCACCTGTATAATATTGATAAAATATTAATATATGTGTTTATTCTCATAAAGAATTATTTTAAGCAATTCTGTTCCTTATTTATTAATTGTTAATGACTATATTCCTTAATGAGCTTTATCATGATTAACCATCTTGATATGTAGTGATACGTGATTTTTGCAAGTGGCGTCTTCATTTTTTTCTGACGTTTTTAGTTATTTTTAAGTGATAAAAGTGCAGAAAATACTTGAAATAGTGTGTTATAATGTGGACTTAAGTGTTTGGACTACATGCAGACCGAAATTGGAGCGACTGGAAAGGAATTTGTAGAAATTTTATAATGTAAGTCATTGTTATGTAGAATGTGCTTCTATGGACAATATAGAAACACATCCATGCATACACTGTCGGCTATAAGTAGAGAAACAAAACTATTTTTTAAATCATTTTCATAAATCCCGATTATTGACTAAATGAATATTGAATTATATTAGTACAACAACAACAATTTATTAGAACCTGCTCTTAAAAATATTTGTTGTATTGGTACAATAAATAAAATAATTAACTTTCTGCTGCAGCAGATCATCTGCATATTTCTTTTGTAAGACTTAATAATAAAACAATTTTTTGTGGTTAAATTTTTTCCTTTGCCCTAGCTCCCGTTCTTGTCCCGGTTTAGAGTTTCATAATTATGGTAAGCCTATATATACATATATATAAGGGGGCTGCAGACAATATTTAAGTTATTTGGGGGGGGTCCCATGCCAGAAAAGGTTGAGAAACACTGAGGTATAGTATTTCCAAAATGAAATGGCCACTCTTGTTAAGAAGCTTAACAAAGTGGTAATGGGTTTATGGCAATAATCTTAAGACTAGTTGCTGTAAAAAGAATATAAGAGGTATTAAGGGAATTTTCAATTTAATTAGAATAGATGTAACTCTACCCAGCAAACATTCAACTAACGGCCGAATGCTGGCAAACTGCTTTTATACTGGTAAATTACTGGCACCAAAAGTAAGTGCAACGCCAGTATTAATAATGTACTTCACATTTGTATTTCGCATTCCGCCTATACGAAGTACTTTACCAGCATTTTATAAGCATTCTTCACTCATACTTTTTACTTAAAACCATCAGAAATAAATCTTGCAACTAATGCGATTATTTTGCACTTTACCGTTGCTGGGCCAGCAACTGATACATCAATGGGCCAGTAACGGCCACGGGGACACGGGGTACTGGCCCATTACTTTCAATGCCGGGGAGTATGTGCTTTACCAGTACTGGCCCGTATAAAAATGTTTGCTGGGTAGTTCAATTAAAGTTTCTTAAAAACCATTAAGGATATTTTAAGGATATATATATATATATATATATATATATATATATATATATATATATATATATATATATATATATATATATATATATATATATATATATATATATATCGGTAATCTGGACGCGTAATGCGTGCATAAAGTGTTTACTTTACGAAAGAAAATAATAAACTAAAAATAACAAATAAATATGTGCGAATTCATCACCATTAACTACTAGACAAGGGTCTAAATTCCCTACCGACAGTACTTAATTGATTTTGTGAAATTTGTGTACTATATTTCTTAACGATGCAGTATTGTTATTTGAATGTTGGTACACTTTTTCCTTTAAAAATGGTCAGAAAAAGAATTCACATGGTGTCAAATTCGGTGATCTAGCTAATTTTTCTAATCGTTGGTTATTTGTTTTATTTTTCATACCGGTCTCATACTGAGCATCTTTCAATTCTATATAACATTTTATAATTTTTTCTCCACGACCACTATAGAATTTACCAATTCTAAAACCAATTTTGACTACAGAAAGTTAATATTCTAACACAAGAGTTGGAATGTTATTCTAAAGCACTTATCTTTTTATGCATTTTGCGTGTATTTCATTCCATCACTTGTTATGGAATAACTATTCCATACTTCTTGTCTTTTGTTTTTGTAGGGTTACATTAAGATATATGCAACGTTTACATTAAATAAATGCAACATAATTTCCTAACCTAAAATAGTGGCCGATGTGCGACAAATTAAATTAAAATTAAACAAATAGTAAATAAAAAAAATAGTTTAATTAATTGATTAATTTGTTATGTAATATAAATTATTTGTTAAGATAAAATGTTTGTTAAAATAATTATTTGTTAATTTATTTTTCTTTTCGGTGGTCGTGGAGAAAGTAGGGTCTGTGACTCGGTTGGAATGAGAAAATTCGATGCTCGTGGTTCCTCACGCATCGAATTTTCTCATTCCAACCTTGTTACAGAATATACAGTCTGTTCCAAACGGTTAAGCGGAACTATATTTTGCAATCTAGTTACTTTCATCGTTTAAATCGTGCCTTTCGGCCGTTTGGTTTAAGCTTTGTAAATCATACTTAAAACATTTTTTGGTTAAGGTTAATATCATTTTAAAATGTCATTTTCTTTATATTTTGATTTTTTGTGTCATTCTTAATACAAATTTCTCATTTATTTATTTTTTTGTCATTAAAATATCTAAAAAAATATTTAATTTTGACATATGTCATTCGTTTCCATGGTTTCATTGTTGGAATTTTAAATTTTGACATCCCAACGTGAAAAATGAAATAACCCAAGCAAGGTCCCTTCTCGTGACAACCTAAAAGAACTAAATTCCCATTTAGTTCCGCTTAACCGTTTGGAACAGACTGTACTATTATCTTTCTCTCCTAGACTCTAATTTAGGTATATTAATTTATTATAATAAAATATGTTTAATATTAAAAATACAAATGTTATAAGTGTGCGTACAAATAAATTTGACAACATGTACTTAACCTTTATTTGACACACTGGGGTAGAATCAACCCCACGCTTTTTCTATGTTCATTTAAAGTATCCAAATCGAAAAAAATCGAATCTGTGGCGCCACCTGGTATTAATTCGAGGATACTACTTCCTTCCCAAGCTATGAGATAATTTTTTAGATCGTTATTCTCTTTTCAACTGTCAACTGAACTAGAGTGGTCACGCCTGTACCCCAGTGTGTCAAGAGCGTTTGAGAGTGTGAATTTTTGAAAAACAAACGAGAGAGTCCTACTGAATTTTTAGTTGCACCTAAAGAGCGACCTGCTACCAAGTTTGCTCACACGAAAGATTTAACTCTTCTTTCTTTCGCTCCAAAAAAGAAAAGTAACAAAGTCGTCATCATTGTATCTTCTCACATGAACACAAATAACATAACAGATGGAAAATCAGATATAGTAAGGTATTACAATATGAATAAAGGAGGTGCAGATAAATTTGACAAGCTTTGCCATTCGTATACTGCGACTGGAAGGACAAATAGGTGGCCCATGCGATATTTCTTAGGCATTTTAGATCAAGCCATAGTTAATTCAAGAATTTTACTCGCGGGAAAATTGAAAATTGATGGAAAAAGTGAAAAGGTAACGGCTATTGACTGCTTGGAAAATTTGCACATGCATCTTGTAAAACTACATTTGCAGAATCGGTACGCTACCGTAACACTCAGACAAGATATCCGGCTTGGGATTGCAGCTATTTTAAATGTAGGTGTGAAAGGCTCTCATAAACTCGCAAATGTAGCACTGCAACAGCCCCAACGATGTACAAGTTGCACCAGAAAAGAGGATAAAAAAAGTCGAAAAGGTTGTGCATCCTGCCAACGCCCTATCTGCAGCAATCACAGTTTCATCCTTTGTGAAGATTGTTCAGGAAACAATAAAAATAAATAATTATTATTTACTAAATATTTACTAAATAATTATAAAATACATAACCTATTATAATACATCATATATTTGCTAAACATATAGTTTACTTTATTCAAGAAATTGCATTTTTCACTCCCCGGAATAAATACCTTTTTTGGAAAGTAGCATATTCAACTATTTTTTTTCTTACAGTGGTATATCTCAAGATAACTCATCTAAATTTTTAGCAATTATTATCAAAAATTAAAAATGTTATGAATTTTTAATCAATTTTGGTCGTTTTTTCGGTTTTTTTAGGTATACTAATTTTTTAAACATATTTACTTTCAATATTTCAATATCAAACTTATTCAGTCTTCAAAATAAACTTTTCAGAAGCTCGTAAAAAAATTTCAAGCAGAAATATTTAATAGATTATTTTTGATAACGATTTATTCGATGGGGTACAACAAACCCCAGTGTGTCAAGTACGCTACACCAGGGAAGTGTGTCAAATAAAGGTTAATAACAAATTATTTGACACAGTTCATAATTCCTAAAATTACAAACTTGATGGAACAAAGACAAAATAATTCCATTGATATTTTTTTAATTACTAAAAAAAGTTTAGTTTTTGTTGCTGTGCACTAGAACTTTAAATTTCTTTTTTAGGGCAAAATTGAGTGTTCCCCCGCAAGTAACGCTTCATTTACCAATAAACCAACACTTCCCCCATCAATTAAACTTAAATTTAAATTAATTTACCTGTACTTCGAGGGAGAAACAGTAGGAAGAAAGTCCAATGAACCATACAAATTATCATAGTTCTGATTTTGAGACTGCTCTGTTAAATACTGGTTCTGGTTCAGATCCGGCCTCTCATTTACATAACGGTCGTAGTAAGATTTCATTATATCCATTGTTTGTTTGTCTGTTAGTCTGTTTGTACATACATATTCAAACTAAGTGACCACTGCTTACTAAGTGTTTAGTTAAAGAACATTTGTTTTATTAGTATCAGTGTTTTTTTATTTTATGTATTACTTTCACTATTTTTTCATTTAAAGGGAGTATTAGTATAGGATAATTTTTGGACCTTTTACTTTTTAAGATTTCAAAAACAAATAAAAATTATTTTATATATTTAAAGAAGAAACAATGCAGGAAAAACTACAAAATAACTAGACATAATAGAAAACCATAAATTAAGTAATAAAACCATAGTTAAATGGACACATCAAAAATGAAAAATTATTGCTTGCACATTAGGAAATAGAGCAAGAGGAAGACCACGTAAAACATGGAACAAATCTATGTTACTCCGAACACAGAATTCAATTTAACAACGCTGTAAACTTATAAAGTCGAACTAAGTTAAAATAATTTTTATGGGTTAATATTTATTATTACTTTAACGGACCAAATCGTCGCAGCAGTGCGGTGTTATTTACATCAATGTAAATAACATCACATTGAGAAAACAAAAAATAAGGCACAACATAAAAATACGGCAACTTTATAAAAGAAATATTATGAAAAGGTTTACCTCTACACCCAATAGTAGATGAGGATTATGGCTATATATATAAAATAACCTGACACTTAATAAATCAAGATGGAGGTCTTATGTGGGTCTAAAGTCTGATAGTTCCCAAAAAGAGACATTTAGAGAGATATTAGGGTAATTTTGGTCTTTTCACTTTTTTAATATTTCAAAATTTTACGAAAATTCATATTCTTTTCCAAAAGATGGAATATAATATAAAACAAATCAAAATTATCTTTCGTGGGCCAAAAGTTATTTCTCAAAAAGAGTCACTAATATTAAATAATTTTATATTTTTAATTTTTTATATTCTAAAATTTCTCCAAAAATTCATTCTCTTTTATAAAAGATCTTAGAAAATTTTGAACTTTTTGCTTTTTATAATATTTCAAAATTTCACCAAAAAAGCATCCTTTTTTCTAAACGATAGAAGACCTTATTTTAATAAATCAAAATAAGGTCTTTTGTGAAGCAAAAGTTTGCTTGTTTTCAAAAAGATACAGTAATCTTAGATTATTTTAAACTTTTGCTTTTTATAATATTTCAAAATTTCACCAAAAATTCATCCTTTTTTCTAAAAGATAGAAGAACCTATTTTAATAAATCAAAATAAGGTCTTTTGTGAAACAAAAGTTTGCTTGTTCTCAAAAAGATACAGTAATCTTAGATTATTTTAAACTTTTGCTTTTTATAATATTTCAAAATTTCACCAAAAATTCATCCTTTTTTCTAAAAGATAGAAGATCTTATTTTAATAAATCAAAATAAGGTCTTTTGTGAAACAAAAGTTTGCTTGATCTCAAAAAGATACAGTAATCTTAGATTATTTTAAACTTTTGCTTTTAATAATATTTCAAAATTTCACCAAAAATTCATCCTTTTTTCTAAAAGATAGAAGATCTTATTTTAATAAATCAAAATAAGGTCTTTTGTGAAACAAAAGTTTGCTTGATCTCAAAAAGATACAGTAATCTTAGATTATTTTAAACTTTTGCTTTTAATAATATTTCAAAATTTCACCAAAAATTCATGCTTTTTTCTAAAAGATAGAAGATCTTATTTTACTAAATCAAAATAAGGTCTTTTGTAAAACAAAACTTTGCTTGTTTTCAAAAAGACACAGTAATCTTAGGAAATTTTTATAATATTTCAAAATTTAAGAAAAATGTATCATTTTTTCTGAAAGACAAAAGATATTAAAAGACAAATCAAAATAAGGTCTTTCGTAAGACAAAATTTTCTTGTTCTCAAAAAGAGACAGTTAGGTAATACGGTATATTTCAAAATTTTAAAATTTTGAGAAAAGATAAATGATATTTAAAAACAAATCAAAGTACATGTCTTATGTGGTCCATATATCTGACTAATATTTCCCAAAAAAGGCAGTGCAATTTTAAATTGTTTAACTTTATATAATATTTCAAAATTTCGAAAAAGATGGAAGATATATAAATATAAATCAAAATGCAGATCTTATGTGGTCCAAAAATGTATCCAACAGTTCCCAAAAAAAAAAAAACAGTATATTTTTGGATCTTTTTTTAATATTTCAAAATGTCACCAAAAATTTTATTTATTTAAATATTTTGAATTATGCAATCCTGAAAATTAATGGAATGCAATTTATTATCATAATTTTTATATTTTACTACAGCAACAATATTCTCGATTTTTTTATATTTTTTTTATTGATTGATAATTTTAAATAATAAATCCTTTGCAAGGGATTAAATTGGAATATTGAGGAGTAATTTTAACACACTTCTTGCCGATATTTTTTCACTGTTTTAAATACTCTTAATTTTTATAACACGTTCTTTTCACTGTATTTAATTTTTATTATTTTATTTAGTCTTATTAAAATAATAATGTTCAGGTATTGATCTCGGACTATCTCAACACTAATTCATTTAACACGTTAGTTGCCGATGAATATGATGTTGTTGACCCAGTCCCCTAGGAGGCACTGACTCTTTCCCGAGATGTCTGTAAGGGGTGGCCAAACACTCGGGGATTCCCCTACGGACATAGGAGGAAGGTAACATCAGATGGTAGTATGTATGAGATACATTACCTGATACCAGGCACGTATTAAGGATAAAAGTAAACCTACAATTTTGACCACCAGTACAATATAAATTACAATAATCTATACTAATAAATAAATTAGTTTGTTTGTGTGTATGTATGTTACCTTAAAACTAAAGAACGACTGCACCGATAAAAAAACACCAGCGTGTTCTTGATAAACGATTTATGGTAAAATAGACCTATTTTTATGACTCAAAATCTGCGTTCACAGCTCTTAAATTAGTCGACTATAGACTTTGACTTGTGGACTATTAAAAAAATTTTGAAGGCAAAATATGGCGAAATGAGCCAGCTGTGGCAAATCTTCTCAGACTCCGGGAAAAAATTAGATTTTGCGGTGACCAGCATAACTCGTCACTGGATCATCTGAAATCAAAAATAGAAAAAGATTTTGTTAGTTTATGAGTTTACCGAGGTAACGACGTTGAGATATTTTTTTTCATGTTTTTTTTTTATTTAACAATCACAAATATACTCATTTTTAGTTTTTTTTTAGGGGGAATTAATTTTTTTTTGTCTTCTAAGTAACGCTAAAAACTGAAAAATCATTTTAAAAATAAAAACTCAACGTCATTACCTCGGCAAACTCATAAACTAACAAAATCTTTTTGGATTTTTGATTTCAGATGATCCAGTGACGAGTTATGCTGGTCACCGCAAAATATAATTGTTTTCCCGGAGTCTGAGATGATTTGCCACAGCTGGCTCATTTCGCCATATTTTGCCATCAAAATTTTTTTGTATCTTCTTCAAAACATACTTTATAATGTACTTAGATTGAAAATGAATAAATTTAACCATAGATTTGAAAAAAATCCACAAAAATGTGGTTATCAGACCCCCCCCCCCTAAAGCCAATGTAATAAATTCAAACTGCACGATGAGTTCGAAATTGATGGTTTACCCACCATAATGCCCCCTAGGGGGACATGGGCGAAGTTGGAACCCTCACTAAAACCATTCTCGGATTATTTTACCCGCTATATTAAATCTGGTGTAAATTAGTTCATCCGATTAGCTTTGCATTACGAAACAAAAAAAAAAAAAAAACAAACAGACATTGATTTTTATATTTAAGAAGATGCATATGAGTTTTTCCTTCCCAGGGGGGGGGTCCGGACCCGAAGACTTCGAAAGATATTGAAGTTAATATATTTTTTACGTAGGGTATTAAGTAAAAGTTTTTAGTACATAGAGATTAAAAGACAATAAGTAATTTTCAAAATGTTGTTAATTTTGATGTGATTATTAAAAAATATCTCAGATGAGTCAGCATGAGAGACACTGACATCTCTTGAGCCCCGTCACTATTACTTGCAAAGTCCTGAAATGTGCGAGGAGTGACATTGCACATCAGTTTTTTTAATCATCGAATTTTCCATTTTCTTAATTTTTCTTAATACAACCCTGTGCTACCATCTGCACCTTCAATTCGGAATTCTTTAACATACGTGTCTGGCACGTGGCTTAGTAGTGGGGATATGGTAAACCCCCTGGTAACAGGCTATTACCGCCCTTACCAACCCGTTGCCTAAAGAACACGCGAATGCCACGCGAATGCCACGCGACTAATGACAGATGCAGCAATTAACTCTAGATGAGAATGATTAGATCATGACTATATGATAGTATGAATATGTATGTATGATAATATTCAAAACAGGGGGTAGAGGGGGTAATTGTTTTAACGGATAAAATTTATGAAATTAACTGACGAAGAAATTAAAAATTTTTGACACTAAAAAAATTATGGTTTGAACAAAAATGTCGAAGAAATTTTGACTGATGTTGCTTTTCTAGGCATTAAGTTATTATAACCCACTTAATTTTGAGATTAAAATCTCGGTCCTTAATCTGTTAATTGATTGAGTAATAATTTATTTCTTTTTTCACTAATATATGTGATTTTTTATTTGATGTTTTTTAGGGTTTTGTAGGTATGACCAAAAAACCCTTATACCGTCATTTTGTCGTCTGTCTGTCTGTCTGTCTGTCTGTCTGTCTGTCTGTCTGTTTGTCTGTCTGTCTGTCTGTCTGTCTGTCTGTTTGTTTGTCTGTGTGTCTGTTCGGTAAAAATTGTAGCCAAACAGCTAAACCTAGAGAGTTGAAATTTGGCATGCTTGTACAACTCTTTGAACCGCACATAGGAAAAATACTAAAACATTTAAAAAACATATCCCCCTAAAAATATAAACAAATATGTGCTCATTGAAAAAAATTTTTTTTTTATAATTCTGAGTAGGTTATCCAATGAAAACCCTTGGTACGTGTATTAACGATCAAATTTTTATTTTTGCAAAGTAAATTATTTTGAAGCGATTTTTGCCAAAATTGTGCAAAAAAATGTTTTCCCACACCCTGTAGCCCAGATCGTTTAAACTAAAAATCTGAAAAAATTCTAAGTAATGTACATTGGTGTGAACCGGAATAGTACAACAGGAATTTTTGATCAGATTATGATTTTGGAAAAAAACGCATTTTTTGTGATTTTTGGCTAATAATGTACACAAGTTATAGCTTTGTAACACGCTACAATGGAACGTGTATGCTGGTGTAGTGGTTTTTGACGCTGGTTTTTCACCCAAGTAACTCGATCCGAAAGGGATCAAATCCTGCGAGAAGAGACAATATTTTTTGTTTTTTTTTTTTTTTTAATTTTTATATTGTTAACAAAAAAAATATTTTAATATAAAATTTGTTTTCGCATCCAAAATAATCATCATTCACTTACTAAATACCTGCAAAACCCTGAAATGTGTGAAAATTTACACTTCACATCAATTTTTTTGTGTTTGTAATTAACACAGATTTGTCTGTGTTACACATTTTAACTGAGTGTGTACAGTTCGAGGATGTCAGGGAGAGGTTAGGCCTGTGCTATGGCCTGTCAGTTGCTTTAGGTGACGACAGAGTACTCATGGACAGGTTGATACTCTTCTGACGGACAGTAAATATGATCAATTTAGGTAATTATGTTAGGTTTAGTTAGTTAAAATCTCTAACACAATTATAAAAACGATAATACATAGAATTCATTTTACGAAGCTATGTAGTTGGTTGGTAAACACACAGATGGCGGACTATTCGTAACACATTAATTTCTAACTAGCTGTGAACGGTGTTTAGAACGTTACAACAATCCATAGAAACATAACTTACAGCGTAACAACGAACAGACTACAGCGTGTTAATTTTATGAACTCTGAATGCGGCTTAACTAACCAAGTAGATAACTTAAACACTTCGGTGTTGTACATAATTTTGATAAACTCGGTTCATGTTTAAACGCGCAAAATCTAATGAATATGTATTCAACTTGTGCTTAAAATGATTTTATGTATTCGTGGGTTATCTTCAAGAGCCGCAGGCTAGTGATGACAACTCACGAATATAAAAAGACATTTAACACTTGAGTTGTATATATAACTATTTTGTGAGTAGTTTTCTTAGTTGTTTCTTTCTATTGCTCTTCTTTCTAGGTGAATCAGATGAGAGCAGTAATTGGATTTATTTATCAAAATTGCTTTGATTAATTGTATAACGGTAGTTGTAAGTCATCAATAATAATACTCAACAAGTCTTTACTCCATCTGTACTGCTACAAATAACGCGAACTTTCACAATATTATTAGCTATAAACTTAATAAGAATCTTATTACATCGACACTTAAATAATCATTCTCTCTAAAGGGCTATACTTCCAATCTTCCTGATTAACTAATCAATTTGTCGTTTACAGTAAAGAATACCAGGAGGCAATCGATTATTAATACTCCGTTAAATGAACCATCTACTATAATGAACAGTCAAAATTTTACACATTATATTCTATTAAGTTCTATGTGGTGATCAAAAATTGATGTGCAGTGTGAATTTTCCCACATTTCAGGGTTTTGCAGGTATTTAGTAGGTGAATGATGATTATTTGGGATGCCAAAACAAATTTTATATATAACATGATATTTAATAAAATAAGATCAACCATTTTTGCAAACTAAACACCAGCGTTAACTTTTAAAGCCACAGTTTTGGTAGGCGCTTATTGTAGAACTGGCTATTTTAACGCCGCTGCGTTAAAATGTTAACAAAAATATGCTTAGCGAATAGCATTTAATTTAACATTTTGCTTAGAAAATAGACCCATTGGACAGCCTGATGGAATATCTTTTTTCTAGACCAGCGTTTCCCAACCTTTTTTCATGGCGGACCGGCAAGCAACTTAGAAAAAATTCGCGGACCGGCAAGTTCAGAAAGTAATGTGTATCGCAAAAGTTTTATATTTTTTATTGCACTGATTACAAACACAAAAAAATTGATGTGAAATGTAAATTTTCAGACATTTCAGGGTTTTGCAGGTATTTAGTAAGTGAATGATGATTATTTGGGATGCCAAAACAAATTTTATATTAAAATATTTTTTTTTGTTAATTTTAATTCGAACGCCTAATACCATTATTTAGGTTTCTAAATATGTGCAGTATTTTTTTTATATAGCAAGGTTCATTAAGAATTTTAAAAATTGCGCCTATGGCTTCCATTGGTTGTTATAAGTTCCGCCCCTCTGATTTCGTGTACATTGAAACAGAATTAAATTATAATTTAAACAATTTCCACTGGTTATTAAATTTACGCTTTTAAAAATTAAATGCAACATTTATTTTGAAAAAATAATTTAAATAATATAAAAATTAAAAAAATAAAATAAAAAATAATATTGTCTCTTTTCGCAAGGTTCGATCCCTTTCGGATCGAGTTACTTGGGTGAAACGCCAGTGTCAAAACCACTACACCAGCATACACGTTCCATTGTAGCGTGTTACAAAACTATAACTTGTGTACATTATTAGCCAAAAATCACAAAAAATGCGTTTTTTTTTCCAAAAACGTAATCAATCACTGTCACCAGCAAGTTTGTAAGACGTGAAACCGTTCAGACCTCTAAATTTAATACGCTGTTTGTTGTGGATTGTGCATAATTTTCTAAACTTATAGCTAGTGAGATGTTTTAATGAGATAGACATATAAACACATTGGCTATCGCATTCTATCAGTGATACCGTAGTTATCGAATGCCTTTACATAACCTAACATAATGTCATCATTAAGAAATCTTGCTCAAAATTACGTACGGTCTTTCTTTTAGGATAAAATAGTAAATAAATTCAATTTAACTTATTAAATAATAGTTTTTTAGATTACTAAATTTTAAATTATTTATAGTCATAATAAAAATAACTTTTTATGACTAAATTTTAGATCAAATTCAACTGCAATCTTATAATTAAAATGTACCAATTGACAGTTATGTATGACTATATATTATTTAAACATAAAAACTAACGTTAGATAAATAATTAAATTTAGCTTCTGTATTATTTCACAACAGGATATATTTTGAAATGATTTTATATAACGCACGTGTCTTGATCTAACGTTGAAGTCTCCGTAACAGTATTTGATTTTAGACTTATTTTGATGTTTTAAAAGATAATTTTGAGATGTTACCACCATCTAGCTGTCAATAAAGACATTAATTATAGATTGTTTTAACAAAAAGACTTGGTTTTACAATTGTTTAACATCTAACGGTCTTATAATGTTAGCTTATTCTCTAGCATATGTTTTCAAGCCAGTATATTGTATTTTTTGTTTTAATAACATCTTTTGTTAGTGCCTTATGTTTTGATTGAATAGATAGAAAAATAGGAATACTGTTAATAACTTTGTTAATCAATTTTTGTAATTATTATTTTAAGAACAGCTGACGTGAGATATAATAGAATGAATAATGTAGACGACTCAAGAGGACAGAAATAAAATTTATGTTTGTTTGTCTTTCAGGAGAACTTAAGAACCTAACTTAAAACATATGAGGGTCTAGAGTAGCGTTTCTCAACCTATGGGTTGCGACCCAATATTAAAATTTTAATGGGTCGCGAAATTATAAACATTTGTTATTTTTTTTTACGTCAGTTAATCACTAGAATAGTGTGTATTTGTGCTCTTTATTTCTATACTATATTCTTTATTACTATTTATTACTCTTTATTACCATAATGCTACTGCTTTAAAATAAAATTTGTTTGGTAAATAAATGTTTTTTTTCATAAGGTGGGTCGCGAAAATTTTTAAAACCTCGTACCGTGTCATAAAGTTTGGGAACCGCTGGCCTACACCATAATATATATATATATATATATATATACACACACATATATACAAAAACTAAGAAAGAAAACTTTTGTTTGGATCGAACTGTTTTATTGCTTTTCAAAATATTCGCCTTTAAGATTTATACACTTTTGCATGCGTTCAAACCAATTCTCGAAACATTTTTTCCACTGTGAAGTTGGTATCTCAAAAACATGGTTTTCGAAGTCTTCAACAGCTTCTTGAGGTGATGAAAATCGCTGCCCACGAATTTTTTGGCATTGGGGAACAAAAAAAATCGTTAGGGGATAAATCTGGTGAATACAATGAGACATTAATTTGATGGTTTTCTCCTTCAAATAATCAATTATTTGACGTGCTGTGTGGAAGCTTGCATTGTCATGATGAAGAATGATTTTTTTTATTGTTTTTCCTGATTTTGTCTATGATTTCTGGCAAACAAATTGTTGTATGTCATTCAACATTAACTGTTCTCCGATCCTCTAAAGGTATACATGGCAAAACTTGTAACATAGATGTGACGATGGAAATATATGACGCGTGACTTTGGAAACATATGACAAGTTACTTGTCATATTATCCATCATATTATACGTAATACAGTGAATTTATTCTTTTATGCAACATGTACTATGTCATTACCATGGATACAGTTTTTGACAGCAATATAAATCGTGTTCATTTTCATTTGTAACATAGACAATTAGTGTGTATACTTTTGCTCATTGCTGATTTAAAAATTAATCAACATGTATACAGATGAAGAAAAAATAATTATGGTAACTTGGTATACCATAACTCCCAAATGAGTTTAAGAGAAGTTTCTGCTGTATTTAGTGCAACTTAGCCAGATCGGCTAATACCAAATCCCTCTACAATTTCAAGACTAAATAAATTTTATCGCGAAGGATGTCTTAAGTCAAAACATAATAAAAAAAAGAACAACATCCCACGTGCTTACAGAAGAGAAGCAGTTGGAAATATTATTACAAGTGGAAGAAAACAATCAAAATACTTTAAGATCAATTGCACAATCCGTTGGTGTCAGTATTGGATCTGTTTTTAACTTCTTAAAAAAAGAAAAGTTTCGATTATACAAATTTCAAAATCATCAAGAATTGTTAGAAAAGGACGCAGCAGTACGTATGGGTTTTTGTTTTGAAATGTTTGAAAAAGTTAATTCCGACCCAACAATGCTTCAAATAATTTTATTTACTCACGAAGCAATGTTTACTCTAAATGGTGAAGTGCACAGACAAAATTTTAGGTACTGGAGTCGAGAAAATTTACATTTGTTTCATTCCTCCCGAACTCAAAGGTCGCAAAAATTAAATGTTTGGGCAGGGATAATAGGAACCAATATTAGCCTTTTTTTATTGACGGTAACCTTAATGCAGCAAAATATCTAGCACTTTTGCAAAACCAAATATTACCTGCGTTGCGAAACCTGAATATTAATGGACAAGTATGGTTTCAACATAATGGCGCACAAGTCCATTATTCTAGAATAGTTAAAGAATATTTACATAGAACTTTCCCAAATAGCTGGATTGGAAGAGGAGGGTCGATGAATTGGCCAGCGAGATCTCCGGATTTGGCACCCAATGATTTTTTTTATTGGGGATATTTAAATGCCAAAGTATATAATGGAGAACTTAGGGATGTTGCTGAACTGCAAGACAAAATTGTTCAAGCATCCAATTATATACCCAAGAGCAATTGCTGAATGTTTTGAATCATTTTTATGATCGCTTAACATTTTGTATGCAAGTAAACGGAGAAACTTTAGAACATTTATTATAAGTTTTTATTAGTTATTTATTTATTATTATTATTTTTTTAAATTTGTATTTTCAATAAAATATTTTGATTTTGCTAGTAAATATGGTTTTTTCTATGTTGCAAATGAAAATGAACACGATTTATATTGCTGTGAAAAACTGTATCCCTGGTAATGATATAGTACATGTTTTTTTTTTTTTTTAATTTAATGGCCTTTGCTGCTGTGGCAATTAGCCAGGACAATTTTTATTTGAGAAAATTTCTATGCCTGAACGGGATTCGAACCCGAAACCTTCGCAACGCAGAGCACATGTGTTACCACTACGCTACGCCAGTCGGCATAGTACATGTTGCATTAAAGAATAAATTCACTGTATCAGTTTGATTAGTGTTTATTTTCCACTGTAACTATTCCCGAGTTCAAACAGCAATTTTCATGTTTTTCCGATTTTCTGATTTTCCAAAGAATTCTTCTTTGTATTTTTGGATAGTGTGAGGTATAGATTGTTCAGCTTCTCGATCTATAAGAGTTAATTAAAAGTTTTCTTTCCATTTAAGTAAATAAACATTGCGCCAGTTTGCAATATGTTCGCCAGTATTCAATTACCACAGCATTCAGCATTCTTTGTAAACTTTAATTGTTCGATTAACAATTTAATATGTTCCATGTTGTATCGAACAGCAATGAATAATGTGGGAACAGATGATAAAAGGATGCAATAAGGAAATTGAATATCAAACAAAAAGACAATTTAATTATAGTTTAATTGAAAGTATTTATTAATTTTTTCGCGAAGAAAGGATTTTAAAAATAATTGTTTACTCTCTAAAGCCTGGAACAGAATGCACAGCACGATACGCCGTCAGCGTCCCGTCATTTGCGACGGCGTTGCATTAGCGCCGTTGAGATTTTCGCCTGCACACAATGCAATCATTTTTAACGCCGTCAAGTGTCACGTGACAACCTATATCTGTCTTTATACGTGCGCTTTCTTTTATTAAAAGTATAATGGATGATGAAGACTTGTGTGTGATGTTATTTATGTTGTATGCAAGTTATTTATACATACAAACACTTTACCATTCAGTAAAAACTGAGGTTAGGTGTTCTGCGTCAACGTTCAATGGCGTCAAAAGTTGGAAGTTGATGAAAATTCAGTATCAACGGCGTTCGAACGCCGTAGGACGTTGTCCATTCTGTGCACTTGCGTACAACAGCTTGGTTTTAAGTTTCTTCTGACAGATAGCGCCGTACGAACGCCTTCAACGCGCCATAGAACTCGTTGCATTCTGTTCGCCACTTAAGACACTGCAAGCTGGAATTTTGACTTCACTAACACAAAGTATTGGCATGCGAGGGTTACCTTTATGTTTTTACAAACGACCACTAGATGGCAATATTGAAATGTGTCATTACTATATTCGTAAAATTTGTTATTGTGAAATCAGTGGCAGCTTATAGATTGACCGAGTACACATTAATGCCATTCAATTGGGGAACGAAAAAGTCAGTAATCTGGCTCTATAGCGGTCTCCATTGACTGTAACGTTCTGGCCGGCGTAATTTTTGTGGATGTGTACGTTAAAACTATCTACTAATTTTAACCACAATGCATAGTCTATAGTCACTATTTTAGAGCTTTGAATGCAGCTTTAAATATCACAATTATTCAAGGCGGCAACCCAATTGTTGAAAGGAGTAAAATGAAGTTATATGTAGTTTTAATATTTCCGATTTGAAACCAGTTTTTGTAATAATTTTATAGTAATTTAACATTATTAGCAACATGGTGATGTTATGATAAGCGTTGTAAGTTATATGTTGCAAAAAAAACTGGTATTGCACTCGCGACTAATTACCGAGAAGTCTTGTTTTAGTTTACTTATCATAGCCATTAAATTTAATTAGTGTTTCATATTGACGATAGATGCCACTCTATATAAATCATGTCACATACGTACAACTAAAACATAAAGAGCTATTAGCGATTTATGGGCTGATAGAACTATAAACAATCGCTTATCTGCCGACTTAAATCAAGTGCTCAGGTGTTTATAGCCCTTTGCTATTTCTGCTGTACGTAAATGACTTTCCTCTCTTTATAAATTCAAAATCTATTCTTTACGCAGATGATACTACCTTACTCTGCAAAAATTCGAACCTAAATTCCCTTCGCTTAGAGAGTAAATCCGGGGTAGAACACGCCGCATCTTGGTTTCACAGGAATAAATTAACTTTAAATACTGGTATTTATGTTGGCATACAACATAAATAACATCACACACAAGTCTTCATCATCCATTATACTTTTAATAAAAGAAAGCGCACGTATAAACACAGATATAGGTTGTCACGTGACACTTTGTCGGCGTTAAAAATTATTGCATTGTGTGCAGGCGAAAATTCAACGGCGCTAATGCAACGCCGTCGCAAATGACGGCGCGCTGTGCATTCTGTTCCAGGCTTAAAGCCTGGAACAGAATGCACAGCGCGCTACGCCGTCAGCGCGGCGTCATTTGCAACAGCGTTGCGCTAGCGCCGTTGAGAATTTTCGCCTGCACACAATGCAATAATTTTTAACGCCGACAAAGTGTCACGTGACAACCTATATCTGTGTTTATACGTGCGCTTTCTTTTATTAAAAGTATAATGGATGATGAAGACTTGTGTGTGATGTTATTTATGTTGTATGCAAGTTATTTATACATACAAACACTTTACCATTCAGTAAAAACTGAGGTTAGGTGTTCTGCGTCAACGTTCAACGGCGTCAAAAGTTGGAAGTTGACGAACATTCAGTATCAATGGCGTTCGATATATATAGGGGGGCCGCAGACAATATTTAAGTTATTTTGGGGGGTCCCATGCCAGAAAAGGATGAGAAACACTGTTCTAATAAATGTTAAACAATACGGAAGAAACAGTTTTGTTTTACGAGGGAAAATGCCTGTGTATGTATATTTGTCTGTTTATATATGTGTACATACATTTACGTACCCATCTGTTGCTTCTTTTCTGTTGGTTAACCAACCGAAACGGCTCGTGTCATTCTACAACTAATAGTCGTTAGGCCCGCCTCTAAATCATCAGCCCAAATAAATGGCATCGAATACCCTCTTCAAAGGGGAACAGTATTAATGCCGAGAGGGTTTTGAGTTATTAATATGTTAGTTATGAAATTTGAAATTAGATGTTGAGTGAATGATGTCAAAAGTCAAAATATTTGATGACTTCACAAGGGTTCATTATAGATCTCATATCAAATAATACTAATTTAAGTCACAAAGAATTTAAAAACGTATTAACATAAATAGTATTGATACGAGTCGAAGCTTTTGTTGAGGTTTATTTTTATTTCGAGAATGTTAATAGTTTGTACATTAAAGGGAAGATGATATGTAATGGGTGAAGTAGCGTTTTCTCGGTCTTCCTGGTCTAACTTACTACTGTTCTTGCTTCAAAAACTCTTTTTACTATTTGGTCTTCACTCATTCTGTGTATATGTCCCAGCCATCTTAGCTGTCTTTCTTCTATTATAGTCTCCACTGGCTTTGTGTCTAGTTTTTCTCTAAATACTTCATTTCTTATTCTTTCCTATTTTGTTTTACTTTCAATTTTACTTAAAAAATCTCACTTCAGAGCTTCTTATTTTGGACCTGTGCCTCTCTGTAGTGGTCCAGGATTCTGAGGCGTATGTCAAAATTAGTACTGTCACTTTTTTGAAGATCTCTAACTTGATGTTGATTGGTATTTCTGTTTTAGTTAAAAACGATGATTTGATGCTATTGAACATTCTTCCTGTTGCGCTTACTCTTTCCGTAATTTCTTCATCCATTTTTCCATCTTCCGAGTCTATCTGTCTGTCTGTATGTGTCGGACTGTCTGTTTGTCCGAGAATCACATAAGAAAAACTGTTTAAAACGGGTTAAAACTGTTAAAAATATTATAATGAAAAAAAAAATCACTTCGAGAAAACAGTGTGCTATCAAGTTTTGCTTCAGACTTGGGCACAGTGCAACTTTATCTTCAAGAACCAATGAAAATGTCGACAGAATCCGGGATCATGTGCGTTCAGATCGTCAGTTGACAGTCAGAATGCTCGGGGAAGAGTTGAATTTAACTCACACTACCGTTCATCAGATTTTGACCAATGAATCGAGAATGAGAAAAATCTGCGCAAAAATGGTTCCAAAAAACAATTTCAATAAACGAGTTTTAAGCCAGCAAAAATATTCCTGTGGCTCCTCAGCCTCCTTATTCGTCTGACTTGAGTCCTTGTGACTTTTTCCTTTTCCCAAGATTGAAAAATCATCTCAAGGGACGTCATTTTGGGACACTCAAAAACATTCAAACGTCCGTAACAGACCAGCTGAAAGCTATTCCAGTATCCAAGCACTGCTATGAGTATTGGAAGAACCGTCTCCAACGCTGTGTGGCTTCCCAAGGAAGTTATTTTGAGGGTGACAAGATTGAATTGCAATTATATTCGAATATTTTTTTTTTAAATCAGTCCGCTTATTTAATTTGCACACCTCGATGTACTTACGATACTGATAGTGGGGGAAAATATTATAGAACCATTTAACCCTTATGCAATTTATTCAACCTGTTTATTTCTTAACAAAAAGATAATATAGCATTTCTGGAAACAGCGCGTGCCTTTTCCGCTTGAAAAAGGTAATTAAAAAATTGCGGAGCAAATTAGTATCGTTTTAAAGAAAACTACAAGAATGCAATAAAAATTAACATTCTTTTTCAACAAAAGATCTTTTTGCATCAATTATACATCAGTCTCTTAGTTTAACAGTAAATGATAATTTATTGTACCATAACAACAATTTTCGAACAAGTATAGTGTGTTTAGGTTTCGTTTCCTAATTACAGCACAACCTACTGTCCGTTACACATAACACCTAATAGAAATTTAATGAGGTATGCGGCGATTACAATCGACCATTGCAGGTGCGGTAAAGCCGTTACAGAGCTCATCTCTTTTATATGCAACAACCACTGCATTTATTACCAGACTAATTATTGTCATTCTAGGCTATTATTCAAAGTCAAGGAAAAGGTGTACGCATATTTTAATTTTTAAAACAATAGACAAGATCGATAACACCTCATACTTTTTGAAAATAAAGTTTTTCAATGATATAAGGGTCAATTGAAAAGTTCACCTAACAATGAAAGACTGCAATTTATTTTTGATACCTATTACTTTTATGTCGACCTTATCGACGAAAGGTACCGGGTTCGAACAAGTTTTTTACGTACATTAGATTGTACATTGAACCATTCGTCCACAATAATTTTCTTCAATTCTTCTTTTGATTTGCATTTGTAAAGAGACACCTTCTTAATCAGAATCGACCATGAATTTTCATGTTGCGATAAATCTGGTGACCATGCAAAAAGTTGCACATTGTTTTTGTTATCCCATTCATTTGTTGCTTTGGTTTTATGACAGGAGGTATTATTTTGTTGAAAAATATATATATAATACAAGGTGTCTCAAAATAAATTTTATATTTAGTGGATCGATTAAAAAAAAAAGTAAGCCGTATATAGAAAAAATGTTTATTAATTATTAAAATACACTTTTTGGGGATTTATTTCTTAAAAATAATATCGTCTAAATGTAGACCCTCGCGTTCTCGGCACTCATTTAATCGAACAGTAAAATTACTTATGACGTCTCGGCAGGTGGACTCAGGGATGGCTGCCATTTCGTGACGGATATTTTCTTTCAAATGCGCCAGTGAAGTCGGTTTATTGGCGTAAACTTTAGATTTAAGATAACCCCATAGGAAAAAGTCCATAGGGGTTAAATCTGGACTGCGTGGAGGCCAATTTATGTCACCTCTCCGGGAGATCAATTTGCCTGAGAAAATTTCACGAACACGTGGCAGAGACATATTGGACGTGTGTGAAGTTGCTCCGTCCTGTTGGAACCATGTTCTTTGGTTATAGCCAGGAAAGTTTTGCAGTTCAGGTACCAAGAAGTTGTCTAACATCTCCACATAACGCTCTGAATTCACTGTAACTGCACGCCCCCTTTCGTCTTCAAAAAAGTAAGGGCCGATAATTCCTCGCGCCGACATCGCAGCCCATACGGTCACTTTAGGTGAATGTAGGGGTTTCTGATGTTTGCGTTTCGGATTCGTTGCACTCCAGTAGCGGCAGTTCTGCTTATTTACGTGGCCATTAAGATGAAAATGAGCTTCATCCGAAAACAAAATGTTCAAAAGCTGATCCACAAAAAAAGAAAACAAACCTTAATTTCGTAAATTTATAGTAAATAAAATTTTATATCATTAGTGCAATAATTGCTTAGAAAATTATTTTTCTGTTAAATTCGTAAGTACATTAAACCATTACAATGCTTACTTCTATATTGGACTCATCAGACCAAATGATTTTCGCTCATTCATCAGGTGTCCAATTTAAATGTGTTTTGGCCCACTGAAGGCGAAGTTTTTTGTGTCGTTCGGTCAACAGTTGTTTTCAGCAAGCTCTTTTTCCATGCAAATTAGATTCCAGTAGACGTCTTCTAATTGTTCTAGAAGAAACTTTAACTTCTCTATGCTCCAACAGATCACCAGCCAGCTCTTTTGACGATATTGAGCGTTTACGAAGAGCACTTTTCTTTATAAAAAGTTCATCTCTGGAATTGGTTGCACGTTTTCTTCTGGTTTTTGGTCTGTTTTAATAAGTATCAGTCTCTTCAGAATTGTGCTAGTTATGAATAAATTATGAATGCGAAAAAGGATTCAAAAACGAAAATGCTAAAAACAGGGAGATAGAAAAATGTATAAATGCGATTTCAACAGTTCTGATTTTGATATGGAAAGTACTATTTCCTTATTTGCAGATTTTAATTGATAGGAACTGCAAAAATTTTACTTTCATCTTAGAATAATTGAAAAGTAATATATTTACTTTGAAAGTACTAATGAGAAATAAGTCACCTAAATTAAAAAAGGAAGTATGAATTCTCACAAATAGATTGCATAAGTATTTATGCTCTATGTCAGCTTAGAAAAATGTGTGTAAGAAGATAGGAGCTGTTTGTCCTTGCTTCGGATTGGTTTAGAACGTCATCCCTATTACACTGTATATTGTTTTTAGTCGAAGTTGACAGATGTTCAGTGTCGTTCATTGGAAATATATATTATTTTATTTTTTTTCGCATATTTTGTTATTATTTACATATTTAGACTTTTATTTATATGCTTAGCGTAGATTTTATAGAGAAAATTCTGCATGTAATTTCTTTTTATGCAGTTATATATATATTTTTTAGGTTATTTGACATATAAATATTTTCTGACACTTGACAATTAACAGATCAAGATAGAGGACTAATGTGACGCCAAAAGACAGGCCAGCTGATAGTGCCCAAAGAAGAAGTTATTGATATAATTTTTAGACCTTCATATATAAATATATTTTTAATTTATGTTTACAATAAATATTTAAATAAGAAACTTTAGGTCTGAAGATATATTGTTTTTTTTTATTGCTTTATTTAAACTCTTTTAGCCAAATCTCTCTTTTTGTATATAGTTTTAAAAAAATAGTTTTTAACTTTTTCAAATTTCCCATTAAACTGAATTTATGTCGTATAAATAACGTAAGTGTATTATCTGCCTTGTTTATTTCAATATCTTATTAACCTTTTTTATATTTTAAAAAAATTACTTGCTACCCCAGGTACTACGCCCATGCCGTAGTTGTAACTTATTTTAAATTTCCCGCTATACTGTATTTGTCTAGTGTAAATCGTACTCGGTTCGCAGCGCTATCTACTTTTTTCTAATTTGAAATAGTCCATAGTATAAGCTGTTCACTTTTGTAAGAACACACTAGATCTGGTTATTTTGGTTACTTTTATGGTGTGTTAATGACTTTAAATGCCAATTAAAAATTCCTTACGCTGTAAAACCGACTTTAGGTTGATAAGGTTATGATCATTATAATAAAGATATCATTTTTCATTATGAAATATGTCAAATGGATCGACATTTTAAAAAAGTGACATTTTTTAATACCAACACGACATCCAGCTTCAAAGGTGCAAACTATTGAAAACAAAATTCCCTCTTAGCTTGTTCTTACAAAAGTGAACTGCTTATAGTAATATTACTTACCAGATATTTACTAGGTACTAGGTTTCTACTAGGCATTTACTGTAAGTACCTTAATGTAGTCCTTAATCTAAATTTATTGATACCTCATTCTATAAATTTACCCTCCTATATCTCATTCAAAACATCTCATATCTGGAAGTAATTAAAGTTTTACAGTTAAGAGAAAGTACGTATATAAAATTTGACTTTATTTAAGTAATTTATGTATTATCTCGTAAAAAAATTAATCTACAAATCCTTTCGAAAGTCGCAATAACATCAATAATTTATAACGTTGTAAATATGACATTACAAAGTTTACTTAAATTTTAACTAGACCAGTCCAATAACCTTACCACCAAAGTTGTATTTTTTAAACTCGATATCTCAATTTAGAGTATTAAAATAATGTCTGTGTGTTCTTAAATATTTAATTATAAGTTAGGTATCATTAGTTTTCACCTGGGTAATAATTTAGAACAATCAAAGAATCAATGAGTTTTTTTACCAGAGATATTTTGTAGCCGGTTTGACATAATTATACAACAGCACGTGTTAGTCTTAATTATTTATTTCCTTATCTAATTTGTTTAATAATTTAATTGATAAACTTAAAAATTGAATTATATCTGATCCAAAGAAAGAAATGCAAACCATGCAGATGAAAAAATAAATAGAGGAAAAAGGGCAACTCGAGAACAGCCAGTGTTGTAATGTACGAGGTCTTTTCAAAAAGTATCGCGAATTTTGAATTTCTGCGGGTTAAGTATATTCGATTGTCTCTTACTTATGCCGACAAGTTCGGCCATTTTGAATGTTCAGTTAATTTTTGACAGTTGCTTTGCTTGCACGTGATTTGGTTCGTCTTTGATTTTTGCCTATACCAAAAAATGGATCAAAGAATCTGTATCAAATTTTGTGTAAAAAGCAAAATTAAGTGCGCGGACGCATTCCGAATGTTGACTGCGGCATATGGTGAAGCTACCTTGGACCGAAGCAATGTTTATCGGTGGTACAAAATGTTCTCAGAGGGCCGAGAAGATGTGAACGACGAAGAGCGTGCCGGACGCCCGAGCACGTCAACAACAGACAAAAACATTGATGAAGTGAAGAAAATAGTATTGACCAATCGTCGAATCACCGTTAGAGAAGTTGCTGAGGACCTAAACATATCGATTGGGTCGTGCCATTCGATTTTTACCAATGATCTGGGCATGAGACGGGTCGCCTGCCCACACATCGTTGCTTGTGCACGAATTTTTGGCTAAAAACAACAGACTAATAATGCCGCAGTCACCGTATTCTTCAGATCTGGCCCCCTATGACTTTTTCTTGTTCCCGAAACTGAAGAGGCCCATGAAAGGCCGACGCTACGCTACGAGTGAGGAGATAAAGATGGCATCGAAGGAGGAGCTGAACAAGATCACAAAAAATGATTTTTTCAAGTGCTTCGAGGATTGGAAAAAACGTTGGCACAAGTGTATAATATCTGGTGGGGATTACTTTGAAGGGGACAAAATAGATATTCATGAATAAATAAATAATTTTTGAAAAAACACAAAATTCGCGATACTTTTTGAACAGACCTCGTATCTAGATACAGTAACTATGGTCTATTATTTCAAAGTAGAAAAAAGTAGATAGCGCTGCGAACCGAGTACGATTTACACTGATCAAATACAGTATAGCGGGAAATTTAAAATAAGTTACAACTAGGGCATGGGCGTAGCAACTGGGTTAGCAAGTGATTTTTTTTTTAATATAAAAAAGGTTAATAAGATATTGAAATAAACAAGGCAGATAATACACTTACGTTATTTATACGACATAAATTCAGTTTAATGGGAAATTTGAAAAAGTTAAAAAAATATTAATTTTAAAAATTATGTACTATATATAAAAAGAGAGATTTAAACAAAGGCTAAAAGAGTTTAAACAAAGCAATAAAACAAACAATATATCTTCAGAGCTAAAGTTTCTTATTTAAATAATTATTGTAAATAAAAATTAAAAATATATGTATATATGAAGGTCTAAAAATTATATCAATAACTTCGTCTTTGGGCACAATCAGCTGGGCTGTCTTTTGGCCTCACATTAGTCCTGTATCTTGATCTGTTAATTGTCAAGTGTCAAAAAATATTTATATGTCAGATAACCTAAAAAATATATAACTGCGTAAAAACAAATTACATGGAGAATTTTCTCCATATAATCTACGCCAAGAATATAAATAAAAGTCTAAATATGTAAATAATAACAAAATATATGAGAAAAAATTAAATAATATAAATAATATATATTTCCAATGTACGACACTGAACATCTGTCAACTTGGACTAAAAACAATATTTTAACATTGTAATAGGGATGACGATGTAAACCAATCCGAAGCAAGAACAAACAGCTCCTATCTTCTTACACACATTTTTCTACTTTGAAATAGACCATAGATACAATTTTTCTTAGGTATCTGTATCTGTATCTAGATATTTTATTATATGTATCTATTACAACACTGGTATTAAACAACAATTGAATGGGAGAGAGTTCAAGAAGATGAAGCTCTTAATTTAGTTGTTAAACGGTACTGTTAACACAATTTAAAATTTTAATTTAATTCTAAGCAATTCAATCTTTTTTAATTCTCTGTATCTATGAATTATCAATTTCTCGATGTGTGGTGTAAACTTACATCTACAGAGAAAGCACAGTTTATATTAAAATTGCAAATTAATTAATATAGATAATTCAACAATAAATCAATGTTTTGACAGATGCTGAAACAAGTTTTTCAAGTTGTCAACACCGTAGGATTCTTTTGACGTTGAAACAAATATAGACGCGCTGTTAAATGACATCAATATTGTCATGACGGTGTCTAAATGATACAACTATAATCATAACATTGTCAAAATGACACCAACAGTAATGATAATGTCAAAATAATACTGATTATTTTGTCAAAAAAATATATGAATAATGTTAATTTCCACACATATCAGGATTTCGTTCTATCCAGTATAATTATCTACATTTTCTGATCAAGTTTAGTGTTTCGTAGCTATGACTATGGTCTATTTCAAAGTAGAAAAAAGTAGATAGCGCTGCGAACCGAGTACGATTTACACTGGACAAATACAATATAGCGGGAAATTTAAAATAAGTTACAACTAGGACATGGGCGTAACAATGGGAGTAACTGGGTAGCAAGTGATTTTTTTTTTATATATGAAAATGGTTAATAGGGTATTGAAATAAACAAGGCAGATGTTAAATACACTTATTTATACGACATAAATTCAGTTTAATGGGAAATTTGAAAATTTTTAAAAATGATGTTCTATATATAACAAGAGAGATTTGCTAAAAGAGTTTAAATAAAGCAATAAAACAAACAATATATCTTCAGAGCTAAAGTTTCTTATTTAAATAATTATTGTAAATAAAAATTAAAAATATATGTATATATGAAGGTCTAAAAATTATATCAATAACTTCTTCTTTAGGCACAATCAGCTGGGCTGTCTTTTGGCCTCATATTAGTCCTCTCTCTTGATCTCTTAATTGTCAAGTGTCAAAAAATATTTATATGTCAGATAACCTAAAAAATATATAACTGCGTAAAAACAAATTACATGGAGAATGTTCTCCATAAAATCTACGCCAAGAATATAAATAAAAGTCTAAAGATGTAAATAATAACAAAATATATGAAAAAAGTTAAATAATATAAATAATATATATTTCCAATGTACGACACTGAACATCTGTCAACTTGGACTAAAAACAATATTTTGACAGTGTAATAGGGACGACGATCTAAACCAATCCGAAGCAAGGACAAACAGCTCCTATCTTCTTACACACATTTTTCTACTTTGAAATAGACCATAGAGACAGCAATAAAAATTAATTAACTCTTTACTGCGTGAATTTTTATTTTTGGCTGAAATAATTCATGAGCATTAGGAATTGGTTTTTATTGATAGAAAAATTAATTAAAAAAATATATTTAAAATATTAATTATTATTTTTATGAAAAAATAATAATTAAAATAATAATTTAGAGTTTGTGCCATACATGGAACATTATGATTCTACATTATGTTACAAAAGAACATTATTCCGTATTATTTGTTCGTCAATTGCTAGGTGTTCTTCATTAGGGATTAAAAGCAGTCGCTCTCGAATTTTTGAAAGAAAAGGTGGTATCTTCTAGTTCTTTCTCAATAAATTCAGAGTTATCGTTGAAATTTCGCTTGATATCCTCAAATCTATTGCAGCCCATTACTTGAGATACTGCAGGATCCATTGCTGTGTATGTGGCATATATGAACATTCATGAAGTAATGTTCTGATTCAGTTTTAAAAGTAAAATAAAAAATTGATGTGAAGTGTGAATTTTCACACATTTCTGGGTTTTGCAGGTATTTAGTAACTGAACGATGATTATTTGGGATGCCAAAACAACTTTTATGTCAAAATATTTTTTTATGAATTTTAATTCGAATGCCTAATACCATTACTTAAGTTTCTAAATATATGCAGTATTTTTTTTATATAGCAAAGTTCATTAAGATTCTGAAAATTGCACCTTGTTTGCTTACATCATAAGTCCCGCCCTTTGATTTCGTCAAACATAGAATTAAATTATAATTTCAACACTTTCCACTGGTTATTAAATTTACGCTTTTAAAAATTAAATGAAACATTTACCAAATATAACTAGAATTTTAACAAAATAATTTAAACAAAATAAAAATGCAAAAAAAAAAAACAAAAAATAAAATCAACAGGATTCGAACCCTAGTTTGCAAGTTTCTTATATTATTAAGCGTACGACAAATCCAACCACGCCACGAGAGCTACTGATGTGGTATGTTACACAACGTATTAAATAGTTAACATATTTTAGATAAAAACACAAATAATGCGTTATTTTCCGAAAACATAATCTGATCAAAAATTCCTGTTGTACTATTCCGGTTCACACCAATGTACATTACTTAGAATTTTTTCAGATTTTTAGTTTAAACCATCTGGGCTACAGGGTGTGGGACAAAAATTTTTTTGCACAATTTTGGCAAAAATCGCATCAAAATAATTTATTTTGCAAAAATAAAATTTTGATCGTTAATCCACGTACTAAAGGCTTTCATTTGATACCCTACTCAGAATGTATAAAAAATATATTTTTTTTTCGATGAGCACATATTTGTTTATATTTTTAGAGGGATATGTTTTTTAGATGTTTTAGTATTTTTCCTATGTGCGGGTCAAAGAGTTGTATAAGCATGCCAAATTTTAGGCACTCTAGGTTTAGCCGTTTGGCTACAATTTTTACCGAACAGACAGACAGACAGACAGACAGACAGACAGACAGACAGACAGACAGACAGACAGACAGACAGACAGACAGACAGACAGACGACAAAATGACGGTATAAGGGTTTTTTGGTCATACCTACAAAACCCTAAAAATGAAAATTCCAGTTAGTTCCGCTTAAACGTTTGGAATAGCCTATACTTCTGGTTGCAGCACCTCCATTAGAGGTTTCCACGAGTCGCCACTGGTGAAAAGTGAGACAAAACATTCGTTGCATGTGTTTTATTAGTTCGTACAATCAGCTGTCAATTTCAAATGAAAAAATAAAACTATAGCAATCCTATTCATGTGCGAATAAAATTAATATAAAAACCAAGAACCACAGTAAAATGGTTAAATCACGTGTGGTCGTCAATGTGTTAAAAATTGCAGTATCAAACATTCTTTTATTTACGGCCTAATAAACATTATTTTATTACATTAAAATCCTTAAAACGAACATCAAAGATGCCGACAGATAATAAAAATCCCTAAAAAATTACCAATAAAAGTCATCATAGGTCATTTTCAAAATCAAACATTAAATACTGGAAACAAACAATTGAATAGAAAACAATAGGTTATGTTATTGGCTAGTGTGCCCAATGTAATGGGGTCATAAGGCCCATTTTATGGGCAAGTTGGTGGCTGTTACCCGCCACGCCATATGCTGCAGTATCTAATGATCTGAACACACGAACGACCTGTAATTAGATGCGCATAAACTGAACAAAAGATAAAATATGTTACTTGCAATTAATATCTTATAAAGAGAAATAATTTCAAGTTATTATGTTGGTAATAAAATAACGAAAAGTGAATAAAACCTCTAGTAAAAAAAGGATATGTTCACTTAGAGAATAGGACATCATCAATTAGTTTATATCGGGCTGCCACCTATCCGGTTTTCGTCTGAAGACTCAGTTTTTGTTGTCTGTTTCCAGACTAGAGATGGGAATTTCGGCTCAGTTTGCGGAACCAGATCAGTGGAGGTCGTTCAGTTTGTTGAGCCGGTTCATTGATCCGGCTCAGTGATCAGTGAACATGTTTTCGAGACACAGGTCGGTCGTTAGTTCGTAGGTAGAACGTCACTTAGAGTCGGTTCTTGCAATATATGAACTGTAAACATGATCCCGAGACACAGGTCGGTCAGTCGTTCGTTCGTAGGTAGAACGTCGCTTAGAGCCGGCTCTTGCTTAGACCCGGTCAGTTGTCGGTCGTTCGCTCGTAGGTAGACGTCACTTAGAGCCGGCTCTTTCTTAGACCCGGCTCTTCCTTAGATCCGGTCAGTTGTCGGTCGTTCGCTCGTAGGTAGAACGTCGCTTAGCCCCGGTTCTTATCTAACATTTTTGAAACAAACAATTCACTTTATGTAGCTACTGTATTTTAAACCAGACGTGTTAAGTTTATGGCGATGTTTATTGCCCTTATAATAACTATAAATTTTGTACATCGTCAACCAAAAAAACACAAAAAATGCGTTATTTTTCGAAAACATAATCTGATCAAAAATTCCTGTTGTACTATTCCGGTTCACAGCAATGTAAATTACTCAGAATTTCTTAAAAATTTTAGTTTATACTATCTTGGCTACAGGGTGTGGGACAACATTTTTTGCACAATTTTGGCAAAAATCGCATCAAAATCATTTATTTTGCAAAAATAAAATTTTGATCGTTAATTCACGTACTGAGGGCTTTCATTTGATACCCTACTCAGAATTTATTATTATTATTTTTTTTTTGATGAGCACATATTTGTTTATATTTTTAGGGGGATATGTTTTTTAGATGTTTGAGTATTTTTCCTATGTGCGGGTCAAAGAGTTGTATAAGCATGCCAAATTTCAACTCTCTAGGTTTAGCCGTTTGGCTACAATTTTTACCGAACAGACAGACAGACGACAAAATGACGGTATAAGGGTTTTTTGGTCATAACTACAAAACCCTAAAAATGAAAAAACAGAAACGAGTAAAAACAAAAGTTTATTGAAAAAAAAATCAGCTGTGACCACCACAGGACCGACCGCCATCACAAAGTACTCTTACTATTACTATTTTAAAACTTAATTTTAAACACATCGCCCTCTCAAAGGTTAAATATATCTGTTTTACCATGAATATTTTGGCATTTCCTTTTAACACAATTTTTTAAAAAACTGAACACTATAATTTAATATAAAAATTAATTATACTCTTAGAATATCTCAATTAGTCAGTCCTACCCAACATAAACATTGGCTCATAATGAGCACCAACTAATCAAGGATATTTAAGTTGTCAGCAAATAAAGTTGTTAAAAAAGCCAAGAGCGGTTCGATAGAGTCACAGTCTACACAGTTAGATTGTCTGTCAACTTATTAATTAGATACTCAGAGCGTGAGAGCTAAATTTTCTACAGCTAATTACATTTCTCGCTATGTGTTTGAACATTATTGTTAAGTACTTTACAATATTGCTGTACTTATGTCTCAAAGTATACAATACGACAAACGAAAGAAGACCTAAGAATGTTGAATATGTCCGGCATATACAGTATCTGGTTATATTGATATACCCTTTTCACACTAGAACTTTAAGACGAGGGAACTTAAAGTTCACCGATGTTTAACATCGGTTTGCTTTCACACTTGATGTTTAAATCTCTGGTGCTGTCATCAGTTACAGTAATTTTGTCCTTAAGTTACCGTCATGAAATTACCAGTTTTGAACTGTCTGCGCAGACGCACATTTTGAATTATTATAAACAAATAAGGATATTTCATTTCATTCTACAATAAAGACACTACAATAAAGAATATATTACACCTGTATTAACATGTAAGTCGATACATTTTATCTCAATTATTGTAGCTCTGTATTTTATTAAACACATTATTAAAATAAATAATTTTATTATAACAATAAGTATAAACTTCTTATAACGTCGATATAATACAGTATTCTTGTTTATGATAATATAAAATGTTGACAGCACAAATTCAAGGAGTATTTTTTTATAATAGAAATTAAGTTGGCAATGCGGACGAAGTTTAAGACGCAGATCTCTGTCTTAAACATCGCTTGTATTTAGACAAGGCCATACGGTTTCACATTAGCGTTTAAAGATATATCTTTAAACGCTAAAGTGAATGTATACATTCACTTTAACATCCGATCTTAAAGATCTAGTGTGAAAAGGATATAAGCCTGGGGATCTCGAGAAAGGAGATACAAAATTAGACCAAAGTTTCCGCATTAAGGGACTATACAGATAAGGGAAAAAATAAGGGAAAATACAGATGTTACTAGATATGAACGAATAAATTTTCCGGTTTTTAATTTTTGCTCATAACTTTTGGTGTTCACTTTCTTGAGGCACTTTTTCATGGTGAATTTACAAGAGTTCTCATTTTTTGACCTATGTATATTTTTAGGAGATCAAAGACATCGTTAAAATGGTCCCTTAAAGCGGCAACTTTGGTCTAATTTAACCGACCTCGTAACTTTTACCGTTCTCGAGATCCCCATGCTTAATAAGTTATTTGGGACATCCTGTTATTATGATCTGCCTCAGGCAGCAGAATTTCTCGACACGGCCCTGCAAATTTATTAATAATATAAATTTTGTGTAGTTGAAAAAAAAAATTATTATTATTTAGATTTTTATACGTGGTATCAAAAAAAACCTCTTTAAGACGTAAACTAAGGAACGGAATGTTTTTAGAATTTTTTATATATTGTCCTAGACATCTTACTATCATTCTTTATTTATTGAATCTTTGTAAATCTTGGACATTAGTATATTTATATCTAGTCTTGTTTGATATGTAAATTTAATTAATAGTCACTACCTATGGTCATCATAGTATTATATTCAAAATTTAATTCCTGTTTTTCCTATTTTCTGTATACTTCAAGTTCATATATTGTCATATGATATTCTGCAATTTCACCATCCTTGGAGATGATTGATGTACAGTTTGTTAGAGTTACGTTTAACTAACATAGGTAAATTAATTTATAACTATATAAGATTGTTACTTTATTGTTATGTTATTGTTATAGCACCTGAAGAAGCCAACAATGTTGTTGGTGAAACGTTGTGTTGTTTAAAATAAACGCTTCTTGTCCAAAAAGCTGAATGAAGTTATTTCCTAATTCTACCGTTATACAAAATTGGACGTTAAATACTATTCTACTATCTCTTAAGACGTAAATTATGGATTTTTTTTTAGATTTTTTTTATTTTAACACCGTTTTTTCCAAAAATGTACTAAAAAAATACTATCGCGCTTATCGAAATCATATATAAATTGTTGATTTAGATTTGATTATATAAAAAAAATATTATCCTAAACATCCAGCATCTTGTTGAGTTCTTTCCCTTATTAAATACCTACAAAACCCTGAAATTTGTGAAAATTCAAACTTCACATAAATTTTTTAAGTATTACAGCAATCCAAAATAATAGTTAATATCCATGAAAGCATATCCAAATAAAAGCATCCTAAAATAGTAGTGAACAATAGTATCTATTACTTTTTTATTGGAATATAATGTAATTTACAACCGACTGATGTTAAAATGATCCCTTTACCATCTGTTGTCGGGTTGGCGTGTGTCAGTTGTGTGGATGGATCCCCGACAGGGCGGAATCGCGTGTTGAATGGATACCCGGGTGGATGACATGCTTGTTCAACCATGCAAACCATAACATATGGGCTTTTTCAATTAGGCGTTGTTATAGGAGTCATAGGTGCATCATTACCTATTACCTATACAATTACAAATGTATTAGATGATGACAATTTGCTTTATTGATTTGCGAAATTAGAGGGAGACGATTATAATGGATGAGACATTAAGGCTGAAAAGGAAGAGAATAGAACATCTGAGAATACATTGCTATTGTCAGTGGACCATAGGGCTTCTTTAAAGCATTTTCATCTGATTCTGTACTTAGCATGAAGTTTTATTACCGCTTTCTCAATATCCTTCAATATTTGTTATGTTATCCGAGTCTTAACTAGAATTTCTTGAGCTCTCTGCAAGGTTGCAATATATATATATATATATATAGTGAATTTATTCTTTTACGCAACATGTACTTTGTCATTACCATGGATATAGTTTTTGACAGCAATATAAATCCTGTTCATTTTCATTTGCAACATAGAAAAAACCATATTTACTAGCAAAATTAAAATATTTTATTGAAAATACAAATAAAAAATAATAATAATAATAATAATAAATAAATAACTAATAAAAACTTACAATAAATGTTCAAAAGTTTCTCCGTTTACTTGCATACAAAATGTTAAGCGATCATAAAAATGATTCAAAACATTCAGCAATTGCTCTTGTGATATATTGTTGGATGCTTAAACAATTATGTCTTGCAGTTCAGCAACATCCCTAAGTTCTTCATTATATACTTTGGCCTTTAAATATCCCCAATAAAAAAAATCATTGGGTGACAAATCCGGAGATCTCGCTGGCCAATTCATCGACCCTCCTCTCCCAATCCAGCTTTTTGGGAAAGTTCTATGTAAATATTCTTTAACTATTCTAGAATAATGGACTTGTGCGCCATCATGTTGAAACCATACTTGTCCATTAATATTCAAGTTTCGCAACGCAGGTAATATTTGATTTTACTAAAGGGCTAGATATTTTGCGGCATTAAGGTTAAACATTTAATTTTTGCGGATTTTGAGTTCGGGAGGAATGAAACAACTGTAAATTTTCTGGACTCCAGTACCTAAAATTTTGTCCGTGCACTTCACCATTTAGAGTAAACGTTGCTTCGTCTGTAAATAAATTTTTTTGAAGCATTGTTGGGTCGGAATTAATTTTTTCAAACAATTCAAAACAAAAATCCATACGTACTGCTGCGTCCCTTTCTAACAATTCTTGATGATTTTGAAATTTGTATGATCGAAACTTTTCTTTTTTTAATAAGTTAAAAACAGATCCAGTACTGACACCAACGGTTTGTGCAATTGATCTTAAAGTATTTTGATTGTTTTCTTCCACTTGTAATAATATTTCCAACTGCTTCTCTTCTGTAAGCACGTGGGATGTTGTTCTTTTTTTATTATGTTTTGACTTAAGACATCCTTCGCGATGAAATTTATTAACTAGTCTTGAAATTGTAGAGGGATTTGGTATTGGCCTATCTGGATAAGTTGCACTAAATACAGCAAAAACTTCTCTTAAACTCATTTGGGAATTATACCAAGTTACCATCATTATTTTTTCTTCATCTGTATATACAAGTTGATTAATTTTTAAATCAGTAATGAGCGAAATTATACACACTAATTGTCTATGTTGCAAATGAAAATGAACACAATTTATATTGCTGTCAAAAACTGTATCCATGGTAATGACATAGTACATGTTGCATAAAAGAATAAATTCACTGTATATATATATATATATATATATTGCTACACCCCATTGAAGATTTTCCGGCCTGCTTTCGTCCAGGACTCTGTTTGGGATGGCTGCCCGTAACTTCCCAAATATTTTAAAAAGTGCATACAACAGAAAATTTATTTTCTTATTATAAACTAACTGGGGTACCCGTGCTTCTCTACGGCATTTATATAACTACATTTAATCCAAGAAAGTAGAACATAATGCTTACAACGTTAAAGTCACAGAGTACTTAAATACAGTCAGCGCTCGCTTAACGTACATCCGCTTAACGTACGTTCGATGATACCTACATGATAAATTACGGATCCTATGCTCGTACGAACGTACATCGCGTAACATGAAAATGTCGCTTTTGTACGAACGTACACATTGTCCGCGCGAACGTACATCGCGTCACACGAAGACGTCGTTTTCGCATTTGATAAGGCAACTTTATGATTAAAAAAAAAAAAAAGGAAAAGAAATAGCACACAATGTATAATGTATAATCGGATTCACGAAAAATATACGATTATTAAATGACACGACAGCATTTAATTTTGAAAAAGTAAAATTAACGTAAAATTTGTTTGAATAAAACTTGTAGATTTTAAAATTTTCTACAATAAAAGATTCTTACATTTTTTTTTTATGAATGATCATTTGCAAGATATTGAAGTTTATTAATTTAATGCCCCTAATATTTTCGTAAATCCGAATAGAACAGTAAACACGTAGTACTAACATATAAATACATGTTAAAAAAATAAACCATAATTATATAAAATAAACATGTTTAAAAAAATAAATAAGTACTTAAAAAATTATTATTTGTTGTTTTTAATTAAAAATTTGTCCATTGTCAATTGTACCGCAGTTTTCTTTTTGTCTTGATATAAAAGTTTATAACAAGCGGTGCTATTTGCGGATATTATTAACAACATTGAAACTTCTATCAATATCCGGGTCCGAATTCTCGATAGTGTCAATGAGCTTTTCCACTTTACCTAATATTCCACTTACTGTTTTTAGTTGTATTTCGGTTGTTTCGTTCTCGGTTTTTGGCTCTTCTTTTTCAGTTCTTATTTGCTCTTGTAGTTCTAATAACTCATTAGTTGTGAGTTCGTCCGCATGTGATTCTAACAAATCGTTAATATCTTCAGTTTCCATATTCAGTTCAATTTTTCGTACAGTGGGAAGACCTCAAAAAAGATAAATCAGTTCGATGATATAGCTAAAATCTAATATTGACGTACAAGATAACGGAAAAAATCTTCAACATACAGAGCAAGATGGAGATTTAAATCACGTATTACCCAATAAAATCTGAGTGTCTTATTATCCAAAATCTAGATTGGATTATTTTTTCTAATATTTAGTAAGAGCTCTGGCTTCTTGTAGTTAATTAGTCGAGAGCTGGGTAATCTCGTCGGGCAAAGCTGTCTTAAGCTCACTGACTGACACTAAACGACATAATAATATATAATTCACATATATCATGAGGTATTAGCTGAGGACATGGGATGATTAGACGAAACCCGATCCATTAAAACAACTGTAACCAAGAATCGAACACGACCAACAGACCAGTAGCGTAGACTTGTGCAATGCAATCACTGCTACAACTATCGGAAAATTGCATGCAACAATTGCATACAAGAATCGCATGCAATAATTGCATGCAAGTTTTGTTTAATTTTAGAAAACGGACATTTAAAACAGGATTAAATTGTTTTTAATCTTGTCTTATCAGCAATAGCGCAGAGCAAATTTGAATAGAAAATTTTTACAATACATATTGCAGCGAATATAAAAAATTGCATGCAAGATTCTCATGCAGTTTCTTTTTTAATTTCAAAAAACGGCATTTAAAACAGGGTTAAATGATTTTAATCTTGTTTTATCAGCATTAGCATAGTGCAAATTTGGATAGAAAATTTTTAAAATACATATTGCCGAGAATATAAAAAATTGCATGTAATAATTGCATGCAAGTTTTGTTTTATTTTAGAAGAACGGAATTTAAAATAGGATGCTATTGTTTTTAATCTTGTCTTATCAGCAATAGCGCAGTGCAAATTTGGATAGAAAATTTTTACAATATATATTGCAGCGAATATAAAAAATTGCATGCAAGATTCGTATGCAGTTTTTTTTAATTTTCGAAAAACGGCATTTAAAACAGTGTTAATTGATTTTAATCTTGTTTTATCAGCAATAGCGTAGTGCAAATTTGGATAGAAAATTTTTAAAATACATATTGCCGAGAATATAAAAAATTGCATGTAATAATTGCATGCAAGTTTTGTTTTATTTTAGAAGAACGGAATTTAAAATAGGATGTTATTGTTTTTAATCATGTCTTATCAGCAATAGCGCAGTGCAAATTTGGATAGAAAATTTTTACAATATATATTGCAGCGAATATAAAAAATTGCATGCAAGATTCGCATGCAGTTTTTTTTAATTTTCGAAAAACGTCATTTAAAACAGGGTTAATTGATTTTAATCTTGTTTTATCAGCAATAGCGCAGTGCAAATTTGGATAGAAATTTTTTACAATACATATTGTACCGAATATAAAAAATTGCATGCAAAAATCGCATGCAATAGTTACACGCAAGTTTTGTTTCATTTTATAAAAACAGCATTTAAAACAGCATTAAATTGATTTTAATCTTATCTTATCTGCTATAGCACAGTGCAAATTTAGATAGAAAATTTTTACAATACATATTGCAGCAATTATAAAACCAGTGGCGAAGGAAGACCTCCGCTAGACTTGCCCTCCCATAACAAAAATAATAATAAAAAAAAAAAATACATAATTTTTACTTGCCCGTCCTTAATATATAAGGGGCAAGTATTGTAATCGCGAAAATTTTCGTTGTCGAGATTTTGACTGATGACCACGTTTCATGGTCCAGGGAATCCAAAAAAACTATTTTCGAAGTGCCGTCCGTATGTGTGTGTGTCTCTGTGTGTGTGTGTGTGTGTGTGTCTGTGTGTGTATATACGATAACTCAAGAACGGTTTAACTTAAGTATCATTCACAGCTCATGTTTTAATAGATAGTACGTAATTCATAGTGCATAATGTTAATGGATAATGTTAGTGGCTAGTCACAATACTTTGGTACCATTCATAGCTCATGTTTTAATAGATAAATCGATCTAGCTGCCATCTACACGCAATAGAAATTACTAAACAATTTATAATAAAAATATCTTGTTATTAAATATATGTATTGTTTTTTATTAATGTACTTCTAAAAAGAACCAAAATAATATTTATTAAGTTAATTATTAAATAAAATAACTATAATGTTTCTGAAGCTACTCACTCTAACCTAACTTTTTGATTTCACAAAAAAAAGTTAACTTTTGTTTCCCAGAAGTGTTGGTCTAAAAATCTGAAAAAAATCTCAATAATGTTCATTGATGGAAACCAAAATAGTTCAAAAGGAATTTTTGTCAGATTAATTTTTTATTGTTGAAAAAATACATATTTTATTTTAAAAGTTCATGTAATATTTTAAGGAAAAGCTCTTTGTACATAGAATAACAAACGGTACATTATTTTCAAAATATTGTTCATTTTGACTTGATTACCGCAAAAAAAAAAAAATGTTCCACACATATAGCTGCTTTAACTTGGGTACTAGATACCTGAAAAACACTAAAATATGCGAAAATTCACACTTCACATCAATTTTATTAGATTCAACACATTTATTAATTAGTACATCATAAACTGCAGCCGCAAGTCTTTTTAGAATTTCCTGTATAATATATTCGTCTATTTTGAAATGTATCACTGTATACCTGCGAAACCCTGAAATATGTAAAAACTCTCACTTCACATCTATTTTTCAATATTAGTTTCAACATTTTTACTAATAATTATGTCACAAACTGCATCCAAAAGTCTTATTCGAATTTCAAGTATAATATATTCCTTCATTTTGACAGTTGTCAGTGTTTTAATGTTAATGTTAATGTCAGAAGTTTGAGATATACAAACTTCTAACATTATGCGTTAAATATTTTCTTACGCTTATCCACTAAATTGGAGCTATGAATGCTTATAAGGATTTGTGTAGAACAAACATTGCTATGCGTTAACATTAACACTATGAATTACGTACTATCTATTAAAACATGAGCTGTGAATGATACTTTAGAGAGTTCGTTCTGGTACTAAAAAAATCTACTATTAATTGGGAAGAACCCTATTGTTTTTTATGAAAATCCGAAACCGGAAACGGAAGTTATTAAACTTTAAAATTTTAAGAAATTCGTAACTAGTAAACCAAGCTTTGGATTTCCTTGGATTTGACATATGTCAAATGGATCGACATTTTAAAAAAGTGACATTTTTTAATACCAACATGACATACAGCTTCAAAGGTGCGAACTATTGAAAACAAAATTCCCTCTTAGTTTGTTCTTACAAAAGTGAACTGCTTATACACATTAATGTGAACTAGAATAGTACAATAAGAATTACGGTCCAGATATTTTTGTTTTTTAAATATAGAATTTTGTATCTTTGAGAAAATTCATATTGATAATGACAAAGTCAAAGTCATGATTTTATATAGTTTTGACAGATATCTAAATTCCTCAATACTCAACACGCCCTTGTGTACAAGTCGTAATGGTTGGAAAAAACTAGTCGCGTGTGTAGTGCATTTCAAGTAAGTCGGTAGCTTTGTGCTGTCAGGAAAATGGAAAAGATGCTCTTACAGACATAATTTGTTCTAATGTTTTCCTTTTTCCTGTAAGACGTCATGCTGATTCACATTTTCAACTTTTTTAACTTTATTTAGAAATGGTTAAATTACAACATTTAAAAACAATTCTAGATTTTATTAAAAAATCTGCAGACTATTTTTTTGCCACTAAGTTTGTTACTGAAATAATAACGTTATACGAGGGTTTTACAAACGACCACTAGATGGCAATATTGAAATGTGTCATTACAAAATTCGTAAAATTTGACATTTGTTATTGTAAAATCAGTGGCAGCTTATAGATTGACCGACTAGTATCTTGACAGTGAGCGTTTAAAAAAAACAAATTTGTGAAAAATTGATATTACTCATGAAGGTTTTCGTTGGATGATTTTTTACGATTTTAGTAAAGGCCTAACTCAACAACAATGCATAGATTCGTTTCGTTCGACTTTTGGTAATGAAGCACCATCAGAAAAGACTATTTACAATTGGTTTTCAGAATTTCGTCGTGGTCGTGCGTCCGTCAGTGATAAATCTCGTGAAGACCAAAATTGGTTGTGATTCAAAAAAACAGAAGATCGGCATGTGACTTACTGTGAGATAGAGGCATCCCTTGGCATATCGCAGACTTTAATACATTCATTTTTGCATGAACACTTAGCTGTGAAAAAGATTTGTTCCCGATGTATTCCGCATAATTTGACCGAAGTTCAAAAAAAGGATCGTGTTGATTGGTGTAAGAGAATGTTAAAAAAATTCAACCTAGGCATTGCAAAATCCGTATACAATCGTTACAGGTGCCGAAACTTGGATTTATTCATTTGAAACGAAAACTAAGCAACAATCCATTGTTTGGATCTTCCAAGATGAACTGAAACCCACAAAAGTTGTTCGTTCACGAAGCAGTTCAAAGAAAATGATCGCTTGTTTCTTCGGTTGTAGTGGACATGTCGCAACCATTCCTTTAGAAGATCGGAGAGCAGTTAATGCTGAATGGTATACAACAATTTGTTTGCCAGAAGTCATCGACAAAATCAGGAAAAACAACCAAAAACGTCGCATCATTCTTCATCATGTCAATGCAAGCTCCCACACGTCAAACAATTGATTATTTGAAGGAAAAAAACATCGAATTAATGTCTCATTGCCCGTATTCACCTGATTTATCCCCTACGACTTTTTTTTGTTCCCCAATGTCAAACAAAAATTGCGTGGACAGCGATTTTCATCACCTCAAAAAGCTGTTGATGCCTTCTAAAACCATGTTCTTGAGATACCGATTTCAGAGTGAAAAAAATGTTTCGAGAATTGGTTTGAACGCATGGAAAAGTGTATAAATCTTAAAGGCGAATATTTTGAAAAGCAAAAACAATTTGTTACAAAAAAAAAAATTTCTTTCTTAGATTTTGTAAAAACTTAAAGCCCTCGTACGAGATAAAAAAAACTGGACTTCATTGCCTTGGTATAGTCTATTTCACAATAAGTTGAAGTGACTATCTACTTATGGTCCTAAACACAGTGGGTGGTAATTACAAATAACTCTAATCCCTTGTTTGTACCCATAAACTAGCCAGAGATGTATCAGGTATAAATTACATTACACCATGTAATGACACAATTGTAACAAGAAATAAACATAAGATATCATCAAAATAAACTTTATTTTAATTATAAATACAATTAATTTATAGAACTTATAATTAAATTTTAAATTAAATAATGTTTAAGATAAAAAAAAAAAATATATATATCTTACAAGTCCAAATCATTCTCTGAATCAGTCTCTAAATTAATGATTATAGTACGTTCTATTTGAATATAACTGTCCTCAGTTTTAATAACATGATTTACACAATTTTTCCAACTATCTACAGGGATATTTTCCACTTCTTTTTTTATAAGTTCTATCACAGTTTCGTTTAAAGTGGGAGAAACATTATTCCGTTTTATTCTCGCCTTTAACTGACTCCACATTTGTTCAATAGGATTGAATATACAATAATACGGAGGTAGTCGTAAAACTGTGTGTCCTTTGCATTGAGCAATATTATCGCAAACATATTCTTTATTAATATATATTTTTAATATATTTTTAATAATTTTTAATAATTTTTAATAATATATTTTTATTTAAAGTTTTAAATTGAAACCCTATACTTTTAAGGGCACGCCATAAGGTCACCTTTGAATAATTAATTTCACACTGGTCTTGGATTAATCTTTTGAGCAATATGTCCAATGTTGGCACATTTTGTTCGGTGTACATTTGGTAAATTTTTTGCCGTATTACATTTTTCTGGAAACCATCCAAACATTTTGATATGCCTGAATCCTTTCGTTCTCTTCTCCTATCAATGGATTTATTTACAATTTCCATACTGTTGTCATCGCTACTTTCGTTGCCTTGCTTGTCTCTTCTAATGCCGCTTGTTTGTTTTTGCGGTTCCTTAAATATAAATACACATTGGCCACAATTTCTTTAGCTTCTACAGGTAAATATATACAAGTTTTTTCCCGATTTTTTTTTTTTTATTGTATCTTGCAGTATATCATCATCTTCTATCATGGTCACATAGTCATCTGCTTCATTTGCTTGCACAGAAGTTAATTGTTCGTTCCAAGGACGCCACATTTTTCTAGCACGTACTGAACTATTTAACACAAATCACAAGTTATCTGATAGAAAATTCAAAGCGAAGTGAAAAGATAATTAAAACATCTGCAATTTATACCTGATACATCACTGACTAGTTTATGGGTGCAAACAAGGGATTAGTGTTATTTGTAATTACCACCCACTGTGTTTAGGACCATAAGTAGATAGTCACTTCATCTTTACGTGAAATAGACTATACACAAATAACTATTTTTCAAATAAATTATGCGTACCCTAATTTTGACATCACTGTCCTAGTGCGAAAATTGGCTTTTCAATTTATGTCATTTTAATATTATTACCAAACAGTAATGTGCTGATTACAAAAGTTTAGAAATTTTTAACTATAGTCCGGAAACGCTGTGGCTATATCACAACTGACGTCGCGTTTACCATCAACCAGATTTGTCTAACTGATTTCTAATTAAACTTAAAACTGTATTAACCTACAAAAAAAATCCCAAGTATAATTTATAAAAATATTAAACAAGAGCAAATAGTGGCCCAAAAACAATCAGCCTATAAATATGTATGATAGGTGTCATTTTTCAAATGTACACAAGACTGTTTTCATATTTTTTTTTACGAACTTGGTCTTACGAGAGAGAGAGATTGTTTAGAATGTTTAATAAAATGTTTGATTGGTACTTAAGATGTACACTTGATTTATATTTGCTTGTATTATTTGATTTATGTAAATTGAAAATATTATTTGTATTTACTTTTGTCAATAATATTTATTTCAAACCCGGAATTGCTTCACCAGAACGAACTGAATATCTGAATATTATTTCAAATACGGATCAGTAATAATGGGTGCGTTTTGTTGGTGGCTGGTTAGAAACAGGGATGGGGAGTCGACAGAAAAATTATCGACTCCCGACTCTCGACTCCGGAGTCGGTATTTTTGAAAATCGACTCCGACTCCGACTTCGACTCCCGACTCCTTTCACTGGTAAATTGTAAAGTCTATTCCAAATGTTTAAGCGGAACTAAATGGAATTTTTATTTTCTCAAATTATCACGAGTTTACTTTTTAACTATTAAAGTGGGCTTTTGTTAAACAAAATGATACAAAGCTTCATTCAATACTTAAAAGTTAGTAGATTTCGATAACTAATTCCGCTTAAACCAAGCAAACAGAATATACTTACATTAAATATCTTGGGTTGGGGTGAGCTGTTTTTATAAAATGTCATTTTCATTTCATCTTGACTATTGAGTCATTTTTAATACAAATTTTCAAATATATTAGTTTAAAAAAAAAATAGTTTTGTATTTTATATAAAGTCTGTTCCTTTGGTTTAGGCGGAACTAGATTTTCAATACTAGTTACTTTTACCGTTTGATTGAAGCTTTTGATCATTTTGTTCAGGAAAAGCCAACCTCAATATATAAAAAAATAGCTAATGACAACTTACAAAAATGAAAATTCCAGTTAGTTCCGCCTAATCGTTTGGAACAGACTGTACTTTATTTTTCATAACATGTCACTTTTTTCTTTTGACATATAGATTTTAGCTGCCAACATGAAACATAAAATAATCACAAAGCCCGTTACAACTTGAGAAAATAAAAATCCAGTTTAGTTTCGTTTTAACATAATAACCAAAGTATACAAAAAAAGAAAAATTAGATATTACTAAAAATTAATTAAATTTTTAACTGAAAAGCATGAAGGAAACCGGAATTGAATATTTTTAATTTCATTTTCGTTCATGAACAGAGAAAAAATGTCGTTCCTGTTTCCATGCTTTAACAAATTCTGGTAGTATGGTATTTTGCTTTCGTTTTCGGATTGTTCTCATCCTTGATAAATATATAGTCAAAGAGTCGGGAGTCGATAACTTTTACCGACTCCCGACTCCGACTCCGACTCCTCCAAAAAGCTTCGACTCCTTGACTCCCGACTCCCGACTCCGACTCCGACTCCCCATCCCTGGTTAGAAACACTAGAATTGATGCGCAAGAAAACAACAATTTTGATCGTGAAGTAAATATGGAATGACATTTGCAATGAGTTTAAGTCATATGGTTGTAGAACAAATATCGAACATATTTCACCTAAATGGATAATCTAAATAATCAATGCAGAATAAGAAAACTTTATATTTGAAGCAAATATTCTAGAACATAATGTTTTAGAACGAGTAATTGAATTGAACATACATTTTAAGTTTAGATTTAACAATACTATATTAAAATCATATAGGTATATATTAATTTTAGGACACAAAATGAGAAAATACCTAAAAGAAAAAATTATTTTGAAGCAGTAATACCAAAATTTAATTCTAATACATTTAAAAACCAAATGAAAACAACTGCATTCAAATATTACTTTTCATCCCCACCACACTTATTCATTCCAGTCGTTCGGCCTCGAGTCATCGAATGAGTAGAATGAATAGAATGAGAATACTGTCGCAACAAAACGCGTATTCTGATTAAACCGAAACCAGAATTGGCACAACAAAACGCACCCAATATTGAATCCATATTAGTCCCCAGAACCGCCACAATCCGGGCGGCAGATTTTTGACGCGGCAAATACACACATCGGAAAAGTCTAGAGATATTGAAAAAAATATGAAAATATATTGCTTATTGTACATTTAGGCCCGGTTTTTCCACTTTCAGATAAACTTCCAGGTAACTCTCTGACAGATAAGGTTATTTGTAACTTCATATGCTGAGTAAATGTCATCCCTTCTTTCTATACAAATGTATCTATCGGATAGTTATCTAACGGATAATGAGACTGACGTAATTGATTCACTGACTGGTATTGGCATTTATTCAGCAGATGAAGTTACAAATAACCTTATCTGTCAGATAGTTACCTGGGACTTTATCTGAAGGTAGAAAGAGCGGCCCTTATTGTTGTATTTCAATTAAAGTAGGCAAATAAAGTTGGCTATGGAAAACAAGTAAAAACAATAACCAACAAGACAAAACAAATACAAATTTGACAAATTTTATTCAGTATATGATCCGTTGGTTGATCACATGTTTAATTTTAATTCGATTTAAAACGTTTATATTAATAAGTGCAGTGTTTTTAAGTAGTGGCATTCCTTTTTACCGACCGCCAACATATATAAAGGAGGTATTGTGATCATACCAATTTTGACGTTTCGAGATTTCGATGGATCTCCACGAATTGAGGTCAAAACATAACGTTTTGACTATTTTTAGCATGATGTCTGTCGGTCTGTCTGTCCGTCCGTCTGTCTGTTTGTCCGTCTGTCTGTCTGTCCGTCTGTCCGTCTGTCTGTCTGTCCGTCTGTCTATGTACACGTGCAGAGCAAATTCGGCTGAAAGGATTTTTATGAAACTTCATATTTAAGCTTCTGCCATCAATAGCACGAGTTGACCAACTTTTGGTAAAAATTGGTTGATTAAAAATGGGAGTTTACTCGTGTTGATTTTAAGATTTTTGCGAATATTTCACAACAGAAAAATATCTCGAAAAAATGTATTAAACAAAAGTTGCTATAAAGGCAATAACTAATAACTTTTATTTGAGACGTTTTTTGATGAAACGAAAAAATTCGAATAATTTTCGTAAAATTGATTCAAAATTTTTACCGACCGCCAACATATATAAGGGATATAAATACATTTCGAGATTTTGATGGATCGCCACGAATTGAGGTCCCTACATAACGTTTTGACTATTTTTAGCATGATGTCTGTCGGTCTATCTGTCCGTCTGTCTGTCCGTCTATCCGTCCGTCCGTCTGTCTGTCTGTCTGTCTGTGTACACGTGCAGAGCAAATCCGGCTCAAAGGATTTTTATGAAACTTCATATTTAAGCTTCTGCCATCAATGGCACGAGTTGATCAACTTTTGATAAAAGGAAAACTTTTTTTTGGAATAAGAGTTTACTTTTAGGGGCGCTCAACTTGCAATTACATTGGGGCGCTAAGACCGCTATAAACGGTACTACTTGATACCTAGAAAATCCTAAAAAAAGGAAAAAAATAGTTATGAAAGTTTGAAGTACTAAAATAAACTTTCTACCTGTTCTGTGCATTATTTTTTGCTATATTATTATTAATAAATTATTAATAATTTAGTTGTCTAAAGCTACCTCTTTCTCTGAACTAATACCAATAATAATTTAATCAAAAATATGAAACCTGTCTAACTAGACAGCAGAATCCTAAATTTAAATAAAAGGACATGTGATAAATCCAGGATATGTCTAATTAATTTGATGTCTCAATACTAAATTCAAATTAAAAATTTCTAAACACAAAAAAATCCATTAAAGGATTGATGCGTGAAAAATTGTTGATGAAAAACTGTATCTAATTGTAATTATAGCCTAAAAGTGTGCTTTGGAATTTTATTTATCATTACCAAAATAATTCTTTATAATTTGGACCACCGAACTAAAAATGGCTGCCGGACATTTTTAAATGGACTATTTAATACTAATATATGTTTTTATAAATACATTATGCACTTAATTATTTAAGAATAAAAACTTACGGTGGTTTCAGAAGAATTTACATACCTATAATACGTACGAACAAATTTTTACAAAGATTTAATTGCAACAAAAACAATCTTGTTAGATTTGACACTTAAAGTGATGAGAGGACATTTACAAATTAGAAGGTGCTAAATTTATATGCCGCTACTTATAAAAAAATTGGGACATTAGTATAATGCTTCCAAAGTATTTCTTAGGATCTCTAAGTGTTTAGGATAATTATCATGTTGAAAATTTTAATGAATAATAATTTGTACTAAAGACCATTTTGCTTTAGGGTTAACAGAAATGTTCTATCTCTTTTTGGGCACTGTCAGCCAAGAGTTTCATTCTCCCTTAAGCCATCGTCTTTCTTGCTTACGTAGGTACAGCCTTCACCTCCCAAATCCAAGTGAAGAGCAAAAAAAAAGGTCCTCACCTCCAAAATGTTAAAATGCGGGACTTTTGCGGGACGCATCTTAATGCGGGACAAAATGTTAAAATGCGGGACAGTCCCGCAAAATGGGGGACGAATGGTCACCCTATATCACTGTATCTATTTTTTCATACTACATGTAACGTTTCCATGATCATGATAAATAATATCTCTGTTAGAAAATATTAGGCCAAGTTATTTCTACTCTGCTGCTAGAATGTATTTTATACAAGTACTTTGTGATAGCGGTCGGTCCTGTGGTGCCCACAGCTGATTTTTAGGGTTTTGTAGGTATGACCAAAAAACCCTTATACCATCATTTTGTCGTCTGTCTGTCTGTCTATCTGTCTGTCTGTCTGTCTGTTTGTCTGTCTGTCTGTTTGTCTGTCTGTCTGTCTGTCTGTCTGTCTGTCTGTCTGTCTGTCTGTCTGTCTGTTCGGTAAAAATTGTAGCCAAACGGCTAAACCTAGAGAGTTGAAAATTGGCATGCTTGTACAACTTTTTGACCCGCACATAGGAAAAATACTAAAACATCTAAAAAACATATCCCCCTAAAAATATAAACAAATATGTGCTCATCGAAAAAAATTTTTTTTTTTTTAAATTCTGAGTTGGGTATCAAATGAAAGCCCTTAGTACGTGGATTAACGATCAAAATTTAATTTTTGCAAAATAAATTATTTTGAGGCGATTTTTGCCAAAATTGTACAAAAAAATTTTTGTCCCACACCCTGTAGCCCAGATGGTTTAAACTAAAAATGTGAAAAAATTCTAAGTAATGTATATTGGTGTGAACCGGAATAGTACAACAGGAATTTTTGATCAGATTATGTTTTCGGAAAATAACGCATTTTTTGTGTTTTTTCGTTGACGATGCATACATGTTATACTCTTATAACACACTAAGTTGATAAGCGTTTGGTGGTCTAGTTGCTTAGTTGCTCGACAACCACACAGGATCGTTATTCACTACACAGGTTCGTTCCTGGCTTGTGGAGTCAATTTTATTTTTTGTTTTTTTTTTTCATATTTATTATGTTTAAATTAATTTGTTAAAATTATAGTTATATTTTAGCACATTTTGAATTTAATTTTCAAGAGCGTAAATTTAATAACCAATTGGAATTATATTTTCATTCTGTGTCATTTATACGAAGCCAGAGTTGCGGAGCGTATGATTTAAGACAACCAATGAAAGTCATAGGCCCAATTTTCAAAATCTTAATGAACCTTGTTATATAAAAAAAATACTGCACTTATTTAGAAACCTAAATAATGATATTAGGTATTCGAATTAAAATTAACAAAAAAATATTTTAACATAAAATTTGTTTTTTAAGCTCTGAGATTAACAGACGATAAATTATTTTAAAAAGATAGTTCATTTTGCCGTGGTTACTACAAAGAAAAATTTGTCCTACACACTCAGCATGCCGGCTTCACTTATTATATACCTGCGAAACCCTGCAATATGTGAAAATTCACACTTCACATCAATTTTTTATTATTATTGCTCAATCCGTTCGTTACTGAGAACTAGTGGAGATTAATCTGATTAAAATTAAGTTTTTAGATGTTATAATTTATTATTTTTTATAATTTATAATTTAATTTTCATAAAATTAATTATTATCAATATATCTCGATATAATTTAAATAACCTTTTTAAAAAATAATTTAGTTTTTTTTTTCGGTCATAAAGAGACCCGCTATCTAATTATGTTGAAGTAATTTAGAGTCTAATAAATTGAAAACGGAAGCTGAAAAAACCAGATTAAATGATTTTTAATTTTCAAACATATTTTCAAGAATTGATAACTAAATAAAAAATAAATGTACATTTTATGCAATGTTAAAAAATAACAGCTGCTATTTGCGAATATACATTTCTTTTTTATGGTGGCGCCCAACTGTATAGATCTCGCAAATTGCTTATACAAAACTAATAATCTATATCAGTGGTCTTCAACCTTCTTACATCTGCGGAACCCTACAGTTTAAATGCTATTTCTTTGAAACTCCAAGGTAAAATACCACAATAGGCCGATTTTTTAAATTTTAAGGTCAAATGTTTTAAAATAATAATTAATACAGTAAATATTTGTTAATAAGGTATTTTTTAAGTTATTTCGGAACAAATTTGAAATGATTATGTAAAAATAAAATAACAGAAAAAAATTTTAAGGCTCATAAATTCATTTATTTAATGAAGCACAATTACATAAGTAAATATTTAAATATGTAAATTTACATATGTAAATACTTCAATATAGGAAATTTATTCACGGTTTATATTATTCGAAATGGGGAAAATATAACGGCACGGCAAATATGTACTCAACACGGCAAATATGTACTCAGCACGGCAAATTATATCATTATAACGACAAATAAGTTTACTAATAATTAGGTTCTTGAACGACAGAAGATGACATTAGAATGAGGAAAGTTGCAGTTAGCATTAAATTAAATAAACAGTGGAATGAATGAGTGTTTGGGAATATGTATCATGTGAGATCGTGTTCGTTTGTGCTTAAGATTTTGTAAATGAAACATGCGTAATGCAAGTGTATTCTTTCAGACATGTTTAACCATCCTAACTTGGTGTTGGGAAGTAGGTTTTTCTTTAGTCGTAATCTGAATAGTACACAGTAAATTTGCACTTTTTGAATTCGCCTCGAATCGAAATACGATAGGGAAGGTCCGTAAATCGTGTCACAGTAATTAAAGATCGATAAGACGAGACTGTCACACAGTATTTGTTTGTGTTTTTTGGTTGGCACGAAACGGTTCATAAATAGTTTTTTTAGTGCAAGAAAGGCACGCTTCATTAACAAACATGTTCTTTGAATTTTAGTTCGGTATCTAGTATAATACCTAAATTTTTACAAAAATAATACTACTATAGTCGGTTTGCTGATAAGTGACTGTTACATGTATGTATCAAGAATTGCAATCATATAATAATCTAGTTGCCATTTTTCAGCAATTTAATTTTTTTTTTTTTTATTTGTCTTATCTGTCAGTGTCAGGTAATAATATTAATTAATAATCTTGCGGCCAATTATTAAATTCACAAACTTTAATTTTAAATCTGCTGGAATATTTTAATTCCGAAAAAGAGAACAATGGACCACTTATTTCTCTATCTTGTGTCCGTCAAAGAGTAGCAGCTGCCTTAAAGATTTCGGAATCAACAATTCGTAGAATTATAAAATGTAATAAATCTGAACTTCTCACTAACAAAATCACGAGAAAACGAAGGAAATTAAAATCTGAACCAGTTTATTTTATTGATACATTGGCACAAACGTATGGTCATGAAGTACTAAGATTACCTCCTTATCACTGCCAGTTTAACACCATTCATTTGGGGTATAACAAAAAATTATTCTGATAGACATATTGGTTAAAACGGATATAGTGATAACGAAGTTTTGAAAATGTAGCAGTATAGTAGCCTGTGATCAAATTAGTTGTGAAACTTGGGCAAATCAATACAAGAAATGACAGCGATAGTTCAGATGACGACGATATCATGCATTACAGTGACTAATTGTTTTAAAATAAAAATAAACATTTAAATACAACTTGTAGCAATATTTTATATGAATAAATATATTTTCACTTAATATTTTATTACTTTGTACTTAGGGGAAACATAAAAATTTAATTTAAATAAACAACATATTATAATCCAAAATTTACGTATAAGTTTTTTCTTATTTATAATTATTACCTTAAAATTAATAATTTTGTTTGTTTGAGTACTGCTGTGAATTTATTTTCGTGCTCCAATAGGGGATACGCATAAAATTTGTATTTCCTTAAAACTACATTATTTTGATATTTTAATGTTAGTTATGTCACCTAACAAAACAAAAATTACATTTTAATTAATATTATAGCCAAATTTTTGAATTAAAATATTGTAAATTTGAAATAAGCCGACCACGGAGCGAAGGTTGCCGAGTAAAACGACTGAGTATGACGTCAAACGATAGGGGTTTCACATCACAGATACAGCTACAACATAATCTTTACACGTGTGTATATTGTATTGTTCGAGAGTTTTGTATTTGTTTTTAAACAATTTTTCACGCATTTATTATTAAAATGGCAGATAAAGATTTTGTTAGGGCTCAGAGTGATAATTTACCCAACATTGATGCATTTATGCTCATGGAATATATGAAAAATAATGAATGCTACAGTGCTGAAGAAATACGTGATGTCAAAGTAATTTTTATTTTATATTCTATAACTTTATGTAAACAAACGCTGCAACTCTGTAAAATGTAAATATTTATGTAATTTAGATGTCAGAATTTTACTACATTGTTTACATGAAGTTACAAAACGTTAGAGGCATAATTGAAATACTGCAATATAAGTTATCTATTTTAATATAAAATTTAATTCGGTAAACATGTATAAATTGTTTTTATAGAATTAAACTTTATTTTAATAAAAATCACTCTAACTTTACATGACCTATAAAAGTTATACAAACAAATAAGTTCACAACAGACTAATATGTACGCCGGTAAGCTAGTAGTGTCATGCGTCAGTTAGAAGGGGTATGACGTCACACGTCGTTTTCGCGCGCTACATACATTTATGATTTTTTTAAGCCTTCAAATTACAAAAAAAAAAATTAAAAACTGTTTTTTATGTTTATATGCAACAAGAGGAATATAATAAAAAATAAAAAAAAAATCATGCCTATCCCCTATTAGCAAAGATATCTACGAATAATTCTGTTTCTTTCTAATGCTTTGTTTTTTTATTAAAATAATTTGGAAGGTTGGTTGTCAACTTGCGTCACTGTACGTTACTATGGGTATGCAAATAATTATAATGATATAGAGAGAGAAAGCATATAGTATTGTATATCGATACTTGTAGCAACGAACAGTCACCTATCAGCAATCCGACTATAGTACAAATAATACTACTAAATACTAAAAGTTCGAAAACAAAGATCGATTGAAAAATATAAACATATACTTTTTATTTTTTCTGAAAAACCATGAAAATCATTATTAGAAATAGTTTGAAGTGTTTTCGAAGTCGCAATGTGAATGATGCGGGAATATGGAACTGTTGCCTTTCCAATAATGCGGACAATGTGGATTTTTTTAATGATTTCGTCCGGGAATTGCTGGAAAATCTTGCTACAGATCTCGTGCGTATAATTATTAACACTGAACGCTTGAACCGCGTGGTCAGCACTCTGTACATTCTTCAGCTTGACATACAACATTACTGCCTCCACTTAACCATAGGCGGACCAACGAGGGCATTCAATTAGAACGCAAAAATTATAAGAACTAGAAACAAAATGGACGTGAAGCGTGAATTTTCACACATTTAAGGTTTTGTAGGTATTTAGTCAGTGAATGATGATTATTAGAAGGCCAAACGATGAATGCCTGTCACTACATAACACAGTTACAAGTGTTGGTTTTAAATCTTTTAAATCAATAGGCACGACAAGAAGGTTGCAATTTTTTCTACCGTGTGTCATATATCTCTAATAATACCTTAATATATATTTTAACTCATTTTTTTTTTTTATATATAATTGGAAATATATCATTCAAATCCAGACCTGGCAACACTGCGGGCGATCTTTTGTCACGCAAGAACATAACGCCCACAGAGACATTGTTTATATTGCGACTATATGAAAAACTAATATATTATTTACTCCTCTTTTAACCCATTGCAACACTAAAGCCGCATACAGAGCTCTTTAAATTAGCAGGTTGACTGTTCTTTGTAAGCTGTAAGTTATGTTTCTGTGCATTCTTTTTAACGTTGTACGTACCGTTGATAGCAAATTAGAAATTAATATGTTACAAATAGTCCGACATCTTTGTATTTTGAAACCAACTATTTAGCTTCGTAAAATGTTTTATATGTATTATCGTTCTTATAATTCTGTTGTCTTAGATTTTAACTACCTAATTACTTAAATTGATCATATTTACTGTCCGTCTTTGTAATTTTGAGCAAGATTTGTTAATGATGACATTATGGTAGGTTAATCCCAGCAACTGGCCAGTTATTTATTTATTTTCTTAGTCGATATTTGCAAAATAAATTTACGTACCTCTTCTCTACTCATAACAAAATGTATCTATGTATATACAAATATATTTTTTTAATTTTAGTTAAAATATTAAACGAAAATCTTAATACTTGGCAAAATTTAATCAAAATGAAATGTATTTCAAAAATCAATTACCGTTCCTTAATCTGCACTTAAAGAGCTTCCATTTAATATCCCCACAAAAAATTATAATAACACAAAAACTATAATATTTTCCAAAAACGAAATCGGATGAAAAATTCCTCTCGTACGTTTCCGGTTCATTGCAATATACATTGCTTAGAATTTTTTCAGATTTTTAATTAACCCCTTAAGGTTAAAAGGTGCGGGACACTGATTTTTTAGTAGTTTTTTGGAAGAAATCGTATTAAAATTAAAAAAATCTCTGTATAGTTTTCCTATATGTGGGTCAAAAAGTTGTACAAGTGTGCCATATTTCAACATTCTATATTCAGCCGTTTGGCTACAATTTCTACGGTACAGACAGACAGACATATGAGTGACGTTATAATAGTTTTTTGGTGGTCATACCTAGAAAACTGTAAAATTGGAGGCTATGTCCTCCAATTTCATTAATATAAGTCATCACTCAATAAGTTCGTAGGTTGACATATAGATGGCGCCACTATTGGCAAATATATGATTTTTAGGAAGTACCAACCTTCAAACGATACGTGTCAAAATTTTATGACAATCTGACGTTTAGTTCACAAGTTACAGTGGTTTTAGTAACGCTACTTTTGTAATTTTCAAGACAATGAAAAATCTGAATTTCGTGCAACAAGTGTCACAAGTCGATCGCAACAATGGCAAAATTGCACTTTGAATTGCTTACCCATCCACCGTATTCTCCAGATCTGGCTCCCAGCGACTACTACCTGTTTGCAGACCTAAAAGGAAGGCTCTGGGAAAAGAGATTTGGATCCAATGAAGAAGTGATTGCCGAAACTGAACGGCATTTTGAGGCCAAAGATAAATCATTCTACAAAAAAGGCATCGAAATGTTAGAGAAGCGTTGGAATGATTGTATCACTCTTGAAGGAGAGTATTTTGATGAATAAAGTCGAATTTTGCCTAAAAGTTGTTGTTTAATTAGTCATCGTACGAACTTATTGAGTCGCGTGTTAGATAGATATCGTTGGACGCCCCTGTGTTAAAATGACTAAAATCGAATTCATAAAGTTAGTAAAACTTCCGTAAACCTCGTTTATAAGACCATCAATAAACCACGAATAAACCATTACTTAGTAACTATTATTTTAATTGGCTATCTAAATGCTGACTCTAAGTTTACTCTATTAGAATCAGTGCATTCCTTATTTTACTCCGCTATTGGCACATACATTGACCAATAATCAACTATTAACTAACTGTTCACCAAATAAATATTCTTTGATTTATGAAGACGCGTTATAAATATTTTAATTACTAGATGACGCATCTAGACCATATCTTTCAAATAAATTATTTTAAAAAATGTGTAGGTGTTTAATCATAAAATAATTTTGACATGCAGATCTTATATTACAACATATTTTATTGTATCTTAAGCTTATGTACAGTGCTTATGTCCTATTGTGTGCGAAACGAGGGTCACCTTTTATGTTTTTACAAACGACCACTAGATGGCAATATTGAACTGTCATTACTATATTCGTAAAATTGGAAATGTTTTATTGGTAAATCAGTGGCAGCTTATTAATTTAACGAATAGTTTGTTGACAGTTAGCGTTTAAAAAAAAACGAACCAGTTTGAACGAAAAGTTTGTGAAAAAATGGATATTACTCGTAAAGGTTTTCGTTGGATGATTTTAGTAAAGGCCTAACTCAACAACAATGCATAGATTCGCTTCGTTTTCTGGTAATGAAGCACCATCAGAAAATACTGTTTACAATTGGTTTGCAGAATTTCATCGTGGTCGTGCGTCCGTCAGTGATGAATCTCGTGAAGGTCGACTAAAATCGGTTGTGATTCAAAAAGACATCATTGCTGTGCGCAAAATGATTGAAGGAGATCGGCATGTGACTTACTGTGAGATAGAGGCATCCTTTGACATATCTCAGACTGTAATACATTCGATTTTGCATGAACATTTACCTGTGAAAAAGATCTGTTCCCGATGGATTCCGCACAAATTGACCGAAGCCCAAAAAAAAGGCTCGTGTTGATTGGTGTAAGGGAATGCTAAAAAAATTCAACCTAGGCACTGCAAAATCCGTATACAACATCGTTACAGGTGATGAAACTAAGCAACAATCCACTGTTTGGGTCTTCCAAGATGAATCGAAACCCACAAAAGTTGTTCGTACACGAAGCACTTCCAAAAAAATTATTGCTTGTTTCTTCAGTTGTACTGGACATGTCGCAACCATTCCTTTAGAGGATCGGAGAACAGTTAATGCTGAATGGTGTACTACAATTTGTTTGCCAGAAATCATCGACAATTTTTTTTTTGATAATTTTAGAAGCCATGGCTAGACGATCAACAGCTAATAAACCCAGACGAATCATTTGGAATATGCTAACACCAACAGTCAGACTGGAGTCACTGGATCTTGCAGACGATAAATGTGAGTTGTCGCATAAGCATGGAGACATGCAGCAAAAACTAAATGACCTCACGATTGAGTCTGCAAAAGTTGGATTGAAAATCAATAGCTCCAAGACAAAAGAAATGCGGATAAATGCAGAAACCGATAGACCTTTACTGCTCGGTAACCATCAAATCGAGCGTGTGGATGATTTCCAGTACTTGGGAAGTGTTGTGTCTGTGGACGGTGGCGCGGATTTAGATGTGGAAAGCAGAATACGCAAAGCGAGAGGCACATTTATCCAACTTAGCCGTGTATGGAATTCTGCGATCTACAGTACTTCCACGAAAACTACCATATTCAGGGCATGCGTGACGTCAGTTCTTCTGTACGGCTGCGAGACTTGACTCGTAACAGAAGCTATCAAGAGAAGAGTGCGAGTATTTGTAAATCGATGTCTTCGAAGAATTCTTCGCATCTATTGGCCACGTAGAATATCAAACGTAGAATTGGGGGAAAGAACTGGTCAAATGGACATTAATTTGCAAATAAAAAGAAGAAATTGTGTTGGTTAGGGCACACTCTTCGAAGGGCTCCTAGCGAAGTGTGTCGATATGCACTAGCATACAACCCTCAGGGCAGTAGGCGTAGAGGGCGACCCAAGAACACCTGGCGTCGCACAACTCTGCTAGAAATAAATGCATGGAGCTCTCAAAACCAAGACAAAAGACTTTATAACAACATCACCGACTTGACGCCTATGGCAGATAGACGAGTTAGATGGAGAAATTTTATTGACAGCCTATGCTCTTTTTAGAGGCAGTTCAAAATCACCCGATGATGGACAAGGCTTGATGATGATGATGATCGACAAAATCAGAAAAAAGAACCAAAAACAGCTCGTCAAACAATTGATTATTTGTAGGAGAAAAACATCGAATTAATGTCTCATTGCCCGTATACACCTGATTTATCCCCTAACGACTTTTTTTGTTCCCCAATATCAAACAAAAAATGCGTGGACAGCAATTTTCATCACTTCAAGAAAACTGTTGAAGCCTTCGAAAACCATGTTTTTGAGATACCACCCAGCAAACATTTTTATACGGGCCAGTACTGGTAAAGCACATACTCCCCGGCATTGAAAGTAATGGGCCAGTACCCCGGTGTTCCCGGGGCCGTTACTGGCCCATTGATGTATCAGTTGCTGGCCCAGCAACGGTAAAGTGCAAAATAATCGCATAGTTGCAAGATTTATTTCTGATGGTTTTAAGTAAAAAGTATGAGTGAAGAAGAGTGCTTATAAAATGCTGGTAAAGTACTTCGTATAGGCGGAATGCGAAATACAAATGTGAAGTACATTATTAATACTGGCGTTGCACTTACTTTTGGTGCCAGTAATTTGCCAGCATAAAAGCAGTTTGCCAGCATTCGGCCGTTAGTTGAATGTTTGCTGGGCAACTTCAGAGTGGAAAAAGGTTTGGAGAATTGGTTTGAACGCATGCAAAAGAGAATATTTTGAAAAGCAATAAAACAGTTTGATAAAAAAAAAATTTCTTTCTTAGTTTTTGTAAAAACTTAAAAAGGAGCCCTCGTGTTTGCATGAAAATATTAAGATTTAATTTATCATTTCGTTATCATATACTATATCAAATTACGTATTCATCTAACATCAAAGAAATTTTTCCTCCGCATCCAACAAAGAGTTTATGACGCGAAAATAGTGAGTTAGGTTAGAATAAACAGTTATATATACATAAAATGATAATTAACGCAGTGATTAAGTTTATACGTTGGCATTAGTGCATTTGTATTCAAAATACATTTGCTAGTATTGTCCCCGAGGTCGTATACCTGAGATCTCACTCGTTAAATTTATAAGTAAGGAAATAAATACATTTTATTGCACTTTAAGATGTGATGCTCGCAACTCTGCTTTATGGAAAAAGAAACACGAACTAATTTGTTGGAATATTTATCTGTTTTGACTCAATGCAATAAAAAAAAGTTTACAAATTACAGGGTATTGCATATAATATAACTTGGCCTAATATTAGAGAATTATTGCAACCTCTGTTCTACTGATCTTTTAATAAAGTTTTCCTTTATTTGACATGTGCGCATACGCAGTTGATATATCCTTAATTTCTTTCTTTTATTAAAATACAGGCAACCTATATTTAATTTAAATAACGGCAAAGCATTTTTTATTTAAAGCACCTTAATTTTGACAGGTCTTCTGTCAATGTAACCTCAAAATTAACAACGGAGTAAATTCGAACAAAAAATTGGTGACTTTTCTTGTGAGTAATGATGCAAGCTAAAGATAAAAAACGTTTACGATTTAAATACGAGGACGATGTTATTCTTCTCCGAGAAATTGTGTCACGAAACCCTTTTGCGAAAGGTTGTGCCGTATGCGAGTATGGCGTATGGGAAAAAAATAGTCTGTTGCAGTTAACTCATATAAGAGTTGCAGTTAACTTCTATATTCATTGATTTCGATCTATCAATTTGGCATATTTGTCAAAATAAAGTATGAAGCAAGAGCACCGTTGCAATAACACTCTTCAAAACATCATGAAAAATTTTAATACAGGATACTTTATTAGAGGTTTCTTTTAATAAAGTCAGCTTTTTTTCACTTTGCAATATCTCTCTATTTTCTAACAGAGATATTATTTATCATGACCATGGAAACGTTACATGTAAGAATGAAAAAATTGAGACAGACTAGGCGGGGTTATACAGTTTTCAAAATCTTAAAGAACCTTGCTATATATAAAAAAAAGAAAAAATACTGCACATATTTAGAAACCTAAATAATAGTATTAGCCATTCGAATTAAAATTAATAAAAAATAATCATTCACTTACTAAAACCTGCGAAACCCTGAAATGTGTGAAGATTCACACTTCACATCAATTTTTTAATTTTCAATTTTTGGTACTTTTCGACAATTTTATTTGATGGCCTATTAATAAAGTTGTGTGCTAGCCACTAAATCTTCAATTTTTTTCTAAACTATTTAAAGTCTGAGGATTTCAAAAATTCAAACCGCAGGTCTCTTACCGTTTTTGAGATATGATTGTTTGGAAAATTAAAGTTGGCATTTCCATATTTAAAAAATGATAAATACATAATAATATTAAAAAAATAATAAATAAAATAATGTAAACCTATGTTTGTTAATAATAATAATAATAATAATAATAGTTTATTTATTTAGCTAATGCTAGTAACATATTAACAAACATAAACATATAAACATTATAATAAACATTCAAATCAAATTTAATCCTTATTTTGTCAATTTAAACCATTATTTGTCCACTTAGTTCATGCAAAACGTGATTTTTGTCAAATTTAAATATCGATTTTTCGTAATTTAGTGCTTTAAAATTTTAATAACATATTTGAATTAATTGTTTGGGACCTTAAAAATAAGTAGGTCGTAAAATTAGGTTCCAAACTTGTTGCAAATTGGTTTGTAATGTTTTCTACAATAATTTCAAAACTGTATTACTGTGATAAATCATATTTTGAATGTTATCTTCTCAAATATTTTTAATATCAGCCCTGCCTACGAAATCCTGTAAACTATGAAAATTCACAGTTTATATATTTTTTCAGATAAACATGTTTCGTCGCATAAATGTTTACGTAATTCCTGCTAATGATATAAAAATAAAATTTCCTTATCAACTTATTTAAGAGGATTAATTATTTTTTTAATCCCATACTAATTCATTTGTGGTTAACAAAACATCGAGATAACATTAAAATGTCTTTTTTATAAATTCTAAGTTATTTTTTGTTCGTACATATGTATTTTAACATTGAATATATTGTGTCTCGTGAAAGTGTAGTTATTTTTGGAAATTTGGGTATTAAATCAAAAACTATATCTCAAAAATGGTAAGAAATAGAGACCTAAGGTTTAAATCTTTAAAAAATTTAGTTTTACGATGTTTTTTCTGTAATATTAGGTCCGTAATGACCTAAAACTAATTGGTAAAATTTTGATTTTATTTTGTAAATTTCAAAAATTCATATCTCAAAAATGGTAAGAGGTAGGGACTTGAGGTTTGAATTTTTGGAATTCTTACACCTTGTTTTGTCTAGAAAAAATTAATGTTTGGTCCGTAATGACCTAAAACTATTGAAAATTTTGATTTTTTTGTAATTTTAAAAATTCATATCTCAAAAAAGGTAAGACATAGAGATTTAAGGTTTGAATTTTTGGAATTCTTACACCTTGTTTTGTCTAGAAAAAATTAATGTTTGGTCCGTAATGACCTAAAACTATTGAAAATTTTGATTTTTTTGTAATTTTAAAAATTCATATCTCAAAAAAGGTAAGAAATAGAGACTTGAGGTTTGAATTTTTGGAATTCTCACACTTTGTTTTGTCTAGAAAAATATAATGTTTGGTCCGTAATGACCTAAAACTATTAGGGAAAATTTGTTTTTTTTTGTAATATTAAAAATTCATATCTCAAAAAAGGTAAGACATATAGATTTGAGGTTTGAATTTTTGGAATTCTCACACCTTGTTTTGTCTAGAAAAATATAATGTTTGGTCCGTAATGACCTAAAACTATTAGGGAAAATTTTGAATTTTTTGACATTTTAAACAATTCATATCTCATAAAAGGTAAGACATAGAGATTAGAGGTTTGAATTTTTGGAATTCTCACACCTTGTTTTGTCTAGAAAAAAATAATGTTTGGTCCGTAATGACCTAAAACTAATGAAAATTTTGATTTTTTTGTAATTTGAAAAATTCATATCTCAAAAAAGGTAAGAAATAGAGACTTGAGACTTGAATTTTTGAATTCTCACATCTTGTTTTGTCTAGAAAAAATTAATGTTTGGTCCGTAATGACCTAAAACTATTAGGGAAAATTTTGATTTTTTTTGGAATTTTAAAAAATTCATATCTCATAAAAGGTAAGAAATAGAGACTTGAGGTTTGAATTTTTGGAATTCTCACATCTTGTTTTGTCTAGAAAAAATTAATGTTTGGTCCGTAATGACCTAAAACTATTAGGGAAAATTTTGATTTTAATGGAATTTAAAAAAAATCTTATCTCAAAAAAGGTAAGAGATAGAGACTTGAGGTTTAAATTTTTGGAATTCTCACATCTTATTTTGTCTAGAAAAAAATAATGTTTGGTCCGTAATGACCTAAAACTATTAGGGCAAAATTTGGAAAAAATTTTCAATTTTTTTTTCGTTTTATCAAAAAATATCTCAAATAAAAGTTGTTAGTTATATGAAACCTAATATAAAACCGTATGGCCTCGTCTAAATACAAGCGATGTTTAAGACAGAGATCTGCGTCTTAAACATCGTCCGCATTGCCAACTTGATTTCTATTATAGACCGGGAGCTCATGACAATTTTTGGTCTCCGATTTCATACAGCATGCCTTTTGGAGGAGAGAATATTTACCCTGTGACAACAAAAAAGGGATGGTACTAAACCCCTGCACGCTTTCCGGTCATAGGGAAAATTGCATTTCCACTTAAACACAAACTTTTTGTGCTTTTCTCTGATTTAATATTGCTTGCCCTTTTGTCAAAAGAAAGTTATAACAAATTTAAAGTCTTTTAAATATATGCATGCGATTCGGAGGGTCCCAAAGAGCTCAAACGGTCATGTGATCTTGTAATAAAAAAATATGATTTTCCGCGTTTTCATACAGCATGCCTATAATTAAAAGACTTTAAATTTGTTATAACTTTCTTTTGACAAAAGGGCAAGCAATATTAAATCAGAGAAAAACACAAAAATTTTGTGCAAGTGGAAATGCAATTTTCCCTATGACCGGAAAGCGTGCAGGGGTTTAGTACCATCCCTTTTTTGTTGTCACAGGGTAAATATTCTCTCCTCCAAAAAACATGCTGTATGAAATCGGAGACCAAAAATGTCATGAGCTCCCGGTCTATTATTAAAAAATACTCCTTGAATTTGTGCTGTCAACATTTTATATTATCATAAACAAGAATACTGTATTATATCGACGTTATAAGAAGTTTATACTTATTGTTATAATAAAATTATTTATTTTAATAATGTGTTTAATAAAATACAGAGCTACAATAATTGAGATAAAATGTATCGACTTACATGTTAATACAGGTGTAATATATTCTTTATTGTAGTGCCTTTATTGTAGAATGAAATGAAATATCCATATTTGTTTATAATAATTCAAAATGTGCGTCTGCGCAAACAGTTCAAAACTGGTAATTTCATGACGGTAACTTAAGCACAAAATTACTGTAGCTGATGACAGCACCAGAGATTTAAACATCAAGTGTGAAACCATACTGATGTTAAACATCGGTGAACTATAAGTTCACTCGTCTAAAAGTTCTAGTGTGAAAAGGGTATAATAGCCAAAGCTGCTAAAGCCAACAAAAAAACGGGGAAAAAAAAACCTGAATTCAACTTAAATATCTTATATTATCTAATAATATGTCCAGGGACTATAGATACATCTACACATATAAATATATATACATTAACAATTTTCTGCACAATTTTCTTGTTAAACACTCAAGTATCTGTAATAACAGAAATTTTCTAGAATTGGCTAATCACTGCACTCGTCCAAGTAAAACATCTTCAGATATTTGCATACAAATCATGATAGCCATGTAATGGTATTCATAATATTTTATTTCGGCATAAGCCTTGTGTTTGGCATCTGGTTAGCAAAACACGGAACTCGCTCACTCCTCTCCGCAGAGTACTCACGCAAGAACAAGTTCTCTAAGAGCTACTTCACTGACCACTACCGTACTATATGTACACTGCCTCCATATTACTGTTATTATATTAATTGGGGAACATTTCATACACAAAACTCAACTAAAATGAACTGAAAATATTATAATACAGTAATACCCCGAAGTTACAGTAATATGCGATAGGTGGGTCCGACGAAAATCGCTTAAGTCGGAGACCAAGACCAAGAAGTAACAAAAAAATTTGTTTAGAAGAAAAATATTTAGTAAATTTGAATTTCTTTATACATATTAATACAATATATTAAAAAATAAAAATAAATTAGTTGAGTAAAAAAGTTATTTCGATGTCGACATGGACACCTCCTTCGAGGTGAAGAGTCCCCTATCTGTGAGACGTGTAAATTTGTCTGTGCTACACTTTTTAACCGAGTGTACACAGTTCGAGGATGTCAGGGAGAGGTTAGGCCTGTGCTATGACCTGTAAGTTGCTTTAGGTGACGACAGGGTACTCATGGACAGGCTGATACTCTTCCTGAGAGAATCGAACTTATTGTTTTATGTGTGAAGTCTTGCACCTTATTTTAATGTGTTTCTAGTTTTAAGAATAATATATTGTGCAAAAATTGATTTTTGTTTTTACTTGCCCGACCTTATATCGAAAATTTTCGATGTCGAGATTTTGACTGATGACCACGTTTCATGGTACAGGGAATCCAAAAAACCTATTTTCGAAGTGCGGTCCGTATGTGTGTGTGTCTGTGTGTGTGTCTGTGTGTCTGTGTGGCTGTGTGTAGGTATACACGATAACTCAAAAACGATTTAACTTAAAGAGTTCGTTCTGGTACTAAAAAATTCTCCTAATAATTGGGAAGAACCCTATTGTTTTTTATTAAAATCCGAAACCGGAAACGGAAGTTATTAAACATTAAAATTTAAAAAAATTCGTAACTAGTAAACCAAGCCTTTGACAAAAAATTGTATAGGACATAATTTGATGTATTTTTGAAGATTTACCTGAATCTTTTTTTAAATAAAAAAAAAAAATTATGTATTTTTTTTATTATTATTTTTTTATGGGAGGGCAAGTCTAGCGGAGGTCTTCCTTCGCCACTGGTTTTAAACCTCTGTTGACATGTACGTACACTTAGTTTATCACCATAAACAGTGCAAATGTTTTTTGTAGCAACTGTAGCAAATTTTTTTTATGGTACTCATGCAACATTATAAAAATTGTTTTGATTGAAATTTTTCCGTAATTTTAAAATGCTAGGGTTTAAAATTAAACGAAAACAATAATTAGGTACTCAAATTTACAGAGCTTAACCAAAACGCAAAAGACGTCTTTTCAAGCGAAAAAGTCACTAATAATAAAAACATGCTGCACTGATAATAAAAATGAAAAAACGGGAGCTTGCATTGACATGATGTAACATTTTTTGTTGTTTTTCCTGATTTTGTCGATGACTTCTGGCAAACAAATTTTTGTACACCATTCACCATTAACTGTTCTCCGATCCTCTAAAGGATTGGTTGGATTGGTTGTCCAGTACAACCTAAAAAAAAGTGCTTTGTGAACGAACAACTTTTGTGGGTTTCGGTTCATCTTGGAAGACCCAAACAGTGGATTGTTGCTTAGTTTCCGGTTCATATGAATAAATCCAAGTTTCGTCACCTGTAATGATGTTGTATACGAATTTTACAGTGTCTTCCTTCGCCAATGGTTTTTTTTCCAAATGTGGCGTGGGATATAAAAGTTCTTCATGTGTGTAAAGAAAATATTGCAAAAAAAAACGCCCTTTTTGCCCGATATATGCCAAAACGTATAGTCACTTACAATATTTCTTGGATGGGTTTGTTTAAAAATCTGAAAAATTCAGAGTAATACACATAGATGTGAACTTAAATAGCAGGCTCAGAATTTAGCAAGGATAGAAGAGTTGCAGTAATTGCTATTAAATTTACACTAATAACTTTTACTGAAATAATTTAAAAGATAAACATCTAATGTTTTATCTGACAGTGTAACAGCCCTTTCAATAAATAAATTAATATAAATTCACCATAAAACATTTATATTATAGTTCTGAATTTTCCCGCTAGCAGTTCAACAGGTTTTAGATCTGATATGGTTAGGCGTTATGTTATATTTATGTTCTTTAGGGTTAGTCTAATGCCCCATTTGCTTTTATTCAAATGTATGAAAACAAGAAATTTGAAAAGTACTTTGCATAATGGAACAAGATTTTTGGAATATTTTCTTTTATAAAAAATTGTCATCTACAAAATTTGATCCAATATCTAGCGACATAATACTAGTAAGAAATTATTTTACATATAAATTATCACCTTCCACGCAGTGGCCACTCGTGCTGTAGAAATGTGGGGGTTGTAACATTTATGGGTACCAGTTATTATATGTTATATAAGTTAAAAGTTACTAACTATAAATTTTTTTCTAGATAAACATACATTTTTGTACAAAATTATTTATAATGAAATGAAAATGAAAAACAAAATTGTTCAAGGCTCATTTTAACATGGTTCATATCTCCAAGTGTCTTGTTTCTTCAAAAGTGTTCCAGTGACATCATCCAAGCATAAATTTTCTGATCTATTTTTTACTTGCCCGACCTTAATATATAAGGGGCAAGTATTGTAATCGCGAAAATTTTCGATATCGAGATTTTGACTGATGACCACGTTTCATGGTCCAGGGAATCCAAAAAACCTATTTTCGAAGTGCCGTCCGTATGTGTGTGTGTCTGTGTGTCTGTGTGTATACACGATAACTCAAAAACGGTTTAACTTAAAGAGTTCGTTCTGGTACTAACAAATTCTCCTAATAACTGGGAAGAACCTTATTATTTTTTATTAAAATCCGAAACCGGAAACGGAAGTTATTAAACATTAAAATTTAAAATAAATCGTACTAGTAAACCAAGCCTTGGACAAAAAATTGTATAGAACATAATTTGATGTATTTTTGAAGATTTACCTAAATCTTTTTTTAAATTTAAAAAAATATATATATGTTTTTTTTTTAATATTATTATTTTTTTTATGGGAGGGCAAGTCTAGCGGAGGTCTTCCTTCGCCACTGGTTTTAAACCACTGTTGACATGTGCGTACACTTAGTTTATCACCATAAACAGTGCAAATGTTTTTTGTAGCAACTGTAGCAAAAATTTTTTATGGTACTCATGCAACATTTAACAAAGTAAAAATTGTTTTGATTGAAATTTTTCCGTAATTTTAAAATGCTAGGGTTTAAAATTAAACGAAAACAATAATTAGGTACTCAAATTTACAGAGCTTAACCAAAACGCAAAAGACGTCTTTTCAAGCGAAAAAGTCACTAATAATAAAAACATGCTGCACTGATAATAAAAATGAAAAAACTTTCTGGTACCCCTAATAATATAGATTTAAATTTTCTTGCAGCTTTTTTTCATTTTCTGCCATAGATACCGTATCACCAAGACAGCATACCTCAAAAAAATATATATTGTACAAAAAATAGTAATTTTATCTAATTTTTATTGAAAGTGTACCTCATGAGATCAAAAAGATTTGAAAAGCAACCCGCAGCTATTATTTATTAACCGACTTCCTATTTGAATCAAACTAGATAATAAGCATATCAAAATATAATTTCGTCCTTAACAAGAATAACTGTTCCTAGCTACTTATAAATAAATCACAAATTATTTAATAATTTGATTAGAAAATTGTGTGGATCTCAAGAAACTATATTGTTAATAGAAATGACTTGGCAAAGATAACTTGTGAGAAGTAAATATTACAGTTATTAAAACAAAAAATAATTGAATTATTTTTTGAAAATATTATTTAATATTTTCTAATTACATTGTGTTCTTAATGGTTTTTTGTGTGCCACGGCCAAAAAGTGGATCTTTTTCGTCCACATCTAAATTTGATGGCTGAGGAAGAGACGAGGTCTTCAAGCAGGCGGAAAAGGACCTTTCGGCAAAGGGGCAAATTATATTTATTGGGCGTAAGTAATTTCAACTACAAAAATTAAACTTATTTATTTTAATTAGGCCCAGTATTTCGAACCATAGATAAAATTGACTATCTATGGGATAAGTTGTTATCAAGGGAATAAACGATTTTTTTGCGTATTTCCAATTATTTATCTATAGACTAAATAAGTTATCTATAGCAGGGATGAGCAACCTTTTTTTACTACGGGCCAACTAGAAATTTAAAAATTTCCTGCGGGCCGCATACGAAATTTATTAAAATATGAACACAAGATGATAAACACAAATTATCTATTTATTAACAAAATAACAAAATTATTTTAAAAAAAAATGCACAAATGAAACATATAATAGAAATGCTAGGTATAAAAAAACAGTCAAAGATAATTATTATGGGGAAAAAATCATAAACAAATTTTAATGAGAAGTTTGGCATTGCTTCTTTGCAACCAATTGCTCTATATTGCTCTTATTTATGCTTTAAAATATATATGTATCTTCTGTAATTTAATGGCATTTCTTGAAATTTGACAGACAAAAGCTTTGACGGGCCGCACGAAAAAATACGCCGGGCCGCGGGTTGCTCATCCCTGCTCTATAGGATAAGTTATTCACAACGTGTAGGTACTGATAAATATTATCCATTGGATAAAAATGACAGATCTTGACAGATAGGTGTCAAAAAACATTTGATTGATAAATATATGTACATACAAAAAAGTCTGTTCCAAACGGTTAAGCGGAACTAAATAAGAATTTCGTTCTTTTAGGTTGTCACGAGAAGGGACCTTGCTTGGGTTATTTCATTTTTCACGTTGGAATGTCAAAATTTAAAATTCCAACAATGAAACCATGGAAACGAATGACATATGTCAAAATTAAATTATTTTTTTCACATATTTTAATAACAAAAAAATAAATAAATGGGAAATTTGTATTAAGAATGACACAAAAAATCAAAATATAAAGAAAATGACATTTTAAAATGATATTAACCTTAATCAAAAAATATTTATTGTAAGTATGATTTACAAAGCTTAAACAAAACGGCCGAAAGGCACGATTTAAACGATGAAAGTAACTAGATTGCAAAAGCTAGTTCCGCTTAACCGTTTGGAACAGACTTGTATTTTTAATTTTTATTTACAATAATTATTTAAATAAGAAACTTTAGCTCTGAAGATATATTGTTTGTTTTATTGCTTTGCTTAAACTCTTTTAGCCAAATCTCTCTTTTTATATATAGTACATAATTTTTAAAATTAATATTTTTTTAACTTTTTCAAATTTCCCATTAAACTGAATTTATGTCGCATAAATAACGTGAGTGTATTATCTGCCTTGTTTATTTCAATATCTTATTAACCTTTTTTATATTAAAAAAAAATCACTTGCTAACCAGTTGCTACGCCCATGCCCTAGTTGTAACTTATTTTAAATTTCCCGCTATACTGTATTTGATCAGTGTAAATCGTACTCGGTTCGCAGCGCTATCTACTTTTTTCTACTTTGAAATAGACCATAGTACTAGATGACAAAAAAGAACTGTTTTTGATATTGTTTCCTAAAAAACTAATTTATTTCAGCTTTTTCTTTTCCTTTATTTTATTTCTTTTTTCTTTTAATAAATAATTATAATACTTCAACTTAATATAATATAAAAATTAATCTATATTAATAAAATTGGTATTTCTTAGTTGTACCTACGAAAACTTAAAAACAACATCTTAAGCGCCACCTTAGATATCAATTACTATCCATCGCCTGAGAGCGATGTGATCATCAAATTCTTTTCCTCTATATAATTATGAAATGATAAATATGTTTCAACATTCTGTAATCAATTTTAAATTAAGTTGGAATATCAGTAGCTAATTCTATTATTTCTTTTCATCTTTTATGTTCAATAAATTAACAATCACAACAAAAGATAACTGATGGGAAAAATAAAAATATTTTAATTAAGCACATGGCTTTAATTAGCTTTGAAATATTATTTATTTTGATAAATACTGGAGTCATTTTGTATTTGCAATAAAACTCACAACTACAGCAATTAAATCGCATATAGTAATTATTATTTTATAGCGAAATTAACTAGACAACTTCTCCATTACAAGATATGGTTTAAAAAAAAAAAAAACTATATGTTTAAATTTGCCGCCATTCGTTTTACAACCCTGCGCCGTAATATACGCCACGAAATATAGATCTTAAGGTTGCGTCTCAGACCAATAACCAAGATGGGCACCGTTGTTTACATTAAAATATGTCTCCAACACTGCTTGTTTACATTTTCCTAGAATAAGTCGTAGCTTCAAAAACTGACGTTAATTTTTAGGGTTTTGTAGGTATAACCAAAATCCATTATACCGTCATTTTGTCCTCTGTCTGTCTGTCTGTCTGTTTGTTTGTTTGTTCGGTAAAAATTGTAGCCAAACGGCTAAACCTAGAGACCTAGAGAGTTGAAATTTGGCCTGCTTATACAACTCTTTGGCCCGTACATAGGAAATACTAAAACAGTTAAAAAACATATCCCCATAAAAATATAAACAAATATCTGCTCATTGAAAAAAAAATATATATATTTACCGACCGCCAACATATATAAGGGAGGTATTGTGATCATACCGATTTTGAAATTTCGAGATTTCGATGGATCTCCACATATTGAGGTACCTACATCACGTTTTGACTATTTTCAGCATGATGTCTGTCAGTCTGTCTGTCCGTCTGTCTGTTCGTCCGTCTGTGTACACGTGCAGAGCAAATTTGGCTAAAATGATTTTTATGAAACTTCATATTTAAGCTTTCGACATCAATGGCACGAGTTGATCAACTTTTGGTAAAAATCAGTTGATTAGAAATGGGAGTTTACTCGTGTCGATTTGAAGATTTTTGCTATAGATGCAATAACTAACAACTTTTATTTGAGACATTTTTTGATAAAACGAAAAAAATATGAAAAATTTTTCGAAATTTTTTCTATTTTTTCATACTTAAATGTAACGTTACCATGGTCATGATAAATAATATCTCTGTTAGAAAATATTAGGCCAAGTTATTTCTACTCTGCTGCTAGAATGTATTTTATACAAGTAATTTGTGGTGGTGGTCGATCCTGTGGTGGCCACAGCTGATTTTTTTTTTTAATTCTGAGTAGGGTATCAAATGAAAGCCCTTACAACAGGAATTTTTGATCAGATTATGTTTTCGGAAAATAACGCATTTTTTGTGTTTTTTGCTTGACCATGTAAAATATTTAATAACTTATGTAACACAGTAAACCAGCATGCTTTGATAGTGTAATGGTTAGCATGCTCACGTTCTAATTTGCAAACTAAGGTTCCGGTCTCGAGACAATTTTATTTTTTGTTTTTTTTTTTCATTTTTATTTTGATTAAATAATTTTTTCAAAATTCAAGTTATATTTGGGCAAATGTTGCATTTAATTTTTAAAAGCATAAATTTAATAACCAGTGGAAATTGTTGAAATTGAATACAGGAAATCATAGAGGCGGAGTTATGACTTAAAACAACCAATGGAAGCCATAGACGCAATTTTCAAAATCTTAATGAACCTTGCGATATAAAAAAATACTGCACATATTTAAAAACTTAAATAATGGTATTAGGCATTCGAATAAAAATTAACAAAAAAAATATTTTAACATAAAATTTGTTTTGGCATCCCAAATAATTATCATTCATTTACTAAATACTTGCGAAACCCTGAAATGTGTGAAAATTCACACTTCACATAATTTTTTTTTTAATATCATTTTAAACGTTAATGCTATTCGCTAAGCATATTTGTGTTAACTTTATAATGCGACGGCTCAATGTACGTTAATAGGAAACCAATACAAAATATGTATACAGCAGTATTTCAGGATTAGCCGTAATGTCGCTACGATCTTAAGAAGTCCTATAACTGGAATATTTACCGCAAAAATCGAATTTTGGTTTGAAATGTAAATTGCAATAATTCGAAAACCGCAATAAACTAAACAGTAATAAACGAAGTATTCCTGTATATTAAATAGAGTTTATCAATTTTTTTAAACGCCTTGCCAACTTAAATTGACATAAAATTAACACCAAGCTGCACCATTAGTTAATATCTTTCGCTTTGGTCATAAAAAAGTTATAAATAAATTTAATTAAATTTAAGCATACTTAGCAATTGATCAGTTAAATGTCTTATCTTTATTTGAAGTTGTAAAATCGTTGGAAAAAGCCTTAGTGTCTAATTGAAAGACAGCCATCAAATTATATACTTAATTCGAAAGCTATTCTACGTAAAGTGAAAATAAAATTATATTTCCGTTAAGGCTTATTCTCAAGGACTCTGTGATATATCTATTTACATCTAAAATATTTGAATAGTAAAGATCTACTATATAAAATGAAGAAATAAAGAAGAAAAATATGAAAATAAGCGAAGAAAAAAGTAAAACCATGATTATCACAGCCTACCAAATAATTTTTTATCTTGGTGCCAGAAAACTAAGAACTGATTTAGGATATTTTTGATGTGCTGAATCCAAAAATACCTGACTATTTTTCGTGGCAGATCTAGTTTTTGAGATACAGACTAATTGATTTTAGTTTTTTATCTAAAAACGGTAAACTTCCTCCTTGGACAGCAAAGTGGATATACAAAATATCCTTGTTTTTTATGTCTTTGGGACAGCAGAGCTAAGGATCAACACTGGGTTAGCAGAAATTGGGTGATTTCCATTAAGAAATGTCATAATTCAAGAAAAACAAAACGTTGTCAACGAACCTTTGGTTGCGAGAGAGAAAATTATATTTCCACCCTTGCATATCAAGTTTGGGCTTATGTAGCAATGAAGGCTTTAAATCGAGATGGACTTTGTGTAGGCTACTTGACACGTAAACCTCTTGGGATTAACTCTGAAACTAGATTGATCAACAAATCGACTCCTATCTTATTGCATGATAACGTTAGACCACACACTGCACAAATGACTGTGGCAAAACTACAGGAATTCGAGTTGGTACTTCTTCATCATCCCACATACTCACCAGACGTAGCCCTCACTGACTACCATTTTTTCCGCAGTTTGGACAACTTTTTAACAGAAAACAGTTTAATTCCGACAATGCTGTAAAACTGGCCTTCCAGGAATTCATTGACTCTCGTCCGCCAGGGTTTTTTACCACTAGCCTGAATAACCTGCCGCTTAAATGGCAAAAGTGTATAGACAATACGGGTACATACTTTGATAAATAAAATAATTCCTTATATTTGTAAGTTACCAACCAACTTTGTCTTTTTTTCTACAAATTTCATCCTTGACGACCTAATAGTTATCCATTCAAAAAAATGCATTTAGATAAAATATTTGTCTTTTTATTCTTAACAATATTTGTTATATAAGTTTTTGCTGTTAAGTCAATAATAAGGGAGTAATTTTAATTTTTAATTTTTAACCTCAAAAATTTCTTGAATAAAAATCCCCCCGCCAAAATATTTTTCTGCCTACGCCACTGGTACCAAAGGTGTAGAAATATATAACTTACCTTTATCATAGCACCCTGGCACCTATGCTTTGGGAACCTATTATTATTATTATAAATAAAATAAGGGTAAAAATAACGTAACATATTTTCAAAAATTATATATTATATATTTTAAGGTACATATATTTTCAAACAGGCACAATTAATAAAAAGGAACATATCTATAGAGAGCAGCATAGGTCATTTTTTCCACTTTTACCAGTCAAAATTTAGTAAAAAATGGATTTAAGTCCATTGCTGTAAGGTACACAAAAACAACTTAATATAAAAAATAAAATATTGCACAGATTAATACTGAAATAAAAATAAATATATTGCACACGCTCCCAATAAATAAAATAAATTAATAAATAAAACACAAATTTACAGAAGTAAAATTAAGCCTGCTCGATAAAAAATCAAATAAGGTTAGGATACAATAATAAAATCATAATTATATGTCTTTTAGTTTTCGACATACAGTGAAAAACGTTGATGAAAATATGAAAATAATGCTGATCCTAACATAATGCTATCTAGTTTCATATATTTTCTTTTAACATGAAACAAAAATTCTTAGTATCAAAATATTTCTCACCACCACGCGTCTTACCAAATTGTTTACTATTTCTGATTTAATATTCTAATAACCAGGCCGATATTTGATAATAAAAAATAAACTGCTCGGCCCGTGAAACCGCCGCCCACCCTAAGAAAGAAAAAAATAAAAACACACTAGAAAATTTTATTACCACCGTCCTAGGTAAATATATGTATTTAAAAATAACAATATTCAATTCAAAATATCAAAACAACAGTGTTTTACTCAGAAATGATCCTCTATTGCAGTGTTTCTCAACCAAAAACGCACCGCGGACAAGTATAATATATAATTTTCTAACGCGGACCACTAATAATAATTGTTGGTTAATTTTTTTGCAAGAAAACAAATATATTTAATGTGATGCTATATACATTTATTTTATTTGTAGAAAATCACAAAAAGTTCACAAAAAATAAACAAAATATAAATTATTTACATGAAAAAAGTGCATAAAATTTTTTAAAAAACAAAAAAACACATAGGGGACCACTGGTGGTCCGCAGACCACCTGTTGAGAAACACTGCTCTATTGAATACATCAAAAGCATAAATAACAATAGTTAAATAGTTTATTGCAGCAATAAAGACAAGAAACCTGGATGTTTCAGTGATTCAAATGGACTTTGAAGAGAGGACATTGACAATCTATATGAAATACAAATATAGAGCTGAGCGACTGTTTTCTTATATCGTACATGGGCGGCCCATATAAATACAGTGAAAATTCTTTAAATTTTGAAAAATAACACATGATGGATGTTTAGTCGTTTCATTCAAATAACAATATGAACTACTGCCACTTATTAAACGGGCGGTAGTCTGCATAGATCGAGTGTAGTGCCCCCCCCCCCCACACACACACAAACGAACACACCTCAGGTAACCACGGAACATTCGTGCATTTGAGTAAATACTATGTAACGGGTGTTTTTTTTAGAGGTATAGAACTTTAAATTGCAATAAAACAACGATGGATTATTCGATTGACATGAATTTTTTTTTATTCGAAAGATAATCTTGTGGCATTACATTAAATCATACCAACAAGACGGCGCAACATGTCACACAGCTCGTGCCACAATCGATTTATTGAAAGACACGTTTGGTGACCGCCTAATTTCACGTTTTGGACCTGTGAATTGGCCTCCAAGATCTTGTGATTTAACACCGCTGGACTACTTTCTGTGGGGCTATGTAAAGTCATTGGTCTATGCGGATAAGCCACAAACGCTTGACCATTTGGAAGACAACATTCGCCGTGTTATTGCCGATATACGGCCACAAATGTTGGAAAAAGTCATCGAAAATTGGACGTCCAGATTGGACTACATCCGAGCCAGCCGTGGCGGTCATATGCCAGAAATCATATTTAAAATGTAATGCCACAAGATTATCTTTCGAATAAAAAAAAATTCATGTCAATCGAATAATCCATCGTTGTTTTATTGCAATTTAAAGTTCTATACCTCTAAAAAAAACACCCATTATATACGTATGTCTTTGTTTGCTCGGTTCTCACTGTGCTTAAATTGGAAACCTGAAATTTTGTAAAACAAAAAATTACCCTTATTAAACGACTCTACCAATATGTTTAGCAGCATATATTTAATCTTCTATATAGCGCCTAACCTATCTTACTACATTGACAAAATATCTGGCGGCGAAGTAAAACCAAAGAAATGGCCTCTAAATTTAAACTGCTACGAATGCATATTAAATGCATGATTAAAATGACAAGGAATTTTAGTTTTATGAAAATATTACCAACAGAAGGAAATGAAAATGTTTAATCTAGCCTACAATCATTGTTTAAAATTTGTTTCTCAAAATATAAAGTTCATTTTTAGGTTATAATTGTTGAATAATTATTAAAAATATTTGAGAATCTATTTATTTATTTGGTAATAATTCTTGTTGTAGTCTAAACTGACGCGTATCGCATTACGTGACAAAGGAATTTATCTCCGTCTGGTGAAGATTTGTTTTTTTGTATGATAAGCAATATAGAAGTATTAAATACATGGTTAGCAGTATCTACAATTACAATTTGTATTTGCACATAACGATATAACATTTTGTACCTTATATCTTTTTTGACAAACAGGCTTAATTTTTTTACATAATTTTCATAAAAATATCACAAAAACCTTAATTTAATCTCTTTGCAACAATTCATGTAATGCAGCTATATAAGTCTGAGCCATTTGTAATGTTTCAAATTTACTCAACTTCCTATCATTCCCCAAAGATGGCACCACATCCCTTAATCTATCAAAAGCATCATTTAAACTATTCATTCTCCGTCTTTCCCGCGCATTTGCTGCTAACCTTCTCTTCTTCATAATCTCAACACCAGTGTTACCAACACTTTTATATTTTTCTTTATATTTATTATCATATTTATTATCATACTTATTATCATATTTATTATCATATTTATTATTATTATATCTATCACACATTTTGTTATAATATACGTCTTGTCGATATTCTTCGTTTATATTCGGATATGATCGTTGTTCAGGACACCAGTTTGGTTTTTCAAATGGTGCGGCAAATGGTGGTTCTTCCGGTGGGGGATTTTGGCGGGAATTTAAAGTTTGTATATAATAAGTACGATCTGGGGACGAAATTCGGGGGGAATGGAAACCATCTGAAGAACCATCTGTCTGTGGAGTGTATTCTGGTAAATACATATACGGATTTTGCATATTATTTATAATAATTTAATTTTTTTTTTGTAAAAATAAAAACATTTGTTTAAAAATGTTGAATTAAAAATTAAATATAAGTCTTATATATATTAAAAAATCTTTAAGGTACTTTCGCTTAAACTATATTGCACGTTTTCACAGCTTTGTTTGGAAATTAAAATTAATTAAATTAATTCACATAATTAATTTTAAAAATATGTTTCTCTTATAAAATATTATAAATTTATTCATACTTTAAATATAACTATAATAACTATTAAAATAATAAATAATAAAAATTAATATATATAAATTTTTTAAATGTGTAAAAAAATTATTTTTTGTTTAAAACTGCACTTTAGTGCTATTAAAATTATTATTAAACAAGTAAACTTAATTTTATGCGTCTAGAAATTTTTGAAACGGTTAAAAATATATTTTAATATTTAAAAATTGTCCTTTGCTATTTATTAAAATTAATAATAAATAATTAAAATTAATAAAACTTCAATTAAGTGTTTTATTTGAATTTTTAAATCATATGAACAAAAAATTAGTAGTTAAAATTATATATAATATTGCACTTGTAGTCCTAAATTAATATTAAGTAATTAAAATTAATAAAATGTCAACATCTTTCTTTTGAATTCTTTAATTGTATAAGTAAAAATTAATTTTTAAAACTAAATGTAATTGTAGTTGTAGGTAATATTAAAATTAATATTAAATAATTAAAATTAAATTAAACTTAGTAAAAATTCAATCAAGAATATTTTCTTAAAAGTAAAATTTTGAAATATTTTTTAAGTAGAAATTTCTTATCTCAAGAAACGATCAATAGTGTAATAGGTCATATAGATATAAACCGTTAGTTAACACTATAAATTTATTAAAATATATAATAACTAATATAAATTAATAAAATATCTATTAAATATATTTATTAAGTACAAAAATGCAAATGTTCAACGCGTTCAAATTTACCAAACGGTATTTTAAATCAACAAAAAATTTAGATGTATAAAAAAAATTGTTCTGAATCTAATTAATTAATATTCCGATATTTCACAGTATTTTAACACGGTGTAAATTAAATCAGGGGTGGACTCGGCCTGAATACTTAAAAACAATATTAAAAAATAATTTTACAGTGTTAAAAAATTTCTAACTCCGTTCACGTGGTTTTGGAATAGTGCCAGAAGTCAAGACACAGACTATTCTTTGCACTATGCACCACTTAGGTGTTGGGAACCTTTGCTTCACTTCGGAATTTATTTATTTCTATTCCTTTTTTCAATATTATGCAAATCAAGGAACTCGAGAGAACTTAAAAATGTTTATAGAATAATATGAGCCCAAACGTGGTTTATTTATAGTGCCAGAGGTCGAAAAACTACTTAAACACGTATTATGTCAAAGTGTTCATAAGTGATCTTGCACAAGATCAAATAGAACACATCAGGGATTAATGGAGATGAATATATAAGCCTTGTTTCCAACCCTGGCGTTTTTAGAAATTGAGCCACAGATAGAACTCGAAAAGAAACCCTGCAAAGTCTTTGAAATATAGTGTGATAGAACTGATTGTTAAAAATGTCAAGCGGTTCACAAATACTGATACTGAAAAGGTTAAAAACACGTCAGGGATTAATAGAACTGAATACACAAGGCTAGATTCCAAACCCTGGAGAAATGGTAAAAGATCCAAAAACTAAAAAATGTGGAGAAACTCAAACAATGCTTTTTGGGACCGGTTAACATTTGTTTCACAAATTAGACTCTAAGAAAACATGTTAGGGATCAATGGAGCTGAACACACACCACTGCGCAATAAACCCTGGCGATAAATTTGAAATTAAGCCAAATTCAGAACCTAAACATTTGGAGAAACGCAAATAAAGACTTTTGTCTCACAAATTAGACCTTAATAAAACACAACAGGGATCAATGGAGCTGAATACACACTACTACAACTCAAACCCTGGCAATGTCGTGGAAATTAAGGCAAATCTACCCTAAAATATAGAGACAAGCAATAAAGTCTTGTCAACAAGTATCGCACAAATTAGGCTCGCATGGAACACGTCTGGGATTAATGGAACTGAAAACTGTATCCTAAACCCTGGCAATAAATTGGAAATTAAGTCAAATTCCGAACCTGAAAAAGGAGGAGAGATTAAAATAATAACTTATGGAATTCAATACTTGTCTCACAAATTAGGCTCTGAGAAAACACGTTAAAGATCAATGGAGCTGAATACACAGACAAAACTTTGATAACGTGAAAATTAAGGCAAATATACCCGGAAATGTAGAGGAGACGCAATGCGTTTTGAAGCCTTGACTACAAAAGTATACCACAAATCAGGCTCAAATAAAACACGTCAGGGATAAATGGAGTGGAATACACACGGCTGCCTCACAAACCTTGGCGATATCAAAAATTAAGCAAGATCTAAAGCCAAATAATTATAAATACCCGTACATATCTTTTCAAATCCTCTAGGATTATCGCATTTATTATTGGGGCTATTAAAAGTGTTTTGATTGCGCAAACTCAAAAAATCAGGGATTAATGGAGCTGAATACACACAACTGTAAACTCTTAATTAATATTATTAACAAAAGCGATATATTTTTATATTAAGTATTATATTGTATATAATTTAATAAAATATATGTGTTAACTAATAGCTTAAAATGCTGTTAAATAAACTAGTAGCACAAATACTCATAGCCTAAAGGCGTAACTTGCATAAGTTTTGAAAAATTGAGCATTTCTAGTTCTAACTGTACTTAGTAAAGTTGTGCTGTTGGCTACACCTATTCCTCTATTACTGTTACTGCATTCTTAAATTCATTCATGCATTAATATTGCATATTTGATGCAATAACTGTACTGCTTTGTTGCAAATTTTAATTTAAATCCAAGCAATAATTTCATGAAGATGAGATGAAAAGATGACATACTTTTATAAAATTTATGTTGGTACCGTTGCTTTTACTATTTTTAGATTTAGGTAATTCTTTTATTTGTTTATTTCAATTTGTCACTTGAACAAATTAAACTAATCAATTAATAATAATTAAAACATTATTTTCTAAAATAAAACATGAAATTGTCCAGAAAAAAAATGTTGGCACTGCTATTTTTCTATTTTTAAAAGTTGATAGTTCTATTTTGTTTATTTCAAAGATTTATTTAATAATTTAACAAATTAAGCTATTAATTATATTAATTTATAGTAATTAAAACATTATTTTCTAAACTAAATGATAATTGCTCAAAAAATAATATGTTGGCACTTCTATTTTTCTATTTTTATAAGTTGGTAGTTTCGTTTTGTTTCTTTCAAAGTTTTATTTGATAATTTAACAAATTTAACTATTAATTATATCAATTAATAATAATTAAAACACTATTTTGTAATATAAAACTTATTAATACTTCGAAAAAGTATTTATTTTGTTTTCTACCTATTTCCTTCTTATGTAATCTTCTTTTTCTTCTATTCTATCTTTTTCTGTTGACTTAATAAGAATATTTCAAGCAGTCTTGTTCCAGCGTTGATTATTGGCACTATTATTGACTGCTTTTTCATCTTCTATTTATCACTTTTTTAATCTTGTTCTTTATTAAACTGAACCAAGTCTAATTTTATTTCAATCTTTATATCTTCCTTATTATTTTTTTAAGAGTTTATTCTTTTAGTTATCTTCTTTTTAAGTGAATATTCGATCTTCACATGAGTCAGTTTTAAATTTATTATTTAATTTATAGCACCATTTTATTTCAGAACCGATGTCCTACTTAAACTTGCACTCAAAATTCTTTAGCAGGTCTCGTTTACAACACTTTTAAATTTATTTTTTGTTAAAGTTAAAATATAGATATTTCACGTTACAGTTAATAAATAATTTTAACAATGGGCATTAGTTCAAAATACTGTCCGAAATTTTATGGACTTGTTTCTAATTGTACTAATATTTAAACATAATTTTAATATGTAATAATTTTTATTAAAATTATGAGAATTAATTAATATAATTTAATAGAAACTTTCCAAAATTATTTGGAAGAATTACGTGATTTTTATCCAAATAAAATTTAAAAACACATTGTTTTTAAAATATGGTATATTTTAATTGTTTTAAACTGTTTTATGGAAAATAATTGACGAATGGAAACTATCCAAATGTGTTATGGAGGTCTCCAAAATCAACGTAACAGTCTTAAAAATTTGTTGAATGAAATACTCGAAGAATTTGTCCAAAGATTTGAAAACTATCTTGAACTATTTGATCAGCAATGTTTGACAGCTTTACAAGCGTAATTAAAACTTCCAAAGAATTATAAAACTATCCAAAATGTTTGGAAATTATGTAAAGTGTATGGAAATTGTCCAAACGTATTTAAAACTTTTTCAAAGACTTGAAAACAATCCAAAACTATTAAAAATTGTTTGGAAACTTTCATAAGTATTTAAAAAGTAAAAAAATACTTGAAAATTGTCCAATTTTGTTTGGAATCTTTACAATATTGTTTGGAATCTTTACAATATTGTTTGGAATCTTTACAATATTGTTTGGAATCTTTACAATATTGTTTGGAAACATCCATAAGTCATTATAAACTGGCAAATACTTTGAAAGTCTGCAAATATATTTAGAAACTAATGAAAACTATTTGGAAACTATCCAAAAGAGTACATTGATGTACAAAAGTATTGGAGAACTCTCCAAAACTATTTGGAAATTATTTAATAATGTTTGGAAACTGTCAAAATAAAATTAAGAAATGCTTTGACGATGTTCAAAATGATTTGGAAAGTGTCAAAACTATTCCAAATTGTAACTATCCAAGATTATAAAATAATAAATGCTTTTAAAATGTCAAAAAATATTTGTAAATTCTTTGGAAAGTATCCTTAAATGTTTGGAAACTATCCAAAAGTTATTTTAAAATGATAAGTGCTTAGAAAATATTCAATAGTATTTTAAATTGTCTCCATTCTTCTAAAGTATTTGATATAGTATAAACTGATTGGAAGCTATCCAAAAATTATTATAATGTCCATAAATGTTCTGTATATATCAAAAAATATTTAAAAACTATTTGCAAACGTCCAAAACTAGTAGAAAATAGTTTCAAATTATTTGGAAAGTACACAAAAATACTAAAGCAATACTTGGAAAATAGCCATAAGCATTTATATACTGTCCAAAAGTTGGAAACAGTTCAAAAGTAATTGGAAAATATCCAAAAATTATTAAACTGATGCTTTGTAAATGTTCAGAAGCATTTGAATATTGTTTATGGGCTTGTAAATTGTCCAAAATATTTGGAAACTGTTCAGATATGTTTGGAAACTATCCAAAAATGTTTTTGAATTGAAAAGTCACTTGGAAAATGTATTAAACTCGTTTTTAAATTCGTGTAAACTTCACAAATTAAAATGTTCTCATTTAACAATCTTCTTTTCACAAATTATTTATGTTGTTTTTCTTTTTATATTCTTCACTTACATTATGTGTTCACTTTATTATTTTATCTGATAACTATCACTTATTTTAATCACTTTTTGATGGTGTTTAGTAATTAGTATTGATTTTAAGACACTGAATCTTGCGAGTTGATCTCTTCATTTTGGCGTGTATGTTGACCGCGCTGTGTTTCAGCGAGATGACAGTATGCGGTAGTGATGAGATCTGAGCAGTCTCTGATGGGAGTTACTTGTTAATAAGGAGGAGATATCTGCTTACCATTTCCACGGTCGAGACCATGCACTTGCCATCACAAGCACAGACCATAGCTTCGCAACAAATACCTAAATCATGGTGAAACTACACTTGCTGCAACGCAAAGTTAGTACTAGTTACTAGAGTATTTTGAAAAGTTTACGACCTGATGCAAAATTAAAGATTAACACAAAATTAACAGAATTTTTTCCACCTTTGTGTCGGTGTACAAATATCTATATCAGGGGTCGGCAACGCGGTGCCCGCGAAGCAATTTCTAAGTGCCCGCCTAACCATGCAAAATTCTATTCCCGAGCCGCTATATTAATTAAATTTTATTGTAAAACTAAATTTTAAAACTATTCCCAATATAGACCCAATATGAAAGAAAGCAATAATAAAAATGGTAATAGAAAATTATTTCGCCACTTAAATGATGCGCCAAGCATTCCTCTCATTCGACATTGGGTTAAAAAGTTTGAAGAGACTGGTACAACGCTGGATAAATCAAAATCCGGGCGACCTAGGTCATCAAGAAGGGTAGAAAACGTGGAGAATGTTAATCAGTCTGTTCGTGACGACTCGAACCTTTCAATTAGGAAGCGCGCAAGTGCTTTAAATGTGCATAGATCATCATTACATCGCATTATGCACAAAGACCTAAAGCTGCACCCCTACAAAATTCAATTGGTGCAAGAATTAAAGCCCCAAGATACCAGTCAGAGGCTTAATTTCGCAAATCAGGTGATTGAGCGATTTTCAACGTTTACCAACATTTTGTTTTCGGATAAAGCTCATTTTCATCTTAATGGCCACGTAAATAAGCAGAACTGCCGCTACTGGAGTGCAACGAATCCGAAACGCAAACATCAGAAACTCCTACATTCGCCTAAAGTGACCGTATGGGCTGCGATGTCGGCGCGAGGAATTATCGGCCCTTACTTTTTTGAAGACGAAAGGGGGCGTGCAGTTACAGTGAATTCAGAGCGTTATGTGGAGATGTTAGACAACTTCTTGGTACCTGAACTGCAAAACTTTCCTGGCTATAACCAAAGAACATGGTTCCAACAGGACGGAGCAACTTCACACACGTCCAATATGACTCTGCCACGTGTTCGTGAAATTTTCTCAGGCAAATTGATCTCCCAGAGAGGTGACATAAATTGACCTCCACGCAGTCCAGATTTAACCCCTATGGACTTTTTCCTATGGGGTTATCTTAAATCTAAAGTTTACGCCAATAAACCGACTCCACTGGCGCATTTCAAAGAAAATATCCATCACGAAATGGCAGCCATCCCTGAGTCCACCTGCCGAGATGTCATAAGTAATTTTACTGTTCGATTAAATGAGTGCCGAGAACGTGAGGGTCTACATTTAGACGATATTATTTTTAAAACATTTTTTCTATATACGGCTTACTTTTTTTTAAATCGATCCACTAAATATAAAATTTCTTTTGAGACACCTTGTATATCAGTAATAATAGACTTGTAGAATATTAAATTAATTAAATTTGGTATTTGCACCTCAAAGCAAGCAGAAAATATTATGAAACAAAAAAAAAAAATCTTATTCCATAATAATTATCCATATTGTATATATTTCTACATTAATTTTACATCTACTTGAGAGATTTCAATGCTACATCAAGATACACTATTGTAGGTAGATTGCGACCTTCTTATTTGTTTCTCTCTTACAATAACTCCTTTATATATCTGACTTCTGCTTCTTTTTAGGGTTTCGTTAGCATGACCAAGAAATTATTACATATTAAACAGTTTCAAACTCCATCCTTTAGTGACAATTCTGGCCACAAGAGTGTCACATACCCTTTTCACACTAGATCTTTAAGATCGGATGTTAAAGTGAATGTATCTTTAAACGCTAATGTGAAACCGTATGGCCTCGTCTAAATACAAGCGATGTTTAAGACAGAGATCTGCGTCTTAAACTTCGTCCGCATTGCCAACTTAATTTCTATTTATAAAAAAATACTCCTTGAATTTGTGCTGTCAACATTTTATATTATCATAAACAAGAATACTGTATTATATCAACGTTATAAGAAGTTTATACTTGCTGTTATAGTAAAATTATTTATTTTAATAATGTGTTTAATAAAATACAGCGCTACAATAATTGAGATAAAATGTATCGACTTACATGTTAATACAGTTGTAATATATTCTTTATTGTAGTGTCTTTATTGTAGAATGAAATGAAATATCCATAATTGTTTATATTAATTCAAAATATGCGTCTGCGCACAGTTCAAAACTGGTAAATTCATGACGGTAACTTAAGGACAAAATTACTGTAGCTGATGACAGCACCAGAGATTTAAACATCAAGTGTGAAAGCATACCGATCTTAAACATCGGTGAACTTTAAGTCAATCTTTACAAATATGCTTTACAATACTGTATTTTTTAATCATCACTCCGTGCTCTTTGTATTTGTAATAAATTATAATATATTTTTCTACATGAATTGTTCATCTATTTGAGAGATTTCAACGCTAGATCAAAACACAATATTATAGGTGGATTGCAACATTTATTTTTTCCCTTTTGTAACTTTGTATTTTTAATATTGTATTTGACTCCCAAGCGACTAATATTGTAAGAGCACCCCCAAGAAAAAAATATGTGTTCTGAACCGTCTTAAGAAAAAACTTTGGCCACTAAGCCCCGTCTCCGGCATTCACTAACTTTTTTTATTCTTCCTAGTTCACATTTACACACAATTTAATTTCTCTGTTAAATATTATTCTAGTCACAGTCTTGTGTCTAAAAATGGCTAAGACATGTACAATAAAAGCCGGACGTCATTCAGTAATTCATTGAAATCTTAAATCGTAAATTTTCAGAAAACAATTTTCAGAAAGTAAGAAGAAATGCAGTTAAATTTAATTCTTGAAATGGAGCAAAAATTTAAGACAGGTCGGTCATCGACGTGCAAACGCATCAAATTATAGAACAACTTTTTTATCATAAAAAACACATATTTTGAAGTAGTTTTTTTATAACAAGACTAGATTATAAAACGGGATTTTTGAATAAAATTTTAAGTTATAAAAAAGAACGGCGTTTAAAAGCATACTGGTTTGTTTGGTGGGTCTCACATATTACTCTATTAGACCATCTTACTCTATTAACTGTCTGATATATCCAGGTATCTTATATACCAGTATTTTTCTCTTTTGTCTTTACGTATATTTTTGTTTCATCTGAGCAAGGGCTCAGACGTGAGTTCTATTCTTATGTCAAATAATTTGTGTAAAAATATTTATACAAATTACAGGTTCGACTTAGCCGTTCGCAACCGGCTTTAAACTGTAGGTGCATTTCTGTGTACGCTAAAAAATGGATGTAAAGGATTCCACACACCAAAGCGGCCGCGGTGGCGGCCACGGTAGCGATCAGGTCTCCTCACACTAACGCGGTGGGAGTGGCGGTAGCGGTAGCGATCAGTTAGTGAATCACGGTATATAGTTGTATGATAATATTGGACCTTGCTTGGGTTATTTCATTTTTCCCCTTTGGAATGTTAAAATTTAAAATTCCAACAATGAAACCATGGAAACGAATGACATATGTCAAACTTAAATTAATTTTCTTACATATTTTAATGACAAAAAATAAATAAATGAGATATTTGTATTAAGAATGACACAAAAAATCAAAATATAAAGAAAATGACATTTTAAAATGATATTAACCTTAACCAAAAAATGTTTGTTGCAAGTATGATTTACAAAGCTTAAACAAAACGGCTGAAAAGCATTATTTAAACGATGAACGTAACTAGATTGCAAAATCTAGTTCCGCCTAATCGTTTGGAACAGACTTTACTATCAATTTCCAAAACTTTTCCTATTTCGTCCCACACTTTATTTGTTTTCCTAATATTCTTGTAATCAGGATATGCTAAGTCATACAAAATTAAATGATCCTTTACTGATCTATGATTTTTTCTGTTAAATTATCTATTTTCGACATTATTTTCTTAAATATATTCACTCTGTGGTATATAAACAATGAATATCGCGCGGCCTAACGCAACTTGTCGAGTTTGGCCGCCAGTGTTTGGTGATCGCTAGAATGAACGCTGCTGTCGGTGGCGTTCTCAGATAGCTGAACGCTTGTATGTGCGTGGTCTCATTGTATTGTATACTTTGCGTTAGGCCGCTGCATTATCGCCACCGCGGCCGCTTTGGTGTGTGGAATCCTTAATACTGACCAGATGACCTGATTACTCCTGAATGTACATAGATTGAAAACATGGTCACGAAACCTGGAAATAGGAGCCCTGGGCTCAACTCGGGCTGTCGCGCCAATGATGTTGATGAAGCCCTAATATCTCGATAATAATGAGGTGCTTCATCTTCTTAAAAATAAAATTCCTCTCCATCAAATAGCTCAGGAATGTGTGAAATGATTGATTCCTGAAGCACATTAAGGAACACTGCAAGGTGTTCATATTTTTTTACATTCGGTAAATATTTGTTTTCACAAATTCCATTTATCATAAACTAGAAATTATGACAAAGACGTGAGAAATATTACAAGTCTGGTTAAGTCATTGATGAATGATGGTTTTCTTCACGTTTTCATCATTTTTATCTCACGTACATTTCTCTAAACATCTTAATTATAAATGCGAGAATCTCTGAAAACATATTAATCACTAGAAAACTGAAGAGAAAATTATATATTTAATAATTTATAACATTCTGTTTTTTACCAAGTTGGATTCCTTTGAATTTTTCAACTAAATATAGGCTGTCTTTATTTATAATTATTTCGAAAACGGTAAATAATGAAAACCTGCGATTCGCGTCTTTATGTTTGGCACTGTTACTCGTAACTTTTGAAGGCGGCTGTGATCGAAGGGAATATGATTGACGACAGTAGTACTTAGCTGTTAATTTGCAGATAGCGAACCGGTTAAATTAAGCACAATAAGTTTTTATTTTATTAAAATGGGAGTAAATATTTGAGACATTTTGTAATTTTTAAGCCTATACACGCGTAGCGCTTAAAAAATATAGACCGGGGGCTCATGCCAGTATTTGGTCTCCGATTTCATACAGCATGCCTTTTGGAGGAGAGAATATTTACCCTGTGACAACAAAAAAGGGATGGTACTAAACCCCTGCACGCTTTCCGGTCATAGGGAAAATTGCATTTCCACTTAAACACAAAATTTTTGTGCTTTTCTCTGATTTAATATTGTTTGCCCTTTTATCAAAAGAAAGTTATAACAAATTTAAAGTCTTTTAAATATATGCATGCGATTCGGAGGGTCCCAAAGGGCTCAAACGGTCATGTGATCTTGTAATAAAAAAATATGATTTTCCGCGTTTTCATACAGCATGCCTATAATTAAAAGACTTTAAATTTGTTATAACTTTCTTTTGACAAAAGGGCAAGCAATATTAAATCAGAGAAAAACACAACAATTTTGTGCAAGTGGAAATGCAATTTTCCATATGACCGGAAAGCGTGCAGGGGTTTAGTACCATCCCTTTTTTGTTGTCACAGGGTAAATATTCTCTCCTCCAAAAGGCATGCTGTATGAAATCGGAGACCAAAAATGTCATGAGCTCCCGGTCTATTGTGATTTGTGATTTTTTAATGGAAAACACAACTGTCATTTTTACTAATTTATTGTCAACACTCAAAACAAAAATTCACAGCACTCTACTGTCCAATACATAAATTAATATATAATAATCGTTACATTTCGGTACCTCGCTCAATTGTTTCAGACAATTTCCACGCACCCACACAGCCAGGGACACAGGTTGGGGTATTATATTATAGATACTGTAAATATTTTTGTATAATTTAGTCTACTGATGATGTTCACGTGGTGAACGAAATGTACATCTAGAATAAAAATAAAATTTTGAAGGAAAGATCTACTATTTTCTTAATTTCAAACGCTTCAATTTCAACAATTTAGTATTTTCGTGTAACAATTATATTTTTACATTTTATTATTATTATTATTATTATTATTTACGGGTGCTAAGATTATATTGAGTTGCCCCGCGAGCCAAGGAAGAGATGTAACGGCACTTCTCGTAGGTGTTGGCAGTCAAGTAGTGTTTTGAGGACAATAAAGAGGTTTACGACTCCGACGAGATTATGTTTTCACTGCTCAGTGTTAAGCCTGATTCTTGTACATGTAAGACAGCTTTATTATCATTTTTAATGATGTGTCAATACACTTTGCTTATTATCTTTTTCATCTTAAACATTTTAATTAATTTGTGAACTTGTGACGCAAGGTTTACTTCAAAATTTTAACACAAATAATAACCGATATGAAATATCGTATTTAAAATCATTTTTACTAGCAATTAGAAGATATAATAGACCTGTAGAGTGACTTAAAATATAATAATAATAATTCTTTTTATAATAATAATAATAATTCTTTATTGAAGCTAATAGGAGATACGCATAAAATTTGTATTTCCTTAAAACTACATTATTTTGATATGTTAATGTTAGTTATGTCACCTAACAAAACAAAAATTACATTTTAATTAATATTATAGCCAAATTTTTGAATTAAAATATTGTAAATTTGAAATAAGCCGACCACGGAGCGAAGGTTGCCGAGTAAAACGACTGAGTATGACGTCAAACGATAGGGGTTTCACATCACAGATACAGCTACAACATAATCTTTACACGTGTATGTATTGTATTGTTCGAGAGTTTTGTATTTGTTTTTAAGCAATTTTTCACGCATTTATTATTAAAATGGCAGATAAAGATTTTGTTAGGGCTCAGAGTGATAATTTACCCAACATTGATGCATTTATGCTCATGGAATATATGAAAAATAATGAATGCTACAGTGCTGAGGAAATACGTGGTGTCAAAGTAATTTTTATTTTATATTCTATAACTTTATGTAAACAAACGCTGCAACTCTGTAAAATGTAAATATTTATGTAATTTAGATGTCAGAATTTTACTACATTGTTTACATGAAGTTACAAAACGTTAGAGGCATAATTGAAATACTGCAATATAAGTTATCTATTTTAATATAAAATTTAATTCGGTAAACATGTATAAATTGTTTTTATAGAATTAAACTTTATTTTAACTAAAATCATTCTAACTTTACATAACCTATGAAAGTTATACAAACAAATAAGTTCAGAACAGACTATGTACGCCGGTAAGCTAATAGTGTCATACGTCAGTTAGAAGGGGTATGACGTCACACGTCGTTTTCGCGCGCTACATACATTTATGATTTTTTTAAGCCTTCAAATTACAAAAAAAACTGTTTTTTATGTTTATATTTAACAAGAGGAATATAATAAAAAATAAAAAAAAAATCATACCTATCCACTATTCACAAAATCACAAATCTGAATTTTTCATTTTTTCACAAACTTGTTTTTTAACGCTCACTGTCAAAAAACTATTCGGTCAATTAATAAGCTGCTACTGATTTCACAATAGCAAATGTAAAATTTTACGAATAAAGTAATGACACATTTCAATATTGCCATCTAGTGGTTGTTTGTATAAACATAAAAAGTAACCCTCCTAGATCTTAAGTCGAATTTAATGTAATCTTCAGCCACAAAAAGTTGGAAACCACTGGTGAAAGGTATTACTGAAGCAAAAGAAGGCTTGATCCGTTATACCCTTTTCACACTAGATCTTTAAGACGAGTGAACTTAAAGTTCACCGATGTTTAAGATCGGTATGCTTTCACACTTGATGTTTAAATCTCCGGTGCAGTCAGCAGCTTCAGTAATTTTGTCGTTAAGTTACCATCATGAAATTACCAGTTTTGAACTGTCTGCGCAGTCGCACATTTTGAATTATTATAAACAATTAATGATATTTCATTTCATTCTACAATAAAGGCACTACAATAAAGAATATATTACACCTGTATTAACATACGATACATTTTATCTCAATTATTATAGCTCTGTATTTTATTAAACACATTATTAAAATAAATAATTTTATTATAACAATAAGTATAAACTTCTTATAACGTCGATATAATACAGTATTCTTGTTTATGATAATATAAAATGTTGACAGCACAAATTCAAGGAGTATTTTTTTATAATAGAAATTAAGTTGGCAATGCGGACGAAGTTTAAGACGCAGATCTCTGTCTTAAACATCGCTTGTGTTTAGACGAGGCCGTACGGTTTCACATTAGCGTTTAAAGATACATTCACTTTAACATCCGATCTTAAAGATCTAGTGTGAAAAGGGTATGAAGGACATTTTTATGACAAACAAAAAACTTGTACGTATTGATAACGTATTGATATAAGTACCCGGATACTTTAAGCAAATAATAATAAAATATAGATAAGGTTTAGTATTAATTAGCTTCACAGTACTTTAAATCAATTACTTTTGGTCTAGAATCTGTTCATAAACCTGTTTTAAAACTGTATCATACCAAAAACCATATTTTACGTAAAACGGTATTTTGAAAATTCCAAAACGAGTTATCTGATAAAATACACATTCTTGGCTTCTGTCTGTGTATCTGTCTTGATCATTGAATTAAGTAAGGCGATAAAATTCTAGTGAGATTGTTGGAGTAGGTTCTACACCTTTTTTGGTGTAAAATGAACAACTCCATACTAACAGTTGTACGCTTTGCTATAATGAGGTAATACTGCATAACAAACTAATAAAAAAACTAGTTTTTTTCTTCTCAATTGTCTTTTTTAACTCAATAAATTTAAATTATATTAAACGCTGAATCTGGATAAGTTTTATGTAGGTTTAATTTGCTCAATCCAAAAATACTTAGGGCCGAGAGTTCCAGTTCCTAATAAACTCCCTAATAGTTATTAGACACATAATATATTTATGAAGCTAATAAATTTATTGGTGATTTCCAACTTACAAAATCCTTCTAATAGTTTATTAGCAACATAATTTTTTGTTTTTGTATTGGTATTTCTTCTGAAGATAGTAACACGGTGCAAGAGGAATAGAGATATACGTAAATTTGTAGAGCCAAAGTGAGATGAAATTTTGACATTGAATATTTTGACATTAAATATTTTGACATTAAATAGTTTGACTTTACATTCAATGACGTTACGTTAATTTTTTGTGTTACTGTTAAAATGACAATTAAACGGCGTTCAACAAATTTTACCACAGAAAACGAGGATAATATAGATAAAAGAGGAGTTAATAAAAATAACATTTTATAATACAAAAGTAATTGAAAATAAGAAGACAGCAAAATTTTGCTTTATTTTACATTCCTTAAACAATATGAATTAAACTTATCAACCATTTTCAGCCACACATCTTTATTATTCTGCCAATAATTGCGTCTGTCTTCTTATTTTCTATGACATTTATATATAAATAGTAATGCTTAAAGTATTATTTGTAATGTATTGTAATCGTAATTGAAAGAAATACATATGTAAAAATAAAAAGACAAAGTTTATTTAAAAAATATATTTATATATTGTTCTTTATATACAGTCTGTTTCAAACGGTTAGGCGGAACTAAATGGGAATTTTGTTCTTTTAGGTTGTCACGAGAAGGGACCTTGCTTGGGTAATTTCATTTTTTACGTTGGAATGTCAAAATTTAAAATTCCAACAATGAAACCATGGAAACGAATGACATTAAATTATTTTTTTACATATTTTAATAAAAAAATAAATAAATAAATGGGAAATTTGTATTAAGAAAGACAGAAAAAATCAAAATATAAAGAAAATGACATTTTAAAATGATATTAACCTTAACAAAAAAATGTTTTTGTAAGTATGATTTACAAAGCTTAAACAAAACGGCCGAAAAGCACGATTTAAACGATGAAAGTAACTAGACTGCAAAATCTAGTTCCGCCTAACCATTTGGAACAGACTTTACCACATTTACAATAAATGCCCAAAATGTTCTAAAAACGGTTGTCTATAATTTATAAGTTCATCCAAACAGATCGTCGATTTCATCAAAATACAACTAAAATGTATATAAAACACTAAAATCACCATTATAAAAAAAATATGGATGTATAAAAACTACACATTTGTATATTCTTTTAAAATTATACTGTTTTTCAATTAAAATTGAAATATTAACACATTTTGCGAACTTGTTTTTGGTTATATGTCAGTTTATTAAGAGCTTCATGTTGCCTGTAAGTTATTAGAAAAATAAGCCTATTTATTAGCAACCTAATAACTATTTCGGGGTGGAACTCTCGAGAAAAAAATTATGTTACTAATAAATTTATAGGACAGTTTATTAGCAACTGGAACTCTCGGCCCTAAGTCTAATAACAAAACACATTAAAATAAGGTGCAAGTCTTCATACAAAAAACAGTCTCTTTTTGCCAGTAAAGGTGATGCGGTCCTACGTGTAGGAAACCGCGAACAAAGTTATCAAAGGGATCATTAACAAGTTTCAAGTTAAGTGTCAGGTCTTTCTACTTATCTTATGATGTTCCAGTTATCTTATCCAACACGCGTTAGTTCTTCTGTTAACTGAACTTTTCAACATAATAATTACTTACCATATAAGTTACAGCTCCACCTTAATCTTGTAAGGAACTATGATTTCAAATTTTTATTTTCATATAAAAATTATTTATTATTTATTATTAAAGATACTTAATTTATAAATAGGCACAGTGTATCTCTAGTAATTACTAATTCAGCAGATAGCCAAAGGTGGTTTTGCTTCCTTTATAATTTAGATACTAAAAAATAATTTGCTATCAATTTCCTGAAACAAATAGCTTATTTTGTGCTAATAAATTGAATTTGAAAGGAGAATTCACACATTTACGGATGTCAAAAAAACGGAAACGGTTTGGCAAGTTATTTTTAAAAGAATTTTTAAATACCGTTACTGAAATACTGAAATAAAATTAGCAAAAATCTACAGCAGGGTCCTACTGTGCAATCAATTCTGGGGTTGGCTCAGCCTCTAGTGTATAATACTTAAAATGAGTATCTGTTTATAAAGGGTAATAGGACCAGTCAAAACGTCACACTGACTATTTGGTTTTCATATTTATGACCAACGATCTAGAAACGGAGAACTTACCTTCTCTACCTTTATACGCCTATCCGGGTGATGATAACCTATTATTATTATTAAATATGGCGCAATATATTATTTTAGAAAACTGTGAGGTGTTGTCAATCTCGTCCCATGTTTCGGAGCTATACATAAGTATGGGACATAATATAATTTCGTGTATAATATCCTATTAGTTAAAAATTCGCTGCAAAATTTGATGTATAAGATAGATTTTATTTTAGATTGTTAGTTTTGTATTAAAAGCTTGTAGAACTTGTGGTGTTTACCCTACCGTTAATTGAGATATTTTGTTGGAATTTTTATGAAGAGAAGATTGAGATAATGTCGCAATGGAACCAAAGACATCTCTATAGGGAACATATTTTATTACATGCGAATCGACCTAGATCCATTTGTTCCATCTCCAGTGGCGTGCTGTGATCTCTTTCCACGCAATATCGTTACGGAAATGGTATTTATTTAAGTTGGCGTGGCTGCGTGGTAAGACGGTTGCCTATGGAACACAGGGACTTGGGTTTAAATCATAGATAAACGCTTCAAAATTTTCACCTTTCAATAGACATACATACCCAGCGTTGTCGATAGAATTGACCAGTGATGGAGAACCAATGATCTGCGATATTATGTTACTGAAATAAATTTTATTTTATTGTTCTTAATAAAAATAATTTATTTTGCAAAAATAAAATTTTGATCGTTAATCAACATACTAAGGGCTTTTATTTGATACCCTACTCAGAATTTAAAAAAAATATTTTTTTTTTACGATGAGCACATATTTGTTTATAGGGGAAAAATTTTAAGATCGTAGCGCCACGCGGATTTTTTTGAAACCATTCTAAATCAGATACCACTTGACATTTACTAGTAAATAATAGCGAAAAGTGTATCAAAACTCGACAAAAAATAAATAATTGTTTGGGATTTTCTTATTTTGTGAAGTGACATTACTTGTAAACATCTAAAATACTACATTTTGTGATCTGGTTTTAAGTTATGGCGGTTTTCCATTGTCGATTATTTTAACTATATTGGGGGAAATAATAATTCCCGTGTTGTTACCAAGGGGTAGAAATCTACAATGCTGGGCATATAATATTGTGTGGAGTCACTGAAAAAAACAGAGAGTTCATAAAGATTTATGCTTTATGCCTACAAACTTGTGCATTACAAACCCACACACAATAACAGGAATTTTCAAGATATGCGATAATAAATACAAAATTGAAAATATTTTTTGTAGTCACTATCATTAAAATGTAATGAGCAAACTTTGATATAAGGGCTCACTTTTTTTCCAATTTTTAAATTGTTTATCTAAACATCGCGTCGATTCCTAACCTCTTGTTTTCCCAATTTTGTTTCGAACCGTACGGTGTCTGATATTAGTGGAAACAAATGAAACGATATTTCCGGGTTTCTTCTTTTGCAATGAATTGCACATAGGCACACAACAATATGTATTATACATTTTTCAATGATTATAATAAAACTTTAAAAACAAACTTCATACAAAACTAATACACAAAACGAAATGTTATCTGATGTACACAAGTTCATGAAACGCTCACCAGATGGTAGGGTGCTTAGCTGCAAATCCCTATACTTACCTGTCGATTTTTTTTTATCGTGTATAACAGGAATATACGTAAAAATAAAACAATTTTTTTTAACAAAAATATTTTATTTGTATCTACTTTTATAACATTCTACTTATTTCATTTCGAAAATTCAACAAAAAAAATATATTGCAACTTAAATATAAGATAAAACATTTTTCTCAATTCTTAAAATATTTTTATTTTTATTCTTTAAAAAAAAATCAACTGTCATTTACTTCAAATACTTTTTAAAATAATCTAATTAAAAAAATAAAAATGACTTACAATTTTTTTTTTTTTCGAAACATTCATACAACACGCTAAGTCAAAAATGGACAAATTGACTCAATCTAACATCAAAGTATACGATACGAACAGTGTATTTTACAATCGTGTCGAAATATTTACAATATTGAAAACGTGGTAGCCTTCCGTTAAAAATAATTTAATCCGAAATAACGGAATTAGTAGTTCGACACAAAAACCACATTACAAACTGTAATTCTTTAAATCGCAGACATAATACAAAAATAATCGATCTAAAAAACATTTCTTTACAAACCGAAATATTTCATTTCGTACCAATTCGTTGAATAAAATTTAAAAAAACAATTTTTGATGCGAATTACGTGAGATAAGCATCAAATAGAGCTTTTTTTGGTATTTTTATTCTACTAATAAATTAAATCGAAGCTTAAAACAACTTAATTTTTAAAAACTCATCGGTAAATGTCGAAATTTGTAAGTAAAAAATGGCTACCACCTGTCGGTGCATAATTTGTGTCACTTCCAAGAAATGGCTTGACATACTATACGACAAATTGTCGTAAATCTAGCAAGCTAACCTCTCTAATATTTAGATCCACTCAAAACATTGAATATTGTGATCCTACCGCTAGAGAGAAAATCAAAAAATTCTTCCGCTGAAAATTCTTTGAAATTCTCATACCAATTGATTCACAATTGGTCTTTAAGATTCAAATTAAATTACACAAAAAGAACATTTTCGGTAAGTTTAGGCTTAAAATTTCCTAAAATTAACGAAAGTTTGAACGGAAATTCTAACCTTACTTTTTCCGTAAATTTCTTTTTATGTAATTAATGTTATTTTAATAAAAATATGTGCAAATATATACATAATTTCTCGTAAAGTTTTTTAACATACTGCCTAAACGAGAATATGATTCATATATTCCTAAAAACTATTTTATTTAAATAATATGTGCAATTAAATTGTAAAATAAAAAAACAAGGCATGTTTTTAAAAATATTGTCTTGATATTTTTAGTGGTCGTCTTCAGAAATATATCAATGTTGTCCTCAAAGAGAGATTTTAGAAGTTAGCCTCTTCTAATTTAGATGACTAAACTTCTATTTATTTATTTTTTTATAGTTTTTAAATCTCCCTTCTTGAGTACACCACTGTCTTGTTCAAAACAAAAAAATTCAGGTACCATTTTCGGCCTATTTTAGAAAATTCGATTTCTGAGCGAAAGTTATAGCGAAATACTACACAGCAAGTCTTATAAATAATTTTAATAACTAATAAACTGAAAAATGAAATTTAAAAAGAGCTAAGAAGGTCCAGCGTTACGATGGACGATCGGGGCAATCGCCCAGGAACCTGCACTTATTTGGGCCCCACTCTCGCACAATAAATAATGGTTAGTAAAGTAAAACACTCACTTGCACAAGTTTGTAGACTTAAGTGAGTTTCACACGGTTTATTTTAAGTTTTATTTTTCATCATTTTTTTAGGGAATTCTAGGTATATTTGGTACAACTGTTTAGCTGTAGCATAACCAAGAAATGTACAGGTTATGTGTTTTGTTTTCAAATTCGACAGAACCGCACTCGTTCTAATACACCATAGGAGAAACTTCCTAAGCGCCCTGACATCTGGTGGCAATTTTCGGAAGATACGAAAGTGACATTGTTTTGCTTTGTTCAATGGAGAAATACGTTTTTTTTGTTGTTTGTGTTTTATTTTTGTGAATCATGGTATAAAAAAAAATAATTTTGTTGTGTGTCGCAATGTAAATCGTAAATAAGGAAGAATCCCTCTTAAACATTCCATAATTTACCTAAATCGAAAATAAATATGAATTGAAATGACGTTTGGAGGCAGAGAGAAAGTGGATTGTAGGTTTTTATGAACGCAAAAACTAAAAATGGGCAAAAATCCAAACCTATGTATGCACGTTTGCTCATTGCTTTTTATGGAAAGTGATTTTTTACATCCACGAAAAGACTGAAAAAAGCACTTATCCCACCCAAAATTTGCCTAAATCATGACTTGATATATTAAAAGGCCCTTCTACTTTTTCAGGCAGAGATATTAATTTTTACTAACATATTTATCATATTTTTGTTGCTATTATATTGACAGACAGTCAAAAAGAGTTAATACAATGAAAAACTAAAAATTTCCTTGAAATTTCTTTAGAATAGTATATTATTACATATCTTGTAAATCGTAAATTACCTTTAAATAAAAAAAAGCTCGGAAAACAGGAAAAATACGACTTGTATTCATTTCCACCATGTAAACAAATACAGGAGTAAAAGTTTAATGTCACTTTAGAGTGTTCCAGCTTTGCCGCATATGGCGCTGCGATCTTAAAAAGTTTCCCCGATTATCTAGGTTATATCTTTTGTTTTTGTTCACAGTAATTTTGTGAAGATTTGTGCAATATTTTCATTTTGACAAATATGTCAACATGTTTTACAGTTGGTAATGTAAAAGTTTTCAAAAACAGTGTTAAATAATTTGATGTTTGTAAAGTGATCATTTTGTTTTCAAGGTTACCAATAAATTGTTCTATTAATTGACAAAATACTTGATCAATAAATTGAACTGTGTAAAACCAACTTTACTTTTTATATATGGAAATTTTAAGTCGGTTCATGATCTTGCAAGCTCAACAGATACATTTTACTTTTTTTTTTTATCTTTATAAAATTTCATTTTTCAGTTCACTTGATTAATATATTTTATACATACTAGAATTTTCCAAAATATTTCATTTAAAACTGAAAACGAATCATACCTTGTATTATATATTTAAATTGCAAATTTCTTAATAATTATCCTGTACCTAAAATAAAATTAAAACTAAATGTTATTGTAACATTGTTTATATAATTTACAATTAAATAATGTACAGCTTATGCTATGTCGATGACATAACAAAATTAAAACTAATTTTTTTGTGAATTATGAGGTAAAATAAAATGTGATTAAATAATTTATTTTGGTATATTACCCATAGATGTCAGAGATTTGTATTTTGCATTAAAAAAAAACATATCTGTCCTAAATTTGGTGAAAGTGTCATACTCAGGCGTACTATTCGGACAGTGGCGCCATACGCGGTGAAAAATACTTCTCACATCACGCCATCTCACTTAATCGTCGTACTAGGTACATTTGATAAACTTGTTTATTAAAAGAAATGTTTGGTAATTGAAATATAAAGTACAGTCTCAAATTAAGAACATTTATTAAGGTTAAGGGTATGTTTTTCAGGATTTCGTAGGTAAAACCAAGAAACCCTGTGACTAAAGTACAAATTGTGGATGAATCTTTGGCTCGCATATAAAAATAATACAGACAACGAAAATCATTCAAAAAAATATTTATAGTGAAATTCAAGATCTAAGAAATAACTTTTGACTGTTCAGCCGAAAATAGCCATAACTGTAAAAGCGTCGTCCAAAAATTGAGTTACCCTGGATTTGAGAAAAAGAAATATTCGCTAATTTATGATGTAATTAAATATCTTAACGATCTTGCGATCAGCTAAATTATAACAATAGGCTGAATTAAAGGCCGTTCAGATTTTGAGTTCAACATTGAAGTCGATCTTTTAGCAAAAGAAGCAGCTGTAAATGGGTCCCTAAACGGTTTAACTTAAAGAGTTCGTTCTGGTACTAAAAAATTCTCCTAATAATTAGGAAGAACCCTATTGTTTTTTATTAAAATCCGAAACCGGAAAAGGAAGTTATTAAACTTTAAAATTTCAAATAATTCGTAACTAGTAAACCAAGCCTTGGACAAAAAATTGTATAGGACATAATTTGATGTATTTTTGAAGATTTACCTAAATATTCTTTTAAATTCAAAAAAAAAAAAATTTTTTTTTTTTAATTTTTTCTTAGGAAGGCAACTCTAACGGAGGTCTCCCTTCGCCACTGGTTTAAATGTATCTATTATACCCTTTTCACACTAGATCTTTAAGATCGGATGTTAAAGTGAATGTATCTTTAAACGCTAATGTGAAACCGTACGGCCTCGTCTAAACACGACCGATGTTTAAGACAGAGATCTGCGTCTTAAACTTCGTACGCATTGCCAACTTAATTTCTATTATAAAAAAATACTCCTTGAATTTGTGCTGTCAACATTTTATATTATCATAAACAAGAATACTGTATTATATCGACGTTATAAGAAGTTTATACTTATTGTTATAATAAAATTATTTATTTTAATAATGTGTTTAATAAAATACAGAGCTACAATAATTGAGATAAAATGTATCGACTTACATGTTAATACAGGTGTAATATATTCTTTATTGTAGTGCCTTTATTGTACAATGAAATGAAATATCCTTATTTGTTTATAATAATTCAAAATGTGCGTCTGCACAGACAGGTCAAAACTGGTAATTTCATGACGGTAACTTAAGGACAAAATTACTGTAGCTGATGACAGCACCAGAGATTTAAACATCAACTGTGAAAGCATACCGATCTTAAACATCGGTGAACTTTAAGTTCACTCGTCTTAAAGATCTAGTGTGAAAAGGGTAATACAACACTGAATGCAAACGTGATCGAATATCATTTGCCGTATCAGCATTTTCTAATCTTCTAGTTTACAGGCTAAGTTTGCAACATCACAATCCATATTATTCTGTAGGTAATTTAAGCCTAAATTCTGAAATATGTGTTAATTCACAAATTAATGACTAATATCTTGACCTGAATATTGTACCTATATTTGTATCCGTACGATAAATAATTATTTCACATAATTTTCTTTTACGTATTTTTTGAAATGCAAAATACAATCCCAAGAATGAAAAGAAACTAAAATTAACGAATGAAAGACGAGTTATTCCTATACAGTCACTACAATACTGCCATTAGCACTGGGGACACATTGCATGCTACAATTTTTCCTCCGAACAAACCTTCACCGATGTTAATAATTATCGTAACATGCCCTGAACACAACTGGTGCTTTGGTTAATAAGTTTTGTTAAATCACATGTGCTTTGATTTTTTTCTTCATTATAAATTACAAACGGCATTTTAAAACAGGATTATATTCACAGCTTTTAATAATCTATAAATATGAGACTAATTACTAAACACAACGCACTGCAAATTTTTACATACAATAAGACTGTCTCACTGTAATAATCGCAGAAATAAATCACAACAAAAATTCGAGATGCAACTTTTGTTGCCTGAAAAATTGCGCATGCAACTTTTGTTGCTTAAAAAATTGCACATGCAACTTTTATTTCCTAAAAATTGCATTAGTTATTGCTTAAAAATTGCATTTACAACTTTCGTTGTCTAAAAATTGTCTATGGAACTTTCGTTGTCTAAAATTGTCTATGGAACTTTTGTTGTCTAAAATTGCATATCAAATTTATGTTGCTAAAAATTTTACATACGCAAATTTTATTGCTTGAAAATTGAACATAAAACTTTTTAAGATTTAAAAGTACATACACAATTTGTATTGCCTAAAAATTTTATATGCATCTTTCTTTTCATACAAAACTTTTGTCGCTTAAAACTTGCTTATGTAAAATTGCATATGAAACTTCTATAAATTGAAGAGTACATAAACAAATTTTGTTGCCTAAAAATTGTATATTGAATCCTTTTGCTGTGAAATTACATACACAATTTTTCTAGCCTAAAAATTGCTTATGCAACTTTGGTTGCCTAAAAGTTGCTTATGCAACTTTTGTTGCCTAAAAATTGCTTATGCAACTTTTATTGCCTAAAAATTGCATATGCAATTTTTGTTATCAAATAAATTGCTACAATTACTACTTTTAAACAGCCTGTTGAACATCGAAATGATTTAACGATTTTTTCATACTTACATATTACAAAGTTGTCTTGCAACTAGCAATTATTTTAGCAATTCTTATGTTTAATTTAAATCGTCTAGTCATTTCAATATTATTTTTAATACAAGCACATTTGAAACATTTTTAGAAATTCTGGAAATAAATGATTAAATATACACCATACGAACACATTTTTTTTTTTTATTTAGCACTATTAAAAATATATTCCGTGCTTAAGAAACAAATTTTAAAATTTTTTTGGTTATTATAAATACCCAATTTTTCGTTTTGGACTAATTTTACGCGTAGCATCGTAGGCTATTAGCGCAAAACATCAATTATCATTTTTTAGTCCATACAATTTTAATAATTTTTTTTCATTTTCAAAATTATTATTTATTTTTTTATACTTAACCAATTATATAGTTTTTTTTTAATTTTATCGACATTTATTTCCAGTAATTTAGCACACATACATCATTTTTACAATTTGAAAATCTATAACGTTTGAAAATATTAGGAGAATATTTTTGCTTGCGAAAATTTTAATGTTTTTACGATAAGAAACGATTCAAAATTCAAAAACTCGTACGCCATATGAGTACTTTTCGAATTATTTTTGATAAAATTTTATAATTTCCAAACGTGTATAAATAAAAACTGAGCAAAACGAAACATTTTTAGTACATTCAAAAATTTTCATACAACAAAAATTCTTATATCGATTATATTAAGTATGTGCAAAATTTTTAGCCTTTAAGCATTTGTAGGTATGGCAACGAAACCCTTTCACCAGTGATGGTGCACCCTTTTTCCCTGATGGGTCAAAATTGAATTTGAAATTTTGTAGATTTAAATCACGGGTCAAATATATAATGCGTAAATAAAAATCGGTCGTTTTAGGGTGTAAGTATTTGTATGGATTACCCTGCTAATCTCGTTAACTTATCCTGAGCTAGCGGCTTTGTGTTTAACGTTTATAATACAAGTATACAGGTTTGTTGGAAAGTTACACATCTCGCGTGTTTAAAGAAATCATTGTATCCCCTAAAAAATATCAAAAACTTTTTTTAAAAATTAATTTTGTTGAAAATGGAACGGTCGGAAATTTGGACTATTATGAAGTATGAGTTCTTACGTGGAACTACGGCATCGCAGACCGCGCGAAACTTAAATAGTGTATTTGGGCTCTAGTGTTACTACGCAGCAGACAATATCAAATTGGTTTGCCAAATTTCATACAAGTAACTTAAAACAAAAAAAAAAAAAAAACTGGCTCGTCGATCACAGCAGAAATATACTGCAACCAACTGGACGAAATGATGCAAAACCTTAAAGAAAAACAGCCTAAGTTGGTCAACAGATCGACTCCTATCTTATTGCATGATAACGCTAGCAATAAGGTAGCTAACCACACAAATGACTCCCAAAAATGTTTTCTCACTCGTTTTTTGCACCTTTTTGAACAATCGTAGAAAAAATATTGTATACAACACCAGGACCATGGAAAGGTAAAATCTGCGCCTGGGGCAAAGCCTAAATTTGACAAAAAATCCTCAATCCCCCTCCTAATACCCGAAACGTCCGAAGTAGTGATGACATAAGCGTCCCCTAGTAAAGGCGCCCGAGGCAAGTGCCCCTTCACGCCCCCATTTGCACGGCTCTGCGTTACATGTAAGCTTATCTACTTAGCGTTGGCACTTTTATGAGTTTTGTTATGACTAATTTATGGACACTTATTAGATAAATTAATTTTTTAATTAATTTAAAAAAAAAAAAAAATTCTTTAATTTTTTCGTCTCCTTCCCCTTCAAAATAGTAACTGGAAATTGAAAAAAAGTACGATGGGTACAATATTCAATCTGCAATGCGATTCAAAATCCACTATAATTATTTATCCACTATTTTTATTGAATTTTTAATAATTTTGCATTTTTTTTTAAAAATATTTATTGAAATTAAGGTCCAAATATATATTTTCTTAAAGAAAAAAAACTGATTTTTTTTGGTCGGTTTTTTTTTTTTAAATTGTGCGTTAAGGGATTAAAAGTCACTAGATTTCAAAATCTAGTTCCGCATGATCCTAAGCAATGAACTATAACAACTACCATTTTTTTGTTTTTTTTACGTATCTGATTTTTCAGCATTTTCTTTTTATTTATCGTACCAGTTGTTAAATATTTCGAATATCATCTCTGAATAAAAAATAAGATTTTGAATAAATACTATTACTATTTCGAGTATTGTTACTATTGTCCAATTTATTAAAAAAAAATTAAATTTACACTAGTGCGGATATGGAGTTTCCTCCTTTGTGTAGAACTCCATTACTTAGCTGGAATGAGTTAAATAATTAGGCCTGTTTCCTAACAGCCGTAGAAAAATAATAATTTGCACATACTTAATATTGAATCGAAATGAAAATATAACTGAACTAATTTAAGAAGCATTATGTTTGCTCAGTGTTCTTAATGTCAAAGCATATAATTTTTGTGTTCCTGCCGTACCTCGAGCCCCCTGCTACTTGAGATCAATATCGCGATCAGCATTTGCGATTATTATTGGCATTTGAACGGGCCAAACCTTGAGATCGTTCTCCTCTTCTCTGGCGATGATTACGACAGTTTACTTCACGAGCCTTATTGTTACGCTCAAAGTAAGAACGCTTCAAAGACTGGCAAGCCTTCTGGATCTGTACCTACAAATAAAAATAACATCAGTAATCAGAATAGTTAAGAAAGGTGAGAAAATACAATATGATCGAAAAAAAGACGTCTAGATAGCCATTGATTTTACTTTTTTTTTACCGACCGCCAACATATACATATAAGGGAGGTATTGTGATCATACCGATTTTGACATTTCGATGGATCTCCACGAATTGAGGTCCCTACATAACGTTTTGACTATTTTTAGCATGATGTCTGTCGGTCTGTCTGTCCGTCGGTCTGTGTACACGTGCAGGGAAAATTCGGCTAAAAGGATATTTATGAAACTTCATATTTAAGCTTTTGACATCAATGGCACAAGCATTTGGCACGATTTGATCAACTTTTGGTAAAAATCGGTTAACTAGAAAGGGGAGTTTACTCGTGTAGATTTTAAGATTTTTACTAATATTTCACAACAGAAAAATATTTCAAAAAAATTATTTAACAAAAGTTGCTATAAAAGCAATAACTAACAACTTTTATTTGAGACATTTTTTGATAAAGAAGCATAAATTAAACAAATACTTTGTGATGGCGGTCGGTCCTGTGGTGGCCACAGCTGATTTTTTTAAATTAGGTTCGCAGTAACACTTATCATTTTAATAATATTTGACGTCCGAGGTTGAAGTTATATTCCAAACAAACATATATTTGGCCAAAAATATATTTGTATTTGTATTACAATTATTGAAAGATGCACATCACAAACAATAAAAAGTAAATGATCAAAAACGAAAAAAAGGCACAGAATTGCCAAATTACCATTTTTTAAAATAAAATTCAAGGCCTGCTAAGCCAAATAGATCCTTTTTTGGATAATGTTATACATAATGAACCTGTGATAGCCTGTTTTTTGGTTTAGAAGGAACTAAACGCGAGTTTTGTTTTCACAAAGTTGTCACAAAAATCGTGACTGCCTAGGTTATTTCAAGTTTTATGTTGACAAATCATGTCAATAATCAAAATATTAAGAGGAAATTAGTGACATATATTAGAAAAAAATAATAAATAGGAAATTTGTATTGACACAAAAAATCAGAATGTAATGAGAACATTTTATAATGACAGCGAATATCTAATACCATTATTTAGGTTTCTAAATATGTGCAGTATTTTTTTTATATATAGCAAGGTTCATTACGATTTTGAAAATTGCTCCTATGGCTTCCATTGGTTGTTTTAAGTCATAAGCTCCGCCCCTCTGGTTTCGTATACATGACACATAGAATGAAAATATAATTCCAACAATTCCAACTGCTTATTAAATTTACGCTCTTAAAAATTAAATGAAACATTTGCAAAATATAACTAGAATTTTGTCAAAATAAAAATGAAAAAAAAAGAACAAAAAATAAAATTGTCTCCTCTGCCCGGAAGCGAACCCTAGTTTGCTGCTTCGCAAGCGAAAAAGCTAACAATTAGACCAGGATACGTCTTCTAGTGTGTTACATAACTATAACTTTTATCAACAAAAAAACACAAAAAATGCGTTATTTTCCGAAAACATTCCTGTTGTACTATTCCGGTTCACACCAGTGTACATTACTTAGAATTTTTTCAGATTTTTAGTTCAAATCATCTGGGCTACAGAGTGTGGGACAAGATTTTTTTTTGCACAATTTTGGCAAAAAACGCCTCAAAATAATCTATTTTGCAAAAATAAGATTTTGATCGTTCATCCACATACTAAGGGCTTTCATTTGATACCCTAATCAGAATTTTAAAAAAATATTTTTTTTTTCGATTAGCACATAATTGTTTATATTTTTAGTGGGATATGTTTTAGTATTTTTCCTATGTGCGGGTCAAAGATTTGTATAAACATGCCAAATTTCAACTCTCTAGATTTAGCCGTTTGGCTACAATTTTTACCGAACAGACAGACAGACGACAAAATGACGGTATAGGGGTTTTTTGTTCATACCTGCAAAACCCTAAAAGGTAGATCCCAAATACAAAAAGGTTGACCAGCCCTGATGTATAGATATTACTACCGAGAGAAAGTCGAAACTCATTAGCATTTTTTAAATAAAAATAGCGAAAATTTATTTTTTATTTAACCAGTTATTTGATAAAACATATTTTCACAAAGTTATCGACGTTACCTTTTGAGCGTTTTTAATTTTGAGTCCCTGCCTTTCCTGTTGTCTGATTTGTTCGGCAGGTGCCCTCCTGTGCCTTCTCCTCACAACCCTAATATCCTCCTGTCTCTCAATAGCCTCTATCCTATCCACTTCAACTTCAATCACCCTCTCTGTATCACTATCTGCTGAACTAGGCGCTGAATTATGCCTTCTGGTTACTAATGCAGGTTGACTATGTTGATAGACGCTCATTGATGGATGTTCTATGAGCAGGTTCTCCAAAGGTGATGTCTCCATGTTTACTGGACCCGCTGAGGTAAAACATGGTGGTGGTGTTATAAACCAGGACTCCTCGAAGTTGGTGCAAGGTAAAGAAGATGTTGATGAAGTTCTGGTTATTCGCAGAAGAGGGTGAGTTGATTGTAAAGGGTGAATGCAGAGTTGAGCGTCTACAACAACAACATTGAAAATTTTCACACATTTCAGGACTTCGTAGGTGTGTTTTTAGGTACATTTTTGACTAGAACAATGTCAAAATTACTTTATTAAATCAATTTACAGTGGGACACAAAATTATTCGTACCTCTACCATGTACTCTACTAGTTAATTTATTATTAATGAACCTTTAAACACAGATTGTTGAAAATTATAAAATAGATGCATTGAATATTAAATAATAATTTGCAAAAAAATATAATTAAATAAACAATGGCATTGATAAGATATAAAATGTTTTGTTTGAAATGGTTGGAAATTCGCGCCACAAAACTATTCGTACGGCGCCATAAAAACACGATAAAACGTAGTATGCTAGTCCGGACTTCCCCGAATTCTTGTAATTGTGTTCACAACGTGTTCAGCGTATGTTATGCAAAGTACTTCGCATTTTTAAATAGTGTTTATTGTGGAATTTAATATGGGGCGCAAAAAAAAGGAAACATTGCCAACCGAGCGCGAAATGATGTACAAAATGCACATCAAGGGTAAATCATATAGGGGAAAAATTTTAAGATCGTAGCGCCACGCGGATTTTTTTGAAACCATTCTAAATCAGATACCACTTGACATTTACTAGTAAATAATAGCGAAAAGTGTATCAAAAAACGACAAAAAATAAATAATTGTTTGGGATTTTCTGATTTTGTGAAGTGACATTACTTGTAAACATCTAAAATACTACATTTTGTGATCTGGTTTTAAGTTATGGCGGTTTTCCATTGTCGATTATTTTAACTATATTGGGGGAAATAATAATTCCCGTGTTGTTTACCAAGGGGTAGAAATTTATAATGCTGGGCATATAATATTGTGTGAAGTCACTGAAAAAAACAGAGAGTTCATAAAGATTTATGTATTATGCCTACAAACTTGTGCATTACAAACCCACACACAATAACAGGAATTTTCAAGATATGCGATAATAAATACAAAATTGAAAATATTTTTTGTAGTCACTATCATTAAATTGCTCATTACAGCAAACTTTGATATAAGGGCTCACTTTTTTTCCAATTTTTAAATTGTTTATCTAAACATCGCGTCGATTCCTAACCTCTTGCTTTCCCAATTTTGTTTCGAACCGTACGGTGTCTGATATTAATGGAAACAAATGAAACGATATTTCTGGGTTTCTTCTTTTCAATGAATTGCACATAGGCACACAACAATATGTATTATACATTTTTCAATGATTATAATAAAACTTTAAAAACAAACTTCATACAAAACCAATACACAAAACGAAATGTTATCTGATGTACACAAGTTCATGAAACGCTCACCAGATGGTAGGGTGCTTAGCTGCAAATCCCTATAAGGAAATTTCGGAAATATTTGAAAGAAGTAAGTCCAACGTCCAGTATATTATTAAAAAAAATCAAAGGGACGGTATTGCTGTCAGTAATAGAAGTGAAACGGGCCGTCCTAGAATTTTGACTGCATGCTAAGAACGAAATATTGTGCGCAAAATAAAAATTAATCCATTTATTAGTGCACCACGATTAACGGAAATTGTAGCGGAAACATCAAACAAAAAAGTAAGTGCAGAAACATGCCGAAGAATTTTGCACAGACATAACTTTAATGCCCGAGTACCACCTAAGAAGCCTTATATTAATAAAATAAATCGCATAAAACGTTTAAATTTTGCTAAAAACCATATAGACAAGGATTTATTTTATTTTTTTCTTTTTCTTACCATTTGGTATGCTTTCCATAGAGCTGGAGATGTCAGTGTCCCCCTCGCTGTCCCTGTCGTCCATATTGGGGATGTCCCTGGGGCTAGTATCCACCAGTAACCAGTCATCATCCCCATCGGCCATGACAGCAGTCAGCCTCAGGTCCACATCTCTCTCGGGGGTAACGGAACGACCGCGGGTAGGTACGGTACTGTCGCTACCGAACAAGTAAGCAGCCAGGTTGCTGAACATTTTCTATAACAAAAAGAAAATACAATTTAAAAAATTAAAAAATTATATTGTAAAAAAAAATAATAATAATAATAGTGAGAACATGAGACCAAATAGTAAAGTACAAAGTATTCACATTCAAAGGTTCAAAAGTGATCAAATGGCTTGAAATACATGGTTCGACTTCAAGATAGGGTTGTACATCGAAGGCAAAACATCGGCGCTTACTATCGATGTTGAAAAAACATCGAAGGAAAAACATCGATGTTGAAAAAACATCGAAGGAAAAACATCGATGTATCGGAAACAAATTTCTAAAATTTCTAAATTTAAATGTAATTCGAAAACCAGATGAGATTTATGGTCACCAATTGTAGTGGAGAGCACTCAGTTTCACAGCTAAAAAGAATAAAAAATGAATTACGAACGACTATGTTACAAGAACGACTTACAAATTTGTCAATCATGTGCATAGACAACTTAAGAAAATTTAAATTTAATTTAGTTCCGTCTAAAGGTTTAGAATATTCTACATAACGTTTTGACTATTTTTAGCATGATGTCTGTCGGTCTATCTGTCGGTCCGTGTACACGTGCAGAGCAAATTCAGCTAAAAGGATTTTCATGAAACTTCATATTTAAGCTTTTGACATCAATGGCACAAGTTGATCAACTTTTGGTAAAAATCGGTTAACTAGAAATGGTTGAATGGGTGAGTTTGATTGTTAAGCTTTTTGCGAATATATCACAACAGAGAAATATTTCGAAAAAATTTACTTAACAAAAGTTGCTATAAAAGCAATAACTAACAACTTTTATTTGAGACATTTTTTGATAAAGCAGCACAAATTAAACAAGTACTTTGTGATAGCGGTCGGTCCGGTGGTGGCCACAACTGATTTTTTTTTTTTTTCATTTAAGATTTCGCGGCGACCAGGAAAATTTTGCGGCACACTAATGTGGCGCGGAACACCCTTTGGGAAACACTGCTATTGATACTAACTTTATTTCAAATTGTTAGTTTTGTATAAAAAACTTGTAAGAAATATATAAGAAATATACTTGTATAAATATAGTGTAGTGTCTCCCCTTAAACAAAATGTAGTTTCTGTTTTCGTTTCCGTTCTCAGTCCCCGGCTAGAATATCAATGTATCGGCAACTGACGCCTTTGTTGCGGTCAACACGCTATCCGCCCGAGCGTAATTGCGCGTACATATACCACCCGCAATACATAAATGTATAGATGATTGCCTACACACCACATCAAAAAGTAGATCAAATCATAACAAAGAAGTAATTTGTAGTGAACTTTTTCTGTGTTGGCCTACAGCTCTGAACTAAATTATGCTAAACTCTAGATTTGAAAGATAATAAATAATTATTTAAACAAAGAAACTACAGAAAACTAGTGCAAGTTTTTCTAATTCCTCGAAACAAATTAAAAAGAGAATGGATTTTGATGGATACAAATATATATTAAAACCTTGGTTGATCTTAAGTTTTAATAGATTTTCCAAGAGTGTTAAATATCAACCTTGAATATCACTGAAGCTTGTCAAATCAGTGGTAATGACAACTTGTTATCAAGAATAGAGCAAAGCCCCATTCATTCGGAAAATTGAGTAACTAACATCGATCAAATACCACAAATCGGCGATTCACTTTTCGATGCTTTAGTCATATGACTTAAGGACGGGGTTAACATCACAAACTACAAGTTTCTCATTAAGACGCATTTAAAGAACACTTTAATCTTAAAAATACTGTAAGGGCTAAAATTGCGTTCAGAGCTCTTTAAATTAGTTGACTGTTCACTGTGCGTTATGGATATGTTTAGTAGATAGTTTTAACGTAAAAGGCAGCCAAGGATTACACAATTAGTGCGTTACGAAAGGTGCAACATCTGTGTCTTTAAACCATCAACGGTGGCTTCGTAAAATGTTATCTATTATCGTTTTCCTAATTCTGCTGTCCTAGATTTTTACTAAGTCTAACCTAATTACCTAAATTGTTCATATTTACTGTTTGTTTTATTAATTTTGGGCGAGATTTGTTGTAATTGTAGCGATTACATTTTGTTATGTTATGTAAAGGTAGGGTCCATCCGTCCCGGTTTTAGGTCAATTGTCCCGGTGTCCCGAAAAATTTTCTCGGGACGCCCGATTGTCCCGGTTTTTGAGGTGAGGACTCTTTTTGCTCTTCACATTATTGTTTGTTTTTGTTTTTAAGTACCAAATTTTATATATTTGTTGTTTTTCTCATTAAAATATCTGTTAATTTACTATATTTTGATTGAAGCTTATCACTTCCTTAAAGTTAGGTCGAGGTCATTCTCCGATTAGACAATAAAAAAAATACGAATCAGACATTTTTTGGGGTCATCTGTCTACAAATATTCAAAACATGTGTCATTAACATCATTTTAAAAAATAAATTGCACATTGCACACTTTAATAATTATTGGATATATCCATCCATTTCAGTGATCAAAATCAAACAAATATATATCGTGGGTTTATTGCGAAAAGTAACCAAGTTAAATAATGACAAAGTTGAGAAAATCGCATTACAAGTTCATGTACTTCCCAAAAATTTTAAAATAGTGCCAAAGTAACTTTGTAGGTCTTAACAGGGGGTAGGGTCTGATAACCACATTTTAAGCATATTTTTGAGATTTTTTTTTCAAATCTATGGTTAAATTTATTCATTTTCAAACTAAGTACATATATAAAGTATGTTTTGAAGAAGATACAAATAAATTTTGGAGGCAAAATATGGCGAAATGAGCCAGCTGTGGCAAATCTTCTCAGACTCCGGGAAAAAAATTAGATTTTGCGGTGACCAGCATAACTCGTCACTGGATCAACTGAAATCAAAAATCCAAAAAGATTTTGTTAGTTTATGAGTTTGCCGAGGTAATGACGTTGAGTTTTTGTTTTTAAAATGATTTTTTAGTTTTTAGCGTTACTTAGAAGACAAAAAAAAATTAATTCCCCCTAAAAAAAACCTAAAAATGAGTATATTTGTGGTTGTTAAATAAAAAAAAAAAAAAACATGAAAAAAAAATATCTCAACGTCGTTACCTCGGCAAACTCATAAACTAACAAAATCTTTTTGGATTTTTGATTTCAGATGATACAGTGACGAGTTATGCTGGTCACCGCAAAATCTAATTTTTTTTCCCGGAGTCTGAGAAGATTTGCCACAGCTGGCTCATTTCGCCATATTTTGCCTTCAAAATTTTTTTTTATCTTCTTCAAAACATACTTTATATATGTACTTAGTTTGAAAATGAATAAATTTAACCATAGATTTGAAAAAAATTCACAAAAATATGCTTAACGCTACGTACAACCCCCAGAGATTATTAGTTTCTTATACAAAACTAACAAACTGAAATAAAATTAGTGACAATCTATACACCAAATTTTGCACAGAATTTTTATCTATCTAATAGGATATTTTTGATTGTAGAAAAAATTATTGTAAAAATGTTATTGCTCAATAACTTAATAATAGGTATCACACAACAATGTTCTGTAATTTTTTAAATATATTTGTGGGTTTCAAATAATTTTCATATTTATATAGTTTTGTGTAGAAATGTTCAAATAATACGTCAACATTTTTTTCGACGTGATTGTTTATAGTTTAGAGCCTTCGTCGAAAAATATTATATTTGATGATAATGAAATGCCACTTGGTACAAGTATTCTTTACATAAAATAAATCATTTTTATCCGCAGCACCTATATTAAGAACCGCGGCAGATTCGAGGTGGCGGCAAAAGTAGATTACCAAGTACAGTAACTATAAGTAATTTTCACAATAGAACAAATTATCTCCAAACATATTTATAGAATGGAGCTTTAGCTACAATTTGCCGCATGGTACACAAATATGCGTCGAATGGTTTACAAGATGGCGTGTATAACGCAATTTGTTTATTTACAATTACATGACAGTTCTTTTTAAATTTTAAAATATCCTATTAGATAGATAAAAATTCGCTGAAAATTTTGATATATAGATTGTTACTAATTTTGTTTCAGGTTCTTAGTCTTGTATAAGAAACTGTACGGTTGTGCGCACCCTTAAAATGGGGTTATCAGACCCCTTAAACAATGCTCTTTATTAACCTGTTTTCATAGCTCTAAAATTAGTTTTTAACGTAGCTTTAAGATTAATGCATGTTCAATATTATTTGAAATAATATTCAGGTCATCTGCATACCCTAGATATTATATTTATTCAAAATCACTTTTTTGAGCTATTTTTTCTATATTTGTGCTAGAGGTTAATCAATGCATTTGATAAGAAAAGAATTTAGCTTGTAAATACATTTACGATTAGACCTGTTGATCAGCTGTTTACTTATCAGCTATTTTAATTGCATTTTAATATTTCTTTGTCGTGCTTCCAATAAACATTAACAATTCCGTGAATAATTGCGTAGTTTTAAGACGGAATAAGTTACCAAAAAAATTTAAGACAGAAAAAGTTACTAGAATATTCTTTAATTCTTGAAAGCGAAAAACGAAGAGTAAAATTTCTAAAATCCTGAAATTGCAGTTCATCTGTGTCAGATGTTTTTTAGGGTTTTGTAGGTATGACCAAAAAACCCTTATACCGTCATTTTGTCGTCTGTCTGCCTGTTCGGTAAAAATTGTAGCCAAACGGCTAAACCTAGAGAGTTGAAATTTGGCATGCTTATACAACTCTTTGACCCGCACATAGGAAAAATACATTAACATCTAAAAAACATACCCCCCTAAAAATATAAACGCCTAATAATTATTTAATGAAAATATTTAAAAAATTGATGTGAAGTGTGAATATTCACACACTTCAGGGTTTCGCAGGTATATAATAAGTGAAGGCGGTATGCTGAGTGTGTAGGACCAATTTTACTTTGTAGTAATCACGGCAAAATGAATGATATTTTTAAAATAATTTATCGTCTGTTAATCATATAATAAGACTGGTTATTAAATTTACGCTCTTAAAAATTAAATACAACATTTGTCAAAATATAACTAGAATTTTGACAAAATAATTTCAACATAATAAAAATGCAAAAAAAAACAGAAAAAATAAAATTCGCTTCGTACTCGAACTCGAAACCCTTCGTTTTCCAGCTTACGACACCAGTGCTCTAACCCAATAAGCTATCGCACGCCTTGCATGTGAGTGTCTTACATTGGTATAACTTTTGTACTTTGTGAACCAAAAACCACAAAAAATGCGTTATTTTCCGAAAACATAATCTGATCAAAAATTCCTGTTGTACTATTTCGGTTCACACCAATATACATTACTTAGAATTTTTTCAGATTTTTAGTTTAAACCATCTGGGCTACATGGTGTGGGACAAAAAATTTTTCGCACAATTTTGGCAAAAATCGCTTCAAAATAATTTATTTTGCAAAAATAAAAATTTGATCGTTAATCCACGTACTAAGGGCTTTCATTTGATACCCTACTCATAATTAAAAAAAAAATATTTTTGTTTTCGATGAGCACATATTTGTTTATATTTTTAGGGGGGTATGTTTTTTAGATGTTTTAGTATTTTTCCTATGTGCGGGTCAAAGAGTTGTATAAGCATGCCAAATTTCAACTCTCTAGGTTTAGCCGTTTGGCTACAATTTTTACCGAACAGACAGACAGACAGACAGACAGACAGAGACAGACAGACAGACAGACAGACAGACGAAAAAATGACGGTATAAGGGTTTTTTGGTCATACCTACAAAACCCTAAAAAAGATCCACGCTTCCAAAATACAAGTGACGACAAAAAGAAAGTTCATGAGCTCTAAAACACAAGTGAAGGATTAAAAACTCAAGTGTGTTCATTAACAACATGTAATTTCGGAGTTTGGGGGGGAGGTCTAAAGCCCCTTTGCCCCCTTGGGTATGCACCTGGCTCTGTGTCTGTTTTGTATCATTTTAAAAATCCTATAGAGTTGTTCGAGTTCAAAGTTTTCTAATTAGTAAAATGTAAAATTCTTATGTCACTGGTGAATAATCACACTGCATAAATGTAAACTAATTTTAATATGAAATGAAGTTTGCAGTTTTATGTCGACCTTGCAAAACATAAACAAATAAATACCTACTAATGTTCTAAATACACGTACATGTGCTGTAAATGTATATTTAAAGATGGCCGAAAATGTTTTCTTTAAACTTCCGCATTACTTGGAAAATTAAGAATTTAATCATATGCATAGGATGCTGCAATCTATTTGCGCAAGACTTAAAAAAACATATTATAAAATGTTTGATAAACCTGTAGTTCGGGATTTGAGATGAAAAACAATTATTTATCAATAAAACTGGCTTTATTGTTTTTCAATATATTCTCAATGAATATCAATACACTTTTGCATGTGTTTGAACCAATTTTCGAAGCAATTTTTCCACTCCGATTGTCAAATTATGTGGAATGCAACTTGAACAAATCTTTTTGACGGCCAAATGTTCATGCAATAGTGAATGTATGCTGGTCCCACTAATGCCCAAGGATACCTCAATCTCATGATAAGTCACATGACGTCTTGCAGTATCACGCACAGCATCAATGTTTTCCGGAACAACAACCGATTTTGGACGACCTTAAGCGAACTACGGCCAGTATTTCTAGAATGAGGACCTTTTTTCTGCTCATCACTTGTATTTGTGGAGTGAGGAACTTTTTTTTGATCACTTGGATTTAGAGAGATAAATTTTATCAATTTACTTTATTTGTAAAAAAAATTGTTACGGCTCTGTATATATTCATGAAAAATTGATGTGAAGTGTGAATATTCACACATTTCAGGGTTTCGCAGGTATATAATAAGTGAAGGCGGTATGCTGAGTGTGTAGGACAAATTTTACTTTGTAGTAATCACGGCAAAATGAGCGATATTTTTAAAATAATTTATAGTCTGTTAATGATATAATAAGACTGGTTATTAAAATTACGCTCTTAAAAATTAAATACAACATTTGTCAAAATATAACTAGAATTTTGACAAAATAATTTCAACATAATAAAAATGCAAAAAAAAAACGGAAAAAATAAAATTCACTCCATACTCGAACTCGAAACCTTTCGTTTACCAGCGCATTTTAGCTTACGACACCAGTGCTCTAACCCATTACGCTATCGCACGCCTTGCATATGAGTGTCTTACATTGGTATAACTTTTGTACTTTGTGAACCAAAAACCACAAAAAATGCGTTATTTTCCGAAAACATAATCTAATCAAAAATTCCTGTTGTACTATTTCGGTTCACACCAATATACATTACTTAGAATTTTTTTAGATTTTTAGTTTAAACCATCTGGGCTACAGGGTGTGGGACAAAAATTTTTTGCACAATTTTGGCAAAAATCGCATCAAAATAATTTATTTTGCAAAAATATAAATTTGATCGTTAATCCACGTAATAAGGGCTTTCATTTGATACCCTACTCAGAATTAAAAAAAAATATTTTTGTTTTCGATGAGCACGTATTTGTTTATATTTTTAGGGGGGTATGTTTTTTAGATGTTTTAGTATTTTTCCTATGTGCGGGGTCAAAGAGTTGTATAAGCATGCCAAATTTCAACTCTCTAGGTTTAGCCATATGGCTACAATTTTTACCGAACACACAGACAGACAGACAGGTCATACCTACAAAACCCTAAAAATGGTAAATTCTCGTTTCTCAAACACTCAGAGAATCTTAGAATAGGAGTATAAGTTTCTTTGTTTGCTGGTTTAGTTGTCAAATTGCGCCAAATTTATTTATAAAAATCACCAAACTAGTTTTTAATTATAAACAAATTCGTCATTAACATAATAATAGATTACGAAAGATTTTCATTTTTTGCCAATACTTTTTTTAAAAATTTAGTCTAGTGGGCGAGTCTATAGACTATAAACTAAAAGAAAAATACTGCCCTACCTAGATAAACTTCAAGGCTATGGTGATGTGTACCGAACAAAAAAAAATATCAAGAGGTATCTCACTTGTATAGATCTAGCTAGGCAAGTGGGTAACAGGACATCTCAAAATGTTCGAGGTGGACGGAGGAACAAAGTATAGAACAAAACAAAGAAAACAAAAGACTACATAGAAAGAAAAAAAAAACCTATTGAAGTGATTGCACAAATAACAAGGATATCAAAAAGTTAACTGCAATTCACATTTAGTTTATGAAATATGATTATACAAGGTGTCTCAAAAGAAATTTTATATTTAGTGGATCGATTAATAAAAAGTAAGCCGTATATAGAAAAAATGTTTATTAATTATTAAAATACCTTTTTGGGGATTTATTTCTTAAAAATAATATCGTCTAAATGTAGACCCTCGCGTTCTCGGCACTCATTTAATCGAACAGTAAAATTACTTATGACGTCTCGGCAGGTGGACTCAGGGATGGCTGCCATTTCTTGACGGATATTTTCTTTCAAATGCGCCAGTGAAGTCGGTTTATTGGCGTAAACTTTAGATTTAAGATAACCCCATAGGAAAAAGTCCATAGGGGTTAAATCTGGACTGCGTGGAGGCCAATTTATGTCACCTCTCCGGGAGATCAATTTTCCTGAGAAAATTTCACGAACAAGTGGCAGAGACATATTGGACGTGTGTGAAGTTGCTCCGTCCTGTTGGAACCATGTTCTTTGGTTATAGCCAGGAAAGTTTTGCAGTTCAGGTACCAAGAAGTTGACTAACATCTCCACATAACGCTCTGAATTCACTGTAACTGCACGCCCCCTTTCGTCTTCAAAAAAGTAAGGGCCGATAATTCCTCGCGCCGACATCGCAGCCCATACGGTCACTTTAGGCGAATGTAGGGGTTTCTGATGTTTGCGTTTCGGATTCGTTGCACTCCAGTAGCGGCAGTTCTGCTTATTTACGTGGCCATTAAGATGAAAATGAGCTTCATCCGAAAACAAAATGTTGGTAAACGTTGAAAATCGCTCAATCACCTGATTTACGAAATTAAGCCTCTGACTGGCATCTTGGGGCTTTAATTCTTGCACCAATTGAATTTTGTAGGGGTGCAGCTTTAGGTATTTGTGCATAATGCGATGTAATGATGATCTATGCACATTTAAAGCACTTGCGCGCTTCCGAATTGAAAGGTTCGGGTCGTCACGAACAGACTGATTAACATTCTCCACGTTTTCTACCGTTCTTGATGACCTAGGTCGCCCCGTTGAATAAAAATAATTAAATTTTTACTAATTATTGTTTAGTTATGTCAATAACTAATTAGATAACAACAAATACAAAAAGTCTTGACCATGTAGGATTTTTATTAAATGAGTTATTTGAATAAAAGCGAAAAGTTGGAGGATGTAAAGTTAATGTTAAAAATGTTTGGCGGACCCCCAGGGGTCCGCGAACCACAGTTTAAGAACCGCTGCTGTAAATTAATGATAGAGGCATCAATTTTTTGTTAGACTAAAAATTCAAACAACTTGTGTCTATCAATTAGCGTTTCCGTTTTTGTTTTTCAAGATTTTAAATTTAATTTAATTCAAAATATGACCTAGGATCATTTCGGACCTCAGGATTCCAAAAAGTAACGTTTCTCTCATTGTCCACAAATATTAATTGTTTGGCAGACCCTGTTTACGAGCTAAGAAGCGAAATTATAGTATCATGACCTTTGTATACACTTTAACATTGGAGTTAACTACTGAAATACTTTCAAAATCCCCCCTTCTGTACACTGACCCCCTCTTCTAATATCCCACCATCTTCCACTGCGCAAAATCATCAAGGAAAATGACATTTATATCATTTTTTTAAAACAAAAAAACAAAACAAGAAAAAAACTGTTCAGAAAGGATGCAGAATTTAATTTATTTAAAAAAAAACAAATAAAATAATGGTTTAATACTTGGTTCAGTAGGGTTTAAGTACCTACCAAAACCTGTTTGATTAATATGAATACAATAAAATTTAAAAAAATCAAATTCGCCTTTGTTTTAAACAGGGATGGGTATGATTCCAAAGATATTTCTAGTTGACTTCAATGTTAATATCGGATGTTTTACATCGATATATGAAAAATATAAAACAAAACACTAAAGGCCGAGAGTTCCAGTTGCTAATAAACTGTCCAATAAATTTATTAGCAACATAACTTTTTTCCCGAGTGTTCCACGCCGAAATAGTTACAGTCTGTTCCAAACGGTTAAGCGGAACTAGATTTTGCAATCTATTTACTTTCATCGTTTAAATCGTGCCTTTCGGCCGTTTTGTTTAAGCTTTGTAAATCATACTTACAATAAACATTTTTTGGTTAAGGTTAATATCATTTTAAAATGTCATTTTCTTTATATTTTGATTTTTTGTGTTATTCTTAATACAAATTTCCCATTTATTTATTTTTTTGTCATTAAAATATCTAAAAAAATATTTAATTTTGACATATGTCATTCGTTTCCAGGGTTTCATTGTTGGAATTTTAAATTTTGACATCCCAACGTGAAAAATGAAATAACTCAAGCAAGGTCCCTTCTCGTGACAACCTAAAAGATCTAAATTCCCATTTAGTTCCGCTTAACCGTTTGGAACAGACTGTATTAGGTTGCTAATAAATAGGCTTATTTGTCTAATAACTTATAGGCAACATGAAGTGCTTAATAAAGTGACATATAACCAAAAACAAGTTCGCAAAATGTGTTAATATTTCCATTTTAACTGAAAAACTGTATATTTTTAAAAGAATATACAAATGTGTAGTTTTTATACATCTATATTTTCTGGAATTCTCACAACTTGTTTTGTCTAGAAAAATATAATGTTTGGTCCGTAATGACCTAAAACTATTAGGGAAAATTTTGATTTTAATGGAATTTAAAAAAAATCTTATCTCAAAAAAGGTAAGAAATAGAGACTTGAGGTTTGAATTTTTTGAATTCTCACACCTTGTTTTGTCTAGAAAAATATAATGTTTGGTCCGTAATGACCTAAAACTATTAGGGAAAATTTTGATTTTTTTGGAATTTTAAAAAATTCATATCTCATAAAAGGTAAGAAATAGAGACTTGAGGTTTGAATTTTTTGAATTCTCACACCTTGTTTTGTCTAGAAAAATATAATGTTTGGTCCGTAATGACCTAAAACTATTAGGGAAAATTTTGATTTTAATGGAATTTAAAAAAAATCTTATCTCAAAAAAGGTAAGAAATAGAGACTTGAGGTTTGAATTTTTTGAATTCTCACACCTTGTTTTGTCTAGAAAAATATAATGTTTGGTCCGTAATGACCTAAAACTATTAGGGAAAATTTTGATTTTTTTGGAATTTTAAAAAATTCATATCTCATAAAAGGTAAGAAATAGAGACTTGAGGTTTGAATTTTTGGAATTCTCACACCTTGTTTTGTCTAGAAAAAATTAATGTTTGGTCCGTAATGACCTAAAACTATTATGGAAAATTTTGATTTTAATGGAATTTAAAAAAAATCTTATCTCAAAAAAGGTAAGAGATAGAGACTTGAGGTTTGAATTTTTGGAATTCTCACACATTCTAAAATCGACACGAGTAAACTCACATTTCTAGTCAACCGATTTTTACCAAAAGTTGATCAACTCGTGCCATTGATGTCAAAAGCTTAAATATGAAGTTTCATAAAAATCCTTTTAGCCGAATTTGCTCTGTACGTGTACACAGACCGACGGACGGACAGACAGACAAACAGACAGACAGACAGACATATATACAGACAGACAGACAAAGCTATAGACATCATACTAAAAATAGTCAAAACGTTATGTAAGGACCTCAATTCGTGGAGATCCATTGAAATCTCGAAATGTCAAAATCGGTATGATCACAATACCTCCCTTATAATGGGTGTTTTTTTTAGAGGTATAGAACTTTAAATTGCAATAAAACAACGATGGATTATTCGATTGACATGAATTTTTTTTTATTCGAAAGATAATCTTGTGGCATTACATTTTAAATATGATTTCTGGCATATGACCGCCACGGCTGGCTCGGATGTAGTCCAATCTGGACGTCCAATTTTCGATGACTTTTTCCAACATTTGTGGCCGTATATCGGCAATAACACGGCGAATGTTGTCTTCCAAATGGTCAAGCGTTTGTGGCTTATCTGCATAGACCAATGACTTTACATAGCCCCACAGAAAGTAGTCCAGCGGTGTTAAATCACAAGATCTTGGAGGCCAATTCACAGGTCCAAAACGTGAAATTAGGCGGTCACCAAACGTGTCTTTCAATACATCGATTGTGGCACGAGCTGTGTGACATGTTGCGCCGTCTTGTTGGTATGATTTAATGTAATGCCACAAGATTATCTTTCGAATAAAAAAAAATTCATGTCAATCGAATAATCCATCGTTGTTTTATTGCAATTTAAAGTTCTATACCTCTAAAAAAAACACCCGTTATATGTTGGCGGTCGGTAGAAGAACTGAAAAATTTTCTGGGCGATCATTTGATCAGTTTAACCCGTCTAAAAAATCTTTTGCCCTCGGGCCCCTTATATAGAAGGCCGATACTACACAATTATGACAGAAGTAATCAAAGTCCCAAATGACTTAAAAAATTTCAAAATAAATAACCAGTGTTTGTCAAACAGCTAAAGAGTAAACAGTAGTTACAGTAAACTAAATTATAAATTAAATAAACTTCAACAGTGCCACGATCAACAAATAGATTTAATGGCCGAATAGTTATATTTAGGTAGTATCAAAAGAAACACTCCAATGTCAAATGGCTGTCACGCAAACTAATTTTTTCTTAATTTAAATCTAAATATTGACATACACACAACGAATTAAGGAACTTGGATGAGAGGCTAAAATCGTTATTATACGGCAACTGATGCGTCAATCACCGATATTCTGAAAATTTCCCCGGTCAAATATTTCAAAAATAAAATTATATTTTTATTTTGCACCAAAGTATATTTTGATTAATTTTCGATTGGGAAGATTGATAACTAGCAAAAAATATCGTATTTTGACCAAAACTATTTAATAAAATTAAGTGAAATCTAAACTTGATTATTTTTGTTAAAAATTGCTCAACTTTGTTAAAAAGTGCACAACATATTTTAATGGAGGCACGGAGGTATAATTCTTAAAGGTTTTTTATACAAAACTGCCAATCTAAAATAAAATTAATAACAATCTATACATCAAAATTTGCAGCGAATTTGTATCTAACTAATAGGAAATGTTTAATTGTAAACAAAATTGTTATGTAAGTGTAAATAAACAAACTGCATTATAGAAGCCATCTTGAAAACCAATCTACGCATATTTGCGTACAACGAGGCAAATTATAGCTTAATTATTCTACTATGTTTTAGCTATTTTGTTCTACTCTGAAAATTACTTATAGTACTTTGCGTTTTATTTTTGCCGCCTCTTAAATATACCGAGGTTCTCAATATAGGTGCTGCGGGTAAAAATATTTAATTTTTGTAAAAAACACCTGTACCAAGTGACATTCCATTATCATCAAGTATATTTTTCGAAAAAATTGCACACCTGCGCCATGTGTGTTCAGGGGCGCACACAAGGGGGGGTCCAAGGGGTCCGGACCCCCCCCCCCCCGTACTGTGAGAAGTGAGGACTTTCTTTGTTTTGCTCTTCACTTAAAATTTAGAAGTGAGGACCTTTTTTTTGCTCTTTACTAGAAATTTAGAAGGGAGGACCTTTTTTTTGCTCTTTACTTAAAATTTAGAATGGAGGACCTTTTTTTGCTCTTCACTTAAAATTTAGAAAGGAGGACCTTTTTTTTGCTCTTCACTTGAAATTGAAATTTTGCTCTATGTTTATAAAAATTATGTATAATTGGACCCCCCAGGCAAAAATCTGTGTGCGCCCCTGAATTTGAAAAAAAACACTTACCCCCTCCACTGCGCGAGGGGTTGAATGTATTTAATATTTAATAAGTGTAATAGATCACTCTATTTTTATTATAATTAAAGTCTAATAGTTCCTAAGTCGTATCTTTTAAAATAGGAGACGCATTAGTTATTTATTGTTTTATAGACACCCCGTATACAGGGTTCTAGCGGAGGGTATACAGCTGTATACGGCGTTTACCTTCTGCTTTATTTCCAATGAAATACATATACCCTATTTCTTTTAAATTTCGATGCATTAAACAAGGTTATTCGAGGTATACACCCTGTTTTTCACGATTTGGGGATAGTTTATCCTCTGATGATTTTACGACTATAGCACTGCCTTATATACTGACGAGGGTCAAGTAACAAGGTCGTGGGGCAAAAAGGAAAACTGGACTAGTAGACGCATCTCAAAATCTGACACATCCAAATAATAATAATAATATTTCACAGCTATTATGTTAGTTAAGAGATTACATATCACTGTTTTTCAAAGGTGTTAGCTAGAATATACATCACAAACAAATTTAAAAATAATCCTTTGCACAACATTATTTTACAGTTCATCCAAACGTCATAATTTAAAAATTCTTACATTTATTGAGGTACAGTCCTACCAACAGTCAAGGCACAACTGACTTCTGTCATTTGCCAGTTACTAACCCAGCTGATTGCCAAGTTTGAGGGTATCTAAGGAGTAAGCGGGGTGGAAACAGCTGTTGGCAACCAGCTGGTACACGCGCAAGCGCAGTATAACACATATGATTCTTTTGTTATATCGACTAAGGAACATAATTTTGAGCGTTTTAAAGAACTTGGAGTTTCTAAGTGGAAATGTTCCCTTTTTCGGTACAATGTTTGACCTTTTGACCAGAGATTTAACTAGCAAAATGCTAGATTTCTCCTACTCTCAGTTGATACTAACAAAGTTCTGTTATGATTCCAATTGGACTTGAAGTTTTCTCTAAAAGATTTACCAAATTAAAAAAAATTGAATCAGATTATCAAACATTATGAAATATCACATTAATATATCCCGAATAAATTAAATAGAAGTTTAGAAGATATAATAAGGTCAATCTTACATTTACTGTAGGATTTCGTAGGTATTTAATACCAAGAAATGCTTATGCCGTCACTCATGTTTATGGAACGCAATTGCAACATTCATTATTAAAATTTAAAAGGCTTAATCCAAAATAGATTAAATTAAGTTTTGCTAAAATTAAAAATATTTCTCTTATGCTTATTTTAGTTTGAACCGATTTTGGTTTCATTGGCCGTTTTAACATTTAATACATAAATAAAATAGGTCCAAATACCATAAAAAAACATACACTAATACTAAAATCAATTTTTATTGGTTTTATTTTAATTATAGATACAGTTCTGTTCAGGGTTTTGTAGGTATGACCACCATAAAACCCTTATAACGTCAAGTGTCTGTCTGTCTGTACGGTAGAAATTGTAGCCAAACGGCTGAACATAGAAAGTTGAAATTTGGCATACTTGTACAACTTTTTGACACACATAGGTAAACTATAGAGAGTTCATAAAAATACAGCGCGGGATAAATATAAGCAAATAAGTATTTAATGGAAAAATAAATATTTTTTTAAATTTTGAGTGGGGTATCAAATGAAACCTCTTGATGCGTGAATGCACAAATTTTTATTTTTGAACAATCTTTTTTTTTATGGTGTGTTTGTCAATATAAGGCAATAAAACTTTTGTCCCCCACCCTATCTCTCAGAGGGGTTGAACTAAAAATCTGAAAAAATCTCAATAATGTAAATGGGAACTGGAATAGTTCAACAGGAAATTTTGATCAGATTGTTTTTTCGCAAAATATTGACATTTTTGTGTCATCGAAAAAAAAATACATTTTTTTAATTGTGTGGTATCAAAAGAAAGCTCTTAAGACGTAGATAAAAAAACAAGTAGTTTTTTATTTATTTATTTTTTTATTTTAATACGTTTTTTTTTCAAAAAAGTACTAAATAATCAGTGTCTCGCACCTTTTAACCCTAAGGGGTTAAATTAAAAATCTGAAAAAATTCTAAACAATGTATATTGCTATGAACCGGAAACGTACAAGAGGAATTTTTTATCCGATTTCGTTTTTGGAAAATATTACAGTATTTGTGTTATTGAAAAACATTTTTTTTTTTAATTTTATTGTAGGGATATTAAATGGAAGCTTTTTAAGTGTAGATTAATGAACGGTAATTGATTTTTGAAATACATTTCATTTTGACTCAATTTTACCAAGTATTAAGATTTTGTTTAATATCTTAACAAAAATTAAAAAAATATATTTGTATAGACATGGATATATTTTGTTAGGGTGACCATTCGTTCCGCATTTCGCGGGACGTCCCGCATTTTGATTTGGTGTCCCGAGGGCCGAATTTTGCTCTGTACTTATATTTGGGAGGTGAAGACATTTTTTTTGCTCTTTACTTATATTTGGGAGGTGAGGACCTTTTTTTTGTTTGCTCTTTACTTATATTTCGGAAGTGACGACCTTTTTTTTTCCGTCCCGCATTGCCGTCTCCAAGAAAATGGTCACCCTATATTTTGTTATGGGTAGAGAAGAGGTATGTAATTTTTTTTTGCAAATATCGACTAGGAAAATAAATAAATAACTGGCTGGTAGCTGGGATTCCATTTCTAGTAGAGAATCTGTTAGTTTTTCATATAGTCGCAATATAAACAATGTCTCTGTAGGCGTTATGCTCTTGCGTGACAAAAGATCATCCGTAGTGTTGCTAGGTCTGGATTTGAACGATATTTTTGCAATTATAAAAAAAAAAAAATGAGTTAAAATATATATTATGGTATTATTAGAGATTTATGATACATGGTAGAAAAAATCTAACTGCAACCTTCTTGTCGTGCCTATTGATTTAAAGGATTTAAAACCAACACTTGTAATTGTGTTATGGTTGGTTTATATACGGAACAAGAATAAGGAATAAGAAATAAGAATAGTACACAAGAATAAAAAATATTAAACCGTTTATATAGGACATAATATTTCGTCGCTGCGCCTGCGTACTTGCGTTGGCCTGTGTTTAACGTTTGTCACTTGAGAGGTTCTTAAAACTTACAAGAAGAATAAATAAAAATAATAAAAACATTTTATTGTTGTTTACAACCCTCTGATCACAACTGAAAAACGTCTGTTGAACAAACTTTATTACGGCAGACATTTTGATTGCTGTGCGCAGGCTTATCGTGTCTTATTCTTGAAATAAGAATAGAAGTTGAATGTTACCAACTATTCTTATGTTTAAGTTAAATTTCATTCCTACATAAACCGATATACGGCGCAGCCATGTTTTAACATCTTGTGTACTATTCTTATTTCCTATTCCTTATTCTTGTTCCGTATATAAACCAAGCATTATGTAGTGACAGGCATTCATCGTTTGGCCTTCTAATCATTCACCGACTAAATACCTATAAAACCCTGAAATGTGTGAAAATTGACACCACGTCAATTTTTTATATTTACCGTTAGCGTTGCCAAAAACACCATAAACCAAAACAATATTACGAAATTTGCTTCATAGATTTAATAAGTTCTATAGCTGTATTTCAATTTGGAAAACTTCCGAATATTTCTAGGAATAAAGTAAGCGTGAATAATTATCTGTAAACACGTCACCAGGGGGCGATCACCCCTGTCCTTCACCTGGTTACAGACCTAAATATAGCCACTGTCAGGGACTCGGCCATTCACAGAATAACCCGGGTTCAAATCATGGTGAGGGTGACAACTTATACAAAACAAAATCTCTACAATATATAATTTCTAGATACCACCCCAATGTATATGCTAGACTCAAAATAATAATAATAGGTTACCGACACGTAGTTCAGGGGTAGGGCAATGGCGGCTCCAGAGCCGCATCAGGCCCGTAACTGGAAAAAGTACTCTTTTATTATGAATAGAAAAGAATACCGTAACTGTAAAGCCGCATTCAGAGCTCTTTAATGGTTGGTTTATATACGGAACAAGAATAAGGAATAGGAAATAAGAATAGTACACAAGAATAAAAAATATTAAACCGTTTATGTAGGACATAACATTTCGTCGTTGCGCCTGCGTACTTGCGTTGGCCTGTGTTTAACGTTTGTCACTTGACAGGTTCTGATTCATAAAACCTTTTAAAAAATTTCGTTTATTACCGTTAAAAACATTTTATTGTTGTTTACAACCCTCTGATCACAACTGAAAAACATCTGTTGACCAAACTTTATTACGGCAGACATTTTAATTGCTGTGCGCAGGCTTATCGTGTCTTATTCTTGAAATAAGAATAAAATGTTGAATGTTACCAACTATTCTTATGTTTAAGTTAAATTTCATTCCTACATAAACCGATATACGGCGCAGCCATGTTTTAACATCTTGTGTACTATTCTTATTTCCTATTCCTTATTCTTGTTCCGTATATAAACCAAGCATAAGTCACTTTGAAACATTTTGTTTTAAAATATTGAAACCGAATGAATATTTTCTGATGTAGAAAAACTTCTTTTGCTCTAAACTTTTGTTTTGGGGCAAGCAAAAACATATTTAGTTTAAAATCTTGGTTTGCGGCAAATGTTTTTTGGTTTTTGCATCAGGCAAGTGTTTAAAAACATTTGTATGTGAACATTGTTTCTAGATCTGTACTAGACTTTAGACCTTCGGCTCTATATATATGAATGCTAATATATATGACCAGTGTGACGTTTTGTATGGTCCTAGACTAGGGCTCCCATAATAGGGGATACGCATAAAATTAATATTTCTTTAAAACTACATTTTTTTGATATGTTAATGTTAGTTATGTGACCTAACAAATCAAAAATCACATTTTAATTAATATTATAGCCAAATTTTTTAATTAAAATATTGTAAATTTGAAATAAGCCGACCACGGCGCGAAGGTTTCCGAGTAAATACGACTGAGACTGCTGGGGTTTGACGTCACAGATACAGACTAAACATTATCTTTACGTGTGTATATTGTATTGTTCGAGAGTTTTGTATTTGTTTTTAAACTATTTTCAGGCATTTATTATTAAAACAATTTATAAAATATATGTACTCACATTAAAATGGTCTTCACAAACATAAAGTTTAATTTTTTCTGAAATATCGGTTTTATTTCGCCTCATAGCTTTCAGCCACAAATTTCGCCTTTTCTGTTGTTTTTCGCCATCAGGTAATGATATAAATTGTTTTTTTGGATTTCTAATTGAACTATTTGTGCACATCGGTACTAAACAATATTTTCGACTATGTTTCGAAGTACTGTGGCCTGGATCTTTCATATTTTATATATTTTAATATAAAATTTAATTCGGTAAACATGTATAAACTGTTTTTATAGAATTAAACTTTATTTTAATTAAAATCACTCAACTTTACATCGCAAATAAGTTCACGACAAACTGTGTAGACAGTACGCTGTACACTGGGTAGGCTGTACGCAGTAGACTTAGTTGGGGTATGACGTCAGACATCGTTTTCGCGCGCTACATACATTTATAATTTTTTTAAGCCTTCAAATTAAAAAAAAAATGCAAAACTGTTTTTTATGTTTATATACAACTAGAGGAATATAATAAAAAAAAATTAAAAAATCATGCCTATCCCCTATTGTCGGACTACCGACCGGGACCCCCCCCCCAAAACAACTTAAAAAAAACTTTTATCGACAATAATACCTTTATTATAAAAATAAAATTTTTTAACGACAATAAAAAATAATTAAAGTAGAGATTGATAATAGGTATTCCAAGAGCAAAACGTTGGGATCAATGGTGAATCATTTTGGAACACTCAGTTCGACTGGAAAAATTTGATGTTAGATTTGTTACACTAGCTGACTGGAACTCGGCATTACTCCGGAACATTTCGGACCTCGAATCTGTTATATAATTTATATATAGTATGTATATATGTATATGTACAATATTATCGAAAAATAATTTTTTAATATGCATAAATTTTAAATCGACCGGGACAAATTACTCTTGGACCGGGACACTGGGACACAAACCTCAAAACCGGGACATGTCCCGGTGTACCGGGACGTATGGCAGCCCTATCCTAGACTCATATCATCTTATAATAAATTTATTATAGAACAAGACGGTACACTACAGTGTTTAGAACTGTCAGTCTTCATTTCTATAACTTTCTTTTATTCTTTGGAAGATAATTTGCGATTATGTACGCACGCCCTATCAGTGACACACTGACATCAAATTTCACTTTTGAAAAATAAAAACTATACTCAGATTCAGCGCTAGATTCACAAATATAGAAACTACAGTTTAATTTGACGGGCAGAGGACCTTACGCCAAAATTGATCAACTTTTTAGAAGCTGCGGACTAATTTGAAGAGTACAGTCGATTCCGCTTAATTGGGACACATCGGGACTTAGGCATTTTGGCCCAATTAAGCGGCTGCCCCAATTAAGCGAATTTCACTTAAAATTAAATAATGCATATTTTTCTTTCAATAATTTTATTTTATAAACTCTTGGACAAAACTATAAATTACATATAACCAAAAAATATAAACTTTTAAGAAAAAATAATAATAAATTCCGAAATAAAATAATAAAAAGGTACATACAATTTAATTCAATGCAAAAATGCGTCAAGTGTAGTCTGTCTTTTGATTTGTAACATTTCACTTCTACAAAATCAGCACAGGTATTCAGTGCGGATGTAGGGCTCCCTTCATTTCCTTCCTGCATAAAATAAGCCTGGGTTCACCCATGATTTTTTGCGTTTGGGATTTTCAAAATAAATCCATTTTTCATCGCCAGTAATGATACGATGCAAAAAAGACTTTCTTTTGTATCGTGCAAGCAAAATTTCACAAGTGTTTTTGCGTTTTTCCATCTGCCTCTCATTCAATGCATGTGGAACCCATCTGCCGACTTTCCGGATCTTACCCATCTCTCGTAGGCGATTGGAAACAGCTTGTTGACTAACGCCTAACTGCTCTGCTAGTTGTTTTTGTGATTCACTATCGTCTTCCTGTAGCAGTGTTTCCAATTTTGTATCTTCATATTTTTTTGGAGGTTTTCCATGTTCTTTGTCTGTCCAAGATCATAGTCACCACTTTTGAAACGCCGAAACCATCGTTCACACGTATCTTGCGATGGAGCATATTCACCATAAGCTTCTCGAAGCAGTAGGTATGATTCAGCAGCAGTTTTTTTCAAATGAAAACAAAACAGTAGTACTGTCCGCGAATGCTCTTTATTTGGCACAAAATTTGACATTTTTAACACAGTAAAACAAAACTATATGATCACTTTTCAAATTATAACCTATACGCATTTGACACTTAATGATAACTTAACAAAACGCCATATGTGTTGAAACTTTGAACTATACACTCTGTTTGCGCGGCAAGTTTGAAAAAAATCCGCATTTCATACTTGTAGACCTGGTATTAGTTAAAGTGACGTAATAAGGACATTACTCCCAGAGACATTTGATATAAATAAAATCAATTTTTGGCCAGTAAGTAACTCTACTAGTAAACACCTCTGAATGTGTCACTCCCATTCACAGTTAATATTTACAAACAAATTAACAATAAACCTGGAAATTTTATAATGAAACTTCATTATTACATTGTATTAATTATTATGCTTGCCCCCCTGGGGGCAATATGGAGCAAGGGTGTTCTCAATGACGACCTACGACACGTGGACTTTTGTCACGCAACCTTGACGTCATTGCAGATAACTTTTTCCATAAAACTTTCATGCAATTTCCAGAAAATTGTTTCTAGGAATATTCAAGCAGAAATAATGCAAACTTTTACAATTAAGGCTATAGTTCATGACCTCTATTAAACATGATTTTATTTTAGTTCAAACACGAAACAAATTTAAGTGAAGTGTGAATTTTCACACATTTCAGGGTTTTGCAGGTATTTAATACGGGTAAGAAGCCAACATAATACTGGATGTCTAGGTATATTTATCACATCAAAATCAACAGTTTTTTTGATCACTTTTATTTGTTATTTGAGAACTAAGAGCTTCCATTTAATTTTTTTAAACAAAATTTAATTAATTTGCCGAATATCCCAGCGTTTTTTTTCTGCATTTGCTTCGTATTCAAGTCTTCATTAGATTAATAAAAAATATTTTACAGTGTAGAGTGTAGTGTGGTGTGGTGTGAGTAATTCAGTATGCAACTATTAAAAAATACATTATTTTTTTAATATTTTGAATTCCAAAAAAATACACGCACTATCTTAGATATAAATATAAAAAATCCATAACATTATTAGCCATAATTTAACCATGAATTAAAAAAATAATACATTTTTCTGCCATGTTTTTCAAAAACAATCTGATCAAAAATTCCTCTCGTACGTTTCCGGCTCAGATCAATATACATTACCTATAATTTTTTCAGATTTTTAATTTAACCCTTTTTGGTAAAAAGGTGCGGGACAAAAACTTATGAACATTTTTGGCTAAATTCGTGTTAAAAGAAACGAATTTCAAAAAACTATCTATCGTTCCGTAATCTATGTCTTAAGATCTTTCTTTTGATACCACACAATAAATTGAACCGAAATAGTTAAACAGGAATTTTTGATCAGAAATATTTTTCGAAAAATGTCGATTTTTTTATTAAATACATATTTGTTTATATCTATCCCGCGCTGTATTTTTTTGAAGAGCTAAAATCCCGAATTAATCAAAAAAAAATTATTTGGCTCCTCACTTTTCTATTTTGGGAGTGAGGACCTTTTTTTTTTGCTCATCACTTCTATTTTGGGAGTGAATATCTTTTTTTTTGCTCGTCACTACTATTTTGGGAGAGAGTTTGTTTATAAACATTTTGAAAAATTTTGAACTGTACATTTATTTGGTTGTCCCGCTTTTTGAGTCTTAATCCCTAATTTTTTATATTTATTTGGTAAAAATTCCGATTTCGTAAAATAATAAATAGGCAACCCTGGTCAAAAAGACAAGTATGCCAAATTTCAACTTCCTATGTTCAGCCGTTTGGCTACAATTTCTACTGTACAGACAGACAGACACATGAGTGACGTTATAAGGGTTTTTTTGATGGTCATACCTACAAAACCCTAAAAATTATTATCAAAAAACTTTTTATCAAAAATATACTTAGACATTCAGCATTCTGTTGGCTTCTTACGCTTATTAAATATCTACAAAACCCTGTAATGTGTGAAAACTCACATTTCACATCAATTTTTTCCAAACTAAACAAAACATGAGGATTTCAAAAATTCAAACCGGAGGTCTCTATCTTATACTGTTTTCGAGATAGAAATTTAAAAAAATTGTGTTTTTTTTTTCAAAATTTTCCAGACAAACATTACCCAAAAAGAGAGAGACTAATGTCTGTATGTTGTAAACACACTTTTTAAAACGGCATTGTTAGTTGCCAAAAATGCAATGTTTCTAAATACACTAATGACGACAGCAGTACCGCACGTGTAATAGATTCCGCGCAACCTACCAACACTTTATTATTTATAACTTAAATTAATTTAAAGGAAAAATTAAATTGGAAGATAGTTTAGAATAATTTTTCGTAATACAGCCACATGTTCATTATCATCTAAAGTTATTCATTGTACGTATGTATATAAAATATATTTAAATAATATGCAATTATGCAATCTTGAAATTCAAACCGCAAATCTTTATTTACTTTCGAGATAAGATTATTTAAAAAAATAATAATAATAATAATAAATATTATAAAATAGTTTTCAACGAGTGGAGTGATAATACCCTTTTCACACTAGATCTTTAAGATCGGATGTTAAAGTGAATGTATCTTTAAACGCTAATGTGAAACCGTATAGCCTCGATTAAATACAAGCGATGTTTAAGACTGAGATCTGCGTCTTAAACTTGCCAACTTAACTTCTATTATAAAAAAATACTCTTTGAATTTGTGCTATCAACATTTTATATTATCATATACAAGAATACTGTATTATATCGACGTTATAAGAAGTTTATACTTATTGTTATAATAAAATTATTTATTTTAATAATGTGTTTAATAAAATACAGAGCTACAATAATTGAGATAAAATGTATCGACTTACATGTTAATACAGGTGTAATATATTCTTTATTGTAGTGCCTTTATTGTACAATGAAATGAAATATCCTTAATTGTTTATAATAATTCAAAATTTGCGTCTGCGCAGACAGTTCAAAACTGGTAATTTCATGACTTAAGGACAAAATTACTGTAGCTGATGACAGCACCAGAGATTTAAACATCAAGTGTGAAAGCATATCGATCTTAAACATCGGTGAACTTTAAGTTCACTCGTCTTAAAGATCTAGTGTGAAAAGGGTATAACCCACGAATACAAAAAGAAATTTTATACACGAGTAGTATACAATATTTTTCCTGCGATCATAATTCCGTAAACGTATAATTCTGAAAAAGATAAAACGCGATAAAATTTTATTGCCATATTTCAAAACATCAAATTTATGACAAGCCAAAACTCGAGTGTTTAATTTTTTTCAACGACATTAGCATGAAATAATGACATATGTAGTTCATTTCTTTACTTTAAGCGGAACTAAACGGGAGTTTCGTTTTTTTTTTAGTTGTCACGAAAACAAAGCATGAATATAGGTAATTTTTTTGGTTTGGGGCGGAACTAAATGGGGTGTTTCGTATTTTTAAGTTGTCACGAAAACAGAGCTTGGCTAGGTTATTTCATTTTTCATGTTGGCATTTATTATGAAGTAATATTTATTAGAAAAATAAAAAAAATAAAAATACTTTTTAAAATTTTTGAAAAATGTAAGAATTTAAGAAATGAGATATTTGTATTAAAAATTTGATGGTTAACAAAAGTATTATAAATTTAAAAAAATATTTTTAAATTTTTATATTTAAATTGCTGTTCACTGTCGTGGACCATTTATTGTTTACGCAATACAGAACTACGCAAAAAAATCCACATTAAAATTCTTATTAGCGAAACTAATTAAGAGGATTAATTTCTTTACTTGATAATTTTGGTAGACATTACGTCATTAATCCTTCCAAATATTTCTCGTTTACAATCGTGTATGAAACGTTCAACAGTAACAACACATGTTGATCAGTGCATTTTTTGTATAAAATACCCTTAAATTAATAAATACCTTAAGCGCTAGTAGCCATAAATGCTGTGTGTACACATTTTTACCAGTTTTATAAAAAGTAAAATTTGAAAAAGTGCAATAGTGATGAAACAAGTTGAGTGTCTATTGAAGGGTTAAGAAGGGACATCCTATACTGAGTCGACATCCCTTGGGAGCTAATAGCCAAAGATGCTGCACACCATTTTCTCAAAATTCAAAAAATTCTGTGGATTTTAAATTTTTTGTAAGTATTGTACAGGTAAATTTTATGATTTTTCGATTGAATATTTTTAATAGCTCTAAGTATGTATGTTCCTTGGGCACTAATAGCCGAAAATGCTACACACCATCTTCTTAAATTTGCAAAAATTCTGTGGATTTTAAATTTTTTGTAAGTATTTTGCAGGTAAATTTTATGTTTTTTCGATTGAATATTTTTAATAGCTCTAAGTATGTATGTTCCTTGGGCGCTAATAGCTGAAAATGCTACACACCATTTTCTTAAATTTACAAGAATTCTGTGGATTTAAATTTTTTTTGTAAGTATTGTGAATTTTTGGAATGTTTTTACGTCTCAATATTTTAACAGCTCTAAGTAAGTTTTATGTTCTTTGGGCGCTAATAGCCTAAACCGCTGTACACCATTATTTCAAATTTCAAAAAATTCTGTGGATTTTAAGATGTTTGTAAATATTGTGCAGGAAAATGGTTTTGAAAATGTTTTTTCGATTCAATATTTTTAATGGCTTTAAGTTTTATGTTCTTTGGGTGCTAATAGCCAAAGATGCTGCACACTATTTTACAAATTTTTAAAAAATTATGTTGATTTTAATTTATTTGTAAGTATTGTGTAAGTAATTTTTTGGAATGTTTTTACGTTTCAATATTTTTAACAGCTGTAAGTATGTATGTCCTTGGGCGCTAATAGCCTAAAGTGTTGTACACCATTTTTTCGAATTTCAAAAATTCTGTGAATTTTAAATGTTTTGTAAGTATTGTGAAGGTAAATTTTTGGAATGTTTTTTCCATTCAATATTTTTAATAGCTCTAAGTAAGTTTGTATGTTCTTTGGGAGCTACTAGCCAAAGATGTAGCATACCAATTTATCAAATTTAAAAAAAAAAAAATTAAATAATTCTATTCTATAAAAATTTATCACTCGGAACTGAACCGAAAACCGAAAAAAACCGTTATTTTTGCCGGACGAAAACCGGAACCGAACTGATATATAATTTTTTAATTGAACCGGAACGAAAACCGATACGAAAAAATAACGATTCGAAGCCCTGGTATTTTATATACTTTATTTTTCACAACATGTCACTTTTTACTTTTAACATTTAGATTTTAGTTGCTAACATGAAACATGAAATAATCACAAAGCTCGTTACAACTTGAGAAAATAAAAATCCAGTTTAGTTCCGTTTAAACATAATGAATAATAATATAATAAATATATAAAATAAATAATTTTATTATAACAATAAGTATAAACTTCTTATAACGTCGATATAATACAGTATTCTTGTTTATGATAATATAAAATGTTGACAGCACAAATTCAAGGAGTATTTTTTTATAATAGAAATTAAGTTGGCAATGCGGACGAAGTTTAAGACGCAGATCTATGTCTTAAACATCGCTTGTATTTAGACGAGGCCATACGGTTTCACATTAGCGTTTAAAGATACATTCACTTTAACATCCGATCTTAAAGATCTAGTGTGAAATGGGTATTACACCCTCAAAACTGTTTTAACGGTTGGTATACTTTTTGTTGTGGTCATAGGAAATATTCTTTGTTTTGTAAACACTGACAATTGTGTCATCTAATGATTAAATCAGAAGTGCAATGTTCATATTTTTATCAAATGAATCATATGTTACGTTTGATCGACTGACAATAAAAATAAATAAACACTGAATCAACTGCAAAAAGTAGACCTCTATGAAAGAGTACTTATTAATTTCCAAGTTATGGACACGTCATGTGTCAGAAAAACGACGGTAATTCGAACCCGAGACCTTTGGAACGTTAAAGCTTCACTACTTCAGAAACTAAATCTCTTTTGTTAAGAACTTTTATTAAAAAAATTATTACAATATCAAAATTTAGTTTTAATATGGTTTTCCTTTTTAAAAAGTTGATTTTCCATTAAAGGACAAAATATTTGTCGTCGCCGTAAATAAATATTATAGGTGATGCAATAAAAAATAACTACAATATGTAATATTGCGCAATTATTGAGCAATATTATTCGGAATTTTCCGCGACTGACGAAATTTTTTACACCTTTACAAGCGACAATTTGAGCCCTTTAAGGACAAGTTTTCTTACACAGAACTAACAACCTTTAATAAAATTAGTAAACTATGTATACGTAGGTAGTTCATTTGTTTGGTTAAAACGGAACTAAATGGAATTTTTTAATGTGAGCTCGAGAGAAGTTCACATTTTAACGATTGGATCGGTCTTTTGTTAAACAAAATGATCAAAAACAGAGCCGTAGCAATGTTTTTGGCGCCCTTGGCAAATAAAGTAAATTGATTGAACAAAAAAAAAGGTTCTCACCTACAAAAATCCAAGTAATGAGCAAAAAAAAGGGCCTCACCTCCCAAAATGTAAGTGATAAGCAAAAAAAAGGTCCTCACCTCTCAAAATCCAAGCAATGACAAAAAAATATGTCCTCACCATCCAAAATCTAAGTGATAAGCAAGAACAAAAGGTCCTCACCTCTCAAAATCCAAGTAATGAGCAAAAGAAAAGGTCCTCACGTCTCAAAATCCAAGTGATGAGCAAAAAAAAGGGTCCCCCTCCCAAAATCCAAGTGATAAGCAAAAAATGATAATAAGCATTTTACGAAGTCACCGTAGTTGGTTTAAAGACACACAGATGTCACACTATTTGTAACTCACTAATTTCCAGAGCCGTAAACTTTGCCTTGTATTTTAAAACTATTTTACATCATATTACATAGAATAAATTTCTCTGCAAAATTTGATGTATTGATTGTTAATTTTATTTCAGATTGTTAATTTTGTATAAGAAACTTTTAATGTGTGGTGTTTACTCTACCCCTAAAGAGTAATGTTGATAACTTATTTTGTTGAATAAACAAAGCCGTCTGTAAAAATTTTGATATTAAGTGGCATGATATTCTGAGCAGTAAACAATTAAATATATAAATATCATACATTATCAAACAATGAACTCTGAGGAAAAAAAGAGAGCTTTATAAACGAAATAATATGATAACAAAAGATAAACAATATTTTGAATTCAATTTTTAGAAAATTATATTTGTGTTCATATATATTATGGAAAAAAGTAAAGGTTGTATGAAGCTATCAGAAATTTATCAAAGTAAATACGTTAAATATATTTTGTTAGGTTAGGTTAGTTTAGTTTTTTAAACAATTTTGTTGTCTCCTTAATATTTATGTTTTTCTACTGATATTTTATCGAGTTACTAAGCAAAATATTAATTAGCATTTATTTAAATTTAGAATTGTATATTTTGCAAAACTGACAAAATCAAAATCAGTTGTTGACGAGATAAGTTCTTTGAAGTGATAGATTTCTTCTTTGCATCAACTATATCAGCGTTTCCCAAAGTGTGGGTCGCAGAAAAATTTTGCTGGGTCGCGAAACAAATTGTAAAAACAAAAAAGATTTTTTTTGTACATATTATTTTTTTTTACGTCAGTTAATCACTAGAATAGTGTGTATTTGTACTCTTTATTACTATACTGTACTCTTTATTACTCTTTATTACTATAAAGCTACTGCTACTGATGGGTCGCGAAAAATTTTAAAACCTCGTACCGGGTCGCGGTCGAAAAAGTTTGTGAACAGCTGAACTATATTAATAAAATTGGAGGCTATATCTGTTTTTTTCAGCCCCATATTTCGCTTCTGTACGTTTTTATATGATTGTGTTGGATTGATGATTGGATTGGACATATTATAAGACACGAAAGACAAGAGAAAATAATACTGGAAGAATCAGTTGAGGAAAAGAACAGTAGGGGAAGAGCAAGGTTAGAGTATATGAAACAGCATTGGAACATAAACCAGGGCTTCTTAAACTGTGGGTCCCGACCCCCCCGGGGGGTCGCAAAGATCTGCTACTTTTGGGTAATAATAAATAAATTTTTATGTCGCGATATTACACCTACATTTACGGTCAATATAAATTTATTACATGGTGGGTCGTTTAAAATTTCCTAGGCTTGAAGGGGGTCGCTATATGAAAAAGTTTAAGAAGCCCTGACATAGACTATGGCATCTCATTTTTACAGGACGTTTCAAACTTACTATACTACATTTTGAAGTATGAACTGTAGAGAAAGACATTCAACACCCGTCTTTTGTTACTCTTGTAATAACGTATTTTGTTACTCACCATGGCCCCCCACAAGAGAGGGACTGACAGGGCTCTAGCCCAGCGGTTCCCAAACTTTTTAGACCGCGACCCGGTACGAGGTTTTAAAATTTTTCGCGACCCACCTTATGAAAAAAAAACATTTATTTACAAAACAAATTTTATTTTAAAGCAGAAGCTTTATAGTAATAAAGAGTAATAAATAGTAATAAAGAGTATAGTATAGTAATAAAGAATATAGTATAGTAGTAAAGAGCACAAATACACACTATTCTAGTGATTCACTAACGTAAAAAAATATAATATGTACAAAAAAAATCTGTTTTGTGTTTTTACAATTTTTTTCGCGCCCCGGCAAAATTTTTCTGCGAACCGGTGCCGGCTCGCGACCCACACTTTGGGAAACGCTGCTGTAGTCTATCTCCTATACGCAAATGGTCATAAGAGTGACTCTATCTGACGGTATTGTGTTTAACTAGTCTAATAGGTAGTGAATAGACATCTTTCAAAACATAGAAAATCTATTTTTATTATTAACGAAAATAAAATATAGGAAAACACAAATCAAGCCATAAAAATATAATTAAATTCCTTGTATATGCCAGATTCACCAAAAAGTTGTTGTTGTCTATTAGATTAGTTTCGATTTTGCCACTTTGGCGCTGCAATCTCAAAAAGGTTTAACTATAATCCTATACATTTTACCATCCCGTATTCACGGTTTTCGTATTCTGGAAATATCGGCCGAAAGTATGCTCCGCGAATAGGGGAAGTATTTTAAGATCGCAGCGCTATTTCGGCAAACTTGGAACCTTCAAAATAGACATTCGTTACATATAAACAACGTGAATTTTACTTATGGAAAATGTTTACTGGTGGTTTTTGTAATTTTGCTACAATATTAATACTTGTTTTTATGCAATTATATTTTTATGCAAACATTTTTTATAAAAAAAGCGCGACACAATGTCTATTTCTGTAGTTCCTAAAATCCCACCAGATGTCATATCGCTTAGCAATTTTTCCCTATAAGGAATTTTTACTGTTACGCCGTTTCTAATTCGGCCTCTTCTATCTTTTTTGGCTTCATGTATACAGTAAATTAAATTTTAAAAAATTGTCCTCAATTGTCAACACTTAGAGCAATGTTATTTCCCTAAACAATCTAAAAATACATCCAATGTCTTTCGTATATTTCTAATAGTACTGTTCTATTTATTTAGCAAAAACTGCGTAGTTCTAAAACTAGACATAAAAACTGACCTAGTTTTATCAAACGAAATTTTGTTATCACAATGTTTAAACAATTAGTTTATCAATACCAACTAAGTATAACGACAATTAAACATAGAACTAGTTTCTAAGCATAGTCTATTGTTTATTAAAAATGTAGAAAATTTCTCGTGTTTTTTAACGTTTTAAAACTGTTTTAAAACGTTTTACAGTTTAACATATACTATACTACATTGTCATGACAGGGTGTGAAGCCTTGGCGTGAAATTAGTAATGGGGATACTAAGCAATGACGAATTTATGACAGATTTATGGCTGAGAAAGAATGTATTTCTACAATTGCCATAAATCTACAGACAAGTGCATACACATATAATATTATTATTAAGTAGTAAGTGAGGCGTTGTTATTTTTTACAATAAGTACTTGAAACAGCATTAGTTTGGAAGAAATCGCAATGCGGCGGGACGGGGCAGCTATGGCCAATAGTCAAGTAGACATAATGATCGTCCAGTGCAATTTTCACATAATGCAAACAGCAAGATTCAGAGCCGCAGTAAGGAAAACTTGCGCTAGGGGCAAAACTGTGTTTTGGCGCCCTTGGCAAAAAAAAGGTGGTCCTCACTTCCCAAAATCCAAGTGATGAGCAAAAAAAAGGTCCTCACCTCTCAAAATCCAAGTGATGAGCAAAAAAACCTCCTCACCTTCGCAATGTGGCGCCCCTTAGTCAAGCTAATCGGCGCCCTTTTCCTTAGTGCGCTAGGGGCCGTCACCCCCTCCCCCCTTACTGCGGCTCTGGCAAGATTTCTACAGTTTTGATGTCGAACTGTGATGAGTGGTATTTAAGTTTGTAGACCTAAGTAACAAATATAATGTACAAGTATTATAATGTGAATTGATTCCTGTTTCTTTGATTGCTCTCTGTAACTGTCTCTGTCTATCATAGTCCTCTCTCTATGCGTACCATAAAGACCTCCTTTTTACGAGATATTTGCCAAAGAGTAATATTTATTCAAAATGTTTTCTAAAATTTCCAAAATAAAGATTTGCGTTTAATATTCTTCCGTTTAACGAGTCGCGAAGGTACGAGTTTTCTAATCAACAAGTGCGGCAGAAAGCCTTACGTAACGACTTTTTTATACTATTTTTTTCTATTTTGCTTTTTCATGCCATTCAAAATACTATTTTTACATTATATAATCAAACAACACCCCGATTAGGGACTTTGGTATGTGAATGTAGCGGTTGGCCGGACTGTCAAACCAGTCCGGCCAACCGGACTTTTTTATATTTTTCAAGGTAGCTATCAATTGTGTTTTGTACAATTTGCAGGTTATTGCAATGCAATGCATTTGCAGGCAATCTAGTTAATTTCATCGTTTGAATCGTTCTTTTTGGCCGTTTTGTTTAAGCTTTGTAAATCATACTTACAATAATCATTTTTTGGTTAAGGTTAATATCATTTTCTTTATATTTTTGTGTCATTCTTAATACAAATTTCCCATTTATTTATTTTTTTGTCATTAAAATATATTTTATTTTTGACATAACTCATTCGTTTCCTTGGTTTCACTGTTGGAATTTTAAATTTTCACATACCAAACGTCAAACATGAAATAACCTAAGCAAGGTTTCATCTCCTGATAACCTAAAAGAACGAAATTCGCATTTAGTTCCGCCTAAACGTTTGGAATAGCCTGTAATTAAAATTATTTAAAATATTTTGACGATAAATAAATACTTCATTTGAAGAATTAATGTCCAGTACACCTACACTAATAAAAAATTAAATTAAAATAAAAAAAATAAAATAAAAAATGTCTATATAAAATTATAAATTACTAAAAAAGTAACTATATAAAGCTACTTCATTCGGAAAATTAATGCCTAGTATACCTACCTACAAAGTCAAAAATTCTTTGTTTACATTCGAAGCATATTCAAAATAATAATAATAAATAAATTAAAAAATTACTTCATAATATTGAACAGTGCTAGGTCTAAAAGTAATATAAAACTACTTCATTTCCAGTATTAATGCCTAGTATCCCTACCCTAACCCAAACAAAAACCAGTGGCGAAGGGACACCTCCGCTAGACTTAATAATAATAATAATAAAAAAAATACATAAAAAAAAAAAAATAATAAAAGAATATTTAGGTAAATCTTCAAAAATACATCAAATTATGTCCTATACAAATTTTTGTCCAAGGTTTGGTTTACTAGTTACGAATTTTTTTAAATTTTAAAGTTTAATAACTTCCGTTTCCGATTTCGGATTTTAATAAAAAACAATAGGGTTCTTCCCAATTATTAGGAGAATTTTTTAGTACCAGAACTAACTCTTTAAGTTAAACCGTTTTTGAGTTATCGTGTATACACACAGACACACACACACACACATACGGACGGCACTTCGAAAATATGTTTTTTGGATTCCCTGGACCATGAAACGTGGTCATCAGTCAAAATCTCGACATCGAAAATTTTCGCGATTACAATACTTGCCCCTTATATATTACGGTCGGGCAAGTAATAATCCTTTGTTTACATTTTTTTTTTAAATAAAAATAAAAAACAAAAATCCTACCTGGTGGTATTGTAATCAGTCTCAAAGTTGCAAAATTGTAGAAATATCTTAAAAATAAATTCACAAATTCTAAACTTTATAAAAAACTATTTACGCGTCTTGTCTAGTGTGTTGCGCAGTTTGAACTGCGGGTTCGCAACATCGCGCTACTCTAGGAAATGAAGGCAACGGCTAAGATAAGCGCATTCGCGAATGTTTTTATTATTTATCGCAAGAGAAACAATGGGCAGACACACTGGAGTCGATTGCGTCATCGGATATTGTCACTTGCTTTGTTTACAAACAGTAGCGCGGGTATTAAATTAGCAAAATTTAATAAAAGCAAATATTGGTGTGTATTGTGAGTTTTCACACATTTCAGCATTTCGTAGGTGTAAGTGATGGTGACCAAGAGGGTAACCCGCCATTAAACCATAACTGAAGTAAGGTAATGGCGTCTCTAGATCGTCGACGCTTTCTTATAAGCTTCTAAGCATCGTCCTGGCGGTTGAAAGCCTCCTCAATATAAATAAAATTGATGTAGAGTGTGAATTTTCACACATTTCAGGGTTTTGTAGGTATTTAGGTACTAGAAGGTATAATAATTTCTTGCGAATGGATGATAATGTCTTCAATATTATATTCGAAGATATCTTGCTTTATTTCCCGACAACAGATACAATTAAGAAATCCTATAAGCGTTGAGGAACGCCTTTACTCTTCGATTTCTGGCAATAGTAGAGAGTTGCACAAGCCTATAGTACAGCAGTCATATACCTCAATGCACCCTTTCAAGCATAATCCCAGAAACATGTTACCATTTACTATGCGATGAAGGAAGAATTTTTATTATGTTTGCAATAATGCTGTATGCCTCTAAGCTTTTATTTATTTTTTTGTAATCAAAATGTTGATGGTTTTACAACATTTCATACCCCTCATATTCCGAAATTAATTTCGTTGTAGAAACACACCAACTGGACTTTCCTTCCGCCATGTTGATTTCAAACTGTCGAATCTTTTATCAAAGTTAGCAGAAGGCTATATATTTTATAAAATATCTTTTACAAAAGAAATATTTTATAAAAGATGGCCTATTACACACTGGCATATTTCACGTCAATTATATTTTATAAAATATATTTGTAAAAGATATTTTATAGTGTAATGCCCACCTAAGATTGACGGTATACGATTTTCTTGGACATACCTACGAAATTCTGTAGGAAATGTGTAAACAAAGTCAAGGCTAAAATTTCTGACTGACTTCCCAAGAATAAAAATATCAGATATATTTTTTGTGTTGTCAGGTTTTTCAGAAAATTACATCAGCATAATGACAGCTGACAGATAGCAAGCTACTGAATAAATATTTCAAGGATTTGCAAAAAAATATAATAAAAATAAAACTTTATTTATTCCTTATGATATCATAATTAATTTATAAAAGTTGCAATTTTTATCTTGATATTTAGTCGCAATTTCAAATAATATAATTTATTTCATATCTTAAATTATTTCCAACACCAAGGTGCGGTTATCGATCAATAAATTATTTGGCGAATAAAAAGATAAATTAAATAAATTTAACATTTCGCAATATGTCACAACTATACTATTGTTAGTTGTAACATATTTACAAAATAAATTCAATGATTCAATGATTGCACAATTTTTTGAAACAATTTCCTTAAGATCTCGTAATATTACCCAATTGTTCGTAATAATCTGGCTCTTCGTAAAATTGGTTGATCAATGAAGATGAGGGGTGAGATATAGCTGTGCAACATCCCAGTACCTAGATCATTGTTTCTTAAAACTACCACACATCTTTAAAATATCCAATATTTTAACGCGAATTGGTGAAAGTATTATTTTTCTAGCTATTATTTTTAACATTACGCGGATCGCTATTTTGCTACTGTCAGACACAGATCAGCGGACCTTCGGTTGAGAAACATTTATTTACACCAGTGTCCTCCAACCATCGGTCCGGCAAATATTTTGGTAAAAAAAATACAAGAACATTAAGTAAAAAAACGCGAAGTTATTAGATTGACGAGTTCGATTCCCGATGAGGCAGTATTTTGATATTTAATGTCTACATTATATATATATTACAGCCCATAACCTGCCCGGATTCCCCTTAAGCTAGGGCTGCCATACGTCCCGGCACACCGGGACATGTCCCGGTTTTGAGGTTTGTGTCCCAGTGTCCCGGTCCAAGAGTCATTTGTCCCGGTCGATTTAAAATTTATGCATATTAAAAAATTATTTTTCGATAATATTGTACATATACATATATACATACTATATATAAATTATATAACAGATTCGAGGTCCGAAATGTTCCGGAGTAATGCCGAGTACCAGTCAGCTAGTGTCTAATTAATTAAAACCCATTGGACAGATGAGCGCAATTCGCTTTCTATTGACACCGTGAAAAACATAATTCAATGTGTTTTAAATTATAAAATGTCATGCACTGAATTCTATAATTATATAAAAGGGGAAATAGAACTGCTCCAAAAAACGAAAACATCGGAGAAGTATGATTGGGCAAAGAAGAGCGATGATAAAGAAGCCACCGAAGTCGGGGAAGGGGGAGAGTAAAGGCAAGAGAAGAATGGAATGTAAGGTTCTATTTGGTTTTATTAAATTGAATCGCCCATTAATTTATATTATATTATTTTAGATTTGATAAAGACGCATCCACAAAAAAAAAAACATCAAATTTTTCCAGTCGAACTGAGTGTTCCAAAATGATTCACCATTGATCCCAACGTTTTGCTCTTGGAATACCTATTATCAATCTCTACTTTAATTATATTTTTTTGTCTTTAAATTTTTTATTTTTTTAAAATATCGTGCAATTTTTTTACAATAAAGGTATTATTGTCGATAATAGTTTTTTTTAAGTTGTTTTTTTCTTTTGGGGGGGGGGTGTCCCGGTCGGTAGTCCGACAATTATGGCAGCCCTACCTTAAGCTGTGTTGAAAGTATCGTGAAAATCGATCTATAGTCTATCTCAGAAAGAATCAGTCTTTCTAATAATAATAATAATAATAATAATAAATCTTTTTGTCAGGCAGTTACCAGTGGCGTGCACATTTTAAACACGTTTAAATTGGTTTTGTGTATTTCTATATTACTATTTATCATTTTATTAAACGCACGCCTGTGACCATATTTATCATATCATTAAACGCACGCCTGTCACCATATTTTTCCTCAAAATTTTAGGGTCAAATTTTTATGATCTATTGTATTTAACCCTAGTTCGTATTCCCATATAAGATATGCGGCACAGTCGGTTGTTTTTAACAATATTTCGTTTCGAACTATTCATATTTTGTGTGCCGCTTCTGTGTGAAAAAACTAACTTTTTACAAATAATAAATTTTATTACTATCAGTCTTTCTGAGATAGACTATAGTCATTTTGGCTGCCCGTGCAGACAGATAGGCAGACTTTCACATTTATATATATAAATAAATAGATTTCTATGTAACATGCGAAATTATACTCTTTACTTTCCCGGTTCACCAACATTTTTACGTATTTTTGCGTGTTAACGAATGAAAAACGTTGAAACCCATTAGTTTATAATAGGATTATTCTGACTTGTTCTCTTTAACAGAGCTGTCATGTTCCAAATCTGACCAGATAATATGGGTTGAGAGATAGGACATATTCCCACCTTGAAATTTTACAGTTTTTTAGGGTTTTGTAGGTATGACGAAAAAACCCTTATACCGTCATTTTGTCGTCTGTCTGTCTGTCTGTCTGTCTGTCTGTCTGTTCGGTAAAAATTGAAGCCAAACGGCTAAACCTAGAGAGTTGAAATTTGGCATGCTTATACAACTCTTTGACCCGCACATAGGAAAAATACTAAAACATCTAAAAAACATACCCCCCTAAAAATATAAACAAATATGTGCTCATCGAAAACAAAAATATTTTTTTTAAATTCTGAGTAGGGTATCAAATGAAAGCCCTTAGTACGTGGATTAACGATAAAATTTTTATTTTTGCAAAATAAATTATTTTGATGCGATTTTTGCCAAAATTGTGCAAAAAAATTTTTGTCCCACACCCTGTAGTCCAGATAGTTTAAACTAAAAATCTAAAAAAATTCTAAGTAATATATATTGGTGTGAACCGAACAACAGGAATTTTTGATCAGATTATGTTTTCGGAAAATAACGCATTTTTTGTGGTTTTTGGTTCACAAAGTACAAAATTTATACCAATGTAAGACACTCACATGCAAGGCGTGCGATAGCGTAATAGTTAGAGCACTGGTGTCGTAAGCTAAAATGCGCTGGAAACGAAGGGTTTCGAGTTCGAATACGGAGTGAATTTTATTTTTTCTGTTTTTTTTTTGCATTTTTATTATGTAGAAATTATTTTGTCAAAATTCTAGTTATATTTTGACAAATGTTGCATTTAATTTTTAAGAGCGTAAATTTAATAACCAGTCTTATTATATGATAAACAGACGATAAATTATTTTAAAAATATCGTTCATTTTGCCGTGATTACTACAAAGTAAAATTTGTCCTATACACTTAGCCTGCCGCCTTCACTTATTATATACCTGCGAAATCCTGAAATGTGTGAATATTCACACTTCACATCAATTTTTTACAGTTTAATTTACTGTTCAGAATAACCCTACAACTTTCAGAACTTCCTAATTTTATTTATTTATTTATTTTTTGTTTTGTTTTCATAGTGTTTTGGCATTCTGTTGGGCATTGAAATCATAGTACAAAGATCATGGACTAACTTGCCAATAGTATGTTTTTTTGCTTTAAATTTAGAAAGAAATATTTTAGCAAAACTTATTTTTCTTTTCATGGTCGTGGACTTGGGTCCTTGACATAGTGATTATAGAAAAAAAAAAGTAAATAAATAAATAAATAAAATATCAAAATAAACTATAAAATATTAGATTTTTTTTCTTTGTAATATTTTTCAGAAAAACATTAACTTTTCAAGATCATAAATGAAATTACTCAATTTAACATTGGCATTAAACTCGGTGTTCCGTTCGTAACCCACACATGCTAAAACAACTTTTAGAAAAATAAAATTTAAAATAAAAATGATGTCAAAAATATTTACAAAAGCTTATTAAGGAGATTCTACACAGTTAACGTTAGCAAATTAGTGTATTTGTAAATAATTCATAGATTTATGATTTAAAAAAAATTGATGTGAAGTGTGAATTTTCACACATTTCAGGGTTTTGCAGGTATTTAGTAAGTGAATGATGATTATTTGGGATGCCAAAACAAATTTTATGTCAAAATATTTTTTTATGAATTTTAATTCAAATGTCTATTACCATTATTTAAGTTTCTAAAGATGTGCAGTATTTTTTTAATATATCAAGGTTCATTAAGATTTTGAAAATTGCGCCTATGGCTTCCATTGGTTGTTTTTAGTCATAGCTCCTCCCCTTTGATTCTGTACACGAAACTCATTCGTGTACACTGGTTATTAAATTTACGCTTTTAAAAATTAAATGCAATAATAGACAAAATATAACTAGAATTTTGAAAAAATAATTTAAACAATATAAAAATGCAAAAAAAAATAAAAAATAATATTGTCTCCTCTCGTAGGATTCGAACTCAATTTCTCGGGCAGAATGCAAGTATCTTAGCCACTGCACCAAGAAATACGTTACTGTTTAGCGTCTATATAACTATATAACTATAACATTATTAGCAAAAAAACACAAACAATGTTTTTTTTTTCCAAAAACATAATCTGATCAAAAATTCCTGTTGTACTATTCCGGTTCACACCAATGTACATTACTTAGAATTTTTTCAGATTTTTAGTTTAAACCATCTGGGCTACAGGTGTGGGACAAAATTTTTTTTGCACAAATTTGGCAAAAATCGCATCAAAATAATTTATTTTGCAAAAATAAAAATTTGATCGTTAATCCACGTACCAAGGGCTTTCATTTGATACCCTACTCAGAATTTAAAAAAAATATTTTTTTTTTCGATGAGCACATATTTGTTTATATTTTTAGGGTGATATGTTTTTTAGATGTTTTAGTATTTTTCCTATGTGCGGGTCAAAGAGTTGTATAAGCATGCCAAATTTCAACTCTCTAGGTTTAGCCGTTTGGCTACAATTTTTACCGAACAGACAGACAGACAGACAGACAGACGACAAAATGACGGTATAAGGGTTTTTTGGTCATACCTACAAAACCCTAAAAAGAAACGAAAAATACAACTGAAACAACGAATAATCTATGGTCTTTACATATATTTTTGTTTGATTTTGATTAACTGAATGCCCTCTAACTTCTTGCCTCGCCCATCACACCGCGAGGATTGCTTCAATCTTTGCATCTTTTAAAATTCCGTGAGTTTGTGAGTTCCAACCTTACACACTTCAAAAGATTCGACGTTTTCATGTTTCAAAATACTGAGATTCAACCTTTTCATCTTTTAAAATCTGTGGATTCGACGTTTTCATCTTTCAAAATCCAGAAATTCGACCTTTTCACTTTTAAAATCCGGAAATCCGACCTTTTCATCTTTCAAAATCCGGAGAATCGATCTTTTCATCTTTTAAAATCTATCTTTTCATCTTTCGAAATCCGTAGAATCGACGTTTTCATTTTTTGAAATCTGGGGATTCGGCATTTTCACCTTTCAAAATCAGAAAAGATCTGATGCAATAAAGAGGTGTATTCTTTCCCACTTCTAGTCTTGATTCTGGAGTTTTAAGATGTGTACCATACTAGTTGCTGGATATTTTACTTCTGAGACAGTACAAAATTTATTAATATTTTGCTTGACACAAAGTAGACAGTGAAATATGTACAAACAAGGTACAGTTAACATTTTATTCTTTTTAATTAGTACACTACACCTTTTCCAGTTGTATTTTAGAAAAGAACAAGTTTATTTCAGAAAAGATCAATTGTAATAGACCGGGAGCTCATGACATTTTTGGTCTCCGATTTCATACAGCATGCCTTTTGGAGGAGAGAATATTTACCCTGTGACAACAAAAAAGGGATGGTACTAAACCCCTGCACGCTTTCCGATCATAAGGAAAATTATATTTCCACTTGCACAAAATTTTTGTGTTTTTCTCTGATTTAATATTGCTTGCCCTTTTGTCAAAAGAAAGTTATAACAAATTTAAAGTCTTTTAATTATAGGCATGCTGTATGAAAACGCGGAAAATCATATTTTTTTATTACAAGATCACATGACCGTTGAGCCCTTTGGGACCCTCCGAATCGCATGCATATATTTAAAAGACTTTAAATTTGTTATAACTTTCTTTTGACAAAAGGGCAAGCAATATTAAATCAGAGAAAAGCACAAAATTTTTGTGTTTAAGTGGAAATGCAATTTTCCCTATGACCGGAAAGCGTGCAGGGGTTTAGTACCATCCCTTTTTTGTTGTCACAGGGTAAATATTCTCTCCTCCAAAAGGCATGCTGTATGAAATCGGAGACCAAAAATGTCATGAGCTCCCGGTCTATATTTCGAGCCCTGATATTATTATAAAAAATAGGAGATTTTGAAGTAAAACCGGAGACCGGAGGGAGACAACCAAAACCGTAGTTTTTGGATGATACCCAAAGAGGTGGTCTTTCAAAGATTGCTATAGAAACTACCTGGAAAGGTTAATAATGCCCAAGAAGAAAGATGTCTTATTCGATTAAATTCATATGACTAAAAAAAATCCTAACTTTTCTTTTAAGAATCCGTTGGGAAGAGTTTTTGTGTTAATCACCTATTATGTTCAGTAAAAGTATCTATTGAACTGATGACGTCATATATAAATAGGATTCACGCACGTGCTTAGTTCGTGGATTTGGCGGTGAGTAGAGACGGACTCGCGGGCAATCTGCGCGATTCGCGGACTCTGTATCAACGGGATTGGGGAACAAGGCGTAAAGGGATTTACAAGGACAATTCTAGCGCGTGGCATTTTAAAACTGCGAATATTACTTTTATTTTCAAAATAAATAAAACAATACACAAGGACTATTAGATTGTTTTTAACTTTGAAGGCAATTGACGTCTAATTTGCCGATATTATATTCCCTTTAAAGGATTCCACACACCAAAGCGGCCGCGGTGGCGGCCACGGTAGCGATCAGGTCTCCTCACACTAACGCGGTGGGAGTGGCGGTAGCGGTAGCGATCAGTTAGTGAATCCCGGTATATAGTTGTATGATAATATTGGACCTTGCTTGGGTTATTTCATTTTTCCCCTTTGGAATGTTAAAATTTAAAATTCCAACAATGAAACCATGGAAACGAATGACATATGTCAAACTTAAATTAATTTTCTTACATATTTTAATGACAAAAAATAAATAAATGGGATATTTGTATTAAGAATGACACAAAAAATCAAAATATAAAGAAAATGACCTTTTAAAATGATATTAACCTTAACCAAAAAATGTTTGTTGCAAGTATGATTTACAAAGCTTAAACAAAACGGCTGAAAAGCATTATTTAAACGATGAAAGTAACTAGATTGCAAAATCTAGTTCCGCCTAATCGTTTGGAACAGACTTTACTATCAATTTCCAAAACTTTTCCTATTTCGTCCCACACTTTATTTATTTTCCTAATATTCTTGTAATCAGGATGTGCTAAGTCATACAAAATTAAATGATCCTTTACTGATCTATGATTTTTTATGTTAAATTATCTATTTTCGACATTATTTTCTTAAATATATTCACTCTGTGGTATATAAACAATGATATCGCGCGGCCTAACGCAACTTGTCGAGTTTGGCCGCCAGTGTTTGGTGATCGCTAGACTGAACGCTGCATTCGGCGCCGTTCTCAGATAGCGGAACGCTTGTATGTGCGTGGTCTCATTGTATTGTATAGGTTGCGTTAGGCCGCTCCATTATCGCCACCGTGGCCGCCACCGCGGCCGCTTTGGTGTGTGGAATCCTTAAATCACCAAAAATCAAATGTCTCATTTGATTTTCACATTTGATTTTAAATACTGACACGGTAACATTTGATGTACCGTGTAATATAGTCTTGATAGTAACCTATTCTTGACAAAATTTATATTTTTTATGTACAATTTTCCACGTATTTTAATTTTTTAACCTCGTATTTACCTAGGATTGGTACATACATGACCTTCAAGTATCATTCACAGCTCATGTTTTAATAGACAACGCGTAATTCATAGTGCATAATGTTAATGGATAATGTTAGTGGCTAAGCACAACACTTTAGTACCATTCATAGCTCATGTTTTAATAGATAAACCAATCTTGCTGCCATCTACACGCAATAGAAATTACTAAACAATTTATAATAAAATTATCTTGTTATTAAACATATGTATTGTTTTTTTTTATTAAATATACTTCTAAAAAGAACCAAAATAATATTTATTAAGTTAATTATTAAATAAAATAACTATAATGTTTCTGAAGCTACTCACTCTAACCTAACTTTTTGATTTCACAAAAAAAAGTTAACTTTTGTTTCCACCCTGTTTCCCAGAAGTGTTGGTCTAAAAATCTGAATAAAATCTCAATAATGTACATTGATGGAAACTAAAATAGTTCAAAAGGAATTTTTGTCCGATTAATTTTTTTATTGTTGAAAAAATACATATTTTATTTTAAAAGTTCATGTAGTATTTTAAGGAAAAGCTTTTAGTACATAGAATAACAAACGGTATTATTTTCAAAATAGTGTTCATTTTGACTTGATTACCGCAAAAAAAAAAAAAAAATGTTCCACACATATAGCTGCTTTAACTTGGGTACTAGATACCTGAAAAACTCAAAAATATGTGAAAATTCACACTTCACATAAATTTTTTATTAGATTCAACACATTTACTAATTAGTACATCATAAACTGCAGCCACAAGTCTTTTTAGAATTTCCTGTATAATATATTCGTCTATTTTGAAATGTATCACTGTATACCTGCGAAACCCTGAAATATGTAAAAATTCTCACTTCACATCTATTTTTCAATATTAGTTTCAACATTTTTACTAATAATTATGTCACAAGCTGCATCCACAAGTCTTATTCGAATTTCAAGTATAATATATTCCTCCATTTTGACAGTTGTCAGTGTTTTAATGTTAATGTTAATGTCAGAAGTTTGAGATATACAAACTTCTAACATTATGCGTTACATATTTTCTTACGCTTATCCACTAAATTGGAGCTATGAATGCTTATACGGACTTGTGTAGAACTAACATTGTTATGGGTTAACATTAACACTATGAATTACGTACTATCTATTAAAACATGAGCTGTGAATGATACTTTATACAACAGCTTTATTCACCGTCTATGATAACTGCATATCACAGGCTGAAGATGCGTTTACTGTAATAAAATGCGAAACGTCCCATGAATTTATTTGTTTCACCTATAAGACTATTTGAAAAGAAACACATTTATTATTATATTAGGTGTACCGAAAAGTTTTTTCATTTATTTGGTATTATTAAAATAGAAATAAATCGAAAGAAAAAAATGTACAGTAGTTACCATTGTGATCTATAACACTCTGCCATTTATCAGCAAGAGAAAATATTCCCGATTTAAAAAATTCCTGATTTTCTAAGGAAAAAATTGTTCAAGGCTCATTTTAACATGGTTCATATCTCTAATGGCCGATTGCTAAAGTAAGAATTATCCCTAACTCAAGTTAAAATCATTTGTTTTTGTATGTTGTAACATATAAAAACAAATGATTGAAAATCTCAAATAAAAGTTATTAGTTATTGCGTTTATAGCAACTTTTGTTAAATAATTTTTTTCGAAATATTTTTCTGTTGCTAAATATTCGCAAAAATCTTAAAATCGACACAAGTAAACTCCCATTTCTAGTCAACCGATTTTTACCAAAAGTTGATCAACTTGTGTCATTGATGTGAAAAGCTTAAATATGCAGTTTCATAAAAATCCTTTTGTTTTGTCTAGAAAAAATTAATGTTTGGTCCGTAATGACCTAAAACTATTAGGGCTAATTTTGATTTTAATGGAATTTAAAAAAAATCTTATCTCAAAAAAGGTAAGAGATAGAGACTTGAGGTTTAACTTTTTGGAATTCTCACATCTTATTTTGTGTAGAAAAAATTAATATTTGGTCCGTAATGACCTAAAACTATTAGGCAAAAATTTGGAAAAATTTTTCATTTTTTTTTTCGTTTTATCAAAAAATGCCTCAAATAAAAGTTGTTAGTTATGGCTTTCCTAGCAACTTTTGTTCAATAATTTTTTTCGAAATATTTTTCTGTTGTGAAATATTCGCAAAAATCTTGAAATCGACACGAGTAAACTCCCATTTTTAGTCAACCGATTTTTACCAAAAGTTGATCAACTCGTGCCATTAATGGCAGAAGCTTAAATATGAAGTTTCATAAAAATCCTTGCAGCTGAATTTGCTCTGTACGTGTACACAGACGGACAGATGGACAGACAGACAGACGGACAGACAGACCGACAGACATCATGCTAAAAATAGTCAAAATGTTATGTAGGGACCTCAATTCGTGGAGATCCATCGAAATCTCGAAATGTCAAAATCGGTATGATCACAATACCTCCCTTATATATGTTGATGGTCGGTAAAAATGAAAAAACTTTCCGATACACCAAATATATACTTATATATACTATAAACATTGTTAATAGTGAGAAATATATTTCTGAAATTTTGTGTATGATTCTGAAGATTAAATATTTATGTACTCTTGTGCTAGAATTAAAAATTAAGAACCTTGAAAAAAATTGCGATTCGACATCTGGTTCAGCAGAATTTCAGAGAAATTATACCAAAATATTTTTACGCATTCTCAAAATATTAACACGTAATTTTGACCGCACGTGTAAGAAAAATAATACGTCACTACAATAAAAACGTAATCTTAAAAATATTTACAAAATACGTAATTGATTGCAAATAACAAATGTTATCGCATAATAGATCCGGACTATGATGAATAAAGGATTCCACACACCAAAGCGGCCGCGGTGGCGATAATGCAGCGGCCTAACGCAACCTATACAATACAATGAGACCACGCACATACAAGCGTTCCGCTATCTGAGAACGCCACCGACTGCAGCGTTCAGTCTAGCGATCACCAAACACTGGCGGCCAAACTCGACAAGTTGCGTTAGGCCGCGCGATATTCATTGTTTATATACCACAGAGTGAATATATTTAAGAAAATAATGTCGAAAATAGATAATTTAACAGTAAAAATCATAGATCAGTAAAGGATCATTTAATTTTGTATGACTTAGCACATCCTGATTACAAGAATATTAGGAAAACAAATAAAGTGTGGGACGAAATAGGAAAAGTTTTGGAAATTGATAGTAAAGTATGTTCCAAACGATTAGGCGGAACTAGATTTTGCAATCTAGTTACTTTCATCGTTTAAATAATGCTTTTCAGCCGTTTTGTTTAAGCTTTGTAAATCATACTTGCAACAAACATTTTTTGGTTAAGGTTAATATCATTTTAAAATGTCATTTTCTTTATATTTTGATTTTTTGTGTCATTCTTAATACAAATATCCCATTTATTTATTTTTTGTCATTAAAATATGTAAGAAAATTAATTTAAGTTTGACATATGTCATTCGTTTCCATGGTTTCATTGTTGAAATTTTAAATTCTGACATTCCATCGTGAAAAATGAAATAACCCAAGCAAGGTCCCTTTTCGTGACAACCTAAAAGAACGAAGTTCCCATTTAGTTCCGCCTAACCGTTTGAAACAGACTGTAAGTAGATTATTATTTTTCCTCTACATACAATTAATTATTCTATTGTATTCTCGCAATCAATATTATCATACAACTATATACCGTGATTCACTAACTGATCGCTACCGCTACCGCCATTCCAACCGCGTTAGTGTGAGGAGACCTGATCGCTAGTCGTATCGCTACCGTGGCCGCTACCGTGGCCGCTACCGTGGCCGCCACCGCGGCCGCTTTGGTGTGTGGAATCCTTAAGTTTACCAGAAGCGTAGACAAGGTGGAGTAAAGATAGAGTGGAACGATTTGTTGATCTGTATAATACGAGGGTTACCTTTTATGTTTATACAAAGGACCACTAGATGGCAATATTGAAATGTTCATTACTATATTCGTAAAATACGACATCGTTATTGTGAAATCAGTGGCAGCTTATAAATTGACCGACTAGTTTCCTGACAGCGAGCGTTAAAAAAAACGTTAAAAAAAAAGTTTGTGAAAAAATTGATATTAAAAATAATATAATAAGTATATTATCCGCTACCGAACGCTGTTAAAAATGTACTATTTCATAGATCTACTTGAAATTTAGTGTGTATGTCTACAAAGAATGGTACATGCCAGAAATAATATCATATTTGTGATTTGAGCGGCATATTTTAACTTATCTATTTTCTTTGTTCAAAAAATCATCATAAGTATATATGTTTTTATTGCAGATAATTTTTTTGTATGTTTTTATAATTCTGATAAGAAATTACAATTATTTGTTTACATACAAAATAAACATTAGAAATTTTGCCAATACAATTTTTCAAAAATTACATCATTTTTAGATAAGGTTTTTACGTATTATTTTATAAAACATACCATATATATTTTTAAATATAACAGTATATTTTCTTTGTTATTTTGTTTAAAAGTTTTCAACAAAAATAGAGAAAATATATTTTAACAACATTTGGCAGTTTTAATATTTTAAACAATTTGAATTTTGCAAGTTTTATTTTGGTAAATACAAAGTAGCTATTTTGGTGAATTTGGCAGTTGCTTCTGGCAATTTATGTAACATATTTTTGTAATATATATTTTTTAATCTTTGAACCAATGACGCAAACAGATAAATTACAATCTAATTTGAATTAAAATTAGATTTTCTTTGTTCTCAAATATTAGTTTATAATTTGTTGTTAATGTCATAAGATAAAGTTATTTTTTGTGGTTATTCACAGATTGTGTGCAGGTTCCAACAAGTTCGTTTCACCCAGACAGGTTTGCACAAGCCCGTCTTGGTCATCTACAAGCAAATCATACCTTTCTTTGAGGGTAATTTAAAGCAGCGTTTCTCAATATATGGACCGCAGAACTACCTGTAGTGAGGCGAAAAGCCAACACATTTATCAATAGTTAGTTAAAATTTTGACGCACTGTATTGTAGTTTTCGCAAGTATTTATAGGGGAAAAATTTTAAGATCGTAGCGCCACGCGGATTTTTTTGAAATCATTCTAAATCAGATACCACTTGACATTTTCTAGTAAATAATAGCGAAAAGTGTATCAAAAAACGACAAAAAATAAATAATTGTTTGGGATTTTCTGATTTTGTGAAGTGACAACACTTGTAAGCATCTAAAATACTACATTTTGTGATCTGGATTTAAGTTATGGCGGTTTTCCATTGTCGATTATTTTAACTATATTGGAGGAAATAATAATTCCCGTGTTGTTTACCAAGGGGTAGAAATCTACAATGCTGGGCATATAATATTGTGTGGAGTCACTGAAAAAAACAGAGTTCATAAAGATTTATGCATTATGCCTAGAGACTTGTGCATTACAAACCCACACACAATAACAGGAATTTTCAAGATATGCGATAATAAATACAAAATTGAAAATATTTTTTGTAGTCACTATCATTAAAATGTAATGAGCAAACTTTGATATAAGGGCTCACTTTTTTTCCAATTTTTAAATTGTTTATCTAAACATCGCGTCGATTCCTAACCTCTTGCTTTCCCAATTTTGTTTCGAACCGTACGGTGTCTGATATTAGTGGAAACAAATGAAACGATATTTCCGGGTTTCTTCTTTGCAATGAATTGCACATAGGCACACAACAATATGTATTATACATTTTTCAATGATTATAATAAAACTTTAAAAACAAACTTCATACAAAACCAATACACAAAACGAAATGTTATCTGATGTTCACAAGTTCATGAAACGCTCACCAGATGGTAGGGTGCTTAGCTGCAAATCCCTATAGTATAAACTCCATTCACAATAAATATGAGATGACATCACACTTAGTGTTGGTAACGTTTTTACACGTTGCCAGATTTAAATTGCACTGTTCTGTCGTTTTTAAGTCAGGCTTGACATTTAAGTGAGGTTAAACTTTATTTTTCATTAAGGCCCGGTATTTCCGCTTTGCAGTTACCTATAAGAAAAACTATCAATGGGATAATATTATCCTCTTGATATTCAGTATGATAAATTGCTTTCTATATTTCCAACTCTAGTTATCCCATAGATAGCTATTCTGATTGATAATAATATTGATAAAGTTTTTAATGTTTGATAATGTTTTTTTTTTATAGTAATGTTTTTTTTTTATAGTAATGTTTGTTTTTTATTATGTTGGTATTAGTAGCGTTACGTTAAACAAAGAGAGACAAATACGCGACTCGCACGAATAAAAGAGAGATACAACTATCAAAATAAATGACAATTGTCAAAATTTTGTACAGAAAATGTGCGATAAACGCCCAAGAAGCGCAAATTTCAATATTTCCGAAACAAGACAACTTGTAAATCTTGTGTTAAAATGTAAAAATGTTATAGAAAATAAAGCTAGTGACACTGTAAATCTAAAAGATAAACAAGGTGCCTGGGAAAAAAAATTGTATTATGTTTAATGCATCCTGCAGACTGAATAGAAATGAAAAAACACTGAAAATTAAATACGACCGTTTATTTTATTTTATTTTTATTTTTTAAACTGGTGTAGTAATTGGTGGAGCAGGATATTAAATGCATTTTTCGCTAAGCGAAATCGATTAATCATTGTTTTCTCATCCCAATGGTTCATATGATTTGGTTTAACACCAACTATTTATGGGCGTTCTAAATACTCTACAATTTCTTCATCATCGTCTGCTTGCAAATCTTCTAAATCAGAATCCATGATTTCCTTCTTTAAAAACAAATGTAAATTATCTCAAAATAATCGACAATGTTTTTATAATTTCAGTATATATTAAAGTAGATTACTAAATTATTTTGATTTAGGTAATTACACAATAAAATAGTACACATAATGGAGGTGCAAACTGTTGAAAACAAAATTTCCTCTTAGTTTGTTCTTACAAAAGTGAACAGCTTATACAATATTTGTTTATATTTATCTCGGGATGTGTTTTTTTGAACTCTCAGTATTTTTCTTATATGTGGGTCAAAGAGTTGTAATAGCATACCAAATTTCAACTTTCTATGTTAAGCCGTTTGGCTACAATTTCTACCGTACAGACAGACAGACACATGGGTGACGTTATAAGGGTTTTTTTGGTGGTCATTCCTACAAAACCCTAAAAATGAAGAATCAGTATATTTTCTCAATACAATGTCTAAGTAATATTTTATTTTATTATTATATAATATTGTACAATTAGCATAAGAAATAATGCAACCTTGTACCTAATGTTCTACATATGTTGCAAAACTGTATTTAAAAGCTGAACTTGAACTTGCAAAACTTGCATTATTTATTTCTGTTGTCAAGAGTAGGTTGCCAATGCCAATTTTTTGTAAAATTTTCTATAAAAATAGATTACCTGTATTTTATAAAATAACAAAAAATTCAAGTAAGTAAACAAAGAAAGGAATATTTATTAAACGAATGAATACTATTAATTTATTTAAAAATTACCCAACAGTCCTGTAATATTAATTAGGGCGAAATAAAACATTATTTTATATACCACGTCCGTACTTTTCAAAATGCAGAGAACTTTCGATAATCCTGTCAAAAAATCGATTATTTACATAAAACTAGTGCCTTGTAAATACAATTTATTAATTTTTTTACATAAAACTATCTTTATTTTCTGTTTTTATAGTCGAATTTCATTACTTTTGATTGTTTTTCCATTTTAAATATTTGACATTACAATTTTCTTTACCGACATTAACCAAGTAGCGACATCTGTTATATACATTTAAAATCAAGGTAATAATCTGCAATTTGGACTCTTGTCATGAAATTGAGGTTATTGATAAGTGTTTTTGCAAAACGTAAGTAATGTCTCTTATTTATAATTAGTTTTAATTGTACAACACTTTAGATATTATGATTAATTAAACTACTAACGGTATAATTAAAATAAAAGTAAGAGAAATAAGCGAATAGTGACAAAGATAGAAAATATAAAAATCTGCAATCAAGTGAATAAAGGAAGTCATATTTTATAGAAAAACGGAATAGCGGTATTAAATAAGATTACGGTCGCAGAAAATAGTAATATATACTGGTTTTTACCTAATATTTACATTTGTAGTGATCATGCGCGAGATTAGATAAGGATAGATAGATTAGCACCCCTCTCCCTCCGTCGTACTTCAAAAAAGATTTTACAAATTTCTTAGTTTCGTGCGGAACTAAATTTTGAAATCTAGTGACTTAATTGAATGGGACTTTGAGACCAATGGTGCTAACATAGTGAATCTGGTTTTATAAGATAATTCAGGATAAAAATGTCAGTTTTATTCGATCTTGATTTTTAAATAATAAATGAAATATTACCTTGACAACTGTATAACAACAATATGACAAACTAACTCATAAAAAAATAGACATTTGAAATATAAACTGACATGTTTTGGGCAGCATTGGACAACATTACAAAAAAAAAAAAAACAGTTAATATTTGAGATGCAGGCATGTACAGTCTGTTCCAAACGGTTAAGCGGAACTAAATGGGAATTTAGTTCTTTTAGGTTGTCACGAGAAGGGACCTTGCTTGGGTTATTTCATTTTTCACGTTGGGATGTCAAAATTTAAAATTCCAACAATGAAACCATGGAAACGAATGACATATGTCAAAATTAAATATTTTTTTTTAGATGTTTTAATGACAAAAAAATAAATAAATGGGAAATTTGTATTAAGAATGACACAAAAAATCAAAATATAAAGAAATTGACATTTTAAAATGATATTAACCTTAACCAAAATATGTTTATTGTAAGTATGATTTACAATGCTTAAACAAAACGGCCGAAAAGCACGATTTAAACGATGAAACTAACTAGATTGCAAAATCTAGTTGCGCTTAACCGTTTGGAACAGACTGTAACTATAAAAAAACAATATTTTATAGGCTATTCCAAACGTTTAGGCGGAACTAAATGGGAATTTCGTTCTTTTAGGTTGTCACGAGAAGGGACCTTGCTTGGGTTATTTCATTTTTGACGTTGGTATGTGAACATTTAATATCCCAACAGTGAAACCAGGGAAACGAATGATATGTATATGTATAAAATAAAATACTTTTTCACGTATTTTAATGACAAAAAAATAAATAAATGGGAAATTTGTATTAAGAATGACACAAAAAATCAAAATATAAAGAAAATGACATTTTAAAATGATATTAACATTAACCAATAAATGTTTATTGTAAGTATGATTTACAAAGCTTAAACAAAACGGCCGAAAAGCACGATTCAAACGATGAAATTACTTAGATTGCAAAAGCTAGTTTCGCCTAAACGTATGGAAAAGCCTATATTTTTCAGTAAACAGAGCCTAACTACAGTCTGTTCCAAACGGTTAAGCGGAACTAAATGGGAATTTAGTTCTTTTAGGTTGTCACGAGAAGGGACCTTGCTTGGGTTATTTCATTTTTCACGTTGGGATGTCAAAATTTTAAATTCCAACAATGAAACCATGGAAACGAATGACATATGTCAAAATTAAATATTTTTTTTAGATATTTTAATGACAAAAAAATAAATAAATGTTAAATTTGTATTAAGAATGACACAAAAAATCAAAATATAAAGAAAATGACATTTTAAAATGATATTAACCTTAACCAAAAAATGTTTATTGTAAGTGTGATTTACAAAGCTTAAACAAAACGGCCGAAAAGCACGATTTAAACGATGAAAGTAACTAGATTGCAAAATCTAGTTCCGCTTAACCGTTTGGAACAGACTGTAGGATATTTCATTTTTCATGTTGGCATTTTTTTATTAAGTGACATTTATTAGAATAAAAATGTGACCACCAAATACGGTATCCAAACGTTTACGCGGAACAAAAAATTTGTTTAACAAAAGTTGCTATAAAAGCAATAACTACAGTCTGTTCCAAACGGTTAAGCGGAACTAAATGGGAATTTAGTTCTTTTAGGTTGTCACGAGAAGGGACCTTGCTTGGGTTATTTCATTTTTGATGTTGGGATGTCAAAATTTAAAATTCCAACAATGAAACCATGGAAACGAATGACGTATGTCAAAATTAAATATATTTTTTAGATATTTTAATGACAGAAAAATATATAAATGGGAAATTTGTATTAAGAATGACACAAAAAATCAAAATATAAAGAAAATGACATTTTAAAATGATATTAACCTTAACCAAAAAATGTTTATTGTAAGTATGATTTACAAAGCTTAAACAAAACTGCCGAAAGGCACGATTTAAACGACGAAAGTAACTAGATTGCAAAATCTAGTTCCGCTTAACCGTTTGGAACAGACTGTAACAACTTTTATTTGAGACATTTTTTGAAAGCAGCATAAATTAAACAGGGACTTTATGATGGCGGTCGGTCCTGTGGTGGCCACAGCTGATTTTTTAGATATTGTGAATCAAATAAGAAATTTTTTAAACAAAAAAACAAATTCAATTACTATGACAAAACAGTTTGGGAGATATATGTAGTAAACTTTTGTTTATCACTGGTCTAATGTACTGGTAATTTATGTAAAAACATTGCGTCGAGCTGTCTACAAGTACCTACCTGCGTAACATAGTATCCACCGGGGTTTTTTGTTTTTATTTTGTTTGTCAACAGCTGTTTGAGTATAATCTGATAAAAATAAATGTTTATTATGTTTTAATTCCCAATAAAATGCAATACGGGGCCCTAAAGGTTTTCAAAATGCATTTTATAACAATATCAAAAATAAATTCTGATGTATTTTACAAAAAAATCAATAGTTCGACTTAAGGAGCAATAAATTATCCACAACTGATCGCCAAAAAATATCAAAATTTTAGTTGGTATAGTATTTCCAAAATGAAATGGCCACTCTTGTTAAGAAGCTTAACAATGCAGTAATTGGTTTATGGCAGTAATCCCAAAACTCGTAGCTGTAAAAAGAATATAAGGGGTATTAAGGAAATTTTAAATTTAAATCGAATAGATATAACACTAGTTCAATTGAAGTTTCTTAAAAATCATTAAGGATATTTTCCAAATTTATAATCCTATTGTTTCTAAATTTTAGGGGTTGTTGTACTTGTTTGTTAGATAATTTTCAACGTTCATAGCGTGCATACATTAACAACATGGCTCTTTGGCAACCATTTGATTTTGAAGAAATTCCTAATTTCTGTAGTGAAAATAGTGGATCTGTGCAAGGTGATTTGGAGTGCGAAAATGTGGACGTTGATATAGAAAGCGAAAATGTGGACGTGGCTATTAAAAAAATAATTAATTTGTCAGAATATTGCAAAGTTCTGATACTGAACGTTTATAAAAAGTTAGTTTCGGAAGGTAATGACAAACCTATAGAACTGCGGAATTAACTAGTGTTCCATACGGAACAATTCTACGTATCAATATTCGTGGCAAAAATCAGCAGCCCCATTTAAAGTTTTCAAGAAAATAGATAGTTTTATGCCTAAAATAATAATAAATAAAATATACGACTTTTATTTGAAAAATATAGTGCCGACTGTGCATCTTTTAATAAAAGAAGACGGAATAGAATTTCCATACAAAGTTAGCCATATGTATAATTATTTGAAGTTACTAGGATTTATTTTTGTTGCAAAAAAAGAATGATTTTTGAAGTACCTATTTAATATAGACTATAAAGACTGTAAAACAAAATGAGTTTTAAACATGCCTGTATTTATAATTCAAATATAGCCAGTCCTAAGCCTGATAAAAATGTGAAGAAATGTCATGTGAATATATACAGTTCATTCTAAATAGCATATAAGAAAATACGTTTATTTTAAATAATTATTACGGTCCTGGGAACTATTTTTAACAGAACCATAAACTCAGCAGGTATAATGGTTATTGGCATCTGACACTACCGATAGAGGCGCTACTGCATTTTACATCATGGCTGACTTTGGTAGGATATTTTTGACAGGTTCAATGGTATCTTCATGTGATATTTATTGAAACACACGGGAACACACTCTAAAATGGTCTTTAACTGTCTTTCCACTTCTAAGAGCATATTCTAATGCTTGTCTTCTATCCATAACTACACGTGCACCACCACGTAAATTTACAAACACGTTTTTTTTTGCCACGTTTCGGAACACGATGAAAACTTAGGTCTCTATCACGACCTACTTTTGCATTGCAAAGATAAACACAACAATTCACGTTGAATTTAATTTTTTCTTGCAATTTTAAAGACATTTTTTTAAAAACTTGCTATGAAAGCAACAGTAAACAAACTCGACTATCCTACAACCGTCAGTTTCTCAAAATCTCACTAGAGGCGCTTTAGTTATTGTCAGTTGACAATACTATGAGTCATTATTGGAATCAGAAAGGGAGAGTGAACATTTCATTTTGGAAATATAACGTAACTCCAACAATTTTTGGAATCTTCAATATCAAATTTATCTAGAAATAATGTACTAACTAAATTTACAATTCTAATAACTTTTAACGTTTAAGTGAGGCTTTTGATCATTTTGTTTAGCTAAAGCTCTTAAGAGAAGAGCTCATGACAACTTACAAAAATGAAAATTCCAGTTAGTTTTGATTAAACGTTTGGAATAGCCTGTTCGTCATAATTTCTCTAAAATCTACCTGAAGTTGTACGCATTTTCCGTAACTGTCAACAATTTCGCAAATTCTAACAAAAAACAGGATATACTGTCCAGCGCGTGCAATTATAATCAAACACAGTGTTTTAGTAACCCATAGAATAATGAGCAAATGCAGAAAATTTTAATATTTATGTATCGCATGACAATTTTTTCCATATTTCACTATAACAAGTTTTAATGAACAGGGGCAAACAATTTGATCTAAAGCTCTAAATTCACCTCGAAATTACTACTTAGAATTAACGTAAATGTTTGGTATAGATGACTGTACGTTAGCGTTTATAACCTTCTAAATTAATACTTATATATTAAAATTAAGAGTTTGCAAGCTACAAACTTTTCCATTAATTTATAATTGACGCATGCGCAATAGACCATATTAGTGTGTCGTCACATACATGTGCTGCCATCTGAGAGCTGAGTCCTTTTAAAGTTTAAAATACATGGGACATTACTTTTGTTACCTTACTTTTATAAATATTTTCAATTTTGGAGCATAAAATATGTATTTTTGATAAATATATACTAATATATACAGTCCAGATACTTTATATTATAGAATAATGATTTTATAAATATATAAATAAGGATTCGAAGATATATTTATAGGTTACGTTTTTAAATAATTTGAAAATCGGAATATCTTTGGTATTTATTTAATTAACACTAAGTAATCATTCATATTTTGTTTTAGAATGCATATTGGTGTATTGTTTTGCTCCAAATTGTAACAATTATATCTACATTTATAATGGCAAATATTTTCGTTTTTTGACAGATGAAAATGAAAAACAATAATGGAAAATTAAAAACAACATATTATTCCTTTAAACCATTTAGATATGGCACACACACTAATTGCTATGTTATTTGCCATAATAACGATTATTAACGTAAAATTTTCAAAATTAACCTGCAAAATAATATTGTTCTGCAAAAATAATGACATATTAAATTATAATGTATAAAATAAGAATTTTAATAAATAAATATTGACTTGTAGTTTTGATGTGAAGCATTCTCTTACTTTGAAAACTTAATTTATATTTCCAAAATACAATTTAACAAAAAAACAACATGCTAAATTCAAATAAAAGGAATCCAACCGCGAGACGGCAGCACTGAATCCCATTTTGTGACGTAGTTACTAATATGGTCTATAAGCATTTATCTTAACCTGAAAATTTCTAGGACCATATTGTTCTGTTTCTATTCATCTTTTTATTTTCTATGAGCATAGATATAAATTTTCCCTCTGTTTTAATTCTTTTCAAAACTATGAAACACTCAAAACCTCATTAGCATATATAAACAGCTGTCAAATATCGATCGATAAAGTAGAAATCGATAGAAATTTACCGATACAACGCTGTCAGTATCTTAATTTCTTAATTTACATTGTGAATACTACTTAATTTCCAAGTACAAATTTTACGTTAAGTACTAATTTAACGTTAGTTCGAATTTATAATTATGAGAATGTGAATGCAGCATAAACAAAAATAAAAAAAAATCCGCTTGGTTTAACTTAAACGTTTGTAATAGCCTAAAATCTGAAAAAAATCTAGTTAATGTTCATTGATCTGAACAAAAAACATACGAAATGAATTTTTCATAAGATTATTTTTAGAAAAAATTAATTATTCTTTTAATTCATGGCTAAATTATGAATAATAATGTTATATAAGCTAAGCTAATGGCCCGGTTACACGATGCCAGTAACTTGTGCAAGTACTGGCACAAGTACTTGTGCCAGTACTTGCACTTAAACATCCGATATTAAAGATCTAGTGTGAAAAGGGTATTACAAAATGTTTCTGTCAAGTATTGCATAACGGTCAAGATTTGATGATCGCTCTGTACCTTGATTTGAAAATAAATAAACGTAAAAATTGACATAAATGAATTAAATACTGATATCAGAGCCACAGTACATGATACTCTTAAAAGGGTCCATCGTTTTGTAAGACCGTCCCTGTTAATTAGAATTGTCTAAACGATTTTTTTTGTTTGTTGTTTGTTTGCAAAAAGAAGCAGGTTACTAAAGGGAAACTAGGTGTTAATTATTTGTTGGCAAGTGGTGATACACACATACATATACATATAGACACGCACACATGTTCACAACGGAAGTAACTGCTCTCTATCCAATAGCGCTACTTCGTTCTATTGCTATTTTAATTTTCATTGTCATCATGGCAGTCATTAAGTTCGTATTAAGCTTTCTCCGTTAGATAAAACAGTGGTAATCAACATATACAAAACAAGTTTTAAAACAAAACGGTGGTTGTGAAGGTAAAACCAAAATTGAACCAGACAATTTTTAGTAATTAATCGGTTCCTGGACGGATTACGTAAGAAAAGAACTGAATTTGTAAATCTATATTAATAAAACTGAAGGCTATACCTATATAGGCTATATTTTTTGGTTTCCTCTTAATGCGTGGATCAACAAGCAAATTTTTATTTTTGAAAATACAATTCTTTTTATGGGATTTTTACCCAAAAACATGTCATAAAACTTTTGTCCTCTACCCTATCTCTAAGAGGGGTTGATCTAAAGATCTTAAAAAAATCTCCATAACGAACATTAATGGGAACCGGAATAGTTCAACAGAAATTTTTGATTAGATCAGTTTTACGAAAAATGTAGATTTTTTAGTGCCGTCGATAAAAAATGTATTGTGTGGTATCAAAAGAAAGCTTTTAGGACGTAGATTAAAGAACAAATAGTAGTTTTTTAAAATTCGTTTTTTTTAACACGATTTTAGCCACTAATGTGCTAAAAAAATTCTTGTTCCGCTCCCTTTTACCCAAAGGGGTGAAACTAAAAATCTGAAAAAAATATGGGTAATGTACATTGATCTGAGCTGAAAACGTACGATAGGAATTTTTGATTCGATTGCGTTTTTGAAAAATATTGCAGTTTTTGTGTTATTGACATAATTTTTTTAATTTATGGCTAAATTATAGCTAATAATGTTATGGATTTTTTGTATTTATGGCTAAGATAGTGTGTGTATTTTAATGAAATAAAAAATATAATAAAAAAATTTAACAGCTGAGGACCAAGTTTTGACCATCACACCAACACATCGTTAATAGAACAAATATTCGTAGACATCCAATATTATGTTGGCTTCTTACATTTATTAAATACCTACAAAACTCTGAAATGTGTGAAAATTCACAGTTCACACCAATTTTTTTATATGCCACTCGTTTTCCTCTTTTCACATTTTGAATTCTTTCTGCCAACATGTAACATGAAATAATCTAGGTAAACGCAACGTTTAGTTCTGATTCAACCAAAGGAATAGACTTTACTTAACCCTTTACTGCATGAATTTTTATTTTTGGCTGTAATAATTCATGAGCATTAGGAATTGGTTCTTATTGATAGAAAAATTTATTAAAAAATATACTTAAAATATTAACTATTATTTTTATGAAAAAATAATAATTTAGGGTTTGTGCCATACATGGAACATTATGATTATACATTATGTTATAAAAGAAAATGATTGCGTATTATTTGCTCGTCAGTAGCTAGGTGTCTTCATTAAGGATTAAAAGCAGTCGCCCTCGAATTTTTTAAAGAAAAGGTCGTATCTTCTAGTTGTCCTTTCTCAATAAATTTAGAGTTATCGTTTAAATACAAATTCCGCTTGATATCCTCAAGTCTATTGCAGCCCATTACTTGAGGTACTGCAGGATCAATTGCTGTGTATGTGGCATATATGAACATTCATGAAGTAACGTTCTGATTCAGTTTTAAAAGTAAATTAAAAAATAAAAATCGAAATGTGCCATATATGGCACACTATGCGGTAAAGGGTTAACGTGCGTATTAGTCAATTAACAAAGAAACCATATAGGTTTTTGAACCATGCTAAAGAGGACAAATCCATTAAAAAGTAATTTTGCGTTCAAAATGGACATGTCTTTTTTACATGAACGCTCTTCACATAATCTTATAGTCTTTACACATATTTTTGTTTTGCCCAAAATGTTGTCACTTGCTAGATACCTACGAAATCTAAAAGTATGTGCAAATTCATACATAATTATTTACTTTTGTTTCTGCAGACCAAATGTCAGCCAGTTGTTTAACGATATTATAAGATTTCTTTTGTTATGTTTTTACTGTATTTAAATACCTGTTAACTTGTATTTTCTCTTTTTTCCAAGAATTTCCTTGTGAAAATACTTAGAAATTCCAGATTACATAGCATACACGACTTTTCAATTTAATTTACATGTTAAAATTTTTAACACGTCCCTAACTAATCATAGCTAAATAGAAACATTTTTAGATCTAATTTCAATATATTAACCACTGATAATGTAATAAAAATTCCAATTTTAGATAATGTAGATTGGTTTATTTAAACCATATGGGGCGGCTTAAACAAACTAATCTAGCGAAATTGTTTGGATTAAGATAAAGGATAATAAATTAGGGACCTTTATTGCCATAAAAATTAAGAATTTAAGTTGGTTATTTTCATAATTTTCAGAAAAATTTCCTCCTTTTGGTTATTTTTTAGGATCGTGCTGAACTATACGAGCCCCGTCTCAATGAAGTTGGCCCAACTATCAAAAATAGTATTTTCAAAGAAATTTTATTTATATTAGAAGGGACTATGGACGAATGGGGATTTATGGGTATCAATTCAATTATAGTCGGATTGCTGATAGGTGACTGTTCGTTGCTACAAGTATCGATATACAATACTATATGCTTTCTCTGTCTATATCATTATAATTATTTGCATACCCATAGTAACGTATAATGACGCAAATTAACAACTAACCTTCCAAATTATTTTAATAAAAAACAAAGCATTAGAAAGAAACGGCATGATTCGTAGATATCTTTACTAATTTGAGCATGAAAATAAATTTACAGCAGTACTCAAACAAACAAAATTATTAATTTTAAGGTAATAATTATAAATAAGGAAAAACTTATACTCATACGTAAATTTTGGATTATAATTTGTTGTTTAATTTTTATGTTTCCCCTAAGTACAAAGTAATAAAATATTAAGTAAAAATATATTTATTCATATAATATATTGCTACAAGTTGTATTTAAATGTTTATTTTATTTTTTTTAAATTAGTCACTGTAATGCATGATATCGTCGTCATCTGAACTATCGCTGTCATTTCTTGTATTTATTATTATTGGATTAATATCATCAACAATCCTTTCCCTTTCCCACAATTCATTTATTAAATTTTCGATTTTTTTAACAGATTTTTCCCAAGTATCACAACTAATTTGATCACAGGCTACTTGCCACATTTTCAAAACTTCGTTATCACTATATCCGTTTTAACCAATATGTCTATCATAATAATTTTTTGTTATACCCCAAATTAGTTCAATGGGGTTAAACTGGCAGTGATAAGGAGGTAATCTTAGTACTTCATGACCATACGTTTGTACCAATGTATCAATAAAATAAACTGGTTCAGATTTTAATTTCCTTCGTTTTCTCGTGATTTTGTTGGTGAGAAGTTCAGATTTATTACATTTTATAATTCTACAAATTGTTGATTCCGAAATCTTTAAGGCAGCTGCTACTCTTTGATGGACACAAGATAGAGAAATAAGTGGTCAAAGATTAATTTTCAAAAATCTTTTTTTATGCGTTTTGTCCCACACATCCAGTATTTACGTCCTTTGTTGGCCTTTTTCACATACTAAATACCGACGAAACTCGGAATTTTTTCACAATTTATGAACAAATGTACCCCCAAAAACTTTGAGTACGGTACTGTTACGTCCTATTTTAACAAAACAAAAAAAAATAAAAACAACAAACAAAGAAATTTTACATGAATTAAGTTAAGTAGTATGAAATGTAATTTTAAAGTGTCAATTCTGTAAAAAATAACTGATTTTAAAGCTGAAATCTCCTAAAATTCACTTAAAACAATAAAAAAAATAGTTGTTGTCAAGAGTAAAATCTGACAACACCGCATAAATAATAATTCTCTTAAAAACCACTTGAATAAACTTAAAACTTTTCATCTTCGTGTTAAAATACTGAATTCAATACCAAATAATTTATAAATAAACAGAATTTTATAATAAACCTGCGCTAAATCTGTAGAAGTACAGTGTTTGCGTCAGTTGGATTCTTACATCATCGATCGCTTGTGCGGCCGTTTCAAATAGTTGTCAAACAGAGAACAAAGAAAACGAACAAATACCTTGATTTTCAGGGCACAAAACACATAAAAACGTAAGTATTACACAAGAAAATACAAACAAAACAATAATAAAACAGGTCCCATTGTTCGGACGATCGAACAAAGTAAATCAAAGCCAACTAGATCAAAAAAACTAATCGATTATTTGTTTATTTAGTTATAAAAAGATTTTAAAACACATAAACACCACTTAAATTTAATACACTGAGTACAAATATATTAAAATTAACATTAAAACAACTTATTAGATGCTTAAAAGTATTAATTTACCCTTAAATATATATTTTTTACAAACAAAAACAATGTATTAAAACCATTGTTAGTAATCATTCAATAAAATATCAGCTGATGATAGTTTATTTGATATTCGTTGTTTTAATGGTGGTTCAGAGTTATATTTAATGATTCCTACCTTATATTTGAGAGATCTTGCACTAGTAAATAGACAGAGTTAGTTTGAAATTAGAGTTTTGAGTAGAGGCCCGGGCGATTTCTTGCTTTGCTCAGCTGACTGCTGTCAGGTCAAAATCAAACCGTTCTACGGGTCGAGTTTCCCCCTTCTTTCCGCTACCGTAAACTGTAAAGACTGTATTAAACATGAATAAGTACAGTCAGGTTTACAATATAAAAATATATTCATAATGTCCATGATATTTGAGTTTTTTTATTTTCAGATTATGTTAAGATATGGGAGATTAATACGAAGAATTGTACAAAATGTAAAATTGTATAAAAGTAGAAATTTAACTAAATATGGCACGGTTTTGTTGGTGGGAACTGCTGGACTTGCAGTTATTCCAAAAAAAGAAGATACAACAGTGATCAATCAAATTGAATCCACTCTCAGATTTCTTAGGTAAATATTAATTTTTTCGAAGTTTATTTTTAAAAGTATTCTGGCTGCCAATCACCAGTGCCGGATTAAGGTTTTTATGAGCATAGTGCTCACCCTGTTCGAAATGCATAAATAGTAATAAAATCAAGTGAAAGATTGAACTTACTACCTTATTGGCTCTCGCATAGAATTTATGTCAAATTTATTAAAGTAAAGGTTGTCTCGTAACTTCTGACCAATCGTGAGAGGGAATACGTCACACGTATGCGTAGTTCAAACTATCATACAGAATTAGTATAGATGTTGCACGTTTTAAATACGAATTGGTCTGAGTGTTTCCTTATATTTATATGTATATATGTACATATGATTCCCTTTATTTTTTATGGGGAAATTCGACTCGCCACTCGACGAAATCGCTATTCGATGCTTTTTCAGAACGAATTAACGTCGAGTGGCGGGGTATTACTGTATCTGTTTTCAAAAACTGCTGGACGTATTTTAACGAAATTTGGTACAATAGAATAGAACTATGATTCAAATATAAGCATGGTATCTCATTATTTTCTAAAAATCAAAATAATTATCCTGTAGGCTATATTGGTCTTATTAAATTATATTTCTAGGTCTTTACGAATCGGATTAATAATATCATTAGACTACTGGTTCTCAATGCTAGGTTTGAACGAAAAATTAAACAATTATGAAATAGGAATGTCTAGAATCCATCAAAGGGCAGCTGATCGAATTTTAACAGGTTGTCTTCAAAATGGCGGACTTTATATTAAACTTGGCCAGGGTTTAGTAGCTATGAACCATATTTTACCGAATGAATACCTTACTACTTTAGACGCATTACATGATAAGTGTTTAACGAGGAAATCTGATGAAGTTGATAAGATTTTTTTGGAAGATTTCGGAGTAAAACCGAAAGAAATATTTGCAGAATTTGATTCGCACCCGATTGCTGCTGCAAGTTTAGCTCAGGTAAGCCTACAGTGGTAACAATAGCCTAAATCTTGAAATATAGTAACACGAACTTTGGCGGATCACCGCAGTGGCGCAAGAAGCGCTCTTGTACCCTTTTCACACTAGATCTTTAAGATCGGATGTTAAAGTGAATGTATCTTTAAACGCTAATGTGAAACCGTATGGCCTCGGTTAAATACAAGCGATGTTTAAGACAGAGATCTGCGTCTTAAACTTCGCCTGCATTGCCAACTTAATTTCTATTATAAAAAAATACTCCTTGAATTTGTGCTGTCAACATTTTATATTATCATAAACAAGAATACTGTATTATATCGACGTTATAAGAAGTTTATACTTATTGTTATAATAAAATTATTTATTTTAATAATGTGTTTAATAAAATACAGAGCTACAATAATTGAGATAAAATGTATCGACTTACATGTTAATACAGGTGTAATATATTCTTTATTGTAGTGTCTTTATTGTAGAATGAAATGAAATATCCTTATTTGTTTATAATAATTCAAAATGTGCGTCTGCGCAGACAGTTCAAAACTGGTAATTTCATGACGGTAACTTAAGGACAAAATTACTGTAGCTGATGACAGCACCAGAGATTTAAACATCAAGTGTGAAAGCATACCGATCTTAAACATCGGTGAACTTTAAGTTCACTCGTCTTAAAGATCTAGTGTGAAAAGGGTATTGGGGCCTCGGAATTTCAGGGATCCCAAAAATAAAATTATTACGTTTTAAATATTGACGTTCTGTTTTCTCATCAGTATACTGATTCACTTACACGAGTTTAATTCGTATAGGAAAAGGACGTATTTATCTTTGAAAAAAAAAAAAATCTGTTCAGTAACGAAACGATTTCTTGAACGAAAATTCTAATATTTGACGTTATAAATATGAGAAGTTTTTTCGAGTGGCGTCAGATAGGGGCAGAGTTGTATTGATTTAAATAACTTGATTTAAATCAGTGATTTAAATCAGATTTGAATCACATTGATTTAAAAAAAAACGTTGATTTAAATCCATTTTTCTTTTTTAATCACTTTTAGGGGTTCAATCACAATTAGGGATAAAGAAAACAGCCAAATTAGTATTTATAAACCTAAGTCTGTAATCTAATACCGCGTGTGCGGTAAAATTAATGTAACTCGGGACCGCGACCTGCAGCACGTATCGCGAGGTGTCATTCGTTTCGTCTACATGAGATCTATCGCTATATGTAATAATATTTGTGAGAAAACTTGATTAGATATGTGAAAATCCTACGTAATAATCAACAGCCACGTGATGAATTCTACGCCCAAAAGACCTGCGGCCGTGGCATCGATACAGCCCCTGCCCTCTTTTTACCGACCGTCAACATAAGGGAGGTATTGTGATCATACCGATTTTGACATTTCGAGATTTCGATGGATCTCCACGAATTTAGGTCCCTACATAACGTTTTGACTATTTTTAGCATGATGTCTGTCGGTCTGTCTGTCCGTCCGTCTGTCTGTCTGTCTGTCTGTCTGTCTCTCTGTCCATCCGTCCGTCTGTCTGTGTACACGTGCAGAGCAAATTCGGCTAAAAGAATTTTTATGAAACTTCATATTTAAGCTTCTGCCATTAATGGCACGAGTTGATCAACCTTTGGTAAAAATCGGTTGACTAGAAATGGGAGTTTACTCGTGTCAATTTTAAGATTTTTGCGAATAATTAGCAACAGAAAAATATTTCGAAAAAATTTATTAAACAAAAGTTGCTATAAATGCAATAACTAATAACTTTTATTTGAGACGTTTTTTGATAAAACGAAAAATTTTGAAAGATTTTACAAAAAAATTTCGAAATATTTCTAAGTCTCAATTTTTTCATACTTATATGTAACGTTTCCATGGTCATGATAAATAATATCTCTGTTAGAAAATATTGGGCCAAGTTATTTCTACTCTGCTGCTAGAATGTATTTTATACAAATACTTTATGGTGGCGGTCCTGTGGTGGCCACAGCTGATTTTTATAACTTTAGACAGATCTTGTATTTATATTTCAAGAATTAGTATTCTAAAATTAGTGATGAACTAAAATATTTTAAAGGTATTTAAAGCAAAAACGAAAGAAGGTGATAAGGTAGCTGTAAAAATACAATATATGGATTTGCAAGAGAGGTTCCTGACTGATATTCAAACTATTAACATTCTATTAAAAATAATTGCGTTTATGCATCCTTCCTTCAACTTTAGTTGGGTGTTAGACGACTTAAGCAGCACTTTAAAACAAGAACTGGACTTTTTAAACGAAGGGAAAAACTGTGAGAGATGCGCTGTAGACTTATCGCATCTGAAATTTATATATTGTCCCAAAATACATTGGGATAAAAGTAGCATGGTAAGTAAATAGTTAGGTTCGTTAAAATTTTTGGCGCTCAGCAATGATGACTATTTTCACCTAACACAGCCCATCTTTGACTTGATTATAATTAACTTAGCATAAATAAAACAATAAATAAATAAATATAGTTAACGGTGTAGGTCTGTTCCCCACTTAAAGTGGGGAACAGAATGCAACGAGTTCTACGGCGCGTTGATGGCGTTCGAGCGGCGCTACCTGTCAGAAGAAAGTTAAAACCAAGCTGTCGTACGCAAGTGCACAGAATGTGTAACCTCCTAGCGGCGTTCGAACGCCGTTGATACTGAATGTTCGTCAACTTCCTACTTTTGACGCCGTTGAACGTTGACGCAGAACACCTAACCTCAGTTTTTACTGAATAATAAAGTGTTTGTATGTATACATAACTTACATACAACATAAATAACATCACACACAAGTCTTCATCATCCATTATACTTTTAATAAAAGAAAGCGCACGTATAAACACAGATATAGGTTGTCACGTGACACTTTGACGGCGTTAAAAATTATTGCATTGTGTGCAGGCGAAAATTCTTAACGACGCTAACGCAACGCCGTCGCAAATGACGGCGCGCTGACGGCGTAACGCGCTGTGAATTCTGTTCCAGGCTTTAGTCTATTAGTTTCAAATAGACTGCCGTACACAAAAGACGATCAGCAACCACAGAAAATACATTTTACCGAAAACATTTAATTTTTAATTACAATGGCTTCCCGAAACGTTTGTGATATTTGGAAATATTTTATCGAACTTGATAATAAGGCTAAGTGCGAATTGTGTGCGAGTTGTAGCTTACATTATTATTATTATTTTTAGAGAATTTTAACGCTTGAGTTTATAGATGGAGTTAAATTAGACGATATTGAAACATTAAGAACTGAACAATATTCTTTAAGAGACATTGATCAAAAATTATTTAAAGCATTTGGAGAACAAATTTTTAATACGGGTTTCATCCATGCTGATCCACATCCTGGAAATGGTAATAAAAATTTTACGTATTTCAAAAAGTAGATATCTTAAAAATGTATTTTTGTTATCTTTTAATTTTGAAATAATTTTTTAGTATTCGTTAGAAAAAGTAAAGAAAATGATGCAGAATTAGTTTTACTAGACCACGGTTTATATCAACAACTTTCAGAACGTGATAAAAAAAGTTTAAGTCATTTTTGGAAATCCATTGTACTTAACCAGGAAAAAAATATGAAGGCTTTTTCTCAAGATTTAGGAGTAAAGGGTGCGACATTTTATGACAAAAACCTGCTTCAAAGTTTTATTATATATTTTTTTCTTGTAGATTATGAAATTTTTGCCGAAATTTTGACGCAAAGACCTTTGAAGAAAATATATTTTCAAAAAAAGGAATCTGAAGCAGATTTGGATTATATGACCAGAATGGCTGAAGAACGGTTTGATAAAATAATGATAGCTTTACGAAGTATGCCCCGATCAATGTTACTTGTTATTAGGTAAGTTATTTTATCAGTAACGTCGTTCAGTATTTTTGAAAAGTATTGCATTCGTGACACTGCTAATAATCTCAGATCAATCAGTTACTTTTCGAATCAGTTTGTGATAAATGACGTAGATTCAAGTCATAGGGAAGTAAATTTTGGAGTTCCTCAGGGTGGAATTTTAGGTCATTTCTTTCATTTACTACATCAGGGTCTTCAAACTTTTCAGAAGCGAGCCATTTTTTTTTTAATAAATGGAGAGCGGGATTACTTGAATTCAGTTGGGCGCTTTATTTTAAAAACAAGCTGAATAATAATGGTGATATAATTAATAAAAATAATAATTTTAAAATTATAAATTTCTGTTTTTATGTATCTAAACTTTTAAAAAAATGTCCACGGGTCGTAATTTGGAGACCACTGGTCTATATCAATTCTGATAAAGTCTTAAATATTAATTTTAACAATTATGTTTAATACTGAATATTTAATTGCCCCATTACTTTTAAAATAAACGTGTTTTCTTATATACTATTTAGAATGAACTGTATATATTCACATGACATTCCTTCACATTTTTATCAGGCTTAGGACTGGCTATATTTGAATTATAAATATAGGCATGTTTAAAAATCGTTTTGTTTTAAAGTCTAGTAATAGGCTGCAATAGATTTGAGGATATCAAGCGGAATTTGCACTTCAACGATAACTCTGAATTTATTGAGAAAGGACAACTAGAAGATACGATCTTTTCTTTCAAAAATTCGAGGGCGACTGCTTTTAATCCCTAATGAAGAACACCTAGCAATTGACGAGCAAATAATACGGAATCATTTTCTTTTGTAACATAATGTAGAATTATATGTTCCATGTATGGCACAAACCCTAAATTATTGTTTTAATTATTATTTTTTCATAAAAATAATAATTAATATTTTAAATATACTTTTTTAATTAATTTTTCTGTCAATAAGAATAAATTCCTAATGCTCATGAATTATTTCAGCCAAAAATAAAAATTCATGCAGTAAAGTGTTAAAAAAAACTTTTTTTTTAAAATTTTAAAGTCTGTTCCAAACGGTTAAGCGGAACTAAGTTTTGCAATCTAGTTACTTTCATCGTTTAAATCGTGCTTTTCGACCGTTTTGTTTAAGCTTTGTAAATCATACTTACAATACACATTTTTTGTTAAAGTTAATATCATTTTAAATTGTCATTTTCTTTATATTTTGATTTTTTGTGTCATTCTTAATGCAAATTTCCCATTTATTAATTTTTTTGTCATTAAAATACATTAAAAAAATAATTTAATTTTGACATAGGTCATTCGTTTCCATGGTTTCATTGTTGTAATTTTAAATTTTGACATTGCAACGTGAAAAATGAAATAACCCAAGCAAGGTCCCTTGTCGTGACAACCTAAAGGAACGAAATTCCCATTTAGTTCCGCCTAAGCGTTTGAAACAGACTGTATATATGTAAATTAATATATTTTTTTAGGAATTTGAATACTGTTAGATCTATTGCTAAAACGCATGGTGATCCTGTAAATCGTTTTACAACATTCGCGAGACTTGCATGTAAATATGGAGACACTGAAAATATGAGATCACTTAGACGACTTTATTTTGAAATAAGATTATTGTAAGTATACAAGTTAAATGCTTTTTAAACTTTTGTATTATTAATATTTCATTTTAGGTACAGTAACATCGTAGTAACTATTCTAAAATGTTTCTTAAAAATAATGTATGCATTAGGAAAAATGCCAGATATGAGCGAACATATATCATAAAAGATTTATAAAAAGTGTAAATATTTTTAAGAAGATTACGAAAAAATATAATACTTTTATATGTAAATTTTTTAATTTAATTAAATATATTTATATTAAGAAGGCGAACATATACCTTCAAAACCCTGAAATGTGTGAAGATTCACACTTCACTTCAGTTTTTTACATACACAACAGAATTATTTTAAATATTAAGATTATATAATTTTTGAAACGTCAAGAATTCAAAACGGACGGTGGTTCAAAATCAACTTAAAACAGGTTAGTAAATATGTACCTTTTTTATTTGATGACAAGCTATTATTATTATACTATTGCACCCGTTGCCAACTGTGTTGGCAAACACATCACTACCTTAATGTGGAACTTGCTCGACACCTCAGACTTCTTTCTCTAGCCATACGCCTTACTTCATCCAATTCAAATTGAATCAACTCTTCGCCCATTATTAAAAACTGGACAAATAATGAGTATTATTCCGAATTATTTATTCATTAACTTTTTAAGAAGGGAAAACGATTCATTTTCACTCAGTGCATTACATTTATAATGTTAAAACTAAAAATGATTCGAGACGTTAAATTTAAAATATATTTATTAAAATTAATTTTCCAATTTCTTATATAATATAAATATACGCACACGGAAAAAACACACACGGATTAATACGCACACGGAAAAAAGCGCACATGAAAAAATACACACACGAAAAAAAGCGTACACGGTAAAATACACACACGGAAAAAAGCGTACTTACACTATATTTCAAATCAGTTTGAAATAAATCGTGAGAAACTATTACACAGTAAAATTTAATTGTTTGCCCGCTTTAATATATTGCGTTCACATTTGTAAGGTCAAACCAGATCTGGTTATTTTGGTTACTTTTATAGTGTAGTACTGACTTTTAAATGGAAATTTGTAATTTCAAAATAATAGATCTGGTTATTTTGGTTACTTTTATGGTGTGTTACTGACTTTAAATGTCAATTAAAAATATTCCTTACGCTGTAAAACCTACTTCAGATTTGTTGGTTATGATCATTATAACTAAGATATCATTTATCTTTATGATAAATGATAAAAAATGGGATGACATTTTAAGAAAGTGAAATTATTTACCATGTTTTAATACCAACATGACATATAATTTCAAAGGTGCAAACTACTGAATGTATCAATTTGTAATTTTTACCAAAATATTTCGAACCAATTTTAAATTTACACAAATAAGTTGTCACCTAGTGGCGCTGATATGAATGAACAAACTCGGCCGGTAATTTTTGGTAAAAATTAATAATTTTTACATTATACCCTTTTCACACTAGATCTTTAAGATCGGATGTTAAAGTGAATGTATCTTTAAACGCTAATGTGAAATCGTATGGCCTCGTCTAAATACAAGCGATGTTTAAGACAGAGATCTGCGTCTTAAACTTCGTCCGAATTGCCAACTTAATTTCTATTATAAAAAAATACTCCTTGAATTTGTGCTGTCAACATTTTATATTATCATAAACAAGAATACTGTATTATATCGACGTTATAAGAAGTTTATACTGTTATATACTGTTATATATATATTTATAAGTTTATATTGTTATAATAAAATTATTTATTTTAATAATGTGTTTAATAAAATACAGAGCTACAATAATTGAGATAAAATGTATCGACTTACATGTTAATACAGGTGTAATATATTCTTTATTGTAGTGCCTTTATTGTAGAATGAAATGAAATATCCTTATTTGTTTATAGTAATTCAAAATGTGCGTCTGCGCAGACAGTTCAAAACTGGTAATTTCATGACGGTAACTTAAGGACAAAATTACTGTAGCTGATGACAGCACCAGAGATTTAAACATCAAGTGTGAAAGCATACCGATCTTAAACATCGGTGAACTTTAAGTTCACTCGTCTTAAAGATCTAGTGTGAAAAGGGTATTAGTAAAACATGCTTTACTCATGTATTACTCACTGCATTATATTTACATTTTTGAAAATTTAAAACGTTAGATATTTTAAAACGTTAATCGTAGAAATAAAAAAATAATAAAGCATTGAAAAAATAATAATAAAGAAAAGAAAGTCACATTTTTCTTACATTCTTTCATCAAAACCAAATATTTTTTTAAATAATTATTTTTCTGCTACTAATAATTTTAATTTATATTATTTTTGTGTAAACATATCAACTAACAACTATTATTATCACGCGTTATATGTCAATATACACTTCGATGAGCTTCGGAATATTTCGCTACATTTCGGAATCTCGCTTTAAATTTGTTTTTGACGTCATAGCACGCACCCACGCAGGGACACACGTTGGCGTATTATATTATAGATATAATTATTTGATGCGAGAGGTTCTTTTTACTGAAATATTAGGTATAAAATGAAATAAATAATACTAGAATATCAATTTATTATTTATTACAATTGTCACAACACATGAAAATCTTGTCACTCATATTATAGGGTAATAATAAGGTCGCTATTATTAATATACATTAAATTATTTAAAGTTGTAAATATATTTTCAATTACCAACTTACATTTGCAACAAAATAAAAATAATAAAATGACAAATTTTCGACCTTGATTGAATAACTCTCTTGTATCTAGATGGTGTTGGATTTTTACGCTGTTTTTGCTCGAATTGCTGCACGTTTTCCAGTAACGGCCTAGAAACAACAAAATAATTGTTATTTAAATTACAAAAAATAAAATAGTTTTTATATTAAAAAAATATATTTTGTTTGCATACAAAATATTTCATACAAACAGTATTTAAACAAAATATGAAAGAAATATGATTTTTGGTCAAATTTTGACATTTCGGTGAAGGCTCAAAGGACCAACAGGTTCGGGCCCAGGCTCCCCGAAAATGATAATTACGGGCCCGATAGCAAATAAAAAACTACGCGTATGCAGAAATTGTTTTTATTTTTTCTGTAATATGGTGTTTACGATCTTCTTATTTCTTTTAAATGGGTGATACTCAATGAGGTAGTATAATATAGACTGAACGAGGGCGATGTGTTGTGAAGCCAACACCCTCTTAGGCGGGGAGCGGGAAGGTGCTCCGAGGAGTTGTGCGTGTTGCTGACATCCGATGACGTCATATAAACCATACGCCATAAAACCTCATTGCTAATTTTTTGCCGATAAGAATTGCAAGTAAAAATATATTTTTTAACTGTAAACTGCAAATTTTAATAAAATAAATTTCATAAATAATATTAAATTAACCTTATATTTTTAAGATAATTAGTTTTTTTTTTTTTTTTTTAAATTTTGCGTCGTATGGTCTTTGGTACTTAGGCAATTAGCCAAATATATAAGTTTTTAAATTACATACATTTAAAATACAATATGATCGAAAAAAAAAAGTCTAGTAGGCCCTGAATTTAAAATGTACAGTGGACAATTTTGTTGATATAAAAATAAATTAATTCCTTGTTTATCTAGACACCTTTTTTTCTCAATCATATTGTATAGTAATGCTTCAGACACTTTCTAAATTTAAAACGGGCAGATATTATATCATTTATTTCATGATAAATTAAAATTTATCTGACAAATTATAAAGATGTACGTCTATAATCAGTGCTGGGTAAAATACTTTTCTGATTTATTCGAAGTACTGAATGCAAATACTTTTTTTAAGGAAAAACTATATGTAATATTTTAATTAAACATTACTTTTTAGTATTTAAAATACTAAATAGTTGAAATACAGTTCACAACTCTTTAAATGCAATTTATGGCAATATTATTAAAAGAAAAATGAAGACCGTAAACACCCTGTATATTTACTTAACATGCTTATACACGCGGAAGCTACTGATAGGTCACAAAAAAACGTCACAAAGCGGTCTAACATAATAACAATTGATGACAGCTTAATACATAAACAAAGTGTGTAGTCAAATTGCTAGATTTTTTACTCCACCAATGCAAACCAGGATACCAGAAATGAGAGGATAAATCTGACGCTCGATTGACACATATACGCATGCGTTCCAGTGTAGCGGGAAACGAGGAAACCACTGTTGTGTTTAACATGTACTTATATGCAGCGCACACATTTTTAAATAAATTGAAGATGTCTGTGATGTGATTAATTTGCAATAAAATATTTTCAAAACAATATAATTTAAATGTCCATTTAAAAAGTATTCATAAGATAAACTTTAATGGTATTCGACGAATATGGCGAGGGGTTTCCTGCATCATGTATGTTTACAAACATGCAGGACACTACTGTTCATGATTTTTTTTTCGTAAAATTTTCAAAAAAATCGGTTTAATAAATTGCAATGTTTTTATATCCGATATAAATGAAGTGTTTTACAATGCCTGGTGTGCAGTGATGGGCACCGAACTTTAAAAACTTTAGAAATAACCCTTGAAGAATCAAAATTTATAAAAATGTTACCAAAAGCAATAGTTTTTTACTTTCGGACAATGACATGAAAATATTTGGTGAATATTTTTTCACAAATTATGAGAAGCCCAATCTTTGGGCTTATACTTATAGAAAATGTTTAGAAATTAACAAAGAAAATAAAAAACTAAAACACCAACTAGATACGACAACATTTGAACCAAATAATAAAAAAATTAATAAACAAATTTCTATATTTAGTACCAGGAAAAAAATTAAGAAGTCGCATATTTTAAAAAACCGACAACGCAAGAGGAAGAAAATATTATTGAAAAAATACAGAAGTAACTTTTTTTTGTCTTAACTGTGTGAGTAGTTACACACACACACACACACGTTTAATTTCATTCATTTTATCTCCTTTGTATTTATTTAAGCAAATTATAATTTAAGAATGAATTATTTGTTGCTTAACAATAATTTTATGACTATCGACAACACTGTGATATTTGTTCCTTTTGTTTTTTTTTTGTTTTTTCTTGTTTTGTATTATTGTTCATATTAGCTACGTGCTGTCCTATTAAATAAATAAATAAATAAATAATAAATTGATGATTATTATTGTCTTATTATTGATGTATTAATAATAATCTTAAATACATTAACAATAAATCAGAATATTATATTTTTAATCTCCGCTCAGTCATTTTGAAGCATGCGCACATGTGTCAATCGAGCGTCAGATTTATCTTCTCATTACCAGAATACCTTGGCGGAGACGAATTGTAACGTCTATGGCCAACCATTTTCGTTTTCCTTGAAAATATATGATTAGACTTACCTGGAAACCGGATTTAATACTCGCGACAGAACATCTAGAGCCGCAGATTTCACATTGCAAGAAGAATAATCTCGTGTCCTTCTGAAGAATCGTGTCCGGAGAACGGCATGTATGACACGTTACATATTCTTTAATATATCTGAAAATATTAACAATATTAATATTATATTCACATGCTGCTTGCTTTATGACCATGTTACGATAGAGCAAGTTCTTATAAAAACTACCTACGTAACCAAATACATAACTAAAAAGAAAAGTTCATTTTTTATGTTGTATAATTATAATAGATTTATAATTATCCTAGTGGGAAACTTCCTAAGCGCCCTGACATCTGGTGGCAATTTGCGGAAGTTACGAGAATGACATTGTTTTGTTCAATGGAGAAATACGTGTTTTTTTGTTGTTTGTGTTTTATTTTTGTGAATCGCGAGAAAAAAAAAATCATTTTTTCTTCAAGCGGATTATAATGCTAACATTACATTGTTCAATACATTCGGTAGAAATGATACATTTTTTTACTAGTAACAAAATGTGAACATTTTATACTAGTAAATAGTTCATATAGTTATCAACAGATGGCACTGATGGCAGCAGTCGCCATAAACAAAACATCTGTCAATTTAATATGTTTGTACCGTGGTTTGTAGTGAATTCACAAATTAGTTACGTTATTAGTGAGTTACTTTATTATTATTCTGTGATCATTCTGTGATTAGTTACAAAATACACAATATAAAGATAAAAAATTAAAAAATGTCTCAACCAATTCAATGTACACCGCCGGAATTAGCAGCAATAGCATCTGAAACTATAAAGTCATAAGTATTTATGGTTGCAAATTTTTAATACTCAATGATATATGTCACTCGGAGTAGAACGCCTTTTTTGTGCTTCGCTCAATATGCAAGCCTCGGCTGCGCCTCGGCAACAAGATTTGACCTTAGCACAAAAAAGAGCGCGTTCTACTCCTATCAACATAATATACTATTGTTGTGTTCCGCAATGTAAATCGTGGATAAAGAAGAATCCCACCTTAACATTCCATAATTTTCCTAATTCGGAAAAAATATCAATTGAAGCGACATTTGGAGGTAGAGAGAAAGTGGATCGTAGGTTTCTATGGACCCAAAAACTAAAAATGGGCAAAAATCCAAGCCCATGCATGCGCGTTTGCTCGTTGCATTTTATGGAAAGTGATTTTTTACGTCCAAGAAAAGACCGTAAAAAAGCACTTACCCCATCCAAAGTTTGCCTAAATCATCAGTTGATATATTAAAAAGCCCTTCCACTTTTACAGGCAGTTATTTTTATTTTTTACTAATATATTTACCATATTTTTGTTGCTATTATATTGACAGACAGTCAAAAAGAATTAAAAATACAATGAAAAACTAAAAATCTCCTTGACTTTTCTTTAGAATAGTATATTATTATATATCTTGTAAATCGTAGATTACCTTTAATTAAAAAAAAAAAAAAAAAGCTCGGAAAATAGGAAAAATACAACTCGTGTTCATTTTCACCATATAAACAAATACACGAGTAACAGTTTAATGTCACTTTCGAGTGTTCCAGCTTTGCCGCATATGGCGCTGCGACCTTTTCCGCTATAGTATTGGTTCACACAGTTTACGGATACGTCAAAATCCGTTAACACCACAAAAGTCACCAAAATCATCAATCTAGTTACGTATTACAAAATGAAGTATCTTATACCAAAAGTTAAAATTTATTTAGTGGAACAGTTGGCAGTGAATCCACGTTTGAATATATTTGAATAATTAACCCCCTTATTTATGAGCTCCCGTCCTGAATTTTGAACTAAAAAATATGTTCACCTTACTATTTACACATAAAATTAAAATGTTCCCCATTTGCCTACTGTGTTAGGACCACATAGTTTCCAAAACAATTGGTAGACATCTGGAGGTACTATTTTCTAGCACACTTATGACTCAAGCGCCCCCTATAAAGTCAGGGACGGATCTAAGGAGCGTGCATGATACCAGGCAACAAGCCAAGAACTATCAACTAACAACAAGCTAAGTTCTTCAACTTTAGTTAGAATTTAGAAACGACTTCAATGGTTGATAATAATGTAAAACATTTGTAACAACTCACCTTCTTAATACATTTTCTATCTGTTTTTGTTGAAATCTTCCTTTAATAATAAGTTGATTATTACCATCAACACTTCCACTTGTACCTAACTCAGCTAACAAGAAATCCAACAAATGTTTTGGTTGTCTATGTAACGTTTTACATATTTCTGTGAAGTTAGCAAACGACGTTTTCTTCGTACCAATACGTACAACTTGAGGTGGACGCATAACGAACTTCTGTTTTTTACCAGCAACCATATCTGGATTTTTATCTCGCATTATTTCAAAAACACGATTTAAAAGTTCGTCATACGTATAATCTCTGTCGGAACCAGACCATGTTGTCGAGGTATCTTCCACTGAAAATTATTATAATATAAAATTTGATAATCATAATACAATAATAACTCGTACAGTGACATTAATTCGTCCCAAACATAGCACTGTTAAATATGAATTTTGTTTCCTTTGAAATATGAAATTCATGGGTCTTATTTACGCCGTCGTGACCCTGAATGGTTGGGAAAATTGTATTTTATTTGCACCGAGAAATGTTGCTCCGAAAAACAGTACTCACACTACAGTCGATTCCGCTTAATTAGAACACCAGTTAAACGGGACAGCCGCTTATAGGGATTTGCAGCTAAGCACCCTACCATCTGGTGAGCGTTTCATGAACTTGTGTACATCAGATAACATTTCGTTTTGTGTATTGGTTTTGTATGAAGTTTGTTTTTAAAGTTTTATTATAATCATTGAAAAATGTATAATACATATTGTTGTGTGCCTATGTGCAATTCATTGAAAAGAAGAAACCCGGAAATATCGTTTCATTTGTTTCCACTAATATCAGACACCGTACGGTTCGAAACAAAATTGGGAAAGCAAGAGGTTAGGAATCGACGCGATGTTTAGATAAACAATTTAAAAATTGGAAAAAAAGTGAGCCCTTATATCAAAGTTTGCTCATTACATTTTAATGATAGTGACTACAAAAAATATTTTCAATTTTGTATTTATTATCGCATATCTTGAAAATTCCTGTTATTGTGTGTGGTTTGTAATGCACAAGTCTCTAGGCATAATGCATAAATCTTAATGAACTCTCTGTTTTTTTCAGTGACTCCACACAATATTATATGCCCAGCATTGTAGATTTCTACCCCTTGGTAAACAACACGGGAATTATTATTTCCCCCAATATAGTTAAAATAATCGACAATGGAAAACCGCCATAACTTAAAACCAGATCACAAAATGTAGTATTTTAGATGTTTACAAGTAATGTCACTTCACAAAATCAGAAAATCCCAAACAATTATTTATTTTTTGTCGTTTTTTGATACACTTTTCGCTATTATTTACTAGTAAATGTCAAGTGGTATCTGATTTAGAATGGTTTCAAAAAAATCCGCGTGGCGCTACGATCTTAAAATTTTTCCCCTATTAGGGACAAATCCTAAAGAACGGAAACAAACCCGAAGAAATAACACCAATTTATTTCGCTTTTTTGTGACAATATTCCGTTTAATCGGGACAGTAATCGTGTGAATTCCCGTGGCGCCGGGGAAAAATTACTTGTAAAATTAATATTTTACAGGGAAAAGTTTGTAGCTGTTTACAGTTGGCGAGCTGTAAAAACAAGCACAATACAAAATTGTTTTGGTTATAGTGATTTAAAATTTACAGATTCTAGAGCACATTTAAGTTTGAACATCATTTTTCTTTCAGAATTTATATTATTTTTTATTATGTAGTACGTATATAATTTTTTAATATGTATGTATACATATAGTTTTGTGCAATTTATCAAATAAAATATTAAAAAATGAATCCCGTAATTTCTGTGGCACTTTTTTTGACAGCCGCTTAAGCCGAATCGACTGTATTTGCAATGTATCTATTAAAAATTAACTTTAATTAACCTTTACAGAGTTCCGATATTGAATCAAAATCTGATTTGAAGTGTGAATTAGCTAAAGCAATATCAATTTTAATATCAAAACCAACTTTATATATATAAAACCACACAAAATATTTGCTTCTCTGAAGAAGGAATATAGTGTAAAACGTTTTTTTAATGAACATTCTTCAATACATTATTTTTGTGATTATTTCGTGATTTTCTCATAAACAAAACCATTTTATTCTGTTTTACCTGATAAATTTATGGCAATGCGTGATTATTTAAAAAACAAATTCACTATTAATTTTCCCATGTTTCCTAGTAAAAGAAATAACAAAAGTGAAAATATTGAAATCGATTGCAAAAGTTTGGTATCATATCAGAAGACGATTTTTTTTAATACTTAATTGTTTATCTACATTTATACAAATAACTAATGTAGTGGCAATTAAATTGACTAGCTTTTTAAGCTTACATATCTCCCACACTCTTTCGCCGGCGTGTTCAAATTACAAACTGCAAGATGCCTACATTTTTTTAGGGTTGAATATAGATACTTAAAAATATTTGAATCTTAACTATTGTGCTCTTTGCTGCAATCTAAGAAGCTAGGATGTTCGAGTGATCTTCCCAAGAGACTACCCAGTGACGTACATGCGCAGAAACCCGAATTCGTGCATTTGCTTCGTTACTAATACCCTTTTCACACTAGATCTTTAAGATCGGATGTTAAAGTGAATGTATATTTAAACGCTAATGTGAAACCGTATGGCCTCGTCTAAATAGAAGCGATGTTTAAGACAGAGATCTGCGTCTTATACTTCGTCCGCATTGCCAACTTAATTTCTATTATAAAAAAATACTCCTTGACTTTGTGCTGTCAACATTTTATATTATCATAAACAAGAATACTGTATTATATCGACGTTATAAGAAGTTTATACTTATTGTTATAATAAAATTATTTATTTTAATAATGTATTTAATAAAATACAGAGCTACAATAATTGAGATAAAATGTATCGACTTACATGTTAATACAGGTGTAATATATTTATTGTAGTGCCTTTATTGTAGAATGAAATGAAATATCCTTAATTGTTTATAATAATTCAAAATGTGCGTCTGCGCAGACAGTTCAAAACTGGTAATTTCATGACGGTAACTTAAGGACAAAATTACTGTAGCTGATGACAGCACCAGAGATTTAAACATCAAGTGTGAAAGCATACCGATCTTAAACATCAGTGAACTTTAAGTTCACTCGTCTTAAAGATCAAGTGTGAAAAGGGTATAAGCAAAGATTGACTGCAAGTCGTATTTACTATGACATCACTGGTTAGTTCTCGTGGGAAAAACACTCTACTATAAAGGAACATCCTTACAAGTCCTTACAACATAATAGTTTGGTATAGTCCGAGCTATATTGTTTTAAACGTTGTTTAAATAAAAAAAAAATGTGTTAAACAAAACAATAGTGTGACGAAAATGTTTTGATTTGCCTCATGGGACGCCTATGGTGGAATTTTGTGGTATAATCTGGAAAGTTCTAGTGTCATATCCATGGAAACCATGGAACAATCTAGAAGTCTTTAGAAAAACCTGGAACATTGTAACAATCGAACCGAGTTTGTGCTGAAAAGTGTTATTAGTATTCCGTAAACTATAAAAATATAAGTGTAATATTTTAAATATAAATTTTATCTTTTGGAAAATTCTGCGTTTTTGTTTGAAGAACCCGAATGTTACAACTGTTTGTTTTGTTTATACAAATTTAAAATGATTTTTGCCAACCCTGGTATTAATTGAAGTCGCAGTGTACGAGTTATTAATATATTTATAAATTTTTATAAAACTTCTTACCAGGTTCCAAAATATTTTCAACCTCAGTGCAGCATGTTTTAGAAAATACATTGATAAAAACTTTAAAATAAGATTTTTTGTTACATACCATTTTCTTTATCGTCTATTTTGTCATCCGTTTCTGCCATTAGTTCATCGAGATCCTTCTTCTTTTTCTTCTTCTTCTTAGTTTTACTGAAGTCCATATCAAGTTCAAAATTGTCATCTAAAACTGTATCGTCGAGAGCATTTGAAGGCTCAGTAGCGGTTTCTTCTTTTGCTTCATTTGGTAGAGCACCTGAAATATTTCATCCATATATTAGGTATTTGTCAGGGGGCAAAAAAATAATAATACAGTGTAACCTCTTTAATCCAAACAGTGAAACGAAGCAGTTATAATCCAAACAGCATATCTTTATCCGAAAATATTTAAATAAAAGAGCAAGACTTGCAATTGGCATATATGCATAAAATGGAAAAAAAAAATAAGCTTAACAACTCCTGATATACAGTATTGAAGAACAGATATTTTACAATTATATTTTAGTTTTTATGTTGGAATGTATGGAAATAAAAAATAAGTTTTAATTTTACTTTTTTATAGAGTTGCTATTGGTCACTCACCATCTAATTCTTCCATATTAAACAACTTCTTCTTCTTCTTTTTTTTCTTTCCAAATGTTTCAAGATCCAAATCAACGTTATCATCGTGGTCTCCATCTTCTTTATCTTTATTGTCGATTTCCATTGCTTCATTATTAGGTTCGACATTCGTTTCTCCTAATGCTGCATCTATGTCAAAGGTAGTCTTCTTTTTCTTCTTCTTCTTCTTAATAGAAGGATCAAATATCTAAAAAAGCACAAAAATTACTTTACGGTATCATAAACAAACAATATGTTACAATTATTGTACCCGAAAAATAGCTTCAAACCTGTTTTTTATATTTTAATATCGATTACATAACAAAATATTAATTATACTTTAAAATATATAACAAATAAACAATATAATAACGTTATTACGTGAATAACAAATATATTTTGGAATAAAAATGATTTTTTTTTTAATATCGTCCAGTTGCTTTATAACTATTTAGTATAAAAAATGTACACTGATAAAAGAAAATGCATACTTTCACCAATTAAAATTGTGTCAAATGTATCCCATTTTGTACATTTGAAAGTGTTTAGTCCAATTTTGCGTTTTAGATATTCCTTTAAACATTTATACGCCATTTCCAAAAAATTTTGGGTTACTATTCCAAAAATTAAGATTCAGCAGTAAAAACTCCACATATCTACTCAAAATTTGACCATATATTTAAGAAAACTGATATTTTACCACACAAAAATTATTAAACCTCTTTAAATTGGTGAAAATACAAATTTCAGGCAATTTTCTTCTACTAGAAAGTCATGCTGATACATAAAAATTGACATACCGCGTCTTCCTCAGTCATTTTAATCCACTATTTGATATATATGATTGCTACAACAATATATTTCTTATATATGTTAATATATATGCACAATTTTACGCACTATTCCTTTATTTTATTTATAAAATATACGAAAGACTTATTGCATCAGCCAATTTTGCCACATGCGACCAAAAGAACCATTTAGGAAATGTACTACGGTGCCATCTAGTTATTTTAAAATGAACATTTTGACATATTTATAATTTATTACCAACAGTAGCAAAAACTGGATATTTATACAATTTTTTGATTAAATATAACTATAATCATTGTTATAAAAGAATATAATAACTTTAGAAGTTATACTATGTATATCTTTTTTTTTTTCTTTTAGTTAAATTTAAGAGATTTGATTTAAACTTATATTGTTATTTTACTTCTATTGGCAATCCTTTTTTCGTTACTGTCATTATGAGCACTGAGAAAGACATGACAGAAAATTTCTATATTATTAAATATTATTTTCTTAAGTTATAATATATTTTAAGTGTAAAAATTAGTTTAAAAATGTTAAAAGTACAAATCTAATGTTATGTGTTTTAAATAAAATGTTTCATGTTCCATATAAACTTAATTTGTGAATTTGTTTTTATTAACCATTTTATATACACAAGATTTTAAACTGTAAATTAATGAAACAGGATAAATTGTAAGTAAAGAAAACGAAAATATGCAAATTTAATAAAATATATGTGTTGAATGTATAATTTTTATAATTTATATTGATTATTGTTATTAAAATTTGATCTTATCATTAAATAATCTTATCTAAAAGCACTGTACAATATATTAAATCAGTTTACTCTTAAAATATTGCCGAAGGAACCAAATTATTATAAATGCAATTTTTTTAAATATAGGTTAAGTATATTTAAAAGAAAATTAGGCGATTTGAAAGCATTCTACTGTTTCTCAAAAAAAAAAAAAAAACAAAAGCTCTATATTACGTTAATTGTAATTTTTTAAAAGTGTTTCATACAAAAATTAACAATATAATTGATAACATGGATTAAAATAACAAAATTTTTACGGATATTGGAAAATATATTGAAAAATTTGATAGTTACAGGAAATTTATTCTAGATAGTTTTGTTTATTTTTTTTATTAAATATTTATATTATTATTCAATAGGCATAATAATGGGCAATTTGTATTTATAGTTGTAGAAATTCCGTTCATAAGTGTTTTTTATTTTATTTTTAAATGGTTTCATATATCTTTGTTTATTTTATGCTTTATTTTAAGATACTGTCTTTTTTTTAACCTTCCTATGAACGCATACCATTTGTTATTGAGTTTTACAAAATGGGATAGTTTTCGCCTTCCGTATACAGATCATATCTTAATATAATGAATACCAAAATAATGAAATTTTCATATGAACGATTTTTTTTGTTGAATCGCACTATAACCTGTATGTCCATATACAGGGTGCCCATTTTTGTAGCCTAACCATTGGGATCTTGTGAACCGTAAGAGATACAAAGTTGGTTAAATTGGTACAAAGTTGCCACATTAGTTGACCAATTTAATGATGTTTTTAGTTTTCCGGAAAAGTGCATAGGTCACTAGATACGAGCAAAAAACTGATTTTGATCGATTTACTTTTTGACTTATAACTTTCTTGTTTCAATTCTATACAATCCTTAGAACATACAGCTTCACTGAATACATTTTATGAACTGATTGAATGTATACAAAATGCATTTAACATTCAAACCCTTGATAATGTTTTTCTAACATTGCAAACTTGTCTAGAAGAAACCATGTTAGCAAAAGGAGGGAATTCCTATAAGATTTTGCACATTAATAAGGCAAAACTTCATCGTAAGGGACGATTACAAACAATATTATCATGTTCCATACAAGCTGTGGAGACAGCCACGTCCTTGTTAAAAATTAAAACTTTTTGTATTATTCTTTGCTTTACTAGATATTTGTAACTATTTCAAAAATAAAATCATTCGAATTAATTAAAATTGTACAGTGGGTGGCCAAATTATTAGGGACAGTGCAGATTTTCTGTAGTTTTCAAATGAATTTAGTGAGGAAATAAGTGGCTTTGGGTCTCGTATTTATATTTATTCATTAGAGTGCTTTATTTAGAATATAAAACGACATAATTGCTTATTCATAACCATTTATTTTTGTATAAAAAGTGTTAATTTAACAAATTAAGTAAAATCTTAATATTTTGTAATGTCACCCTTTGCTGCGATTGCGGCTTCCAGGCGTTTGGGCATGCTTTCTATGCAGACTTTTGCGTTGTGTCGGAGATTGGGGTTGTGATGCCACTCTCTGATAAGGGTTTCTATCAATTGCCGCTTGGTGGTGATGATTTCTTTGGCGACCTCCCGCTATTTAAAATAATAATGATACCAGCAACAAGAATATAGAAGAAAAATGATTTAAAAACAATTTATTTTCTCACAAAATGCATTTAAACTTGAAAATTGGAGGGGCGGTGTACTGTCCCTAATAATTTGGCCACCTACTGTAAATGTTATCATATTTTCGGGCAAGAAAAAAATAAAAATGTATACCATATTTTCGGAAGGAGGGAGTATCATTCTATAAGTCTATTCTATTACTCGTAGTACCACAACAGATTTTATTAACACAATTTTATTCTTTTTCTTGCTGTCACTTATACTACTTTTGTTCTGTGCCTCTCAATTTGTAATAAATAACTCTTCCTGATTAATAGTAATGATGGCACACACCTTTGAAGTTTGTCATATTTCGTTTGAGATACTTGAATATTGTTTGTTTTAGGAAATATTAAAAATGTTTAATTTTATGAATGGAATTGCCGGTAGAAGTCAACCTCTTGGTGGCTATATATCGGAAAATGAACACATCGTAAGTCAACTTGAACGTGGGACACTCATAACAAAATTCTTTGCTCGTAAAAGACCTGAAAGAAAAACCCTAAAACTTCGTCGTGAAACAAATCAAATAATATGGATGCGGCCTACGACTGGTCCGAATAATACTGGTCAAAAAAATACATATGAAGGTGCTGTTGAAATAAGAGAAATTAAAGAAATTAGATTAGGAAAAACTTCTAAGGAATTTGATAAATGGCTTGATGATTCTAAGAAAATGGAGAATTTGAAATGTTTTGTCGTTTTTTATGGATCTGAGTTTAAATTAAGGACACTATCGGTAGCAGGTAAGGTTTTTATTGTTTCTTACGTATAATCAAGAAATCCGTATTCCGTCACTCATGTGTCTGTCTGTCTGGTCGGTAGAAAATGTTGCCAAATGGCTGGAGCTAGAGAGTTGAAATTTGGCATGCTTATACAACTCGTTGACCCACATATAGGAAAAACACTTAGATTAAAAAAAAAAAACACACGCGAAAAATATATAAAACTAACATAAGAAAAACATTCTTTTCTTTAGTTTTTGAGTAAGGTATCAAATGAAAGCTCTTGATATGTGAATTAACAACTAAAATTTAATATTTCGAAAAATCCTATGATCAGGTGACATCAAATTAGTTTTATATGTCAAATACAAGTTCGAAGACCTACATCCATGAAATATGGAATAAAAAATTTACAATTTTAACATGTACAATACCAACCGGCGTAGCGTAGTGGTGCACACGTGCCCTGCGTTGCTAAGGTCTCGGGTTCGAATCCCGTTGAGGCATGGAATTTTCTTTAGGAAAAATTATAATTGTCCTGCCTAATTACCTCAGTAATAATGGCCATAAACGTGAAAAAAAAAATTAAAAATTGTATATAATAATATTATAATTGTATATAAATAGATTGTATAACGTAGAGATGGGTCGTTCATGAACGAACCGGTTCACTGAGCCGGCTCAGTACACTGACCGAAGTGACACGGTTCACCAAATTGAAATGAGCCGGCTCACGGCTCACTGTATAGTTTCAAGAATACGATTGGTCGGGCGATTGTGAGCAGTGACCAGAGTGATCCGGATCTGGATCGATGTCATGTTGAACTTCGCGAGAACTCGGCTTGTAATGTATTATCATAAAGTGTATTTTGTCATCAATTTGTAGGGCAGTTTATTTGAAACTAATAGGCTTAGTCTGTATTTTCTTACAACCATACTATATAAAAATATTAAAAATATTGCCCAAATCCCAGATGTCCGATTTATAAGGGCAATAAACATCGCCATAAACTTAACACATCTGGTTTAAAATACAGTGCTACATAAAGTGTAGTTTCAAAAATGTTAGATAAGAGTCGGGGCTAAGCGACGTTCTACCTACGACCGACCGACCTGTGTCTCGGGATCATGTTTACAGTTCATATATTGCAAGAACCGGCTCTAAGCAAGAGCCGGCCATAAACGACGTTCTACCTACGACCGAACGACCGACCGACCTGTGTCTCGGGATCATGTTTACAATTCATATATTGCAAGAACCGGCTCTAAGCGACTTTCTACCTACGAACTAACGACCGCCCTGTGTTTCGGAAACATGTTTACTTAACCGGATCACTGAGCCGGATCAATGAACCGGCTCAACAAACTGAACGACCTCCACTGATCCGGTTCCGCAAACTGAGCCGAAATTCCCATCTGTAGTATAACGTACTTTTATTATTATTTATGTTTTCTTAGTTACCACAATATATATATTTTTTGTAGCTCTCTCTGAAAAAGAATGTGAATTATGGGTAAAAGGACTGAATTACCTGCTTGTGAACACACTTAAAGCACCATATCCCGCACAAGTGCAAGCATGGTTACGTAGAGAATTCTATTCTATGGAGAATCAACGTGAAACGTAAATATTACTTATTTTATGTATAGTGAACGGAATGTATATTTGCACTTCTTAAAATTGGACAGTGTAAAGAGACTTTTTGTCCACTGTAGTATAGTCTATTCACTGAGTCATTGCAGCGCTGCAATATAATTTTATCGCATGCGTCAACCTATCAGTACAATGGCCGTTGTAAACATCGAAAGTTGCGTCCACATTATGCCAGTTGGCAAAGTCATATAAGTGTGGATGTGTCGTTGGCTTAACCATGTTCTACATTATACTTTATTTGTTAATTTTCTAAACTTTTTTCTTTGAACTAGAAGTTGTCAAAGTTTTAATACAATTTATTTTTCAATTTTTTGGATGAGAATGAAATTCTTACACGTGTTTCAGTTCATTTAAAGTACCAACATAAATATATAATTCTTATCTTGTCAAGTGTTTGTAACCTAGCTATTAGATTTGTAAAATTACTGATTTACGTACAGAACATAATTTATATATTCACCTATTCAAACCAATGATCAACAAAACTCTATTAAACACGTGGTATAATCTGTCTCAATTTTTAATATTATCTGTCTCATTTTGTAATACGGAACTAACAATAAAAGTTCATTTTTTATGTTGTATATTGACAATACATTTATAATATTGTCATGGTATTGGTTCACATGGATATACCAAAGTCTGTTTACACCACAACAGTCACCAAAGTAACCAGATCTAGTTTCGTATTACAAATTGAGACGGATTATACGAAACTAGATCTGGTTACTTTGATGACTGTTGTGGTGTAAACAGACTTAGGCGTATCCGTGTGAACCAATACTATGATAATATTATAAATGTATTGTCAATATACAACATAAAAAATGAACTTTTCCTGTTAGTTAATAATACAATATTTACAAGCGTGATTTTAATGTTGGTACTGTTGTTAAAAGTGTCTATTGCGCATGCAACTTGAAAATATTTTCAAGAAAAGTTTGTCCAAATCTAGTTTTGAATAAAGTTGACCTTGACTACATAAAGTGTTCTACACTGTACGATTTCACTGACTTATTTCTAGTACAAGTTCTAGTCAAAGAAATAAGTATGAAAATTTGACGAGAATTGTATAATGTAGAACACGCTTTACGCCAGAAGTCTGCAAAAAAAAAAGGAAATTTTGGTCTTAATAAATTGATGCACTCTATCTTGTGCTGGTAGTATAATAATAATACCGGTCTGCTTTGCTACCACATTTATTTTACAGCACTACACTGACTTACTGAATAGACTAGTTTCATTAAAAAGAAATTAAATTAAGCATAATTTGTTTTATATGAATAGAATTTTGAATTAATTGATTTTTTTTTTTTTTCATTTTCAGAGTTACTATAAAAGAAGTAAAAGCATTTCTACCTCGAATGGACTGCAAAATATCAACTAGTAAACTGCGAGAAATATTTCAAGAAGTAGATGTTCGTAAAAGAACAGAAATAGGTTTTGATGATTTTGCAGTATTTTATCATAAGCTGCTATACAATGACACAGTAAGTTTTTCATTTTTACTGTTTTTTAGTTATTTCTACTTTTTTTACGCGTTGCCGTGACTTTTTGATAAGAAAATTAGTTCCGAATCGCCGAAAGAGTGCATCTATGTAACTGCAAATACTACAGCTGCGTCACAAATCTAAGCAAAAAATTGTATAACTTTAAATTTATTATTGAACAAAAACAAAATATGATTTCTGTAGTTATATATATGTATATCTAAAAGCCTTCTACCATAATATGGTGTAGGCTTCGATAGTATGGCGTGATTTCAGTAGTAGTTATGTTTATTAAAATTTGTCTTATTTGTTTATTGTTATTTTGTCGGCCTTGGTAGCGTAGAGGTATGGCCCGTGTATACAACCTTAACAGTAACTTTTCCTTACCTTATCCCTAACCCGTAAAAGATAAACTATACAAAACGCCTATGTACGTTTATACAACCTTAGCCGTAATTTATCCATAAGCAGACCTTAGCAATAAGAATTCCGTAACCTTGAAAGTTCCCAACATTTCAACTTTCGTAGTTAAATTACGGCTAAATCACTGAACAGCGCATGCGCGAAACCATGACTGTTATGAAATTGGCAACGAACTTTATGTTTGTGAAATAATAAAGATGACACGAACGCGGCAGATGCTGCCAAGGGCAGTATAAAGGAATATTACAATTATTTGCTCATTATTCATTTTAATAAAATAGCTTCCAAAATTCGCAATTGACGTTTAGAATAAAGGTTATGTTTACGATGTTTACTCGGAACTGCGCAAACTCTAAACAGCGCATTTCATTGGCTGCGGCTGACGATCGAGATTAAGGAAAAGTTAAGGAAAAAGGTTGTATAAACTGAATACTTTCGTTCTGGGGATCGTTAAAAACTTATGGATAATGTACTTCTCAGTTACGGCTAAGCAAAATTATGGCTAAGTTGTATAAACCAGCCAGTACTGTTCCTGCTTCACAAGCCAAAGGTTCCGAATTCAATCCTGGTCAGGTTCTTTATTTATTATTTTTTTATTTTATTTTGTTTCGACTATCAGCTTTATTAATGCTCGAATTGAGTGAAACTAGTCAGCTATAACTACAATAAAGACTATACTCAACTGATAACATTATATTTATTCGGTTAAAATAAAAAAAAAAAAAACCCTACAACTCCTATTATACATCCACCAATAATCTTCTACATTCAATAGAACATCAGATTTTTTAGATTATCTCAAAACCAATATTGGTGAGGAAACTATGGTGGCTTGACTGGGAGCATCTCCAGAGTTTTGGAACAACAAAGACTTTCAATTTTCTCATTAAGGGTTTAGCATAGTTAAATATTTTTCTTTTTTACAGAATATAGCCGATTTCTTCGATCGTTACACCTCATATTCAGAAAACAGACTGACAATTACACTACAAGAATTCCAAAGTTTTCTACTTGAAGAGCAACACGATAGCTTGAGCCATCATGAAAGTAATGTATCGGCGTTTATTAGGAGTTACCTACAAGATCCACAACGAGATGTACCGGAACCGTATTTTACTATGACAGAATTTATTGATTTTTTATTCTCAAAACAGAATGACTTGTGGGATACAAAAAAGGATACAGTATATCATGACATGGCTAGGCCTTTAGCGCACTACTGGATTGCTTCTTCACATAATTCGTAAGATATTTTATTAATTAGTAGTATTTGATATTAGACTTCGATTAGTTCAATATCGAATTAATAATTAATTAATTCGATAATTAATTAACTAATTTAATAATTAGTTCAACTTAACTTCATCACAGGCGGATGTTGCCGGTTCGTTTAACACATTTCAATGGCGTCAATTACTTTGATTTGTTTTTGACTACGCGTATTGTGCGATGTTGTTTGTTTATTTCCGCTATTATTATTTATTTCTCGTACGTTTCAAGATATACCGTGTACTAAAATGAGTAAAAATGTATTTGAAATACATGATTTTGTTTATTTGGTATCCACAACAATAGGAGATAGGCATGATTTTTTTTATTTTTTATTATATTCCTCTTGTTACATATAACATAAAAAACAGTTTTGCATTTTTTTTTTTTTTTAATTTGAATGCTTAAAAAAATCATAAATGTATGTAGCGCGTAAAAACCACGTGTAACGTCATAACCCTACTTAAGTATACTGCGTACAGCCTACACAGTCTGTCGTGAACTTATTTGCTTGTATAACTTTTATAGATTGTGTAAAGTTACAGTGATTTTAATTAAAATAAAGTTTAATTCTATATAAACAATTTATACATGTTTACCGAATTAAATTTTATATTAAAATATATAACCTATATTGCAGTATTTCAATTATGCCTCTAACGTTTTGTAACTTCATGTAAACAATGTAGCAAAATTCTGACATCTAAATTACATACATATTTACATTTTACAGAGTTGCAGCGTTTATTGTTTATATAAAGTTATAGAATACATAGGTAAATGGTTTACTTACAAGTCTGTTTTGACACCACGTATTTCTTCAGCACTGTGGCATTCATTATTTTTCATATATTCCATGAGCATAAAAGCGTCAAAACTCTCGAATAATACAATATACACGCGTAAAGATTATGTTGTAGTCTGGGTTGTCTGGGGTTTGACGTCATGCTCAGTCGTATTTACTCGGCAACCTTCGCGCTGTGGTCGGCTTATTTCAAATTTACAATATTTTAATTAAAAAATTTGGCTGTAATATTAATTAAAATGTGATTTTTGTTTTGTTAGGTGACATAACTAACATTAACATATCAAAAAAATATAGTTTTAAGGAAATATAAATTTTATGCGTATCCCCTATTGTTTAAAACCCTAATGTACGTCTATGTGTCAGCTGTTTTCTCGCTCAGAATTGATGACGTAATTTATGATACCCTGTGTTGAAGTTAAGTTGAACAAAATCTACGAGGGTGGTTTGCGGAATAACTTTGTTTGGGTACTCATAGAGGGCAGAAAAAACAACTGTGTATTATACCCTTTTCATACTAGAACTTTAAGATAGGATGTTAAACTCAGGGTGAGTTTAAGTGCTACTAAAAAAGCGTGTGATCTCGGTTAAACTCGAGCTAACTTTAAGACGAAGATCTGCGTCTTAAAGATAGTACGCATTTGATGGACTATGATCGTTCTTCTCTTGGACTCTTCAAATATATGTATAAATAAATTTCAGATACCTTACGGGTGATCAATTTTCGAGTGAATCTTCTACTGAAGCCTATGTACGATGTCTCCGAATGGGTTGTCGATGTATCGAATTGGATTGTTGGGATGGACCTGATGGAATGCCTTTCATATACCATGGACATACTTTAACGACGAAAATCAAATTTATGGACGTTATAAAAACTATTAAAGAACATGCTTTTGACACCTCAGAATATCCGGTCATTTTAAGTATCGAAGACAATTGTTCTTTACCACAGCAAAGAAAAATGGCAACAGCAATGCAGGTAAGAAAAAAGTAGATTTAAGGGTAGGTTAAACACTACAGATCCAAATTTTTTATACAAAATTAACAATCTGAAATAAAATTAGTAACAATATATGTATCAAAATTTTTATCTGTCTAATAGAATAATAATTTTAATTAAAAAATATGTATGTTAGCATCTAGCCTTCAACGAAGCCCTGTTACGTCACCATAAAATGTTATCCGTAATCTGGACCCACTAATGATGCCGACTCATTAACGATAATGATGACGGCTCATTACACTAATTGGTTTTTATAAAACACACGTAGAATTTGATAGAGGGATCAGATGTTTTATTACGTTGTAAGAGTACCTAGAATAGCCTGTGAACAACTTGAGTTTTATTTAAACAATAAATCCCTTATTTGTTTACATGTATATGTATTGTAACTAGGATTGTTTATTTATATAGTCGTGGAAAAAATATTAATTTTTATATATAATTATACAGTAAACTGCAGAGAAATGTATTCGCATCTAAGCGCTTTATCCGTCAAATAATAATAGTGGATACCGCCGCCACACACATGTGTTAGAGGAGTTACTTGTTAGCATAGAGTTACTTGTTTTATTATACAGAGCTAGTATTAATGAATAATTCCCTTAAAAAGGCAACTATTAAAAATATAACAGACCTTGTATCTCTTATAGTTTCTGTGGACCTAATGATATTGTACGAAACTCAAAATATAAGACACTATATTTAACTATTTTGTATCAACCATGAATTTTTATTTTTTTAGGAAGTTTTTGGCGACATGTTAGTTGTGCATCCGGTTGAAAAAAATGAAAAACAACTTCCTTCTCCGCATGTGTTAAAACGAAGGATTTTACTCAAACATAAAAAATTACCAGAAGGTCAAGACGAAAATTCATTCATGATTAAAAATGATGATGTTAAAGAAATGGATCTTCGTAACACAGTGAAGAACGGAATCATGTATCTGGAGGATCCGGTTGATAAAGAATGGAATCCACATTTCTTTGTATTAACGCAACATAAATTATCCTACACTGACACCTATCGAACAGAACAGGTAACTAAATAGATCATTTATTTTTATGAAGTGTTAGTTTAGTAAAACATATTTAAATTTATTTTGCATGCTTGGAGATGAATAGAACGGTAAGGTTTTATATAAAAGTGGATTTTTTTTAGAACTGTTTATGCATGCTGTGAAATAGGTCAGTCGTTTAATCAACGCAGTTGGTCATTTTATGTCATAACTTCAATGACAAATTTAGTGGCGAAAAAATAACTAAATCGATTTTTTTTGCATGTGAATTATAGACTAATATTGTTCTTCACTCTTTTATTTTACTAAAACATAAATTTTCAAGTCATAATTAGTTTGTGTTCGATAGTCATTTTGAAGATTTACAAATTTTAAAAGTGTTTATTGAATATAGGGACATTTGTATTGGTACCGCTAAATAAAACGATGTTTACATTTGACATTTTATAATACGCTCTTCACATACAGTCTGTTCCAAACGGTTAGGCGGAACTAAATGGGAATTTCGTTCTTTTAGGTTGTCACGAAAAGGGACCTTGCTTGGGTTATTTCATTTTTCACGTTGGAATGTCAAAATTTAAAATTCCAACAATGAAACCATGGAAACGAATGACAATATGTCAAAATTAAATTATTTTTTTTACATATTTTAATGACAAAAAAATAAATAAATGGGAAAATTGTATTAAGAATGACACAAAAAATGTAAATATAAAGAAAATGACATTTTAAAATGATATTAACCTTAACCAAAAAATGTTTATTGTAAGTGTGATTTACAAAGCTTAAACAAAACGGCTGAAAAGCACGATTTAAACGATGAAAGTAACTAGATTGTAAAATTTAGTTCCGCGTAACCGTTTGGAACAGACTTTACCTAACTTATAGTAATTTCTAAAAACCTTTTTTATTTAGTTTGTTGTTTATTTAGCAGTTTTATGTTTAGTTATATATTTTCTTATAGGTATCTTATAGATTTCCATTTGATATTATGTGTAAAGTCTACCAAACGGTTAGGCGGAACTAGATTTTGCAATCTAGTTACTTTCATCGTTTAAATCGTGCTTTTCGGCCGTTTTGTTTAAGCTTTGTAAATCATACTTATAATAAACATTTTTTGGTTAAGGTTAATATCATTTTAAAATGTCATTTTCTTTATATTTTGATTTTTTGTGTCATTCTTGATACAAATTTCCCATTTACTTATTTTTTGTCATTGAAATATGTAAAAAAAAGAATTTAATTTTGACATATGTCGTTCGTTTAAATAGTTCCATTGTTGGAATTTTAAATTTTGACATTCTAACGTGAAAAATGAAATAACCCAAGCAAGGTCCCTTCTCGTGACAACCTAAAAGAACTAAAATCCCATTTAGTTCCGCCTAACCGTTTGGAACAGAATGTAGTGCATAGCTTTTTAGGTTAAATTCAACGAATTTCTATTTTATTTTCTTTGATTATATTTTTGGATCACATCAGCTTTTTTTACGACTACTTAGCCTATTAGAATAGTTTATTTGTTTCTATTCTGTTCTTATTAGGGTTTTGTAGGTATAACAAAAAAACCCGTATACCGTCATTTTGTCGTCTGTCTATCTGTCTGTCTGTTCGGTAAAAATTGTAGCCAAACTTATTTAAGTACGAAAATGTGTAGTACGTATAAGCTGTTCACTTTTGTAAGAACAAACTAAGAGGGAATTTTGTTTTCAATAGTTTGCACCTTTGAAGCTGTATGTCATGTTGGTATTAAAAAATGTCACTTTTTGAAAATGTCGATCCATTTGACATGTCATATTGAAAAATGATATCTTAATTATAATGATCATAACCTTATCAACCTAAAGTCGGTTTTACAGCGTAAGGAATAGTTTTAATTGACATCTAAAGTCAGTAACACACCATAAAAGTAACCAAAATAACCAGATCTAGTGTGTTCTTACAAAAGTGAACAGCTTATACTACGTATTGCACATTTACTTTTTTGAATACAATGGTAATTTGTTTATTGCACAATTATTTTATAAAATGCTTAGAACAAATGCACAATTTATTTTATATATTGCGCATTTAAATTGTAGTGATTTTAAATTATCTTATTTCAGGAAACGGATAAAGAAGATGAAGAAGAAGATTCATTTCATCGTCCCCGAGACGGTGTACCAAATGATGAATTACACTTCTCCGAAAAATGGTTCCATGGAAAACTCCAATCTTCAACCACGGATGTATCAAAAGGCCGAGATGAAGCAGAACAACGATTACGCGATTATTCGAAATTAGGTGATGGTACATTTCTCGTTCGTGACTGTGTCACCTTTGTTGGTGATTATTGCCTTTCTTTTTGGCGTCAAGGGAAAGTAGAACATTGTCGAATTAAATCTAAAAATGAAAAAGGACAAACGAAATATTATCTTATTGAAACGAATACTTTTGATAGTTTATATAGTTTGATAATGCATTATAAAAAACATCCTTTAAGAAGTAGAGAGTTTAATATTACTTTGAAAGAACCAGTACCACAACCTAATAACCATGAAGGGAAAGAATGGTACCATCCACATACTTCAAGGATGCAAGCTGATGAAATGCTGAAACGGGTACCGTCTGATGGTGCCTTTTTGGTTAGACCCAGTGAAAAGGACGCTAATACTTACGCTATATCTTTTCGGTAAGCAAATACTCTAAATTAATTGGGAGGGAACATGGGTAACACTGAAAGCCGGTTTCTGAAAACTTAGTAAACTATTGAGAATTGACACAGTCTGGTGGTCAAATATTGTACTAGGCGTCTGTAGTACTGTTTAAAGTTATTACATATGTTTTAGTGTTGATTGTTTGTTAGAATGTCGATAGAAATTGTGAAAAACTGTAAAAGTAGAACAAATTATAGTGTTTTTGGCTGTCATTCAAGACAGGACAAAGATAGGCATCTTAGTTTTTACCGACCGCCAACATACAGAGTGATTATTTAATGGCGAGACGACGTCACTGAATTTTACGTGCTGTCTAGCAGAAATACTGGTGAATACTATGACTATAATAACTATGATTATGAAGAAATAAAGATTATGCGCATGCGCGCATAATCGCCTGCTACGATGTGTATGAAACGGCAAATTATTAAAACTTCCAGTGACGTCGTCTCGCCATTAAATAATCACTCTGTATATAAGGGAGGTATTGTGATCATACCGATTTTGACATTTCGATGGATCTCCACGAATTGAGCTTCCTACATAACGTTTTGACTATTTTTAGCATGATGTCTGTCCGTCTGTTTGTCTGTCCGTCTGTGTACACGTGCAGAGCAAATTCGGCTGAAAGGATTTTTATGAAACTTCATATTTAAGCTTTTGCCATCAAAGGCACGAGTTGATCAACTTTTGGTAAAAATCGGTTGACTAAAAATGGGAGTTTACTCGTGTCGGTTTTAAGATTTTTATGAATATTTCACAACAGAAAAATATTTCGAAAAAATTTATTGAACAAAAGTTGCTATAAAAGCAATAATTAATAACTTTTATTTGAGACGTTTTTTGATAAAACGAAAAATTTCGAATAATTTTTGTAAAATTTTTCTAAAGTCTCAATTTTTTCATACTTACATGTAACGTTTCCATGGTCATGATAAATAATATCTCTGTTAGAAAATATTAGGCCAAGTTATTTCTACTCTGCTGCTAGAATGTATTACTTTATGAAGTACTTTATGATGGCGGTCGGTCCTGTGGTGGCCACAGCTGATTTTTTTCTTTTCTTAAGAAAAATTGAGGGAAAGTTAATATTAAGTCCAGATTGGAAAAGATTTGGTTATGGACAGGAGGAAGGTATGGGAATATATTTTGAGTTAAAAAGTAACTGATACTATGCGAGTTTGTTCATTATATTTGTCGCAGAAAAACTAAACTGCACTAATATATTAATAATAATAGCTTATAATATTAGCTGCTTCTGTCCAACTAAAACTAATTTTATTTCATGAGGCCATGAACATAATGCACTTGTTTACAAACATAATCCATATATTGTAAATTCAGATGACGAACACTCAGATGTAGAGATGGGAATTTCGGCTCAGTTTGCGGAACCGGATCAGTGGAAGTCGTTCAGTTTGTTGAGCCGGTTCATTGATCCGGCTCAGTGATCCGATTAAGTAAACATGTTTCCGAGACACAGGTCGGTCGTTCGTTCGTAGGTAGAACGTCGCTTAGAGCTGGCTCTTGCATTATATGAACTGGAAACATGTTTCCGAGACACAGGTCGGTCGGTCGTTCGTTCGTAGGTAGAACGTCGCTTAGCCTCGGCTCTTATCTAACATTTTTGAAACAAACAATTCACTTTATGTAGCTACTGTATTTTAAACCAGATGTGTTAAGTTTATGGCGATGTTTATTGCCCTTATAAATCGGACATCTGGGATTTGGGCAATATTTTTAATATTTTTATATAGTATGGTTGTAAGAAAATAGAGACTAAGCCTATTAGTTTCAAATAAACTGCCCTACAAATTGATAACAAAATACACTTTATGATAATACATTACAAGCCGAGTTCTCGCGAAGTTCAACATGACATCGATCCAGATCCGGATCACTCCGGTCACTGCTCACAATCGCCCGACCAATCGTATCCTTGAAACTATACAGTGAGACGGCTCATTTCAATTTGGTGAACCGTGTCACTTCGGTCAGTGTACTGAGCTGGCTCAGTGAGCCGGTTCGTTCATGAACGACCCATCTCTACTCAGATGTACCACATAAAATTAAATACCCGGCATTTAACACCTTCTCAAGACAAGTGCATTATGTTCATTGCCTCTTGAAATAAAATTAGTTTTAGTTGGACAGAAGCAGCTAATATTATTAGCTATTATTATTAATATATTAGTGCAATTTAGTTTTTCTGCGACGAATATAATGAACAAACTCGCATAGTATCAGTTACTTTTTAACTCAAAATATATTCCCATGCCTTCCTCCTCTCCATAACCAAATCTAGACTTAATATTAACTTTCCCTCCATTTTTCTTAAGAAAAGAAATAAACTAAGATGCCTATTTTTGTCCTCACTTGAATGACAGCCAAAAACACTACAATTTGTTCTACTTTTACAGTTTTTCACAACTTCTATCGACATTCTAACAAAAAATCAACAGTAGAACATATGTAATAAGTTCAAACAGTACTACAGGCGCCTAGTACAATATTTGACCACCAGACTGCGTATCCGAGCGTGTCAGTTCTCAATACTATAAGTAATTATAGCAAAAATTATAACTACAGTGGGTGGCCAAATTATTAGGGACAGTGCAGAATTTTTGTAATTTTCAAATGAATTTAATGAGGAAATAAGTGGCTTTGGGTCTCGTATTTATTTTTATTCATTAGAGTGCTTTATTTAGAATATAAAACGACATAATTGCTTATTCATAATCATTTATTTTTGTATAAAAAGTGTTAATTTAACAAATTAAGTAAAATCTTAATATTTTGTAATGCCACCATTTGCTGCGATTGCGGCTTCCAGGCGTTTGGGCATGCTTTCTATGCAGACTTTTGCGTTGTGTCGGAGATTTGGGTTGTGATGCCACTCTCTGATAAGGGTTTCTATAAATTTCCGTTTGTGGTGATGATTTCTTTGGCGATCTCCCGCTTTTTAAAATAATAATGATACCAGCAACAAGAATATAGAAGAAAAATGATTTAAAAACAATTTATTTTCTCACAAAATGCATTTAAACTTGAAAATTACAGGGGTGGTGTAATGTCCCTAATAATTTGGCCACCCACTGTATTTGGTTATAGTTAACTAAGCTTTCAGAAATCGGCCCTGAGACGTTTCATGTCAAAATTATTTTTTGCTGTTGTTATAAATTTGTCAATCTTTTTTAGAGCTGATAAAAAAATTAAACACTGTCGAATCAAGGTTGAAGGTCGTCTTTACACCATCGGAACAGTGCAGTTCGAGAGTCTTGTTGAACTTATTTCCTATTATGAACATCACCCGTTGTACAAAAAAATTAAATTATGGTACCCTGTTAATGAGGATGTTATTCGAAGAATTGGAATGGTGAGTTTTATTACTTTATTCAGTACATAATACATCAATATACTCAGTAATATATTTAGGGCTATAAATGTGACAAATAATATACAGAAAATTTTCGATTTATGTAATAGACCATATAGTGACGTCACAAAACTGGATTCAGTGCTGTCGCCTCGCAGTTTGTTTCCTTTTATTTGAATTTAGCATGTTGTTTTTTATTTAAATTGTATTTTGGCAGTATAAATTAAGTTTTCAAAGTAAGAGAATGCTTCACATCAAAACTACAAGTCAATATTTATTTATTAAAATTCTTATTTTATACATTATAATTTTGAAAAATTTACGTTAATCGTTATAGGGATTTGCAGCTAAGCACCCTACCATCTGGTGAGCGTTTCATGAACTTGTGCACATCAGATAACATTTCGATTTGTGTATTGGTTTTGTATGAAGTTTGTTTTTAAAGTTTTATTATAATCATTGAAAAATGTATAATACATATTGTTGTGTGCCTATGTGCAATTCATTGAAAAGAAGAAACCCGGAAATATCGTTTCATTTGTTTCCACTAATATCAGACACCGTACGGTTCGAAACAAAATTGGGAAAGCAAGAGGTTAGGAATCGACGCGATGTTTAGATAAACAATTTAAAAATTGGAAAAAAAGTGAGCCCTTATATCAAAGTTTGCTCATTACATTTTAATGATAGTGACTACAAAAAATATTTTCAATTTTGTATTTATTATCGCATATCTTGAAAATTCCTGTTATTGTGTGTGGGTTTGTAATGCACAAGTTTGTAGGCATAATGCATAAATCTTTATGAACTCTGTTTTTTTCAGTGACTCCACACAATATTATATGCCCAGCATTGTAGATTTCTACCCCTTGGTAAACAACACGGGAATTATTATTTCCCCCAATATAGTTAAAATAATCGACAATGGAAAACCGCCATAACTTAAAACCAGATCACAAAATGTAGTATTTTAGATGTTTACAAGTGTTGTCACTTCACAAAATCAGAAAATCCCAAACAATTATTTATTTTTTGTCGTTTTTTGATACACTTTTCGCTATTATTTACCAGTAAATGTCAAGTGGTATCTGATTTAGAATGGTTTCAAAAAAATCCGCGTGGCGCTACGATCTTAAAATTTTTCCCCTATTATGGCAAGTAAAGGAAAAAATGTCTAGGGCCCCAAAATAGGTTAATCCAGCCCTGCTCTTAAGAGCTCTAGAAAACAGTCTTGTTGTCCTCGTACAATGTATTATTCGATATAATATTATTCTTAGATTAATCAGTCTTATAATAAAATATATTTTAATACTAAAGCTTATAAAATCAGTCTTTACGTTACAAGTATATAATTTTTAAATTATGGTTTGGCTTCGACAACAAAGCTTCCGGGTACTTTACTTGGAATAATTAATTTCCGAATCATATGATAAGTTGGACTATAAGGCAAAGGTACATTTACATATTCCGGTTGCAAATGCTTAGGAAAATAAGCATATCTATCAAATTCCCAAGGAAAATTACTTAATGCTTCATGTTTTGGATAAGGCATGCGCAGTATGAATCTCATTTTTTCAGTAAGCATATGCTCATGCGCAGTAGTTGTAGATGGGGCATTGGTTGTAGTTTCGGGTTTTTCCGTCACTTCGGGTGTTTGCGGAAATATACGATGATATATATAGTACCAAGTTCGTCCGTAAGGAGAAGAAATAATTTGTGGTTGAGAATGATCATCTATTCGATCATTTGGGAACACTTCTTGTGGTTTTGTATCTGTTTTCAGTTCCTCACCTCTTAATTCTTGAGGTTTTTCTGTTTTTTCTTCTTCTTTGATCTGTAACTTTGCAAGTTCTTGGCATTTTTTAAGCAGTAGAGAATCGTTTTCATTTTTGTCTAATTCTAGTTCTTGAGATTTTGTGCGAATTAGTTCTCGAATTGTTTCGGCTTGCTGTTGGATTAAGTCGTGTTGTAGTGGCAATACTGTTTGTATGTTGGTAGTTACTGGCAATACTGTTTGAATTTTTTCTGTGTCATGTTCTTGAATTTCTTCTCCGTAGCAAAAGAATAGTGATAAGAGGAATATCTGGAATAATAAAGAAAAGAATGAAAAATCAAAACATTTCAAATAATTTAACGTTCCATGCACTTTACTAAAATTTGTTCATTAAAAAAACAAAACTCAAAAATACATAGTTGTATGTGAACTTGGCTGTACGCTAAACCAATCAGACACAAAGTTAAAAGAGTTCCTACCTCTGGGAAACATATATAGGAAATATACTGAGACTACAAAAAAAATACATTTGTGTCAAATGAATACTTTTGCTACGTAGATAAACGAATAAAATTTTCTATCTGGAAAAATTGCACTAAACAGCCTACTTTTATGACTAGGATTTATGACTATTATTACTATTATGGCTATTACTACTTAGGATAAATAAATAAATATACATCGAAATAAATATACACAGTAAAAGAAACGTTATGACAAACAAAATTTAATCAAAATAAAAACCGGTTCGAAAAATTAAAAAGACGAAGAGTGATGGTAAGAGGCTGTAAAGGGACAGGTTACCATTGGATATAGACCATATTAGTAACTACGTCACAAAATAGGATTCAGTGCTGCCGTCTCGCGGTTGGATTCCTTTTATTTGAATTTAGCATGTTGTTTTTTTTGTTAAATTGTATTTTGGAAATATAAATTAAGTTTTCAAAGTAAGAGAATGCTTCACATCAAAACTACAAGTCAATATTTATTTATTAAAATTTTTATTTTATACATTATAATTTAATATGTCATTATTTTTGCAGAACAATATTATTTTGCAGGTTAATTTTGAAAAATTTACGTTAATAGGGGAAGTATTTTAAGATCGCAGCGCTATTTCGGCAAACTTGGAACCTTCAAAATAGACATTCGTTACATATAAACAACGTGAATTTTACTTATGGAAAATGTTTACTGGTGGTTTTTGTAATTTTGCTACAATATTAATACTTGTTTTTATGCAATTATATTTTTATGCAAACATTTTTTATAAAAAAAAGCGCGACACAATGTCTATTTCTGTAGTTCCTTCAATCCCACCAGATGTCATATCGCTTAGCAATTTTTCCCTATAATCGTTATTATGGCAAGTAACATAGCAATAAGTGTGTGTGCCATATCTAAATGGTTTTAAGGAATAATATGTTGTTTTTAATTTTCCATTATTGTTTTTCATTTTCATCTGTCAAAAAACGAAAAAATTTGCAATTAATAATGTAGATGTAATTGTTACAATTTGGAGCAAAACAATACACCAATATGTATTCTAAAACAAAATATTAATGATTACTTAGTGTTAATTAAATAAATACTAAAGATATTCCGATTTTCATATTATTTAAAAACGTAACCTATAAATATATCTTCGAATCCTTATTTATATATTTATAAAATCATTATTCTATAATATAAAGTGTCTGGACTGTATATATTAGTATATATTTATCAAAAATACATATTTTATGCTCCAAAATTGAAAATATTTATAAAATTAAGGTAACAAAAGTAATGTCCCATGTATTTTAAACTTCAAAAGGACTCAGCTCTCAGATGGCAGCACATGTATGTGACGACACACTAATATGGTCTATTGCGTTACTGCACACATGGAACAATAAGTTTAGTTCCCTCAAGAAGTGTATCAGCTTGTTTATGAGTACTCGTCGTCGTCCAGGGCAATTGACAAATCATAACGCATGCCTACCAAAAATGTACAAAAAAAGCTTATGTGCCCCGGACCAATCAGCTACAGGAGCTGATTTAAAATTTGAAAAAAATTAGAGTAATGCACATTGAATTGAAATAGCACGCTCGAAATTTTAGATCAGATATCACATATATAAGTTATCAAATATTTTATATTTATTTTTTTAATAGACCAATAGAGTGCTTTTTAAGGTTTTGTAGGTATGACCACCAAAAAACCCTTATAACGTCACTCATGTGTCTGTCTGTCTGTACGGTAGAATTTGTAGCCAAACGGTTTAACATAGAAAGTTGAAATTTGGCATGCTTATACAACTCTTCGTCTCACATACAAGAAAAATACTGAGAGTTCAGAAAAACACATTCCGAGATAAATATAAACAAATATGTATTTAATAATAAAATATATTTTTATTAAATTTTAAGTGGCATACCAAATGAAACCAAAATCTTTTTTTTATTTGATTTTTGCCAAAAATGTGTCAAAAAACTTAATTTATTTAAAAATCTAAAAAAAATCTCCGTAATGAATATTGATGGGAACCGGAATAGTTCAACAGAAATTTCTGATAAGTTTTTCGAAAAATGTAAATTTTTTTGTGTCGTTGATAAAAAAAATATTTTCTTAAAATTTATTGTGTGGTATCAAAAGAAAGCTCTTAAGGCGTAGATTAAGGAACGATAGATAGTTTTTTTAAATTCATTTCTTTTAACACGATTTTACCCAAAAATATGCAAAATTCCCGCACCATTTTATCAAAAAGGGTTGAACAAAAATCTGAAAAAAATTTAGGTAATGTATATTGATCTGAGCTGGGAACGTACGAGATGAATTTTTGATCAGATTGTGTTTTTGAAAAATATGGCAGTTTTTGTGTTTTAATTAATGACTAAATTATGGCTAACAATGTTATGGATTTTTTGTATTTATAGCTAAAATAGTGCGTTTATTTTTTTTTAAATTAAAAATATTTAAAAAAAAAATAATTAAATAGAGTTACACTCTATTCGCAATTTTTTACTTTACTTTTTTTTCTACATTACAATAATTTTTTATTGCTAAGACATCAAATTAAAAGTCGTAAATTAACAAACAAAAATTAATTTTTAAAAATATTTTTATTTTGATACAATTTTTGCCAAAAATGTGCCAAAACTTTTCTTCTTCACCCCTTTTTCAAAAATCTCAATTAATTAATTTGCAATTCTTCAGAAATTCGTCTTGAAAACTCAAATGAGGAACTGCGAGTTTCCAACAAAAAAAAAGAAGGAAATTAGGCGAATATGTACGAAAATATTCATACGAAATATTCGAACGACGCTAATCGAAAATTATCAACTCAAATCTAAATTCTGTTTACAACGCAATAAAAATAACGCAAAACTAAACAACGCAAATCTGGGTATAATTTTAAAATAAAATTATGTGGTTTAATCAAAATTTTAATCCCTTTTTAATAAAATTCTGTCCTAAAAAACATTTAGGTGTAGGATATGCAAATTATAATTGATAGTTAACTTACAATAACAATCCCAAATTTACTTTCCATATTTCAACACTTGTTTTAACACTTCAAAGCTTTTACGTTAACAATAAACTCAGGTAACTATCTAGCATACCTTATATAAGTCTAGGAATGTAATTTAGCCCCTCCCACCCTAGGCTAGGGGTCGAACAACAGATTAAAACAAGTTTTTTTGTACCTGGAACATAGTTTTGATACATACCCCCTTTTTTACATTGAAATATTTATTGTTTCCGTGTAAAACATTTGGGTTTTGTTATCAAAATTATTTTCTATTGTAGATTATGTTTTTTTCAATATTTTTTATTTGAATTGACTCATTTTAGATAAGTTTAAGGAATTTTTATGGTTTTATTCCTCTTTAGTTATCCTAATACCGTTAAGGAATTAATTATATAAAAATATTTTTAAAATTTTTCAAGAAAAAGAAGGATTTCGTAGGTATAGTAGAGTCTGGATTATCCAGCCTCCGATTATTCCACATTTCAGATTAACCACAACAGTATATACTTCCCCCCCCGCGCTTATGCCACCACTGTATAGAATATACCATATTAGTTTTGAAGATCGGCATAAAACAATTATCCCGTATAACTATAATCACATTGATAAACTACAAAAGAACTAGGGTTCATGTTTACAACCTTGTTGTAAACAGTCAACGGTCAGTGGCGCATACATACGTTCAAGTACTAACTATAAATAAGTATACTTGTTTTTGTTAATCCTTTAAGTAAGATGCGTAATGTGAAAAACTAATCCCTACGGCTATGGGTTGACACGCCTAGTTATATCACTTCTATTGTAATTTTATGAGTTCCCTAACTTTGATTATTTTATAGCGATAATCAAAACTAATATGGAAACCTTGCGAATGTGTAAAAATTAATTTATTACAGCATTTTTGTTTTTACAGGAAACTGATGATGGCACAGTATATGGTACTCCTGGGTATATGGACCCAACTGCCTTTACTTCCAAGGTAAGTTAATTCCAATAAAGCCTTTGCTACGGTCTGTTAGATTTCCATTTGTAAGTCTATCCCATATGTTAAAGTGGAACTAGATTTTGAAATATAATACCTTTTAAGAATTGAATGGGGCTTTTAGCCATTTTTTAAAGCTATTTAATATTTTTTTAAAATCATATTTACATCAGAGAGTCGAACCCACATTTATTTCGTTCCGGTTTACGGTTACGTTCCAAGTAAACGTTTTTTTATTCCAGTTTCGGTTTGTGAACGCTCAGAACCCCCCTGGCAGCGGCCTTGGTATGATTATTACAGAATAAGGAATTAAATGTTCTTCTAAATTATAGTAGAAAATAAATTTCTAATACAAATAAAAGCATTTAAAAATTTATCACTCGGAACTGAACCGAAAACCGAAAAAAACCGTTATTTTTGCCGGAACAAAAACCGAAACGAAAAAAATAACGGTTCGAAGCCATGACATAATCAATAATCTAGGAAATCACGGTTCTCCTAACTTAATAAATCAAACCAAAGAAGCAGACATATTTAATTGTTGTTATATTTAAAAAAAGTATAATATATTTAATTGTTTTTATTTTTACAATTTCAGGTGACAGTGAAAGCTATTTTTGACTATAAGGCTGATGAAAGACATGGAGATGAACTATCATTTTGTAAGCATGCAATTATTACAAATGTGAATAAAAATACAGGAACCCCTGGCTGGTGGAGAGGTGATTATGGAGGGAAAAGGCACCATTGGTTCCCCGCCAATTATGTTGTTGAAATAGATCCCATGGAAAATGTCGATGAAAATGTAAGTACAAAGAATTAATATACTTTAATTGTTTTTTCCTATGATTGCTATGAAACTGACTCCGTTCAATATTGTTAGTTGAGAGGAAATTAGCATAATATTGCATGTTAGCAACATGCGCGCGCAGGTGGTACGGGCATGATAAATTTGCAACAATGCGCATATGCAGTCCGCGAGAATTTTCATTCCCGTGCCACCTGCGCGCGCATTAATGTCTCTATATTTATATTGTATTTTCTTAATTATTTATTTATTGAAAAATTGTATTTGGAGGAAAAGCATAGTGTGCAACACGCGCAGAATGCATATTCCGCGTTAGTTGCACAATATACTATTTTGCCTAAATTCTTATTTACTATTTTCATATTTATCTATATTTTTAAAAGAAACTATCCTTTATGAACATGGATTCGCAAAACAAATGCTTCAACCTTTGAGTCGAACATACCATGTACGAGGTCTGTTCAAAAAGTATCGCGAATTTTGTGTTTTCAGAAAAATTATTTATTAATTCATGAATATCTATTTTGTCCCCTTCAAAGTAATCCCCACCAGATATTACACTTGTGCCAATATATATACACTTGTGCCAACGTTTTTTCCAATCCTCGAAGCACTTGAAAAAATCATTTTTTGTGATCTTGTTCAGTTCCCCCTTCGATGCCGTCTTTATCTCCTCACTCGTAGCGTAGCGTCGTCCTTTCATGAGCCTCTTCAGTTTTGGGAACAAGAAAAAGACACAGGGGGGGGCAGATCTGGGGAATACGGTGGCTGCGGCATTATTAGTGTGTTGTTTTTGGCCAAAAATTCGCGCACCATCAACGATGTGTGGGCAGACCCACACATTGGCGACCCGTCTCATGCCCAAATCATTGGTAAAAATCGACTGGCACGAGCCAATCGATATGTTTAGGTCCTCAGCAACTCTAACGGTGATTCGACGATTGGTCAATACTATTTTCTTCACTTCATCAATGTTTTCGTCTGTTGTTGACGTGCTCGGGCGTCCGGCACGCTCTTCGTCGTTCACATCTTCTCGGCCCTCTGAGAACATTTTGTACCACCGATAAACGTTGCTTCGGTCCAAGGTAGCTTCAACATATGCCACAGTCAACATTCGGAATGAGGCGCACTTAATTTTATTTTTCACACAAAATTTGATACAGATTCTTTGATCCATTTTTTGGTATAGGCAAAAATCGAAGACGAGCCAAAACACCTGCAAGCAAAGCAACTGTCAAAAATTAACTGAACATTCAAAATGGTCGAACTTGTCGGCATAAGTGAGAGACATGAGTACCAACAAAATCGAAAATCGAATATACGTAACCCGCGGAAATTCAAAATTCGCGATACTTTTTGAACTGACCTCGTATGTCAGTCAATACAATGAATTTTGAGTCGGACTTATATCTTTGAAGAGACTTCTTTTAAAATTTCAAAAATAAATAAATAGTACATTTCATTATGTTGCAATCTATACTAATAGGTGTGTTCGATTTGCACATTTGCAGTTACTGTTTACTGCCGCGTTAAAAAAATCTGTTCGTTTGGTCGTAGTAACTGCAAATCTGTTTAATTTTTCGTAATTTACTGCAAATCTGTTTAATTTGTCGTAATTTACTGCCAGTTTATAACGCTACTGCGAAAAAGTTACAGCTGTTTCTCTTGCGGATTATTTGTTACGACTGTTAACGCTTTAACGCGGCAGTAAACAGTAACTGCAAATGTGCAAATCGAACACACCTATTATATAAATTAGTTCGTGTGTACGTATACAAAACTAAAGAACAACTTCAGCGATTTAAAAAAAAAAAATACAACATCGTGTCCGGGGCATCTTTTATGGTAAAATTGTCCTGTAATTTTGACTCACAGTGTCCCTGATTTTTTTTTAATAATTAAAATCAAATGAAACCTTAAATTATATGGAAATAAATTTCCTAAAACCATACATTCTAATAACTGTATACTTAATTATCCTACGAAAGTCTGGTTTGTACCCACGTGTTCAGAAAATGTTTCCGCGGGCCGAAGTCTCTTTTTATGCCTTAAAACATAATTTGTATAAACAAACTAAAAAGCACACAGACAGAACACCTGAGATATACTTGTTTAGCTCGCGTTCATTTGTGAAATTAATCTATGCTCTGGCATAGATAGTGTTTTGATAGCCACGGGATGTAGAGAGGCAGAGGGAGGGATAAAAGTTGGATGATACAACGGGCATGTCAGTTCTACATATTTTTTTTTTTTAGACTGGGGAGTCACTGTTACTAGGAAATCTACAAAAAGGTACCCTCGATGTAATAGGTGCTGTCGTTGAATTGGCAAGTTCACCTCGACCAGGACTGGAATGGATTTTACGTATTCAAAATCCAAGTATGTGTACTCCATTCGAAGCCGCTGTACAATCCAGAGATCAGGTACGTTTTAATTCTCCTTCTCTCGAAATGTATTATTTTAATTTTATCTGTTCTAGGCGTTAGAATGGATGGCAAGTATTAAAGAAACGGCCCAAAATGCTAATATGCGTGAATGCCAACACAAAGAAATGGAAAGAACTTGGAGAATCGCTAAAGAAATGTCCAACCTAATTGTTTATTGTCGCTCTGTTGCGTTTAACATTGAACGAGCCCGACAAGGTTTTGTATTTTATGAAATGTCTTCCTTTCCCGAAACAAAAGCAGAACGAATCATCTGTCAACAGGAAAATAAATTCTTCATCAAATATCATCAGGTAATTCGACTTTTAGAATTTCTAATTTGGGGATACGTATTGAGAACTGACACGCTAGAATACGCAGTCTGGTGGTGAAATATTGTACTAGGCGCTCTAGTACTGTTTGAACTTATTACATATGTTCTAGTGTTGAAATTTTATTAGAATGTCCCCAGCAAACATTCAACTAACGGCCGAATGCTGGCAAACTGCTTTTATGCTGGTAAATTACTGGCACCAAAAGTAAGTGCAACGCCAGTATTAATAATGTACTTCACATTTGTATTTCGCATTCCGCCTATACGAAGTACTTTACCAGCATTTTATAAGCACTCTTCTTCACTCATACTTTTTACTTAAAACCATCAGAAATAAATCTTGCAACTAATGCGATTATTTTGCACTTTACCGTTGCTGGGCCGGCAACTGATACATCAGTGGGCCAGTAACGGCCACGGGGATACCGGGGTACTGGCCCATTACTTTCAATGCCGGGGAGTATGTGCTTTACCAGTACTGGCCCGTATAAAAATGTTTGCTGGGTCGATAGAAGTTGTGGAAAAACTATAAAAGTAGAACAAATTGTAGTATTTTTGGCTGTCATTCAAGACAGGCCAAAGATAGGCATCTTAGTTTTTTTCTTTTCTTAAGAAAAATGGAGGGAAAGTTAATATTAAGTCCAGATTGGAAAAGATTTGGTTATGGACAAGAGGAAGACATGGGAATATATTTTGAGTTAAAAAGTAACTGATACTATGCGAGTTTGTGCATTGCATTTGTCGCAGAAAAACAAAATTGCACTAATATGCTTGCACCTGGAAGTTGCATATTTAACTTTTAGCTGCTCTTGTCCAAATAAAACTAATTTTATTTATGAAGCAATGAACATAATGCACTTGTTTGCAAACAGAATCTATATATTGTAAATTCAGATGACCGACACTCAGATGTACCACATAAAATTACGTTCCCGGCATTTAACACATGCTCAACTACAAATTACACTTCAGTAAATCTACTGAAATTAAATTTTAAATACTGTAATTTGATGTCTATCTTCTGATATACACTTCGATGTGTAGCGCTTAAAAATTAAAAAAATTTGCAAATAGTTACTCGCTTTTTCATAAAATAAAAATGTACTGTGTTTAAATTAACTTGTTCGCTATTAGCATATTGACAGCTGAGTACTACAGACAACAGCCATATTGCCTTGGAGCACAGCGCTGCTACCGGTAATGTCTCTTCTCAATACTCTGTTCCCTAATTAAAAAGATATCTGTAGCCTTGAAATTATTTTATCTTTGTTCCTTCAAGTTGGCAATTTTAGAATGAGTTATGAAATGTGTCTAATTGTTAAAAATATATTGTTTTAACTTTTGTAATGACGAACCAGATCTGGTTATTTTGGTTAATTTTATATTGTATTACTGACTTATACCCTTTTCACACTAGATCTTTAAGACGAGTGAACTTAAAGTTCACCGATGTTTAAGATCGGTATGCTTTCACACTTGATGTTTAAATCTCTGGTGCTGTCATCAGCTACAGTAATTTTGTCCTTAAGTTACCGTCATGAAATTACCAGTTTTGAACTGTCTGCGCAGACGCACATTTTGAATAATTATAAACAAATATGGATATTTCATTTCATTCTACAATAAAGATACTACAATAAAGAATATATTACACCTGTATTAACATGTCAGTCGATACATTTTATCTCAATTATTGTAGCTCTGTATTTTATTAAACACATTATTAAAATAAATAATTTTATTATAACAATAAGTATAAACTTCTTATAACGTCGATATAATACAGTATTCTTGTTTATGATAATATAAAATGTTGACAGCACAAATTCAAGGAGTATTTTTTTATAATAGAAATTAAGTTGGCAATGCGGGCGAAGTTTAAGACGCAGATCTCTGTCTTAAACATCGGTCGTGTTTAGACGAGGCCATACGGTTTCACATTAGCGTTTAAAGATACATTCACTTTAACATCCGATCTTAAAGATCTAGTGTGAAAAGGGTATTACACTGTAAAACAGATTTCAGATTTTTTGGTTATAGTCATTTTAATCAAGATATAATTTTTCAACATGACATGACAAATGAAAATTGAATAATTTTTTAAGGTACAATTCAGTCGTGTTTATCCAAAAGGCCAAAGAATCGATTCTTCCAATTATAATCCAATCGGAATGTGGAATTCTGGTTCACAAATGGTTGCTTTAAATTATCAGACTCCAGATAAGCCAATGCAACTTAATCAGGGGAAATTTAGAGACAATGGAAATTGTGGATATCTTCTTAAACCCGAGTTTATGTTTCGGGATGATTTTGATCCGTATGACAAAAACACATTAGTTGGAGTCGAACCTATGACCATCAGTATCAGAATTATTGGAGCCAGACATTTAAGTAAATCAGGAAGAGGAACTGCCAGTCCATCTGTAGAAGTTGAAATAGTCGGAGCGGAATTTGATTCTGGAGTTAAATTGACAACTAAAACTATATGTAAGTATTATATGATTTTATCTACGAATCCATCAAATAATAAATGCATTATATGTCCAACTGTAAATACATAATGATGTTCATATTGCAACAAGTGTATAAAAGTGACGCGCATGCGAGTTCACCCCAGAATTTTCTTTTTTTTTTTTTGTTCTTCCATGCAAATGTTCTTTTATGTTTATTTTATCATGATAAGTAAATGAACTATTCGCGACTATAATTACCGAAACGGCGCCACTATCGCCTTGTGAACTTTTGACACGAAAAAGGATAGTCATCTGTCAACGTATGTAAACAGTATTGGTTTATAATCAATTTTTGGTCTTATTTACGTTTTCTTGCTGTATACAGTGTATTTAAATTATAACCAAGTATTAAAAAAGTGTATAAATAATATGTGAATCAATTTTATGATAAAATTTGCTGTTTGTAAATGAATATTTTCAGAGGTTATAATGTTGGCGCCGGCTTTTACTCGCACAGAAAATAAAATGTTATACTTTGAACTTAAAACATTTATTTGAATACTTAATATCTACACATATCTCAAGAAATTTTATAGAAGGAGAACTTGTAATTTATTCTACACAAGAAAACTGTCAAATATTTGCAAACTAACACAGTTATGGAACACCCCCATGAAATAACAGGGGGTTTTAATTATATTAACAATAATTTACACAACATTAAACGATTTTCATGCACATGTGAGACAGGGAAAATGAAAAATTCAACGTTAAAAGCTTGTTTAAAATCATCTGAACAGTATAAATTCCCTTCAATAGAAACAAAATTTTAGAATCACTGATAATCTTTCAATCTAATATTCGAAGATGTTCTTCCTGTGATTGACTACCATACACACAACAAGGAGTATTTAATCTTTTTTTCTTAAATTTATCACTTTATTCGTTGTAAAAATGGAGTGAGAATGGACAGAAACAAAAAAACACATGGTGATTTATACGTAAACAATGACAGTATACTTTTTCGAAGTGTTCGCTTGTTTGCCGCTAGAGGGATACGCGTTAAGTTGAGTCACCAATAATAGGCGATAATAGTCCTAGATACTGTGCTCCAAAATTTTTAACTAATTTAAACGTTCAGTGCTTTTGTGAACGCAATAAGATATTTAATAATCAGACAGATTTTACTCATGTTATTCATATGAACAAAATGAAACAAAAATATTTGTAAAAACCATAGAGTGTTCGTTATTTCAGATGTTTCTTCTTTATTTTTGTGGTAACTGCTCTATAAACATATGTATGTATATGATTTTCTATATCCCTGAATATTTATAATATTTGTATTCATTTCTAGCTGATAATGGTTTCAATCCAATTTGGAACGAAATTTGTGAGTTCGATGTTATTAATCCAGACTTTGCCTTGTTACGATTTGTTGTTCAAAATGAAGACGTGTTTGGGGAGTCCAATTTCATCGGACAAGCAACTTATCCGGTAAGATTTATACATATATTAAATAAAGACAAGAGAAAAAAACGATCAGCAGTGGCGCAGCGAAGTGGGGCATGGGGGGATAAATGATCTGGGCGTGAAATTAAAAACGATAAGGCTTCAGGGCCGGAGGAACGGAGTCGGCGCTTGATGTCAGGGGGGCGCCAAGATTAAAGTGTGGACCTTTTTATTTGTGGGTCTTCACTTAAAATTTAAAAGAGAATACCCTTTTTTTTTAGGTCTTTTACTCTACAAAAAATATGTAAAATAGTATAGAAAGTTTTATTGGAATTAATACTACGTTTAAAGAAGTTTAAAAAAAGTATAATATATTTGGAAATAAAACAGGATTGTGTAAAATTTAATACTTGAGCTGATCATTTCTCTATTGAATATAAATTTTTAAAGAGCACAACACTTTAGACCTATGCTTTCCAACCTTTTTGTCTACGCAACACACTTATGGCCGGTTGCTTAAAACATTATTACATCTAGTTTTAGTTATAACTGTTTTAACTTTAAAACTAAGTATAAGTTAGGTGCGTTTCTAGATACAAATTAATTCTAGTTGTGGATAAATGGAGTTTTAACTCGTATTCGAGTAATAAATCGCAGTTGACAGGTAAAGTTACAATGGATGAATTTACAGCTACTGAAAATGAGCAGACGGTCCATGATAACAATGCCGCTGTTAGGATTCCAAATAAGCGAAGTAGAGCTATTAAATTCAAATGAAAAACAGATGATCTTTGGGAATAGTACGTTTTTGGGAATATCTTTACAAAAATTTGCTGTTCCTTCAAAAATTATCTTATTTTTAACTAATATTGGAGTAAGAACGTTTTTTCTTTCTTCATTTATAATCTGTATTTTGAAATATTTCAGGTAACATGTCTTAGAACGGGCTACCGAAGTGTTACCCTTAAAAATGGATACAGCGAAGATTTGGAACTTGGTTCATTACTAATACACATCAGTATCAAAAATCCATTGGTGAGTTTTTTATTATTTCACTAAATCACATTTTATAAGTACATCCGAGCGCTCATTAAAGTAATACTGATACTGATGCATATAACAATGATATGACAATGATGTAACAAAGATATAACTTAGAAGTAACTTGATTTGAATATGTCTGGTTATAATAACCAATTTTATTTACAAGATTAAATCTCAATCAAGATTATTAAAAATGTTAGAAAAGGTAAAACGGTACAGCATAAAAATAAACTTTAAGTTGGTACTCATGAAAAAGTATTGAAACTTCAAACAAATTCTGACTGGAGGTTCAGAAGTTGAGTTGGAAGTCGGATATCATTGAAATTTTGAAGAAAGTATTGTATTTCATAAAAGTATAATGTGAAACAGACTTAACCCTTTACTGCATGAATTTTTATTTTTGGCTGAAATAATTCATGAGCATTAGGAATTGGTTCTTATTAATAGAAAAATTAATTAAAAAAATATATTTAAAATATTAATTATTATTTTTATGGCAAAATAATAATTAAAATAATAATTTAGGGTTTGTGCCATACATGGAACATTATGATTCTACATTATGTTACAAAAGAAAATGATTCCGTATTATTTGCTCGTCAATTGCTAGGTGTTCTTCATTAGGGATTAAAAGCAGTCGCCCTCGAATTTTTGAAAGAAAAGGTCGTATCTTCTAGTTGTCCTTTCTCAATAAATTCAGAGTTATCGTTGAAGTGCAAATTCCGCTTGATATCCTCAAATCTATTGCAGCCCATTACTTGAGATACTGCAAGATCCATTGCTGTGTATGTGGCATATATGAACATTCATGAAGTAACGTTCTAATTCAGTTTTAAAAGTAAAATAAAAAATAAAAATCGGAATGTGCCATATATGGCACACTATGCGTTAAAGGGTTAAGTTACTTTGTTATTCATATGTTAATACATCAAAGTGATATTTCACTTTGATGAGCGCTCCGCCTAAAGTTGGTTTTACACAGTTCAATTTATCGATCAATTTTTTTTTTCAATTGAACATATTATTGGTAACCTTGAAAATAAAAGGATCACTTTAAACACATCAATTTATTTCTCATTTTTTTGAAAACTTACATTACCAACTGTAAAACATGTTGACATATTTATCAAAATGAAAATATTGAAAAAATCTTCACAAAATTACGAGCTGTAAACAAAAACAAAAAGAAATAACCTAGATCAATGTTTCTCAACCGAAAACATACCACGGACCAGTAAAATATTTAATTTTCTACCGTGGACCACAAAAAATAAATGTACTATTAAACAAATTTATTGTATATATATACTTTACATATAACATCTCAGTAATAAAAAATCACTGAAAAATGAACAAAAATAACAGAAAATGAACAAAAGATCATAAAAAAAAAATTTAAATTAAAAAAAAACATTTATAAGCCTTTCGCGGACCACTAAAATTTGGCTAAGGACCACTGGTTGAGACATACTGACCTAGATGATGGTGAATTATAACGTTTGCGGTTCTGTCACATTTGAAAACGAAACACATAACCTATACATTTCTTGGCTATGCTACAACTAAACCGTTGTCAATAACTAAACAGTTAAAAATATACCCAGAATTCCCTAAAAAAAATTATGAAAAATAGAACTTGTACTATTTTGAAAATATTGATCAATAAATTGAATCGTGTAAAACCCATTTAAGATATAATAACTTTAATAAAATAATATGTTTATGTTTTAGAATAATTCAACAAGGCTGTCAAATATCTCACGTAACTCAGCTTTCGACAATAATAACTCTTCGTTACATTAATTTCAAACCCTTAAAATTCTCGAAAAGCCTTGTATCGTGCAATAAGGTTATTTTGTGAAAAATTTTATCGTACTGTTCTGAAATTTTTATGTTTTAATCATTGTAGTACATATCTTCAATCATATCAAATTTAAAAGAATTTTGAAAAGACGTTATTAAGGGACTATTACCGGTTAGAAAGGCAAAAAATGACCTATAATTAAATATTTTTTTTCTCGTTTCTTTTATTATAGAACGTTGTGCAACTTTTTTTATTTTATTAATATTATATTCAAGATTATAAAATTTTTTTTTTTTTTTTTTTTTCAATACATAGATAATAATATAGATGGCGCCAAAGTTCAGTAACAAAAAATTATGATGCTCCATGGCCCGGGGTTAATCTCGAAATTGACAAGTCTGAAACAAAAAATTCAAAAATAATTTTAAAGATGAAGGTGTCTTACATCGTAATTTACCACCTATTATAAAAAAAAGGGTGTAAAAACAAAATGGCGGATAGGTGAAATTTTTTTTTCTAAAAATCATGTTTTTTTCCTCTTTTACCCTTATCATTTTTTTTTCTTTCAAATTTTTTTACAACATTCTGGTAAATTACGGTAGAGGACATCAAAATGAACAAAATTCACTAAATTTTAAAAATATCCGTTGTGTAGTTATGGAGAATAAGTCTGGGCCGATTGAAAAAACACCATTTCGAGAAAATCACTTTTAAAGTTTTTTTTAATATTTGTATTGTAATATTTTTAAAAAAATTAAGTTTCAGCCCTTACAATTGGTTAATCAGCAATCCCTGGTCCATATAAAAGTACTCCCGAATCAATCATTCGTTGCTGTTCCTCTTGCTGAGCAGTTTGCTTTGCCAAGCGAGCTTCCTTCGACGCCGCGGTACTCGCTTTATTGGCCATCTCAATGCGTTCCTCATCTTTTTTTTAAACATAATCATACGCAGAGTGTCCAATTATGCATCCCATTACCTCCAATATTTTCAAGAGGGACGTTCTACCTTCATTAAATATTGCTAATGAAATATTAGCAGCCAACTCAGTAACTTCTCTTCCCACAAACGTATGTTTGGGAACGATAGCCCAAAGTGTTTTATATATATATTTTAATGTTTTATTATATGTTTAATTATATATATATATATATATATATATGTATTTGAACAGAATAACGGTGTTGAGAAGCACACCTGCCGAAACTCGTCAAACCAGCTGTCGCGCACCGAAAAAGCACATGCACTAAAATAGCCACCAATTTCTTATTTTTTTGAATTTCGTTATAAAAATTTAGGATATGATTTCTGAAGGTATAAGGTATCAAAAAATGTAAAAAAAACGATTTTTTGAAAATTATCACCGGTAATAGTCTCTTAAAAAATTAGATTTATAAAATATTTTATTCAATGTATATTTAGGTGCTACAGGTCTAGTCTAATAGGGTTGGCCAGTTTGTGAAATTGTCAATTGTAGCCTAAAGTTGACCTAACGACCTAATTAATATATAGTAAGAACATTCAATATTTTTATAATTGCATTTAATAATGTTAAGTACTAATAGTGCATTTATTCAAGTTTTACATAAATTATTATCATTCAAAGTATTTTAATCGTATTTTTTTACTAATGAATCATGTAATTATAGTCCATTTTAAATAAGAATGCAGTAGTTGGCGTTCCGAGCCGAGAATTGTAAGAAATTTTAATTAAAAATATATTCATTTATAAAATTACATAAAAAAAATTGATGTGAAGTGTGAATTTTCACACATTTCTGGGTTTTGCAGGTATTTAGTAACTGAACGATGATTATTTGGGATGCCAAAACAAATTTTATGTCAAAATATTTTTTTATGAATTTTAATTCGAATGCCTAATGCCATTATTTAAGTTTCTAAATATATGCAGTATTTTTTTTTATATAGCAAAGTTCATTAAGATTTTAAAAATTGCACCTATGGCTTCCATTGGTTGCTTACATCATAAGTCCCGCCCTTTGATTTCGTCAAACATAGAATTAAATTATAATTTCAACACTTTCCACTGGTTATTAAATTTACGCTTTTAAAAATTAAACGCAACATTTACCAAATATAACTAGAATTTTAACAAAATAATTTAAACAAAATAAATATGCAAAAAAAAACAAAAATTAAAATCAACAGGATTCGAACCCTAGTTTGCAAGTTAAATTATATTATTAAGCGTACGACAAATCCAACCACGCCACGAGAGCTAGTGTTCTGGTATGTTACACAACGTATTAAATAGTTAACATATTTTAGTTAAAAACACAAAAAATGCGTTATTTTCCGAAAACATAATCTGATCAAAAATTCCTGTTGTACTATTCCGGTTCACACCAATGTACATTACTTAGAATTTTTTCAGATTTTTAGTTTAAACCATCTGGGCTACAGGGTGTGGGACAAAAAATTTTTTGCACAATTTTGGCAAAAATCGCATCAAAATAATTTATTTTGCAAAAATAAAATTTTGATCGTTAATCCACGTACTAAGGGCTTTCATTTGATACCCTACTCAGAATTTAAAAAAAATATTTTTTTTTTCGATGAGCACATATTTGTTTATATTTTTAGAGGGATATGTTTTTTAGATGATTTAGTATTTTTCCTATGTGCGGGTCAAAGAGTTGTATAAGCATGCCAAATTTCAACTCTCTAGGTTTAGCCGTTTGGCTACAATTTTTACCGAACAGACAGACAGACAGACGACAAAATGACGGTATAAGGGTTTTTTGGTCATACCTACAAAACCCTAAAAAGGAATTGGTTGATAAAGTATTTGCATAAACAAGGCAAATAATCATACAGGGAGAGGCAATATTGTGCAAATAAAACTTGTAGGGGGTAATGGGGGTCAGACTATAGTGGTATCAAACATATTTTTTTTTCATTTGTTTTGCTAAAGGCACTGCAAGTAATAACTATTTTTCAAATTACACTACACATATTATTTAACACAAAATACGAATGCAAAATAAAAAAAAAATACGGGTATCGTTTGGCCCCCATTGCAAAGAAGTTTTATTTGAACAATATTTTATTAACTTTTTATTTACATGACCTAGAATCTAGATCTAAACTATTACACAAACTTATCTTCAAAACTAAATTTTTTAATAAATAATGTTAAAATTATGAATTTGACAAGTTTATTTTATTCATCGTAAACTTGGATGCACACTAACCTTACAGCTCTTATTTTCTTACACACTACATTCTTAATTAAAATGAACTATAAATTATTGTGTAACTAGACCATTATATATTTTAAATTTTGTAGCATTTAACTTTATCGATAAAAATGTTTTTTTTTCTTAAATGGCCAACCTGATATACTGTAGAATGATTTGTTATCATATATGTGTGCCTTGAAATAATTTATTAAAATAGCATAGAGATTGCTCATTACGTAGTCAGTATTTGCAATTGTCTTCGAAAGAGAAAAAGCAATTAAAGTTTCAATTACATTTGTTCGTAATATTTAATTCAGTTAACGAAAAACAAGTTTTTTGTTTCATTTCTCATCTATCCAACAATATTTATAAATTGGTTTACTATAACCAAATTGTTGTCTGACATCTGAACCTAAAAATTTTTAAGTTGGCAATGAAAAGTAATAAGAGATGGAAGGTATAAAATATATCACTGTCTCTTATTTTTTCCCCCCACTATATTCTGTAGTATTAAAAGTTGAAATGACGTCAGAGTTGGATAGTATTGAAAAAAGTATAATGTAGAATGGACTTTAGACTTGGTATATCCAGCTTGTAGTTAAATATAAGAGCAGAGATGGGCGTCTACGCGTAAACTTGAATTTTTTACGTCTACGTGTAAATTTACCGTAGACAGCGTAGAGAAGTGTAGACTGTGTAGACACGTAGAATCTAGCGTAGAATAATGAAAAATGAGGTTATGTAACGTTTACAAAAATAAAATACCGCCAGTTTTAAGCACAAGAGCCAGTAAAGAACTCAAATTTAATATTTTTGACAGCTTCCTGATTAAAACAACTACTAACTTTTAATTTTAATTTTACTTTAGTAGTTCATACGGACAGAAACCAAGTAATTCATATTGTCCATAACAACATACGATTTGTGAGATAACATTTTTGGAAACAATATATGTAATTAGAACTACATAAAATTGAAATAAACATTAACATTTAAACTATTACCATTCTATTATTTCATATATTACATTTAAACGTACTGCGCTTGTACAGTTTACATTCTACATTCGACACGTAAACAAAGGCATATTCTACTTGACATGTTTACGCGTAAAATCTACATTAGTCTACATCATGTATTCTACGCGCCCATCACTGTATAAGAGTTCCTAACTCTAGTTTGTTAACTTCTTTAGGTCAAATACAAAGGCAAATAACGTGTATTTCTAATATGCTTAATCCCCTAGCTTACAAACTGTGACTCGGCATGGACAAGTATTTTGTTTACTTAATTGGTATTATTGGCTTAAATCCAGAGTGAGATCTATGTATACTAAAATAACATTTAATGTGTTAAATAATATAGGACGCACCAGGTGATTTCCAGAAGTTTGTTTACATCCATTTAAAAATTTAGATGACTGCCATAATAAGTTGAATTATTTTTTGTTTTAATCGAAATTAAATTAAAAATCGAGATAATTATTTCGTTAACTGAATTAAATTTGAGCAATATATCAATTTAAAAAAACTGCACAAGCTTGAAAGCCTATGCCTACTAGATTTTTGTACAGGCTCTAGTATAGATTTTACAGAAAATTATAAAATGTTGAAATTATCTAACAATAGTTTTAAGGGTTAAATAGGCATTTATTTTAAACAAATTTTGTATTTATTGTCCTTTATTAAATATACAATTATGCTGTTAACTTATTTATTTTTTTAATTTAACAGCAATTTATGTTTCCCATACCTTCGCGCAAACTAAAGTCTCTAGATCAGTGTTTTTCAAACTATGGTCCGCGCTCATAAAATTTCATTAATATTAATAATGGGCTTTTGGCAAAAAAAAAATGTTTCTTGATGTTGGTGGTCCGCGGTTAGTGTGGAATTCTGAAACTCCGCAACTCTCGAAAGTTTGAGAAATACTGCGCCCAGGATAAAGAAAGTAGCGCATAGTGGGTGGGAACCAATGTTTCCAAACACTGAAGCACAAATTTTACAAAAATGGTTTGCGCAACTTTCTTTATCTAGGGATTTTAGACTGTACTGCGCATGTGCAAACTAGAAATTAAAAAAAGATCTCAAACTGTAGTGACGAAGCTTCAATCAAACGTGAAAAGTTACTAGAATTTTAAATCTAGTTCCGCGTAAACCAATAAAACAGACTATAACTTCGAACTGAACACCAAAATGACGATGTTTGCTTCTGACTGTCAAAGTTTGATGCTCTAATAAAATCGTTTCTTAAAATTTTGAAAGGAACGTTTGGATTAAATACAATATTTCTACAATTTTCTAACAAATCTTTATTTATTTTAAATCATTTAAGTTACACTTTTATATGTCCTAACATTATATTTAAATCCTGAGGTCTTCTAAAATATTGTTCCAACAAGACAATAATTTTACCATCTTTTGTTTTAAATTTATGTTGATCCCAAGGAAAAATAGTAATCCTAAATGGTTGTTGTTTCAATTCACCAGCTTTAAAATTAAAAAGATTTTTAGTATTCGGTATTTTACCATGCGTAAATCCCAAATAAGCTTCCGTAGCTTCATTAAAATATATTCTGATTGGAAATTTTGTGACCAATATGCAAGCGGCGATATTTAAAATAACAAATGCACCCAGGAATATCAATACTTGATATTCTTCATTTGTTAATTCGTATGATTCAACTGTTTTTTCATCGAATTTTAATTTGTGTTTTGGATCATACAGCGTTACAAACATTATTGTCATTCCGATTAGTCCAGTTACTGAAATAAGTTGCGCTGTGTATAAATATGATGACATTGTACATCGATACACTAATTGATACTCCTTTGGTATGTTGTCTTTTATTCGAAGTTTTTCCGGAGTTGTTGTTTTGCGAAACGGTAAACACATAAAACGTTTAGTGATTATTGTGTTATAAAACGGTTTTGACGTCACATTTCTAGAGAAATTACTGTAATTTCTAAATCGTAATGGTATTTTTAAGGATAAAATACGTGATAACAAATTTTGTAACATTTTTGTAGGTTACATACACAATTTTCTGTAATGTGTTTATAAAATTGATTTATCTACAAAAAAATGATTAATATTAACAAAATATCATTCAGTTTTGTAAAGAAAAGATTATTTTACCTCTCACAACTTCGTTTTACATCAGGATTATCGTGCTGGGTAAATATAAAATCGTAAATTTTACGTTCAAATTTTAAGGTTAATTTTGTAGGATGAAAATATTTCAGTACAAATTAAACATAGAATTGAAGAACATTGGGCTGAGAGTATAAAAGCACCAAGTTTTGACGAAAATGATGTTTCGAAAGAAAAATTTTATGTGCTATCAATGTTTCCGTATCCATCCGGAAAACTGCACATGGGTCATGTCCGAGTGTATACTATTAGTGATACGGTAGCTAGATTTCAACGGATGAATGGTAAAAATGTAATAAATAAGATTTTAAATATGAAACACAAATTTAATTTGGTAAATGTAGGTTTTTCATCCAATCGGTTGGGATGCATTTGGTTTACCGGCTGAAAACGCAGCCATAGAACGTAAAATAGCTCCACAAGAATGGACTACAGAAAACATAAATCAAATGAAAAAACAGTTAAAGAAATTGGGTTGTAGTTTTGATTGGTTAAAAGAGCTAGCAACTTGTAATCCAGATTATTATAGATGGACGCAGTATATTTTTTTAAAACTCTACGAAGCTGGACTTGTCTACCAAAAAGAGGTAATACAAATTATACTTTTTAAGTTAAAAATATTAATTTTGAATCTTTTAGGCGTTAGTCAACTGGGATCCTGTTGATAAAACTGTGTTAGCTCATGAGCAAGTGGATGAAAATGGTTGTTCTTGGCGTTCTGGAGCAAAAATAGAAAAGAAATTATTGAAACAATGGTTTATTAAGACAACAAAATTTGCAAAAGATCTTCTAGACGGCTTAAATGACCCACAACTACAGGTAAAACTTTACTGCAATTATTTGCAACACTTTATTCTTATACTAATATTAAAAATAATTCTTATAGGATTGGCGAGATATTATAAAACTCCAAAAACATTGGATAGGTGATTGTAATGGCGTCTCATTCGACTTTAAATTAACAGGAAAAAATAATAAAATAACCGTATGGACTTCAAATCCAGAATTAATAACAAATGCGCAATATATAGCGATAAAAGAAGAGAATATTCTCGCTAAAAACGATTTTGAATTAGTTAATAATATCAAAAAACTTCGAACAGCAGCAGAAAATCCGTTGACTGGTGAAAAAATACCAATTTTTGTTACTAATGACCTTGAATACCTACCTTTTACTGATACCTACCTAGGCATACCAAATGATTGCAACCAAAATTTTGCTGAATCCGTCGGAATTGAAGTCCATAAAAATGTTAACATTGGCGAAAACAAAATCCAAGAAATACGCCAGCAGATTTGTGAAAAGGCTCAAAATTTAAACGCTGGTGGCCATTGGACAAGCGCAAAACTACAAGATTGGCTAATTTCAAGGCAGAGATATTGGGGTACCCCAATACCCATCGTACACTGCGGTAACTGTGGCATTATACCGGTTCCTGAGAATGAATTACCGGTTTTACTGCCCGAGAAACTTAGTGATAAAGAAAGTTGGGTGAAAACAATTTGTCCAAAATGTGGTGAAAACGCGAAAAAGGAAAGCGACACTATGGATACCTTTGTTGATTCTGCATGGTATTTTTTTAGGTATATTGATATTAATAATGATAAAGAACTTTTTAGAAGAGATCTTGCAGAAAAATTAACACCTGTTGACCTCTATATTGGTGGGAAAGAACATGGTATGTATATTTTTTAGTTTGTTGAAATTTTTGCAATTCATTTAAATTTAGTATTATCTGTCTCATTTTGTAATACGTAACTAACAGGGAAAGTTCATTTTTTATGTTGTATATTGACAATACATTTAAATATTATCTTAGTATTGGTTCACATGGATACGGCAAAGTCTGTTTACACCACAACAGTCACCAAAGTAACCAGATCTAGTTTCTTATTACAAATTGAGACGGATTATAGTAATATATTCACTGTAAACTTAGTTTGTACGCCTATGTTTACAAATTTGGGTTAAAATAACAGAGACAAATAGAATAAGTTGAGACCGAAATCTATTTTTCTACAGTGTAAACTTTTCCACATTCTCACCCAATTAAAAACAAGATCGCAATAGCTTCTATCTTGCCCACACTTCGTTCTTTAAAAAAATTAAGTATTGTAACTTTTACCGATTGATTGAAGCTTTTGATCATTTTGTTTAGGAAAAGAAACTTCAATATATAAAAAATTAGCTAGTGACAACTTAAGAAACTTTAAATTTCATTTAGTTCCTCTTAAAGTTTTAGAATAGCCTGTATTTGATAATGTTAATGAAAATTTTTATTAGTAGAGTAAATTACTTCATATTTCCTAATTTAACCTCTTTTGTATCCCTTATAATAATAATAATAATAATAATATTTATTAAATAGCACAAATAAAAAAGTTAGCAATACTTAAACAGTTTCGTCTAATACCCAGTATATTTTTTGCTTTTAGCTGTTCTGCATTTATACTATGCTCGATTCTTAAGTCATTTTCTTCATTCCATAAATCTAATTCCTCAAAAGGAACCATTTAAACGTTTACTCGTACAAGGTATGATAATGGGACAAAGCTACCGAATAAAAGGTACAGGAAAATATCTTCACGAGTCTGAAGTAAAAATAATAGATGCTAAAAAGAAAAAAGCAGTCCATAAAGAAACTAACGAACCAGTTGTTATAGCTTGGGAAAAGATGAGTAAATCAAAACACAACGGAGTTGATCCCGATGACATGTTTAATAATTACGGAATTGATACTACGAGATTATTAGTTTTGGCTGACGTAGCACCAACTTCACACAGAAATTGGCAGCCATCTACTTTTCCCGGAATAATAAATTGGCAACATAGACTCTGGTTAACGGTAGCTAATTTTATTAAACAAAGAAAAAATCTTCCGCAAGATTGTTCGGAAGAAGAATTCAAGAAACAAGAAGACTATCTTTTTGATTCTAGAAATTTTTATGTTAAAGGAACTACTTTTAATTATTATACTTCTCAACAAATGAGTGTGGCTGTATCAAAACTACAAGGATTGACCAATAGTTTAAGGGTAAGTGTTTTATTAGTTACTAGTTGGCGTGCCCGTTGTTGTTAAACCATCTCTTCCATAATCGCTACGGACAACAAAATTACTCTAGCGAATTCAAACTCGTACAGAAGGCGTATCACATGTTCACCTGCCGCCCCTCCAAGTCCCGCGTCCCAAATGTTGCCAGATCAAACTTTATGTTGCCAGTCCGGTGTATATACACCTCGTAGATTTGTAACGCACTAATTTCCAGAGCTGTAAACGCTGCCTTGAATGTTAAAACTACTTACTAAACATATCCATAACGCTCGGTGAACATACAACTAATTTAAAGAGCTCTGAACGCAGCTTTAGGCATTACAAAGCTGTTTTAAGCGATTGATTTCTGAAAAACTATTGATTATTCTTATTTTTCAGAGGGCTCCTCCAGCGGTAATAGCCAAAAGTCCACAATATGAACGAGCATTAGCAGTCCAAATAATAATGCTTGCTCCAATGGCACCGCATTTCGCTTCAGAACTATGGGCTGGGTTCCAGTCGGCTTCAAATCGTCTCTCCTCGACAGAATACGACTATGAAAAATCGGTCTTAGACCAAACTTGGCCCGAAGTCGATCAAGAATACTGTCTAGACCTTGTTTGTCAAATAAATGGTTTTGATAACGCCGTATTAAAATTCCCAAGGCATGAATTAGAAAAAATGCAGTATGATGCTGCAGTAAAATTAGCGTTGGATCAACCAATTGTTCAAAAAAATTTAATTACAAGAGAAATTATTGATGTTAAATTTGAAGTATTTAAAGGTTATGAAGGAGTTGTTAATATTTTAGCTAGAGATAAAGAAAAAGAAATAATTAAGAATATAGTTTAGAAGAATAAATAAATTATACATTAAAAATATTTTTATTATCATTGTATGACAAATATAACTTGCATAAATTTAACAATGCTCCCAAGCTGGATTGGATCACAAAGTTATAGACCTGGACCTTCTTGCAAGAAGTTATTCAGTATAGTAATGATCAACACTACAGCTCGGTAAGTATGGTACATATATAGGCTAGTAAGACAGGTGTACCAAAAAGATTGTATTCGCGACTCAAACTAACATTGGCGGCGCTGCGTACGACAGTTGATGGCCGACGAAAAGCGTATATGTCAGAAGTTTTTTCTTAATATTTATCTGTTCAAACAATATTTCGGCAAAAAGTACTGTATTTAAGTCACTATATTTAAAAATACGTCTTAATTCACATTAACTGCAGCACAACAGACTACAAATATTATACAAATACAGACGATTCCGCTTAATTGGGGCAGCCGCTTATATGGGCCAAATCTCAAAGAACAGAAACCAAACCAAGGAACCAACAGAAAATTTACATGTTTAATTGGGACAGTAAATTTAAGATCACAGTACATATTATGTTACACATATTCTCAAGAATAAATATGTACAAAGAATTTAATATTACAGCGTTATTTTATGCAGGAAGGAAATGAAGGGAGTCCTACATCCGCACTGAATACCTGTGCTGATTTTGTAGAAGTGAAATATTACAAAAACAAAAGACAGACTACACTTGACGAATTTTTGCATTGAATTAAATTGTATGTACCTATTTATTATTTTATTTTGAAATTTATTATTATTTTTTCTTAAAAGTTTATATTTTTTGGTTATATATAACTTATAGTTTTGTCCAAGAGTTTATAAAATAAAATTATTGAAAGAAAAATATGCATTGTTTAATTTTATGTGAAATTCGCTTAATTGGGCCAAAATGCCTAAGTCCCGATGTGTCCCAATTAAGCGGAATCGACTGTATACGCTTCTATTTAATTTACCAAGCCGCCACCAGATGTCTCACTGTTATTTGGAGTCGCGAATAGTAAAGGAGATAACGTTGAAAAATAAAAAAGTGAAAAACTTGCGCCTGCATTCATAACACGGGTACTTATTGTTTCACCCTCGTACTTTCTTCGCGCAGAGTACGTGGGGTATCTTAAATATCGCATGGCCTCTATTGAGAACTGACACGCTCGGATACGCAGTCTGGTGGTCAAATATTGTACTACACGACTCTAGTACTGTTAGAAATTATTACATATGTTCTAGTGTTGATTTTTTGTTAGAATATCGATAGATACATTTTCATAAGATAAAAATGTACTGTGCTTAAATTAACCTGGTAGCTGTTAGCATATTTACAGCTGAATACTAGACACGACAGCCATATTGCATTGGAATACAGCGCCGCCAACGGTAATGTCACTTCTCAATATTATAAAGCAGCGGTAAATTTTAAAACATTACATCACACCTCGACCGTTCAATCTTTTTGGTACACTGTATAAATATATTTAATAATTACATTTAAAATACAAAATAGTCTAGTAGGCGTTTTCAAGCTTTTTGCATCCTTGGCAAAAAGGACCAAAAATCTGTTGACACCAGGTACAAGTAAAATATAAATTTTTTGTATATATACTCATGGACAAAATAATCCCATATTTTAAAATTTTCGTCTTGCTAAAAGAATTTCCGACGGACTCAGTTAATTAAACACCTTGCAGTGGAAAAAAAACCTTTATTTTACAAATCCGAAATAGATTTTATGCACAAAATCGTAAACTAATATGTGATAGTTTTGTCCATTATAGAGCTATTTTTAAAATCATGTGGCACTCCTTTGTGCCATGCACCACTAAATCTACAGAATAAAATTAATCACTATCGCTGTCCTCTCTTGCTTTTTTACTTTTTTTAGTAGCTCTACCCCGACGAGCCGGTTTCTTTTTTGGTTTTTCCGTAGGTGCTTCATTTGTTCCATCTTCAGTTGTCTTTCCCGTCCTTAATATATCATCCAATCTTCGAACAGCATTCTTCATCTCTTCCTTTTGAGAATTCTTATATTTATCAACCACCGAAATAAATAAGTGTAATACTTTTTCATCTTCTAATTTTAGTTTATAGTTCGGATATAATTCAACAAGCTTTTCTATCGATTTTTCATTATGATTTATAATCGTTAAACAATAAGCTACATCCCTCATATGTCTCTCGTTTATTGTAGCGGTAATTCTAGTGATTAATTTCTCAACGAGAGGTTCCATTTGTTTATCTTTATCGATGTGTTTAATAAGGAATGTCATTACATTTCGGAATGTTTTTTCATCTATTTGATTATCATCATTACTCATGTGACTTATAATATCAGGAAGTACGTTATAAATTGGGTTTGGATTTTGTTGCGATAAACCATAAAAGCTTTTATTTACTAAGTTTACGATAATTTCTGATTCATCATTGATGCAAAGAGCTATTTCTGCAATAATTCCCTTAACACGAAGCATGTTTTGACTTAATAAGTTTGTAGTAACGCTTAATGCTGTTAAACGTACATCAACGCATTCATGTCTAACACATTTATAGAAATAATTAGAATACGGTTCAATTGTGTTCGGAAATCTGTTTAAAAGATCAGCCATACTAATCAAAATATTAACTTTAACACCTGTGTATTTAGTTCTTTCTAAAATTGTGAGCATTAATCGAATATTTTTTCTACAAAACGAGTCAGATAGAATCATAAATCTCATCATCGTTAATGCAGTAACGGTTTGTAGATTTTCATTATTGAACTCATCAGGGTTTCGTAATATTTTTTCAAATAATGGGTTGAAAAATCCAAGGAGATTTTTATCTACGATATCTGTTTCACAGACGTTGAATATAAAATTCGAATCTAAATCATCTGCTTGTGCACCTTCTAAAATAGATTCATCCATATTTTTATTATTTGCTTTTGTTGTATTTAAATCAGCTTTCTTTTTCTTCGCCCTATTTTCTCTGATATAATTCCTACGTTTAAGTTCTTTATAAACACTCGTATCGAGGTATGTGAATTGTTTTATTGCAACTTCACCGAGTAGATATATAAAACAAGACAACTTAGTCGAATCAGCGTTATCATCATTTATAATTATCATCGGATAGAGTTTACGTATTAATTCTTCACAAAGTATCTCTGGAATTCGTGCTAATTTATAAATTAAATCAACGGCAGCTTTTATTACAAAAGACGCTCCACTGTTATTCGTTTTATAATGTTCTACGACAACTTTTAATAAATTTTCCCACATCGGTTCACTATTTGCTACTCTTTCCTGAGCTCTATCGTTTTCAATTTCAACTGGTTTGCTGTTTATCTGCGATAGCATCTCACATGCAATTACTACTAAGTCTGGATCATCTAATCCTTTTTCTTTAAATGCAAATTCAGCTACAAGAGTTATGTTTTTTTTTATTACGGATGTTTTACTGATGCCTATGAAACTTAATAGTTTTAATGAGGCTCTACAATCCTCAGGGGCTAAACCTGGGACTTGTCCAACAAACATTTTCCATAGCAAACTAACGAGATCGTTGTTGATTAGGCCTTGTGTTACCCATTCCGCAACAATCATCCCGAAATAAGGAAGTGAAGAAAGATTTACGGTTTTTAAAACGTTTATTAAATCTTGTGCTAACTTTTCAGTGAATTCTTTTGAATTTACTTGTTCTTCGTTTGTTAAAAATAATCTTTTATAAGCATCTGCAACTGCGCTCTTTCTTTCTTTATCTCCAGTTCCCATTAATTCCAGCATAGTTTCAAGACCTTTCATTACGCCTTTTACTTTAAAACGATAAGCTAAGATAAAGTAATCTATTGCTTCTGTACAGTCTGTCATAACTGCGCTTTCAAGAAGTTCTAATAAAGTAATTGTAGTTTGTTCGATTATTTCTAAAAATTTGACTACATTGGACCAGTAAGCAATATTTTTTTCTAAAACCTCAATTTCATCTTGTATATCTTGGTCTAAAATGCCATTTATGCCTTCATTGATGATTGCCGCTGTCTTTTTAGCATAATCGCTGAAAACAGAATGTAAGAGAGTTACATAAAACTCTATTTGAGCGTCTGGATCCATATCTTTACGTGTTTCCTTGACACCTTCTAATTTTCCTTCTTGCATGTGACAGATTTGGAATGCTTCTGTATACTGGCCTTCTTCAAGATAAGTTCGAATAATATATGCCACATCTTCACTACGCATCTCCATTAATTCTTGTGGTTGCATTTGCGTAGCACCACAAAGTTTTTCAGTTACAGTATCCCGTACTTTATCTTCTATCTCCTTCCATTTTTCCTCCCGTTCTTTGAGTTTTGACAACGTTCCTTCACATGCATTCTTTCTTAAGTCTTCTAGTTTTGATTGTTCAGATTCAAGGTTTCTTTTGACTTCATCTGAGTCTAATATTGCAGAATACGGGTTTGTTTCAACGAATTTTGTTACAAGGCCAATAGCGCTTTTACGTACACCAACAGCACGATCCAAAACTCTTCGGCTTGCTTTTTCAAATACACCATTGATCATATTAATTGGAACTGCTCCGTCATATTGTAATTTACCCCATAGTTGTAATACTTTGGCTCTAACATGTGCGTTTGAGTCCCAAATATGCATATCTAATTGTTTCAATAAAAATTCACGACTTTCCTTCTCTTCTTCCGACATGTCTTCTTTGCAAAGTACGTTTAAAATAACTTCAGAGATAATTGTTAAAATACAAATACGTAAAGTATAAGATTCATGGTTGAGGTATTGTATTAAGTAAATTACTTCCGGAATCATTAGTTCAGGCATTAATACAGTCATCTCGACGAGAATTGTGCTGCAATGTTTTGTTCCGGGAGCATCTTGAGCATTTTCATCAGTTTGCCATTCCGTTAATTCTCTTACAAGCTCTCTAACTAAACTTTTACAACTATATTGTTCAACCAAAACCATAATTCCTTTCGGAATAACTGATGTTAGAAATTCATTTTCTTTTGATTTTACAATTTGCACCGTCCTTACTCGGAAAGTAAGTGAAAAATTATAATTCTTCAACATATATCCAAAAATATGAAAAATTTGAGACTGAAGATCAACATCGTTTTTAATGGCTGGATCTTGTAAAAAATGAAATAAAACATCCGCGATTATGTTTATAAAAGCTTCTTCACAAACTGGTGGATCCCAAAGACGGCAGATTTGTTTTTCAAGTATAACCGCTATTATACGTAAAGAATCCATTTTGTTAACAACAGACTCTTCCGCTAATTCAACACGGTTGTTTTTGCGACCTTTCTATAAATATAAATAAAGTTTTAATAGTTTAATAAACATTTGTGAGGTTATATTAAATTTACCTTAGTTGGAATCATCAAAATTTCTTTTTGTTTCTTCATAATGCTCTCCTGCAGTTGTACTAAAATCATCGCATATGCATACATTAACATTTTTAATATATTTCCAGTTCTACGACCAACTTCTGGATCTATATTATCGGGATCTTCGAGTATCAAATCTAAGTTATTCGATAATTGTTTAAGAGCTAAAATATTGACAATGTAAATTTTGTTTTAGAAATCAATTTTTTATAATTACCTTGTCCCAAATCGTAAATTGCTTTTGAACATGAATCATTGTTAACTTTATCGGGATGAATTATTATCGAATAGTACACTGGAAAATGTTCTAAAATATATTCAGGTCCTTCTGATTTAAAAGTTATTTTTGCTTTTCTAAGTTCTTCATCGATGCGTTTGTAACTTAAAGGTTCCTCTATGTAATATTGTCCAGGACTGCAGATTTGTAAATCTGTTTTTCCAGCCGGTACCACAAATTCCACGTCCATTTTTAAACTAAACACGTAATAAACAGTAAAGTAATAAAATCCGTAATACTTATCATGGATTAAAACTATAAATATCAAATATGATATACACCTCTAAACAAAGCTGATATAAAACACGTTATTATTTGAAATATTGAAAACAATGCGTGTGATTGGTGGAAAATAAACAGTGGCGTGCGTATTTTAGTATAAGTAAATATATATTTTTATATTTTGTTTAAAACACATTTTATGCAAAAATTAATAATATCATTCAAGCCATTAGACATTAAGAAAATATAATGCCACATAATATTTTATTTGTTTTGATAAATTTCTTTCAAAGTTTTATTGCATTTTGTGATTTACTACGTTTACAGTCAACTTATGAAACATGTTTTATGTTCGACTGGATTTAACAAGTTTATAAATCATTGTAACAAAAATTGAACACTAAAATATACCTAATAAGTTCAAATTGTACTTCAGTATTTATACCTGAATTCGTGATGACAAAAAAGAAAAGAAAAAAACAAATGCATGTGACGACAAAAAAAAAACACCCATTCATTGCAACGCGCCCCTCTAAAAGACGGTGTCCAGGGCACTTGCCATATCTACCACGCAGAGTACAGTAACTATCATACTGTAGATACGCCTCTGTTCAGTAGATTTGTGAAAATTTAATTTTAGCCTATAAAATTTCGTTTGAAAGATGTTATGTGAACGTAATAGGTTGTCAAACGTGTATAACCTAGATATTTTTGATTTTTATTAAGTAACAAAAATATAAATTGCTAAACAATTTATATAAATATAATAAGAATGTTAACTTCTCGTCTTCTTCGGTATGGTTTTTCTGTTATTCTTTCATCTATATTTATATCTTGTAACTTAAAAATTTCAAATTTATAATAGAAATAATTTTTTACAGACATATTCAGTGCCACAGAGGAAGTCTTTCAAATATTAAAGTATTATCTCAGTCATTTTGTTCTGATTCAAGTGATGATGAGAAGAAAATAAAACAAAAGCCTAAATCTACCCAACAACCAAGTTCAAAGAAAAGTGAAGATGCGTTGAAAAAATTAAATTTACTACTCAAACAAATGCTTGAGGTATTGTTAAAATGCTTGTTATTATAAATTAATACATTGTATAAGCTATTTTTGATTTTTATTGTTATTTCTTTTTGAAGGAAGATCATACGACAACATCAAATAAAAATTTGAATCTTGCAAGACCCAAACAAAGAGCTCCCAAAAAGAAAGAAGAAAAGGAACCAGCACGTACAGATATTTTAGCTGCTGCAAAAGATGTAGCTCAATCACTTGGTGGAGATGTCCAGAAAACGGAATCTGAACTACTAAACAAACTTTTGAATCCGTCAGAAACTCCGGATGACGAATCCAAAACTGCCAAAAAACCACTAAATTTAAGGTAAAAAAACTTATCTAACATGTCCCAATGATGCTTCTCTATTCATATCGTTGGTTTACTATTTTTTTCCACTAGTAAAAAAATAATTTATTAATAAAATATAAATATTTTTTTAGTGAGGTGATTTCTGGGATGAAAATCGATCGTACTGTAAAACCAGTTCAAACAGAACAGATGGGATCAAGAGCGCATCAAGTTCGACAAGTTTTAGATCATGATGAACTTAGGAAAACGAAAGAACAAATTGGTTTAAAGAGGAGAAGACCAAGACTACAACCAGTAAGAACTGAAATGTAAGTCAAAGTTATTTTTTAATAAAATATCATAATTATAATATTTTAACACTACAAACTTTATTAATAAGTGATTTCCATTTTTGTGTGTCTTTCGCTTGTTTCCAAATTTTCTATTTTCAGTACTCTTAGGCAATTCTTTATTGTTTCAACCATTTTTCTTTCAGGTGTCCTCTTTTTCTTTTGTTTGGTTCTCTACTTCTGAATGTGTTTTGCCACTCTGTTATTATTATTTCGTACATACTATTCAGAGCTTTTTACTATCAAGAATTTTAAATACCAAAAACTGCTCAAAATATTTGAAATAACAAATATTATAGTCATCACTGATACAAAATATTTTAAATATCATATATTTTTAAAAAAAATTTGAAATAATGTGTTTGAAATAATAGAAATATTTGAAATATGTACTAAGAAAATATTTGAAATATTAGGGCGTATTTAAAATACTAGGGAAATATTTGAAATACTAGGAAATGTTTGAAATACTAGGAAATATTTGAAATATTAGTGACATATTTGAAATAATAGGGAAATATTTAAATTACTAAGAAATATATACTAGGGAAATATTAGAAATACTAGGGAAATATTTGAAATATGTACTAAGAAAATATTTGAAATATTAGGGCGTATTTAAAATACTAGGGAAATATTTGAAATACTAGGAAATATTTGAAATACTAGGAAATATTTGAAATATTAGTGACATATTTGAAATAATAGGGAAATATTTAAATTACTAAGAAATATATACTAGGGAAATATTAGAAATACTAGGGAAATATTTGAAATATGTACTAAGAAAATATTTAAAATATTAGGGCGTATTTAAAATACTAGGGAAATATTTGAAATACTAGGAAATATTTGAAATACTAGGAAATATTTGAAATATTAGTGACATATTTGAAATAATAGGGAAATATTTAAATTACTAAGAAATATATACTAGGGAAATATTAGAAATACTAGGGAAATATTTGAAATATGTACTAAAAAAATATTTAAAATATTAGGGCGTATTTAAAATACTAGGAAATATTTGAAATACTAGGAAATATTTGAAATATTAGTGACATATTTGAAATAATAGGGAAATATTTAAATTACTAAGAAATATATACTAGGGAAATATTTGAAATATGTACTAAGAAAATATTTAAAATATTAGGGCGTATTTAAAATACTAGGGAAATATTTGAAATACTAGGAAATATTTGAAATACTAGGAAATATTTGAAATATTAGTGACATATTTGAAATAATAGGGAAATATTTAAATTACTAAGAAATATATACTAGGGAAATATTAGAAATACTAGGGAAATATTTGAAATATGTACTAAGAAAATATTTGAAATATTAGGGCGTATTTAAAATACTAGGGAAATATTTGAAATACTAGGAAATATTTGAAATACTAGGAAATATTTGAAATATTAGTGACATATTTGAAATAATAGGGAAATATTTAAATTACTAAGAAATATATACTAGGGAAATATTAGAAATACTAGGGAAATATTTGAAATATGTACTAAGAAAATATTTGAAATATTAGGGCGTATTTAAAATACTAGGGAAATATTTGAAATACTAGGAAATATTTGAAATACTAGGAAATATTTGAAATATTAGTGACATATTTGAAATAATAGGGAAATATTTAAATTTCTAAGAAATATATACTAGGGAAATATTAGAAATACTAGGGAAATATTTGCAATAATAGGGAAATATTTGAAATACTAGTGAAATATTTGAAATAACGGGTGTTTTTTTTAGAGGTATAGAACTTTAAGTTGGCATTACTGTTCAAGATGGCGACCGATTTAACAGCTGTCAAGTGATTTATTCTCAGTTTGGTTTGGCAATTCATCATGAATTGCCAAAATTCACCAAAAACTGCAATATTTTTCAAAAATGCAAAATATTTATTGAAAGACACGTTTGGTGACCGCCTAATTTCACGTTTTGGACCTGTGAATTGGCCTCCAAGATCTTGTGATTTAACACCGCTGGACTACTTTCTGTGGGGCTATGTAAAGTCATTGGTCTATGCGGATAAGCCACAAACGCTTGACCATTTGGAAGACAACATTCGCCGTGTTATTGCCGATATACGGCCACAAATGTTGGAAAGTCATCGAAAATTGGACGTCCAGATTGGACTACATCCGAGCCAGCCGTGGCGGTCATATGCCAGAAATCATATTTAAAATGTAATGCCACAAGATTATCTTTCGAATAAAAAAAAATGCATGTCAATCGAATAATCCATCGTTGTTTTATTGCAATTTAAAGTTCTATACCTCTAAAAAAAACACCCTTTACTAGAAAATATTTGATATTTACTAAGCAAATACTTCTTAAGTCTCAAAAAAATATCACGAAGAAAGTATTTGCTCTCCGTTTGGTCTTCCTCCACTTCATTTAGATACTTTTGCATTATAGGGGAAACTTCCTAAGCGCCCTGACATCTGGTGGCAATTTGTGAAAGATACGAAAGCCACATTGTTTTGTTTTGTTCAATGGAGAAATACGTGTTTTTTTGTTGTTTGTGTATTATTTTTGTGTATCATGGAAAAAAAAAACAATCAATTTTGTTGTGTGCCGCAATGTAAATCGTGAATAATGAAGAATCCTTCTTAAACATTCCATAATTTACCTAAATCGAAAAAAATATCAATTGAAACTACGTTTGGAGGCAGAGAGAAAGTGGATCGTAGGTTTTTATGGACTCAAAAACTAAAAATGGGCAAAAATCCAAGCCCATGCATGCATGTTTGCCCGTTGCATTTTATGGAAAGTGATTTTTTACGTCCAAAAAAAGACTGAAAAAAAGCATTTATCGCACCCAAAATTTGCCTAAATCATCAGTTGATATATTAAGAGGCCCTTCTACTTTTTCAGGCAGAGATATTAATTTTTACTAATATATTTACCATATTTTAGTTGTTATTTTATTGACAGACAGTCAAAAAGTATTAAAAATACAATGAAACACTAAATATATCCTTGAAATTTCTTTAGAATAGTATATTATTACATATCTTGTAAATCGTAGATTACCTTTAAATTAAAAAAAAAGCTCGGAAAACAGGAAAAATACAACTCGTGTTTATTTTCACCATGTAAACAAATACACGAATAACGGTTTAATGTGGCTTTCGAGTGTTCCAGCTTTGCCGCATACGGCGCTGCGATCTTAAAAAGTTTCCCCTATATACCTTTTTGTCAAAGTTTTATAATAAACTAAATCTATATTTCTAATTAATTAATTTATTTATTTGCAGGGAGAAAATAGAATTGTTTAGTGGTGAAGGTTTGGGAATTTTCACCAAAAGTACAGGGAAATACAAGGACGAACAACCGACGCTAAAGACATGGGAAATGTTGCAGCAGCGGGAACTCCAGCTAGCCATTACTCATCCTCCAACCAACTATTTCCAAGAGATGATCCTCTGGACCAATCAGGGAAAATTATGGAAGTTCCCAATTGATAACGAACAAGGTGAGATTTTCTACAAAAATAACAATAATTTTATTATTTAGAGTTAGTTGTTTTCTCTCTCGCTCACCCCCTATTAGTCCGTTAAATCGAGGGTTTAATGTATTTGAAGGGCACAGGCGAGTTTGATTACAGGATTTGTATATTAAAAAAGATTAATTTTATCATGTCTATCTTTATATATAAAAATCAGTTTCTGTTTGTTTGTCCTTTATGCAAAGCTAAACGGATGGACCGATTTTCACCAAATTTAGTACAGGAGGGGGTAAAATAATCCGAGGAAGGTTTTAGTGAGGATTCCAACTTTGTCCATGTCCCCCTATTTCTTATAAATAAACTCATTTAATAAATTGATATTAAATTTAAATTATTAAAATTGATATATTACATTTTACTATTGCCAACACTGCACGCATGCGCAATAAGGTGGGTTTGCTAATACCCTTTTTACACTAGAACTTTAAGACGAGTGAACTTAAAGTTCACCGATGTTTAAGATCGGTATGCTTTCACTCTTGATGTTTAAATCTCTGGTGCTGTCATTAGCTACAGTAATTTTGTCCTTAAGTTACCGTCATGAAATTACCAGTTTTGAACTGTCTGCGCAATCGCACATTTTGAATTATTATAAACAAATATGGATTTTTCATTTCATTCTACAATGAAGACACTACAATAAAGAATATATTACACCTGTATTAACATGTAAGTCGATACATTTTATCTCAATTATTGTAGCTCTGTATTTTATTAAACACATTATTAAAATAAATAATTTTATTATAACAATAAGTATAAACTTCTTATAACGTCGATATAATACAGTATTCTTGTTTATGATAATATAAAATGTTGACAGCACAATTCAAGAAGTATTTTTTTATAATAGAAATTAAGTTGGCGTTAATTCGTTCTGAAAAAGCGTCGAGTAGCGATTACGTCGAGTGGCGAGTCGAATTTCTCCATAAGAAATAAAGGGAATCATATGTATATATATACATATAAGGAAATACATATATGTATATGTTTTCCTTTTAGCTATGCTTGCATTTCTATCCCTTGGACCCATAAATATAAATATAAATCACTTATTTTAGCAAAAAACAAAAAGTTCATAGCTGCACCACAGTTGGTTATACGGATGTACACAATTAAAAATTAGATTGACGTACCACGATTTGTTGCATGGATGTACACATTTAAAAATTTGATTGACGTGCCACGGTTGCTTACATGGATGTACACATTTAAAAATTAGATTGACGTGCAACGGTTGGTTACACGGATGTACACATTTAAAAATTAGATTGACGTGCCACGGTTGCTTACATGGATGTACACATTTAAAAATTAGATTGACGTGCCATGGTTTGTTACACGGATGTACACATAAAAATTAGATTGACGTGCCACGGTTGGTTACATGGATGTACACATTTAAAAATTAGATTGACGTGCCACGGTTGCTTACATGGATGTACACATTTAAAAATTTGATTGACGTGCCACGGTTGGTTGCATGGATGTACACATTTAAAAATTAGATTGACGTGCCACGGTTGCTTACATGGATGTACACATTTAAAAATTTGATTGACGTGCCACGGTTGCTTACACGGATGTACACATTTAAAAATTAGATTGACGTGCCACGGTTGCTTACATGGATGTACACATTTAAAAATTTGATTGACGTGCCACGGTTGGTTGCATGGATGTACTCATTTAAAAATTAGATTGACGTGCCACGGTTGCTTACATGGATGTACACATTTAAAAATTTGATTGACGTGCCACGGTTGGTTGCATGGATGTACTCATTTAAAAATTAGATTGACGTGCCACGGTTGGTTACATGGATGTACACATTTAAAAATTAGATTGACGTGCCACGGTTGCTTACATGGATGTACACATTTAAAAATTTTGATTGACGTGCCACGGTTGGTTACATGGATGTACAATTTTAAATGTGTACATCCATGTAACCAACCGTGGCACGTCAATCAAATTTTTAAATGTGTACATCCATGCAACCAACCGTGGCACGTCAATCAAATTTTTAAATGTGTACATCCATGTAAGCAACCGTGGCACGTCAATCTAATTTTTAAATGTGTACATCCATGCAACCAACCGTGGCACGTCAATCAAATTTTTAAATGTGTACATCCATGTAAGCAACCGTGGCACGTCAATCTAATTTTTAAATGTGTACATCCATGTAACCAACCGTGGCACGTCAATCTAATTTTTAAATGTGTACATCCATGCAACCAACCGTGGCACGTCAATCAATTTTTTAAATGTGTACATCCATGTAAGCAACCGTGGCACGTCAATCTAATTTTTAAATGAGTACATCCATGCAACCAACCGTGGCACGTCAATCAAATTTTTAAATGTGTACATCCATGCAACCAACCGTGGCACGTCAATCAAATTTTTAAATGTGTACATCCATGCAACCAACCGTGGCACGTCAATCAAATTTTTAAATGTGTACATCCATGTAAGCAACCGTGGCACGTCAATCTAATTTTTAAATGTGTACATCCATGTAAGCAACCGTGGCACGTCAATCTAATTTTTAAATGTGTACATCCATGTAACCAACCGTGGCACGTCAATCAAATTTTTAAATGTGTACATCCATGTAAGCAACCGTGGCACGTCAATCTAATTTTTAAATGTGTACATCCATGTAAGCAACCGTGGCACGTCAATCTAATTTTTAAATGTGTACATCCATGTAACCAACCGTGGCACGTCAATCAAATTTTTAAATGTGTACATCCATGTAAGCAACCGTGGCACGTCAATCAAATTTTTAAATGTGTACATCCATGTAAGCAACCGTGGCACGTCAATCTAATTTTTAAATGTGTACATCCATGTAAGCAACCGTGGCACGTCAATCTAATTTTTAAATGTGTACATCCATGTAAGCAACCGTGGCACGTCAATCTAATTTTTAAATGTGTACATCCATGTAAGCAACCGTGGCACGTCAATCTAATTTTTAAATGTGTACATCCATGTAAGCAACCGTGGCACGTCAATCAAATTTTTAAATGTGTACATCCATGTAAGCAACCGTGGCACGTCAATCTAATTTTTAAATGTGTACATCCATGTAAGCAACCGTGGCACGTCAATCAAATTTTTAAATGTGTACATCCATGTAAGCAACCGTGGCACGTCAATCAAATTTTTAAATGTGTACATCCATGTAAGCAACCGTGGCACGTCAATCTAATTTTTAAATGTGTACATCGAAGGGCCAGTTTAATTTATTTTAAAAAGTACTATTTTATATTATAATTTAGGGGTAACATTTTTAAAACAATACATATTAAAGGATCTCGATCATATAATCTTTCTTAGTTATACAATGTACAGATTTTATTTTCCTAATATTTTTTTCTTATTTTTCAGGTATGGAGGAAGAGCAGAATGTCTACTTCGCAGAACATGTGTTTTTAGACAAACACCTAGAGCCCTGGTGTCCACCGAAGGGTCCAATCCGCCATTTCATGGAGCTTGTGTGCGTTGGTCTTTCCAAGAACCCCTACATCACAGTACAGGCCAAGAAGGATCACATAGACTGGTTCAAAAACTACTTCTCTTCCAAGGATTCACTACTCAGAGAAATTGGAGCCATCCCTGCTGATTTTAAAAATATTAAAGAATTAGATGGATAGAGTTTATAATGTATATTAGTTTGTTTAATAAAAAAATCTACAAATAATTGTTTTATTTATATATTATTACCTTCTTCCTTTTATCCTTAAGGATGTAGTATAGAAAAGCTACATATATGTCAATTTTCAATGAAAACCCTGGGTTAAAAATTGAAAACAAAAATTTGCTTGCTACCTCCTAATACCTTATGTTCTCCTGATACTCTTGATATAAAATATGTTAAGTTTTAATAAAAACTATGGGTTAAAAATTGAAAAAAAAAATTATTTAGCTACCTCCTGATACCTTATGTTCTCCTGATAGTATTAGGAGGTAGATAATTTTTTTTTTTTTCAATTTTAACTCGTAGTTTTTATTAAAAATTGATATATTTTATATCAAGAGTATCAGGAGAACATAAGGTATTAGGAGGAGGCAAGCAAAAATTTTTTATGCATTTTAAACTCATGACTTTTATTGAAAATTGGCATAAGCTAAAATGACGCTTTGGAGGTTTTAGGGAATAATAATGAAACATGGTATAAAAAAACAACATTAGTTTCTTAATAATATTTTCACGTTTAATAATAAACCTGCTAATATTAACAACACAATTGGTAGTCAAATAGACTATAGCATCCTTGCTTATTCACTTACAATAATCATAATTAATAAATGTAAATCTAACATATCCATATATACATATATATAGTGGTGTGTGTGTCCAGTGTATATGTGTTTGTGTATATATATGTATATACTCATTTAACATTATATATATTTATATATTTCTTCACTAAATTAAATGGTTAGTCCGTCACCATGTAATAACATTTATTTTTAAATCTAATACACTCAGCCGAATAGGCCTATAGCTAACACACACTTCGTTAAAAAAAAGAAGAAAAAAAAAACAATAAGAAAAAATATAATTTACAATCAACAACTAAAGATGTGCAGCAATCTTCGCCTTGCTTTCACACACACTCGTACGTAATTGATATAATAATTAATATATATATAATTCATTATCACGAATTGTTTGTTATGTTACATTCGGAGAAATAAAATATTGCTATTGTAAGTTTACGACTGATAAAAATAATCACAAGTTATAACAATTTTAATAAACTATATTACTATAAAATGGGTTATCGGAACAAGTCAAACATCGTAATTAGTTAAAACATACATGATTAAAATCGTAACAAAAATATAGGTCTTAAATAATTATTATCGTGACATCTAACGATGTTAATATTTTATTCGTATCACTAAAAACTAATTTAAATTCTGTTTGTATACATTTGGTGTACCTGTTTATGCAGGGATAATAGAAAAGATTGAAACGACAGTAAACATTTAGTAACGGTCTTGAACTGACCAATATAAGAACGGTCAGTCCAATATTGGTCATTACGGAGTATTACTGTTAGTCCGTATTTAAAGCTTTAAGAAAACTGTAAAAAATTAAAATAACTGGTGTCTAAAACAGTGGTTTCCAACCGCTGTGCCGCAACACCTTAGTTAACTACAACCAAATGGTCAGAAAATTGTTGCTATGGTTAAAATCCGTACCATATTAGTTTTGAAGATCGCAATAAAATAGTAAAAGTTAGGGAACTCATAAAATTATAATAGAAGTGATATAACTAAGCGTGTCAACCCATAGCCGTAGGGATTAGTTTTACACGCATCTTACTTAAAGGATTAACAAAAACAAGTATACTTATTTATAGTTAGTACTTAAACGTATGTATGCGCCACTGACCGTTGACTGTTTACAACGTAGTTGTAAACATGAACCCTAGTTCTTTTATAATTTAACAATGTGATTATAGTTATACGGGATAATTGTTTTATGCGATCTTCAAAACTAATATGGTATGTTTTATACTTATAGGATTGTAACAGAGTTTAACCAAATAATTATAAAAATTACAACTGAACTAACTTTAAGACACGCGAACTTAAAGTCCACTGTTTAAGATCGTTTTGCATTCACACTACAAGCTATTCCAATCGTTTAGGTGGATCTAAATGGGAATTTCGTTTCTTTAGGTTGTCACGAGAAGGAACTTTGCTTGGGTTCATTTTTTCTTGAGTTCATTTTTCACGTTGGAATGTGAAATTTTAAAATTCCAACAAAAACCATGGAAACGAATGACATATCAAAAATAAAATACTTTTTTACACATGTTAATGACAAAAATAAATAAATGGGAAATTTGTATTAAGAATAACACAAAAAATAAAGAAAATTACATTTTAAAATGATATTAACCTTGACAAACAAATGTTTATTTTAAGTATGATTTACAAAGCTTAAACAAAAAGGCCAAAAAGCACGATTCAAACGATGAAAGTAACTAGATTGCAAAATCCAGTTCCGCTTAAACGTTTGGAATAGCCTATAGATATTTAAATTGGCAGTGCTGCCATCTGTTATGATTATTTGAATTTGTTAAAAGGTTCACTTCCAAATTTCACTTATTAACTGTTTAATTTGTTAAACGATAAACCATTTGTGTGTTTGTAATTTTTAAAATGTATCGTAAAGTAACAATAAAGATATTTTATCTTTACGAATGTAACTTTCAGAGTCCAATCACACTCTTAAAACATTCTGGAATGTTTCACTCAAAAAAAAAAATAATAAATCTCAAATTATTAACTCCTTACAATTAGTTAAAAATTAACAAAAGTTTTTTTCGAGCAAGGATACTATAGTCTTGCTTTCAACATTTGCATTTTTGTTTTATCTTACAGTTGCACTACCAAAAGAGCATTACAGGGTTTACTAAATTAGTGACAATAGATATTTTTCATATATATAATATATATAATTATGTAAAATTAACTATTTTTTTTTTTTTTTTATAAAAATATTTTGTCCGTTAGCACAACGGTGAATGTGCTAAGGTAACGTTTTTGCCCTGCTTGTACTTTGTACTCAATAAAGGCATCATTTATTTTAAAATATCAACAAAATCAATTTTTTCTGAATTCATAAAAAGAGATTTTCTGGTTTTTAAAAAACTATTTACAAAAAGACGAACAAGTTTTACGAAAAAATTAAGCTATCACTCAACGTATTACATCATTTTTTAACCAATCAAACAAAAATTACAGTTACTAATTTCACTACATACCATAAACTTTTGTCCGAACACATCCAAAACATTTCCATATATTTATCAAAGCCTAACTTAAGTACTCTTCCCAGGCATTTGGAATTTTTCAGTCCCTTTTTTTTCTAATATTGGAGTAAAATCATGCAACCAAGGAAATTTGAATGAGACTGTATTCCGAAAGACTGTCACAATTGCTACATTCTTTTTATCTAAACGCTCAGTTCGAATCGAGCAAAAAGCTCGAGAATTTATGTTCTATTTAACTTGCTCAGTTTCGATTTCTGAGCGTAAACTTTATACTACCTCCTTTACCCCTAACAAACAAAATATTCGTAGCGATCAGTTCGTTGAGTAACTGAACTTATTGAATGTTTATACACGTAACCATCAAATTGTGTCGAATATGTCAAACAACAGCATTAAAAATTATGTATTAACTTTCCGTCAGCTTGTCAAAATATGTTGTTTTATTTGTGAGCGTTCAGTTATTTCTGCTAAGTTCAACAGACGATATCCAAAGTGAATCCAAAATCAGCAACACTAGCGCTAGTGTGCATTTGTCGAAGTAATCTTACAAATAACTCATTTTTACTTATAATTCATTGCCGATGTATAATAGCTTTATTTTCAATGAAGACGGTATACCGAGTGCGAAATTAAAATATGTTAAAATAGAAGATCATTCTATTCAAGAATTAAAAAGATTAGGTGTTGAGCAATACAAAAAACTGGTAACACGGAAGTTTTAATAAAACAGTTAGATTTACGTGCGCATCGAATTTTTACAATAATAATAATAGAGTATCTATAAAATTTTACTAATAAATATACAGGGTGAGTGGGGAGTAATGAGCCGAAAGACAATCGCACAACAACATTAGAGTTTTTTTTACTTATTTTTACATGTACAATACCTGAAGTTCGGTCCATTCCTCCCCACTTATCCTGTATATATAATAGAGGGTTCGGGAAGCAAGCTTGGAGTGTTCCGTGTCACTGTTTAACTCTAGACAGTTCAACGAAACGCGTTTAGGTCTTTTCTCGAACACCCTGGAGTTAAACAGAGTGACTCGGAGCACTCCGAGCTTGCAACCAGAACCCACCTACAGTATCAAGAAAGCAACTATTAATCAGAATAGCTGATAATAACAAATGGACACTGTTACTACTCGATATTAAAATGGATATCTATTTTACGCAGTGAGGTATACAAGTGTGCGCTCAGATAAAAAGAATTTAGCGTAAGAGTAGATTGCTCCCGAGAAGATATGCGCAGAAACCAGAATTCTTAGTCGCTGTTAAGCAACGAGCGTAGAACCCCCTACGAATCATCATTCAATTGGATTTACATCACTACTTAGCACATATACAAAATCATCACTATCTTCTACTGAGCAACTTATTCTACATTTAAATTAACAGACCTTAGGTAAATGTCTTGTTTGTCTGCAGAAGTTAGGCCATGACAAATATACCTAATTTTTAGTTAACAGGTTAACTGCCACGTGAAAAACAACTCACAAGACTTTTGCCAATAGGCATGAAGTGTTAAAAAAAAGTTAAAAATTTAAAGAACGTACAGTACTGACCAAAATGAAAAATAAATTAATCAACAAGGACCCACAAACCATTTCAAAGATATGAGCTATTTTCAACATTTCACTATCTAAGGAACAAAAGTGTGTTGTCAGGGACCCTATTACGTGGCAGTCACCGAGTTAAATTCAAAATTAATTCAGTGATTTGGTTGTAACACAGTTTATCTCTTAATATATTTGGTGAATAATATCTCAACATCAGTCATTGCATATGCAACTGAAACGTGGACGTTAAAATGATTAAAAACGACGCTTTTAAAATATGACCAATCCGTGCAAACAACCAAGGGGGGTTAACGGGCTTAAACATGTAAAAAAAGCGTTTTTAGGGACGCATTTGTTGTGAAATTGAACGATTATATACATGAGCCCTCTCTAAGAGACAAATCTGGCTTTTGAGCCCCCCTAAGAAAAAATTCTGCGCGCTTGATTGAATCGCACCCAGTACCATTGAGTCAACCCTTTAACTGAATTGCAAATTAACAGAATATCAATTTTCGTATAGGATTCCTACTTTGTTTCATAAAGCCAGTCCTTGTTATGATTTGCATATTATCAGAAGATTAAAATTTACAATAAATTTTAATCCCCTGTGCTCTATCAAGCAGTGTTTCTTAACCTTGTTTCCATCACGGACCGGTGTCAGATTTTTTATCTAACTTTATTATATAAACTAACTTTATATTTACATAAAAGTACATATTATAATAAAATTGAAATTTATACAATTATAACATGTATTTTTATTTGTTTTATACAGCATCTCTTTTTTAACTTTAATAATAAAAAAATAATTTAAATATATTTAGTCATATTTTTTTACGAACCGGCGGTTAAGAAACACCACATAGTCATCCCTTTAACTGAATTGCAAAGTAAAAGAATATAAATATTTATAATAGAATTGAATTATGTCCATGAACTGCATAAAATCAAACCTAAACCGATTTCTACGGAAGGTAAAAATTTTATCGGATTGAAATGTCTGCTAATTAAAGCCAACCGTTGATTTGTAGTATCGGAAGGTGAATATTATTAGTACTGAAACTACAACCCGTGCTCTAATAAGTAAACCGTTCAGTTGATTTGTAGTATCGATAAAGTATGTATTAAATTTACAATTACGCAAGAATTAGTAATCAAATCTAGGTTTATCATGGTAATATTATGAACAGATCTTTTACAGATTAACAGTTGGCAATCCTGTACAGTATTGCCTAGTTGTTCTGACATTTTGGCTTTCATTAACTATAATTTTAACGTAAATAAACTATTGGTAAATCCATGTTACAAGTGAAAATTTTGAGTGGGAATCGAACTCAAGTTCGTAATTCCCATAGGCCTATTTCCACAAAAACCTCAACATATAAAATATATCTTCTTATTATATTCACCAAATAAATTAAAAGATAAAACTTGTTTAAAATTATCGAATAAAAACTTAATCTTTTCGTAAAATTATTTTCATCTTGACAATGAAGGTGACATTTTTTAAGTACACTTACAACAAATACTTTTAATATTTTTCCTACCTCGATGTTCTATCGATTTGTTGTAAATGTTTTTAATAAATCTCATCCGAAGCATTTTTATCGGTTAAAACTTGAAGTGCAAGCTTTTTATCGAAGAGAGAATTAAGAGTTAGAGAGTTTCTAGACCTACTGGTTCAAGTCTGTCGGCACTGGGTATCACTCTACGATACTTGGAATGAAATACATTGAAAACACATCTCAAAAAACAATTTCAGTATAAAGAACTAACTTTTTATACTGAATATAATCAAAATCGGTCCATAATAAACGAACTACAATATATTTAATACAGTCCCTGTCCATATTATCAAACGAATCAAATATTTTTCGAGTCGTTGCACCAGTTTTTTAATACTCTTTTGTAATTGTTACAATTAATCAATCAATTCCTTTTTATTAACATAATTTTGGGAATATTTTACAATACACTTTAGAAGTTTGCAATATTTTAAAGGCTAAATTCAATTCAAAAACGACTGGAAAATATATATTAACACTCTCTAATCAATTTATGGACGTAAAAACTATTTTGAGGCAGTTACACTTTGATACGAACCCTCATAAGATTGTCATAGAGGTTGAAATGTAAAAAATTGTTAGATTTTAAGATAAAAACTTTTGATTTCAAGATATTTAACAGTTTAATGTCACTTTCGAGTGTTCCAGCTTTGCAGCATATGGCGCTGCGATCTTAAAAAGTTTCCTCTATAAGATCAGTTCCTCTGAGCTCTTTGCGCATGTCTTTAATTTCAGACAGATGACTTTGTTAATCCCTTATGCTACGCAAAATTCGCGTTATGCCTTCTCTATTAGTGGTTCCTCTCGAATTTTTAGATTTTTAAATAATAACGTTTGATTTCAAGATATTTTGAACATTTTAGGAGTTAAAATCGACTCGATAGTTTGAAAAATAAGTTTTAATACTCAAAAATCTACCCTTTAACGTTCAAAAGCGATCCTGAGATGATTTTTTTGTAATTTAAACACACAAAGCTATCCGTGCCGTTGATAAAATCACTTATTTTGTAAATTGTTGAGAAATCAACGACACGGCGAGAAAAAAGAAGGTTTTCATTAATAAAAAATAATTAATATTCTTCTGGAAATAAAAAATTATAATATCAAGACAGCTTTAACACTTAACTGCCTGTAAAATCAAATTTTTGACGCGGCGAAAAACGTAATTTGGTCCGTAAATATATTTTTTTATGTATCCAACTGTATTTCATTCCAAGTATGTTAGCAGTTGTACCTCACAGCTATTAGACTAACACCCCTACCATACGGGAGCTTAAGGTAATTTTATTGCACGAGATATGGAGAGCCTTTTCTCAGCTTAAATCGGGGTTTTATTTTTTGGGTATTTTTCACTAGTGGAGATTTCTGTTGGGTAATTGGGATTTGAGGCGTTGGTAACGTTAGACCGGTAACGTTTGAGGACGGCGCCGAATCACGGCGTCTTGATGGACGGCGACGCGGGTTATTTTCTTTTAGCGTGCAGCATTTCCATCAGTAACGTTTGTGTTGGTGCGCCACCGTTGCAATGTTTGTGATATAGATGATCTTCACCCCGACTTGCCAGCGTATGGATTTCTGGTAGCACACTTAATAGCTTACCGAATTTGTCCTGAAACAAAATAATAATAAATTAGTTAAAATAATTTAACGTCGGCTATTATTTTTTTGAACTCCCTAAGCGCCCCGACATCTGGTAGCGATTTACGGAAGATACGAAAGTGACATTGTTTTGTTTTGTTCAATGGAGAAATACAGTCTGTTTCAAACGGTTAGGCGGAACTAAATGGGAATTTCGTTCTTTTAGGTTGTCACGAAAAGGGAACTTGCTTGGGTTATTTCATTTTTTACGTTGGAATGTCAAAATTTAAAATTCCAACAATGAAACCATGGAAACGAATGACAAATGTCAAAATTAAATTATTTTTCTTACAAATTTTAAAGACAAAAAAATAAATAAATGGGTTATTTGTATTAAGAATGACACAAAAAATCAAAATATAAAGAAAATGACATTTTAAAATGATATTAACCTTAACCAAAAAATGTTTGTTGCAAGTATGATTTACAAGGCTTAAACAAAACGGCTGAAAAGCATGATTTAAACGATGAAAGTAACTATATTGCAAAATCTAGTTCCGCCTAACCGTTTGAAACAGACTGTACGTGTTTTTAGAGTACTATCTTATAACTACAAACGCAGCAATATTTGTGACTGTAAATAATCAAGTAAAATTTTTAATAAAAGCTGTTCACTTTGCAAGGACAAACCAAATCTAGTTATTTTAGTTACTTTTATAGTGTAATACGGACTTTAAATGCCAATTAAAAATATTCCTTACGCTGTAAAACTGACTTTAGATTTATTGGTTCTGATAATTATTCAGAAAGTGACATTTTTTAATACCAACATGACACAGTTTCAAAGGTGCAAACTATTAAAAACAAAATTTCCTCTTAGTTTGTTCTTATAAAAGTGAACAGCTTATATAAGATATTTCATTTTGTAATATGTAACTAGATCTGATGATTTTGGTGGTTTTTGTGGTGTAAACAGACTTTGGCGTATCCGTGTGAACCAATACTATGATAACATTATACATGTATTGTCAATATACAACATAAAAAATTTATGTGAAGTGTGAATTTTCACACATTTTAGGGATTCGCAGGTATTTAGTAAGTGAATGATGATTATTTGGGATGCCAAAACAAATTTTATGTTAAAATATGTTTTTTGTTAATTTTAATTCGAATGCCTAATATCATTATTTAAGTGTCTAAATATGTGCAGTATTTTTTTTATATATATAGCAAGGTTCATTAAGATTTTGATGGCTTCCATTGGTTGTTTTAAGTCACCCCGCCCCTCTGATTTCGTGTATTCAATTTCAACAATTTCCACTGGTTATTAATTTTACGCTTTTAAAAATTAAATGCAACATTTGCCCAAATATAACTAGAATTTTGAAAAAAATAATTTAAACAAAATAAAAATGCAAAAAAAAAACAAAAAATAAAATTGCCTTGACAGCGGAGCGAACTTAAGTTTGCAAATAAGAACGCGAGTATGATAATGATTACACTATCAAAGCATGCTGGTTAACTGTCTTAGATAAGATATTAAATATCTTACATAGTCAAGCAAAAAACACAAAAAATGCGTTATTTTCCGAAAACATATGATCAAAAATTCCTGTTGTACTATTCCGGTTCACACCAATGTACATTACTTAGAATATTTTCAGATTTTTAGTTTAGACCATCTGGGCTACAGGGTGTGGGACAATTTTTTTTGCACAATTTTGGCAAAAATCGTGTCTAAATAATTTTGTAAAAATAAAATTTTGATCGTTAATCCACGTACTAAAGGCTTTCATTTGATATCCTATTCAGAATTTTAAAAAAATATTTTTTTTTTTTGACGATCAGATATTTGTTTATATTTTTAGGGGGATATGTTTTTTAGATGTTTTAGTATTTTTCCTATGTGCGGGTCAAAGAGTTGTATAAGCATGCCAAATTTCAGCTCTCTAGGTTTAGCCGTTTGGCTACAATTTTTACCGAACAGACAGACAGATGACAAAATGACGGTAAAAGGGTTTTTTGGTCATACCTACAAAACCCTAAAAACGAAACAGAATTTGAGTTTAAAATTAAAAAATACTATACATTACCTGTATTTGTGGGTAACATTGTATGGTATATTCGAGTAAAGCTTGCTGTACTTGTTCGTAACCTTCTTGTACGTGTTTTCTATTTGCAATACCTCGTACATCTGAAAAAATAAAAATATTTATAAATAAAACTATAATTTTAACTACGTCTAAAACTTATTCAAAATCTGATTAAATTCTTACCTGGATTAAGCAGCAGCAAAAATTTGATACAGATATAGTCACTGACATCAAATTTAAGTTCTTGTAATTTCGCAGTGAGGTCGTTAAAATGATCAGCCAATGTTGGTACACCGAGTAGACCTAGCGAGAGCAGGTCAAATTTCTGTCCGTTGTGTAATGTCGTCTCATCGGGCAGGTTATTGTGCATCCGCTGATGAAGATGATCCAGCACCAGCATATCGGACCATGAGTGTTGTAACAATTTCATCTGGTCGTCCACCTGCAGCATTATTTATAATATACAATTATCGAATAACTACATTTTATAACTATATTAATATATACTATTTTTTAAGTAAAGTTAGTCGTGTCTGTCAAATGATGAATGAAGAAGGAGTTGTATGAGTTTTATTGTCAACTGACAATAACTGAAGCGCCTCTAGTGAGATTTTGAGAAACTGATGGTTGTAGGATAGTTGAGTTTGTGACAAGCATGGGAATATGTTCTTAGAAGTGGAAATACAGTTAAAGACCATCTTATACCCTTTTCACACTAGATCTTTAAGACGATTGAACTTAAACATCATCGATGTTTAATATCGGTTTGCTTTCACACTTGATGTTTAATTTGAAGAAGAAATCTCCATGTAAAGCTAGTATGTATTGCCAACATAATTTCATATCGTTTGAATTTATTCTGTCATTATTTTGTATATCGAGGTTAGGAGAAGTTTATTTTTTATATTTATTTAAATAATAACGCAAATAATCATCTCATAACCTCGATATATAAAATGATAACAGCTGAACATAGATAAAAGAAGAGAAGCACAAATTCAAGGAGTATTTTTTTATAATGGGAATTAAGTTGGCAATGCGGGCGAAGTTTAAGACGCAGATCTCTGTCTTAAACATCGGTCGTGTTTAGACGAGGCCGTACGGTTTCACATTAGCGTTTAAAGATCCATTCACTTAAACATCCGATCTTAAAGATCTAGTGTGAAAAGGGTATTAGAGTGTGTTCTCGTGTGTTTCAATAAATATCACATGAAGATACCATTGAACCTGTCAAAAATATCCTACCAAAGTCAGCCATGATGTGAATGCAGTAGCGCCTCTATCGGTAGTGTCAGATGCCAATACAGTAGTAAAACAACTAAATATAGCTGATCAGTTTTAAATATAATATTTCGAAACTAGTCAGATGAATTTAGTTGTTTTATTATTGTCTGTAACGCGTACAACTCCTACATTTTTTATGCGACATGTGAAAAGAAATTTGGTACCATGGTAAAATGATTCAGGAATAAAGGAACATGGGTTAAAATTCTGGACCAGTTTATTTTTACCTCTCAATATTATTATGCAGTCTGCAGGTTTTTTAAAACAGAACGATCACGCTTATAAACGCACCGGAAAATATGTGAACTGCAAGAGTTCATATACACACCAATTTTGAAAGTGAAAGATTGGATATCCCTTCGTAAAATGTTTATTATCTATTATCGTTTTCCTAATTTTGCAGTCCTAGATTTTTATTTTACCTAAATTGATCGTGTTTACTAGAGTTTATTCGTTTTAATGAGTTAATGTTTGGGGTAAAATAAAATACTGTATACCAAAAAACTAGGTAATTAGGTTAGGATTAGTTAGTAAAAATCTAGGACAGCAGAATTAGGAAACTTAGGAAAACGATAATAGATAATAAACATTTTACGAAGGGATTTCCGTTCTTTCATTTGCAAAACTATAGAAATTTCAAACATATACTGTCCGACAGATATTTCGTGGCCGGGCGTGAAAAATGCGTGTGAAATTTGTAGTGGGGATTATAACTTTGGCGAATTGCATTATTTACTACACACGCTAGTACACTCAAGTGCATAAGTGCAACATTCAAAATATATTAAATATTTAAAATCATGGAGACAAGAAACAAACTAGGTGGACGTGCTATTAATAGTCAAAAATTTAACATTGTTATGTAAGTATATTTACCGGGAAAACATCTGTATTACATTATTACATAGCATGTAAATATAATGTACACGTGTAAGAATGTGAACTTGTTTCTCTGACTGTACTCTATATCTGACACTGTCTTTCATAGTGCCCTCTCTATGCGCACAATAAACCACGCCCGGCCACGAAATATTTGTCGGACAGTATCAAACATCAATTATATAAAATATCTTTAAAATGAGTAATTTACATCAAATTAAAATTGATACGAATGTGTTAGACGAAAAAACACAACCAGTACAAATATAAATTAAATAATTTCGCAATAACAAGTAATCAAATAGGATTCTATTATTAAATATGAATATTTGTGTTAATATATACAAAATCATAAATTTTTCACTTTTTGCAATTTCATGTACAGATAAATTCATTAAAAATAACATTATAGTTTTATATTGTTTAAAAACTACATACCAATCAGTAAATAAATGTAGTAACAACTTTATACAATAATATAAATGTCTTTTACTTTAATAATTAAAATTAAAACAAGTAATGAAAATGCAGGCTGAAATACGATGTATTTTTCAAATTGTCAGATTGGCGAAAACATTCGTTTTTGAATTTGTCTATCTGACAATTTGATTACTTGTTTTAACTTGTTCAAACTGTTCTTGTTTTTTGTGTCATTCTTAATACATAATTTCAATTTATTTATTTTTTTATCTTTAAAATATGTAAAATTGTATTAAATACATTAACAAGGCATTCGAATACAGTCTGTTCCAAACGGTTAAGCGGAACTAAATGGGAATTTCGTTCCTTTAGGTTGTCACGAGAAGGGACCTTGCTTGGGTTATTTCATTTTTCACGTTGGAATGTCAAAATTTAAAATTCCAACAATGAAACCATGGAAACGAATGACATATGTCAAAAATAAATATTTTTTTTAGATATTTTAATGACAAAAAAATAAATAAATGGGAAATTTGTATTAAGAATGACACAAAAAATCAAAATATAAAGAAAATGACATTTTAAAATGATATTAACCTTAACCAAAAAATGTTTATTGTAAGTATGATTTACAAAGCTTAAACAAAACGGCCGAAAGGCACGATTTAAACGATGAAAGTAACTAGATTGCAAAATCTAGTTCCGCTTAAGCGTTTAAAATAGCAAGTAACATACAGTCTGTTTCAAACGGTTAGGCGGAACTAAATGGGAATTTCGTTCTTTTATGTTGTCACGAAAAGGGACCTTGCTTGGGTTATTTCATTTTTCACGTTGGAATGTCAAAATTAAAAATTCCAACAATGAAACCATGGAAACGAATGACATATGTCAAACTTATATTAATTTTCTTACATATTTTAATGACGAAAAAATAAATAAATGGGATATTTGTATTAAGAATGAAACAAAAAATCAAAATATAAAGAAAATGACATTTTAAAATGTTATTAACCTTAACCAAAAAATGTTTGTTGCAAGTATGATTTACAAAGCTTAAACAAAACGGCCGAAAAGCATGATTTAAACGATGAAAGTAACTAGATTGCAAAATCTAGTTCCGCCTAACCGTTTGATGCATTTTTACCAATATTTATTATAACGTAGTGCCTATGAGATTACTGAGCCAGAAATTAAGTCTCAAGAACGACGTAAAATGCCTAGGGTAGGTATGGGGTCCGCAAAAAAAAATTTTGTTCGAACTATATAAGTTGAAGAACCCCTGGTCTAGAGCAATTTCGTTTGGCGCTCTAAAATCCCTGACATACTCTGAACATTATCGAAGTCTTACTGGTCAATATTATGATTGTTGCTGGCTTATTTTTAATAACCAACTTGAAGAGTTCCACATGTTTGGTGGCATAATTATTTATATCTAAGTATTATGCTAATTAAAAACATACATTTTGCATTACTATTTATGCAAATGTTACTTAATGATTTTTTTATTAAATGTTTAGATTAAACCATTTTTATAAGGGGGTTAAATTTAGCATAACGTAAAAAAGGTGGGAATTCTGACACATCTTGGGGTTTTCGTATTTATCTCGAGAAGAGAAAAAGAATTTTTTTTTTTGGTCTCTTTTATTATAAAGCGCTTATCTCAATGCCCAAAATTATCAATAATCCAGACTATGAACCAATTCGTTAATTATGAGATGAATTCTGAAATAGGAATATATTTAATACTTCTATATAGCGTACGTCAACGATAAAATATTGAAAAAACGTCTGGCGACGAAGTAAGACGGAAGAAATAGCTTCTCAGTTTAAGCTGCCACGAATGTAACACGCATGATCAAAATGACAGGGAAGTTTTGTTTTATTATAACACTAGCGGTCCACCACCCGTGCTTAGCTACAGCATTTCACTACTTTAATTCCAAGAAAGTGGAATATAACGATCATAGAGTTAAATATATATAACAGTAGGTACATTAATTTTAACTACCGTTAGGTAGTGAAGGATAAATAACTACATAACACTGCCATCTTTTGACAAATTCCACAACTCTCAACATATCTGCATTACGGACTTCTGTTTACCTTGTGATAACTCCTATATTATTGATCTTTGATGTAAAGTGTTAAGTACATTATGATTCTACGTGAAATGATCTAATTTATTATTCTAAAATAATTGATACATTTCTATAAAACTCCGATGTTATGCCCCCACAAAATTTATAATACAAAAACTATTACGTTTAAAAACAGAAAATTTCCCAATACGGTACATTTTAGGTTTAGTTAAGATCTAAAATTTTTGTCTACATATATCTCGTAAGGTTTAGCCTAGGTAGTCAATTCAAACTACACGGAGAGTGCGAAAATGATGGTTTACCCCCCATAACTCCCCCTAGGAGGAAATGGACAATGTTGGACCCCTCACTAAAATCTTCCTCGGATTATTTTACCCCCCTGTACTAAATTTGGTGAAAATCGATGCATCCATTTAGTTTTGCATAAAGGACAAACAGAATGAAACGAAAATGTTTATTCTAACCGTTGATTAAAAACAGTTTTCTAACATCAAGTTAATTTTCTAGGTTATAACTGATGAATTATTATTAAAAATAATATTTCAAATTGTGTTTATTTATTTAGTAATAATTCTTGCCATAGTGTAAACCAGAATAAACAATCTACTAGTGTTTCAATATATATACAGCCCGTTCAAAGGTGAGAATGCATTATTGCTCTTCTAGCAAATGGGTGTTGCCAAATGTTGTAAAAGTGTCAAATGTGTCAATTATAATATGAAAAACTCGTATGATTTACAAAAATCAACTCTTATAAAACTCAAAATAACACTCAACAAAAGCAAATGACCATTTGTAGAATACTGCGACTTCACAGATCAGCGCGTTTTAGAGCTGGCAACGTCGACAAGCAAGAAAAGGATAGCAACATTGTATAAACCTATTAGAGTATGAAAAAGAACTACTCCGTATGTCCTGTACTGCATACTCCCCTTTGAACGGACAATTGCAATGATAGCGCCGCGACGAATTCTTCTCGTTAAAGTGCACCGCGGCTCAAAAAGTTTGAGGAACTTTGGTCTAAACTAAGGCACGCGGGTATCGCATTACGTATCAGAGGAATATCTCCGTTTGGCGAATAAGTTTTCTTGTCTATGATGAGCAATATAGAAGTATTAAATATTTAGAAATAGGCAACGTACTATGGTAAGTACTCAACTCTCCACTCGATGTATAAATTAGTTCGACAGCTGGAAAATCATCTGTTTCACCATTTTCAGCTTTACACTCAGACGGAAGCTTTTCGGACAGCTTAATTAACTTTATTTGAATGTTTTAACATTTATTGTTTTGGTACTTAATGATTTATAAAATGGGGTTACCCCCGTAAGTGACTAAGTGAAAATATGTCAACAAGGATCGCGTTATACTAGAAAGAGAAAATCGTCCGTTCTGCCGTATGAAATTGAACATAATCCAACTTTTTGCGGTAGTCGAACGATTTCAAATATTTCCAGTCTTCTGATTGGTTAGTCAGACAAACAGATCCGTCGAACGGAGAGCTGAGTACTTATTAAGGAAAATATCCTACGACATAATGATCGCGAATGAAAATGCGAAATAGTACATTTTCGATTTCAAGTATTAAATAAATTGTATTTTTATATTGTTTTAAATTTTCTTAATTGATAAATATTTATTTTTCTATTTATGTTAATTATATGCATTATTTTTGTTCTTTTTGTGTGAGAATTGAAAAAAGTTTATCTTAAAAATAAAATGTGCTAACCTTCAGAAAGTCAGTGCACTTAAATATTAATATGTTTGTTTATAAATAACTTTTTGCAATACTGAAACGTTTCTAGAAAATGCATATGCATTTTTACACATTGTATACCGAAAACAACCGTTCGAGGGTTCTATAAAACTATTTTCGTTTCATCTGACCATAGGATGTCGCGCCATTTTTTGTAAATTATAATTTAACTATACAAGAACATATTTTTAAAATTAAGAAAACCAAATATTCATAGTACTTTTATTAATTTAATTAATTAATTTATTAGAAACTAGAACAAAAAATATATTCAGGAAAATAACAAAACTATTTTAATATAATATTCTTGATCTACCGATGGCATTAGGGTAGCATTTTTGTGTTTAATTTGGGAACATCTATTAGATATTATTATTCATTTTGTGCATATCCATTCTAGTTCTTTTTCTAATTAATTGATATGCTGTTATATTTTTTTTTGTAAAATGAAGTATTAAAATTAATAGAAAAACGACTTTATAAATTGAGGCCCGGTCTTTCCACCTTCAGATAAAGTTCCAGATAAGGTTATTTGTAACTTCATCTGCTGAATAAATGTCAATACAACTCATTATCCGTTAGATAACTATCTGATAGATACATTTGTATAAAAAGAAGGGATGACATTTACTCAGCAGATGAAGTTAAAAATAACCTTATCTGTCAGATAGTTACCTGGAACTTTATCTGAAGGTAAAACCGGACCTAAATGTTTTATTTTTATACGGTAAATTGTAAAAAACAAAAGATTTTGAAATGATTTGATAATCAAAAAAGTGTTCCTCTTTCAATGTAATAATTTTCAGTTTTACTTTAGGATAGTGTAAACAAAGCTGAAACGTCAAAAGCAATTTAGGATACCGAATGAAAAGTTGGATATAAAATAAAATTATAAGAGTTTTAAGACAGGACATAGAACAAAACAATATTAGATTGTAATTGTTTTTTCGGATATATAACAGTGGCACACCCAGGAGAGGGGCCTTGGGGGCCCGGACCCCCCTAAGAAGGAAGGAAATAAAAATAAAAACACAAACACACTAGAAAATTTTAAAAACAGACATGAGAATCTTTTTTTTTAGGTCGTCACTTGTATTTTAGAAGCGAGGACCCTTTTTTTAGGTCATCACTTTGTATTTCCGAAGCGAAGACCTTTTTTTTTTAGGTCATCACTTGTATTTTAGAAGTGAAGACCTTTTTTTGTTTTAGATCATCACTTTGTATTTCCAAAGCGAGGACCTTTTTGTTTTTTTTTAGATCATCACTTGAAATTTAGAAGCGTAAACCTTATTCATAATTTAAATTATTTTGTCTCCCCCCCCCAACAATAATTCCTGGGTGCGCCACTGATATACAACATAGCATATAGTCAAAAATATCGAATATGGCTGCAAAAAGTAAAATATATGAATGGATAGAGAACAAAACTGTTCTGAAAATCCCAAAAATAACATTACCTCAAAAAACTAAAAAATGGAGATAAAACAAACCAATTCTGGGGTGACGATTTATTTAAAAATTTAATACTACTAACTGAAATAATTTCAGAATTAGTTAAAGAAACTATGAAATTTTATAAATTAATAATTTTAAAATAAAAAATATATAATTTTAACATTTACAATACATTTCTATTTTTGTGCACATCATAATTATGGGTAGTAACAAAATCTGCTTTCCTTTTACAAGTTAAAATCTTGGCTAAGCTAAGAAGTTAGACAAATGTCTTACCAAGGGAAAGGGGGGAGGAAAAAACTTAGTTTATCTTAACCAGTGTCTTATAAATCAGTGTTACTCAACAGGTGGTCCGCAGAAAAATTTTAATGGTCCGCGAAAGTTTTTCGCAGTTTTTTTTGTTATTTTTTATGCACATTTTTTATGTAAATAATTTATATTTTGTTTATTTTCTGTAAACTTTCTGTGATTTTCTACAAATACAATAAATGTATTTAGTAGCACATTAATCATATTTGTTTTCTTGCAAAAAATGAACCAACAATTATTATTAGTGGTCCGCGTTAGAAAATTATATATTTTACTGGTCCGCCGTGCGTTTTTGGTTGAGAAACACTGTTATAAATGGAACGCTCTTACAACTTAGATTAACTTAGCTTAGCTTATGGCGGTATTCTGAAGTTTCCATCGTAACACCGGTGAACTTAACACCAATGAAAATAACACTGCTCTATTAAATCAGATTTAACATCGCTGAAAAAATCAGTATTCTGAACAACCCGATGTAAAATCCAATGTTACAATTTGTTTCCGGTGTAGAATTAACACTGGGGCTAACTTCACGTTCGTTTTGACAGCCGTGTAAGAATTATGTTTTGTTGGGTTAACGTTTTTAAAACGGTTAAATAATTATTTATAAATTAGAAATAAAAACAGAAGACATTCAAAATGTAACTACTATTGCAGAAAAATCTAATTTGAAGGCTAAACCAAATGTTACTGCAGGATTAGGTACGAGGTATAATTATTAATGGAATTCCAGTGTTTGATATTCATATTACTACAAAACCTATTTCTTTTGTTTTGAATTGTAAATCAATTTTAACACAGGTAATTTCGACCCTTTTTAATGAGAGTACTTTCTCAGAAAAATGTTCTAATCTGTAACATATGTAATCACAGGGATTGAGGGGTTGTTTAACCCCGGTAATTCCTACCAAAGATCTCTCACATAAATAGGATAGTTTGCAAAAATAGATCAGTCACAACGTTGAGTTACCTGAAAACAGTATATATTGCAAAGTTCCAGAATTTAAAAAAATGAGTGAATCGCTTCAAAATGCATCGTTCGAACAGTAAGTATTTTACATGTTAAAAGAAACTTTAGTTATTTTGGTAAAAATTCCATTCTGTACTTCAGTACTGAGTGGAATTTGAGCCGTTATTTTTTAAGCTTATAAAATAAATTTTCTTTTCTATATAGACAATCACGAAAGCGAAGTGATTTTAGTTCAAAATTTGTTCAAAATAAAATTTAACACCACTCTAATCTCAATTCCGTCGAGCTATTTGCTAGCGGTTAATCTAATAACTAAAATGTTAATTCACATCGACGAACGTTAAGCGACGTTTCAGAATACCGTTTTTCTAACATCATTCAATTTTGGGCGATTCCGTCGATGTGCGACTTAACATCTAACTTCAGAATACCGCCATTAAATTTCTTAAGTAAAGTGGTAAAAGGAAAGCGCCTAACGGTCTAGAAATATCGAAGGATACGAGATTTTAAGGAGGATATTAACAAAGGATAGAAGAGCTAATGATGATGACTAGGACATATGAAGGGTTAGTATAAATGTGTAGTGTTTCTGTTGTTGTACTACGCGAAGCAATTATTACAGATTTGTTGCAAAAATTGCATCGCTCAGTTTATCTAAACATACAGTGTTATTTACCTTGAGATCCTTGAAAAATACGGAATTTCTCGCCCAGTCGACTTGACTGAAAAGATTCTGGTCCAACACTTTACACATAAGTTCAAATAAGTCCACTTCACACTGATTATAAGTCTGACTTTGTAGTAAACCATAAAGGGAGTTCTGCCATTCTCTGTCATCAACTGCTTGCACAAAGTCTCTAATAAGGGGGGACACCTTAACGGCAGATACAGACGAACCAGCGTTTGTACTACCACCAGGTAAAACTGTTTCAAACTGAAATGTTTTAGGCGATAAAGAATGGGGAGAGGTAGTCGTTGAATTGGCAGAATTCCAAAGTTTATTTTCTTGACACAACATCATATTCGAACTTCCCGCGCTTGTTTGATTATTAACACCGACAATTTGCAACGCCGGCTGTTGACTACTATTCGAACTACTCGCTAAAGTAGCCGCACCAACTTGTCCTAACGCTACTGCGATTGGACTTGGACTTGAATCTGGACTTGAGGTGAGCGATGATACTTGAGGGATCTGGATCTCTTGTTTTATGTGAATGTTTGCAAACGGACTTGTTCCTGGTTGCGTGTTGTAATTTAGAGGTAGACCACCATCACCGAGTGAACCACGGAGCGTTTGTACTGCCATCTGTCGTTGACGCATCAATTGAAGTTTACGGGCACGGTCTCTTTTGTACATTGGGCCAAATTTGTTTCTGCCTCCTCTCATACGGTCTGCTCGAACGGCTAAAACAAAAAAAAATACAAATTAGTACCGGAACAATAAAAAAAAAAATTTGAAATTTAATTATCACATTTTTCAGGGTTTCGTAAGTATCTACTAAGTGACTTACTAAGTTCTTACAAAACTGCTTTTAACGTTTATTTTGGTATTTGCGATATTTTTTTGGAGATTTTTCCTTATATTTTCCATTGTGCCGCTAAAAATTTATGCGTCTTTTACCGGTACGTGAATGAAAAATGTTGAAAACCCCTTTAAAGTGATTCCAGTCTCTCCTATTTTGGTTTTGAAACAATGAATCTGAAGATTTCTTTCTGAAACACCTACGCGATTTTTTAATTGTTTCACTAATAGTTTCAAGAATGCAAATGCATTTTTTACACAATAAATTATGCATAAAAAAATATATATATACTTGAATTGATGTAGCAATACGCCCCCTATGTTCCAGTTTAATAGAACGCCACTGGTGCAATTGTCGCAATTCCCGAAAAACGAAAGTTCAAACAGACATAACACACACTGATTTCACTTTTGTTCATACTTATTATATCTATAATTGTACAATATTTGGAAACCTGTCCTTAGCCAACAATATTTCGTATTTAACTGTCAACAGAAACGTCACTCATACTCAAAAACAGTTCGATCCACGACATTTTTTTGGGATAAACGAATAAACTTATATATTGTGGTCACTTTTGTTCACTTTTTTTAAAAAAATCCTTACGCTGTAAAACAGATTTTAGATTTGTTAGTTATGATCATTATAATCATTTTTATCAAAATATAATTTTTACTGACCGGCAACACCTATAAGGGAGGTATAGTCAACTGACAATAACTGAAGCGCCTCTAGTGAGATTTTGAGAAACTGACAGGTGGAGGATAGTCGAGTTTGTTTACTGTTGTTTTCATAGCGAGTTTTTAAAATTGTCTTTAAATTGCAAGAAAAAATTGTCTTTAAATTGCAAGAAAAAATTAAATGCAACATGAATTGTTGTGTTTATCTTTGCAATGCAAAAGTAGGTCGTGATAGAGACCTTAGTTTTCATCGTGTTCCGAAACGTAGCAAAAAAGCCTTATTACTTTCAATTATAACCCTAGAGGTTACTTGGGCACTGAGAAAACGGAAAATTTCATTTAACGCAGCCCTCATATTGTATAACAAATTAATTTCAATAAATATCACATGAAGATACCATTGAACCTGTCAAAAATATCCTATCTGCGTCAGCCATGATGTACAATGCAGTGGCGCCTCTATCGGTAGTGTCAGATGACAATTGTGATCATACTGATTTTGACATTTCGAGATTTCGATGGATCATAATACCAAAAGATCTGTCATAATTATAAGTTTCAAAAAGCAATTCATTATGAGGTGTTTATCCATTTTACATTCGCAAACATTTTTAAATGCAATACTATTTGAATTTGTATTGATTTTGAATTTATTATGCACTGGCCGACATTTTAAATATTTATTTATTCGTAGCATAATACTATGATATTATTTTTTTGTATTAATATACAACATATAATTCTTATGCAGACACCTTTATTTTGGACGTTTGCCATTGCTGATAGTACTAGGCTAGAATAGTACAATATAATGAGTATTAATATCAAAAAGATATAATACTTCAAGAATAATATAAAAAATATAAATTCGGACGTTTCGGAAACTGCTCAACAATCTGTTTCCGTCTTCAGCGATCACGAGAAGTGGTCACTGAATCACTCATCACTTCTTAAATAAAGGTGTCTGCATTAATATTGGACCATTGCAAAATAATTTTAAAGATATTATATAATTCTTATAACAAAACCAAATAAATGCAAGCGTAATAAGAGCCACCCAGAACCACACGGATTCGCCCGTATTTTAATTTTTACTTATGTATACAAAAAATCAAATAGCCAAATCTAATGGAATGAATCATAATTTTGGATACTTCAATTATTTCTAAACGTATTTTCGTAAATTAATTGCTGGGTTGTGTACAAAAGCACTATTCACAAAACACAATACACAAAAGCACCTAATCGTAATATAAATCAAGAAAAATAATAATAAAATTTATAACTTTATGCACTAATGGGTTAAATAAATAATAAAATTCATAAATAAATATATCAATGTGTTGTTTTTTTACAAATTTGAATAAAGAACTTTAAAAATTTTAACTGGCGAACTATTAAGATTTTGGGTAGGTATATTACGTTTACATAAAAGGTTGTATGTTTTATGTTAACATGATAATTATTAGTTAATTTGAATCGTTTACGTTGTAAACTACAGTTTTTTTAATGATATATGACAAAATATGATTACAATGTAGAGATATAGAAATACACTCCACTCCCAAATAACTGCGGTCTAGCGAATGTATATTTTATGTGTAAATCGTATTAATAAAACGACCTTTTCTCAATAGTTAGACATTTATGATCTTATTACAGCTTTATGTCGATTTTGTAATGTTACACTCCATTTACTAATAATGATAATATATTTTACAAGCGTGCTTCACAATTTTTTAAGGATGAGTGATTATCGATGTTGATTTGAACGGATGATTAAGAATTTTCGGACCTGTCCAAGAGGAATCACACAGGTGGCGAACAAGAATGTACTATAGGGGAAACTTTAAGATCGCAGCGCCATATGCGGCAAAAGCTGGAACACTCAAGAGTGACATTAAACTATTGCTTGTGTATTTGTTTACATGGTGAAAATTTCCTTTTTCCGAACTTTTTTGTGCCTTTTTTTTTATTTAAAGGTAATCTATGATTTAGAAGATATGTAATAATATGCTGTTCTAAATAAATTTCAAGGAAATTTTTAGTTTTTCATTGTATTTTTAATCCTTTTTGACTGTCTGTCAATATAATATTAACAAAAATATGGTAAATATATTAGTAAAAAATAAAAATCTCTGTCTGAAAAAGTGGAAGGGCCTTTTCATATATCAACTAATGATTAAGGCAAATTTTGGCTGGGGTAAGTGATTCAGTCTTTTCTTGGACGTAAAAAATCACTTTCCATAAAATGCAACGAGGTGAAATATTTTTTTGCCTTGATTCACAAAAATAAAACACAAAAAAGCACGTATAGTATATTCCAAACGTTTAGACGGAACTAGAGTTAGTTACTATAGCTCAGTCGCTAAAACAGCGCAGTTCGTCATTTTGCGTCATAACTTCAATGACAAACTTAATGGCAAAAAAATAACTAAAACGATTTTTTTGCTTGCGAATTATACACTAATATTGCTCTTAACTCTTTTATTTTACTAAAACATACCTTTTGCAGTCATATTTAGTTTGTGTTCGAGTCATTTTGAAGATTTACACATTTTAAAAGTGTTTATTTAATATAGGGACATTTGTATTGGTATCCCTGAATAAAACGATGTTTACATTTGTCATTTAATAATAGGTCTGTTGTGTTTTTATACTGACTTTTGTTCAAATATCTAACTTATAGTAATTTCTAAAAACCTTTTTTATTTAGTTTGTTGTTTCTTTAGCTGTTTTGTGTTTAGTTATATATTTTCTTATTTGATTTTGTGTGTACTGCATAGTTTTTAGGTTATATTCAACTTATTTTTATTTTAATTTCTTTGATCATATTTTTTGCCTATTTTGCCGATTAGAATAGTTTATTTGTTTCTATTATGTTCTTATTTTTATATTTTCATTTAATTTCGACGCGTACAAATACTACATTGGTTAAACAGATGAATGTAAACGTATTAAAACTTGACGTCACATTTTTTTTGTGACGTTTCAAGTGACGCAACTGCACTGTTTCGCTGGTTTCCCTATATCATCGTTTGAATCGTTCTTTTTGACAGTTTTGTTTAAGCTTTGTAAATCATACTTACAATAAACATTTTTAGGTTAAGGTTAATATCATTTTAAAATATTATTTTCTTAATATTTTAATTTGTATCATTCTTAATACAAATTCCCAATTAATTTATTTTTTTGTCATGAAAATACGTAAAAAAGTATTTTATTTTTGACATAAGTCATTCGTTTCCATGGTTTCACTGTTGGAATTTTAAATTTTCACATACCAAACTTCAAACATGAAATAACCCAAGAAAGGGACTTACTGACAACCTAAAAGAACGAAATTCCCATTTAGTTCCGCCGAAACATTTGGAATAGCCTGTATTTCCCCATTGAACAAAACAAAGTCACTCTCATATCTTCCACAAATCGCCACCAGATGTCAGGGCGCTTAGAAAGTTTCCCCTATATCTTATTAGCAACTATCCCTAGAAATTTGACTTTATTTCGAGTGTATAAAGGTGCATCTCCACTTTAATGGTAAAGTATAAAAATTGGCACAGCCGTCAAGGTCGCCTGAAAGGAAAAGTGGAACGCCGTACTAATTCACACACCATAATGTTACTAACAAATGCATTTGTCAATTCAATAGCAGAATTAGCACATTATACAATTCATGCATGAAATTAATTTGCGAAAAACCGCAACTTTATAAAACGCGTTGTAAACAAAGCTTTATACTGTCCTAGCCCGCTATCTGTCTGTGCAAAAACGAACTAAATATGACATACTTTAAATGTACTTTTTATTGGTGATTAAAGAATTTAGAACAACTATTAAATACTTGTTGAAAATTTTGTTACGATAAATTACGTTTTGTTTCATTGATTCTTTAATAAATATCTTTGATCTAACAATTATGAATCATAAGATTGCAAGTATTATTTGATTTTAACATCATTATGGTATCTCTCAGTTAGTAAATCAGAAATGTCGATTATTACGAAATATTCAATAGCAAATCTAAATTCTGACAGCCATTTTTGGTGGCGCCAAGAGCTACTAAGCTCAAATATTGCACAATTATTTTGCAATTCAGAAAAACTAATATCAATAAAAAAAATTATTAAGGCAAAGAACATACAGGCGGTTTCGTTGGTTTAAGCCAGTGTTTCTTAACCGTATTGAAAGAATCGCCCCCTTTACCACAGTAAAATTATCCAGCGCCCCCCCCCCCCCAACAAAAAACAAAATTTAAAATTTACACATTTCTCTATGTAGGTATGTATTTTATGCACTGAATTTCCTACTACAAATAAAAAACGATGAGAAATAGAAATAATACACGTTATTATTTTTATAAACATTATGAATATATTGCCTTTTATGTCATATTAATATCACACACAACATTATAATATAATAAAAGCATTATAATCACATTGATTGAATATTATTTTGGCTTCACAGTCATTTTGTAACTCAATAAACTGCTCTTTTAATTTTTGACTGACACTTTCTACTTCTGATAAAAATGGATTAATTAACAAAGCTGGTATCACAAGTTCCTGCAAATTTTTGAATCGTATTATCATATCTTTGATAAGGGCGTCAATGTGGCTACAGTATGTTTCCAAATCAGAATCCTTGAGCGTATCTTCTTTTAATTGTTGTAAAGAAGGAAATATGGTATTCTCGCCGACAAAGATTATTTTTATATAAGTAAGTTGAGTTTATTGATAAAGCTCAATACAACTCATTTGGCTTTAATAAGGCTGATATTGTTTCCTAGAAGATTTAGGAGATTTTCGTTAATCTTTTCGAATATATCCGAAAGATAGGCCACATCATTTCGTAGTAATTTCAATTCACTCCATATGTTTTCATTGTTTACATCTTTTATTTCAGCAAATGAGCATACCTTATTTTTCTATATTGACACAATGCCCACTCAACCTTTTGCAGCGCCCCCTAAATGCTAAAAATTTAAAAACGCCCCGCCAGACCTCCAAAACGCCCACAAAGGGGCGCTGGCGCCCCGGTTAAGAATCACTGGTTTAAGCGGAATAGACTATATTAGTGTGACGTCCAATGAGGTAGTATAACACCTCTTTAGGCATTTTTGGGGGTTGCCCCGAGGAGTTGTACAGTTTGCATACATCAATGTTTTGCCGATACAAAAAGTAAAAATATATTTTTTTTAATACTGTAAACTGCTAATTTTAATAAAATAAATTTCATAAATAGTATTAAATTAACCTGAGTTTATTAGTATACGAGGTCTGTTCAAAAAGTATCGCGAATTTTGTGTTTTTTCAAAAATTATTTATTTATTCATGAATATCTATTTTGTCCCCTTCAAAGTAATCCCCACCAGATATTATACACTTGCGCCAACGTTTTTTCCAATCCTCGAAGCACTTGAAAAAATCATTTTTTGTGATCTTGTTCAGCTCCTCCTTCGATGCCGTCTTTATCTCCTCACTCGTAGCGTAGCGTCGTCCTTTCATGGGCCTCTTCAGTTTCGGGAACAAGAAAAAGTCACAGGGGGCCAGATCTGGGGAATACGGTGGCTGCGGCATTATTAGTGTGTTGTTTTTGGCCAAAAATTCGCGCACAAGCAACGATGTGTTTTCGCGGCGACCCGTCTCATGCCCAAATCATTGGTAAAAATCGAATGGCACGAGCCAATCGATATGTTTAGGTCCTCAGCAACTTCTCTAACGGTGATTCAACGATTGGCCAATACTATTTTCTTCACTTCAACAATGTTTTCGTCTGTTGTTGACGTGCTCGGGCGTCCGGCACGCTCTTCGTCGTTCACATCTTCTCGGCCCTCTGAGAACATTTTGTACTACCGTTAAACGTTGCTTCGGTCCAAGGTAGCTTCACCATATGCCACAGTCAACATTCGGAATGAGTCCGCGCACTTAAATTTTGTTTTTCACATAAAATTTTATACAGATTCTTTGATCCATTTTTTGGTATAAGCAAAAATCGAAGACGAGCCAAAACATGTACAAGCAAAGCAACTGTCAAAAATTAACTGAACATTCGAAATGGCCGAACCAAGTGAGAGACATGAGTACCAACATAACGCCACAAAAAAATCGAAAATCGAATATACGTAACCCGCGGAAATTCAAAATTCGCGATACTTTTTGAACAGACCTCGTATATTTAAGATAATTAAAAATATATACTTTCTTATTCTAAACAATTTATGTCATATACGTTTTTGCTGTTAGTAATAAGGGAGATATTTGAAGTCTTTAGTTTTAGGATGTCTCCCTAATTACCCAAATATTCATCCAATTGAAAAAATGCATTGAACAAAACAGATTTTTTATTATAAACAATTTTGTTATATATAATTTTTATTATATACATTTATGTTGTAAAGTAAATAATAAGAGAGATATTTCAGTTTTTAGTTAGTGCAATATCTGTAATGCCCCACTTTATTCCTGTCAAAATTACCCTTTTAATCTTATTCTAATAACATTTCCTATCAAATAATCCAAATTATAATTCATGATATAATAAAAAATGAACTAATCCAATGATTTGGTTAATTTTAGTAATGTTTACCAAATCGGATGTTTGACCTAAATTCATAAATAGTAAATCAATTCACATTCGGACAAATGAATCAACAAATACACCTAGTTATTTGTGTTCCGAAATATCAATGCATCAGCCAATATTGTTACAACAATCATTTCGAAAGTTGAAGGACCCATACCTAAAAATAATCGACAGACGTGCAAAAACTGAGGTTGTGGCACTTATTTTTAATTTTAAATGTGACATTTGGACGTTAACGCAACTTAACGAAAGCACAGTTGGTAAAACTGACTATGAAAAAATGTTACTAGAAAAAGGTTTAAAACGAAATCAAATATCTGTCGTTCAGACAAGCGCTCCATAACTATAATCCATTTTAAATAAAAATGAAGTAAGGTGGCAATGCAAACCAAGAACGATTAACATAGTAGTACATAGTAGTATACAGTATTGTACTTTTTACATCAACTGGGCCAGCTCCAAGTTCTCTTTCATCTATATTATATTAATATTAATTAACTGACAAAAGTATTAAAATATTTATATATAAAAAAATAGCCTCAAAAATATGTAATTGCATGTAAATTTAACTTCACGCTAAACCAATCAGCAGCAAGGTCAAACAGCTCCTGCCTCTCTTATACACAACATTTTTAATTGAAATGAACTATACGTGTATGTGTATTTATTCATTTTTCTCAGCATACAATGAACTAAATCTCTTCGAATCTTGCGGATCCGCTTATAATCGGAGTTTTAAGAGGATTCAATGTAATTAAATCGAAGCTTTCACACCTAGTATAGCCCGGCACATTTACCGGTCCAACCGCAACCAATAAATACAGCCGGCGTTGATCTCGATAAGTCAGATACTGGGCCGGCACCTCATTTCATTATAGTATCCTAATGCTTAATACTAATTTATAACCATTTTATGAGAAAATCAAATGGTTTAGTACTCATAGGGTTCCATATTAGGTCCATTTTTATTCTTGCTTTTTATTAACGATTTACCAGCTAATATTAATGCAAGTACAGTTCTCTTTGCTGACGATACATCATTCACAATTAGCCGAAAGTATTATGATGATGCTCTTGCCGACATTAAAACCATAATGAAGGCAGCAAAAGATTGGTTTACAGCGAATGAACTTACTTTGAATGAGGACAAAACTATGCAAATGAGATTTTCTTCCCGTCCAATTACAGATTGTGAGGCTAATAACCCCCAAATAAAATTTTTAGGCATTTACCTTGACCAACAACTACACTGGAAAAATCATGTTAACGCAGTCAGTGCTAAGTTGAGTACTGCAATATACGGAATACGCAAGATCCAGCAAAGTGTTAATGAAGAAGCTGCTCGCATTGCATATTTTGCTTTATTCCATTCAATAATGACCTACGGCATTACTATATGGGGTAACTCTACTCTATCAATAAAAAAATTTCTTTTACAAAAAAAAAGCAGTAAGGGCAATAGTTAATATTAATCGTAGAGATTCCTGTAGATCAAAATTTAAATTATTAAAAATATTAACCTGCATATATATACGGTAATGTAGTAGAAATTCACAAACATGCTCAAAATTTATTATTAAAAAAACAAATGCACAGTTACAGCACCCGTAACAATCATTTTGTAAATATTCCAAGTCATCGTTTAACCGTCACAAAAAAAGTTCTTGCTACAAAATATGAGATGTATAACAAAATTCATCCCACAATACAAAAGTGACCCCATAAGAAATTTAAAAATGTAATGCGAGAATTCTTAATTAACTTATGCCCATATAGTATTCTCGAATATATGAATTCTGAAATACTAATGTACAAAACTGAGAATGTGTAAACCCTATATTATTTGTTTATTTATTTATTTATTTTTTTAATTACTATTTATGTTTTGATTTTAATTTATAAATTTTGAAATATTTTGTAACATTAAAGTGTAACTATTAATGAAGCGTAATTTTTTTTGTATCTGACGACCCTCTAAAACTGTACTGTTTTCTATAAGGCAATAAACATTATTATTATTATTATTATTATACTGTATTATCTTTAGTTATCTCTTCGGTACTTTCTTTTAAGTTGCAATAACCAAAGATAGGGGAAAACGCCGTAAGGTTTTTTCTCTTAAGCGGATTCTTTGTTAACCAAACACCAGCACATATTTACCACAATTTTCATCGAGTTTACCTCTTTTAAGCGGACGAGGTCGATACTTTTCGTATCTATATTAGTTCCTGCGAAGTTTGGCTATTAACTAATTGTATATTTCATTAATTCGTCACTTCAGTCTTGAAGAGATGAATCTGAACGAGAACCTCAAAAATTATGGACATAAAAACGAGCTATTTTAACTATAAGAAATATAAAATTTACATTAAAACGGTGAAGGCAAAGGGTTTGAATTAGTGGTTAACGTTTATAAATGTACAGTTCACGTAACGTAGGATTTGCCTAGAAATGCGAAGAACAGAATAGCGTTTGCTGTAATAATGTCTACCTCCACTATTTTACAAGCACACGGAGCATCTGTTTTCCAACTCAAATTCTAGAATACGGGACCTGTATATTCATTTTTATAACATGTATTTTTCAAAAAATATGCTAGAAAATTATATACATGAATTTTCGTTTTAAGTCGACACTTCTATTAAGCGGACATATATTTGCAACGAAATATGTGTGCTCAAGAAAGAGTAAATTGTATTATTTTTACAAAAAATGAGAATATCTAAATTGGAATGTAATTTGTTAAAATTTCGTATTAAAATTTTTATAGCAGTTACATAAGTAGGCCAGTAGATATTGCGTGATCTTGTATCGTGACATATGGTAAAATTGTTTTGCATGGATGGTTATGGTATACAATAAACGATTGAATTCAATTCGATAAAATTACACGAAAAGAAAATATCAGTAAGCATATTGAACAGAAAAGGTTAAGGATATAGGACATCACTCTTCTTACAAGTTTCTTATACAAAATTAACAATCTGAAATAAAATTATACTCTATCTCTGAAAGACTGATAGTAATAAATCATTTTGTCAGGCAGTTCCAAGTGGCGTGCACATTTTAAACAGGTTTAAATTGGTTTTGTGTATGTCTATATTACTATTTATCATTTTATTAAACGCACGCCAGTGACCATATTTATCATATCATTAAACACACCCCTGTGACCATATTTTTCCTCAAAATTTTAGGGTCAAATTTTTATGGCCTATTGTGTTTAACCCTCGTATTCCCATATAATATGTGCGGCACACTCGGTTGTTTTTAACAATATTTCGTTTCGAACTATTCATATTTTGTCGCTTTTGTTTTACCGCTTCTGTGTGATAATACAATAACTTTTTACAAATAATAAATTTTATTACTATGTCTTTCGGAGATAGAGTATAGTATAGATTGTACCAGTTGCGTATCCAGGTTTCATGGCACTAATAAAGTCCATCTGTAAGAAGGACAGACAGGTTAGCGGTTATATTTTGAAAAATTTTAACAACCGGTTCGAGTGTGCCTGTGTGTGTAGTATAAATCCAATGCACCCTTATTTAAATTGGATTTTCACTCTAGTTAAATTACGAACACGTAGAAAGTTTCAGGCGCCGGTTTATTGAAATTACTTCATCAAAAAATCGCCTAGTTTTGATTTACTATTCCTGTACCTGCTTCACGTTGTTATATATCCAATAAAACTTGCCACTTTTGCAGTAAAACAAATGCTGTAAAATAACTCCATAACAAAATAATAAAATTTATTCCACCGATAAATAATTGTAAATGTTGGTGATTTAAACATCAAAGATATTTTATTAATAACTATGAATAAGTGGTTCGCTACAAATTAAATTTAAAAATCAACAAAATATAAGCAAGACAACTTCTTGTATGCTGGTAAATAATGTTTCAAAAATTCCTTGCATGCTTCAAGCGCTGACAAATATTTATAAGCGTTCTACGTGTCCGGGTACGTTTGAAACTAAGGCTATATAATAACAATTTTATTAAATTTTTCCTTTCGGCTTGAATTCTACATTATTTACAATAGTATAAGTTGTCCAAAAGCCATAAAACTCTAAATACGGAGTGGGTTAATAGGCTCCGCCCTCACTATTAGGGATTAGACTTTGGGGCAATTATATACTGAGTAATAAATACAGTGTCGTCCGACGATCGTTTATTTAGTTTATAGTCTATCTCAGAAAGACTGATAGTAATAAAATTTATTCGTAAAAAGTTATTGTTTTTTCATACAGAAGCGGCCCACAAAATATGAATAGTTCGAAACGAAATATTGTTAAAAACAACCGAGTGTGCCGCACATCTTATATGGGAATACGAACTAGGGTTAAACATAATAGATATTAAAAATTTTACCCTAAAATTTTGAGGAAAATATGGTGACAGGCGTGCGTTTAATGATATGATAAATATGGTCACAGGCGTGCGTTTAATAAAATGATAAATAGTAATATAGAAATACACAAAACCAATTTAAACGTGTTTAAAATGTGCACGCCACTGGTAACAGCCTGACAAAAAGATTTATTACTATCAGTCTTTCTGAGATAGACTATAGTGTATGTAATAGGTCGTTAAGGATGAAATTTGTAGAAAAAAATGCAAAGTTGCTTGATAACTTTCAAATATAAGGAATTATTTTATTCATCAAAATATGCACCCATATTGTCTATACACTTTTGCTATTTAAGCGGCAGGTTGTTCAGACCGATGGTATAAAACCCTGGCGGACGAGAGTCAATGAATTCCTGGAAGGCTAGTTTCACAGCATTGTCGGAATTAAACTGTTTTCCTATTAAAAAGTTGTCCCAATTGCGGAAGAAGTGGTAGTCAGTAAGGACTAGGTCTGGTGAGTATGGAGGATGATGAAGAAGTTTCAATTCCAATTCCTGTAGTTTTGCCACAGTCATTTGTGCAGTGGGTGGTCTAGCGTTATCATGCAATAAGATATAAGTTGATCTGTTGACTAAACTAGGCTGTTTTTTAAGTTTTGCATCATTTTGTCCAGTTGGTTGCAATATATTTCTACTGCGATCGATGAACCAGTTTTTTTTTTTTTTTTTTTTGTTTTTAAGTTACCTGTACGAAATTTGGCGAACCAATTTGATATTGTCTGCTGCGTAGTAACACTAGAGCCAAATACACTATTAATGTTTCGCGCGGTCTGTGATGCCGTAGTTCCACGTAAGAACTCATACTTCATAATAGTGCCAATTTCCGACCGTTCCATTTTCAACAAAATTAATTTAAAAAAAAAGTTTTTGATATTTTTTAGAGCATACAATAATTTCTTTAAACAGGCGAGATGTGTAACTTTCCAAAAAAAAAAAAAAAACTACGGTATTAAGCCAATGTTAAATAATAAGCTTTTAAAGTTGGCAACATTACTAACTGCAAATTTCATCCTTGACGATCTGATATATATTTTTCTTTCCAAAATATCTTTATTTGACTGGTCCTTCTGGCGGTGAACCCCTCTACACAAATCGTATTAACATATTACGCATTTGTTAAAAATTCAACTCAAACTGAGAGAAGTTTTGGAAGTGTGAAAATTTTATCTATTTACTTTTTATGTGTTTTTGTTGATAAATAATTATCAGACACGTGTTTTTGATACGATCAGCATATCTTTACTTCCTATTTACATTCTAATCAGAGCAATTAATTAATAGTATAAATAATACTAGCGTAAACTTATGAATGGCTGATAATTTTATCTCGGAAAAAAGTGTTTAAGAATTGTAAAATTGTTTTGAAACCATACATTACTACCTTAATATGGCATAGGAAATTAAACAAATAAAATAAATAAATAAGTAAATAAAATAAAATTTTATACAGTTAAGGATATTTTTAGAGCCCTGCAAATCCGCGGGTATCCGCGGATTATCCGCGGATATCCGCAACTTTTCTGCGGATGCGGATAAATTATCATTTAAACCATGCGGATGCGGATCGGATGCGGATTAAATGTCATATCCGCTTATCCGCAATATCCGCGTGAACATTAAATCTTCGGTTATTTTCGGAGAAACAAGCAATTGTGTTCTGACTACGCTGTCTCGGTTATTTTCGGTTGTCTGTATATACATGATATTTTGTAGCATTCAATCTCACTTTATGTTATTTTTATTAAGACAATTGTCCATGATCAAGACTGAGTTGAGACAATCAACTTAACTTTCTTTTTATTATTGAATATATTATAGAAAATAATATTTTGGACAAAAGTTTCCTGGTACACTTTCGACGTAATTCTTCCTACCTCTGCTCTAATTCTGGCTTTTAAATCTGATAAAGGTTTTTTTTTTACATAAAACTGATTAGTAAGTTTTATTTAAATACCAAAATTTACCTACATAATTTTTTCTCGAAAATTTTATCATGTAACCTGCCAATTTTTTTATACTACCCGAAGTAAAGAGTCTTGCAGATCCCAAAAATTTGAAAAATGACACATGTTGCTATTTGAAAAAGTTACAACGCCTAACTAATGCGCGAAATGGAATGGAGAGAATTACTTGATCCTAAAAATATGAAGCACCTTCTATCAAGTAACTTTTCTGATTTTTTTTTTTTAATTCAATATTAAAAAAAGCAGCACGCCACTTACTCCCTACGAAAAAGAACGCTTAGGCCCCCCAAAATTGTTATCTCTCTCTAGATTTAAATAAGTTATTAGCGCATCTAGGCCTTAAAACTTTTGGGGTCCCTTAGGTTAGGTTAGTAATAAATAAGCTGGTAAATCCAAAAATTTTCAGCAGCGTTTTAGAGCAGAGATTACCTAAACAGGCGAAATATGTTAGTTCTTTCCAAACTGACAGCAAAACCTGTAGTGCGGATATTTTTGCGAATGCGGATCGGATGCGGATTTGTTATTTACAAAAGCTGCGGATGCGGATCGGATGCGGATCATGGATGTGCGGATGCGGATACAGAAAAGCTTATCCGCGCAGGGCTCTAGATATTTTGTTAAGTAATATTCGCTGCAAAATTTGATGTTTTGGTTGCTATAGCTTGTACTAAAATATAATAAAACCGACTTGAATTTGTAATGACAAGGTAAAACCCATTACAACTGTGATCTTCAAGCGTACAGAAAAATGCAGAATTTTAATAAAATTCATATCTATACCCTGTTCGAAATACAGAAATAGTAATAAAATCACGTGAAAGATTGAAATCGCTACCCTATTGGCTGTCGCATTAATTTAAGTGCTGAACATCCAACGAACGACGAGAGTTCGACAAAATTATCATGTAAACATTGCATGATTTACTACTTCTTGATTTTAAACAGAGTATAGCCAATTTTCTAACCTATTTAAATATTTTCCAATTCCAACCTGATAAATTTGACATTTCTGTAACCCTGCTGTGACGGTGCAGTTGACTAAATTTTCTTATATCTGTACAATCCACTGGCGTATTCAGAGAGGGGCACTGGGGGCACGTGCCCCCCCTTTAGGTCCAATGAAATGAAAATTTAAGAAATTTAAAATAATCTTATAGCAAAATCACTTACGCATTTTACTATATACAAGCTATATCTTATTATGATTAGTATTGAAATTAATAGAAAATACATATTCCCATATTTTCTGCTATTTTTAGATTTTCGTAGGTATAATCAAGAAATCCTTATTCCGTCCGTTCGGTAGAAATAACACATATACGAGATATACTGAGAATTCAAAAAAATTTCCGCAAAATATAGAAACAAATATAATAAATAATTTGAGGGATCTCAACTGTTCTAAAATTTTGAGGGATATCAAATGAAAGTTTTTGATACATGAATTAATAAACACATTTTTTGTGAACAAATAATGAAATTATCATATCTTTTTGTTTTTGATACAATCATCAATATCCTACAGAAGGGGTGTTAAAATGATAAGAATGGACAGAACTTCAAATATTTCGAAGAACTCCTTGAAGTTTTTTTATTAATAGAAAGGGAAGAAGAGAGTATATTTTACACTTTTAAATATGTTATTAAACTAAACAAGCTTAAGTTCTTTTTTTCTTATACCCTTTTCACACTAGATCTTTAAGATCGGATGTTAAAGTGAATGTATCTTTAAACGCTAACGTGAAACCGTATGGCCTCGTCTAAACACAAGCGATGTTTAAGACAGAGATCTGCGTCTTAAACTTCGTCCGCATTGCCAACTTAATTACTATTATAAAAAAATACTCCTTGAATTTGTGCTGTCAACATTTTATATTATCATAAACAAGAATACTGTATTATATCGACGTTATAAGAAGTTTATACTTATTGTTATAATAAAATTATTTATTTTAATAATGTGTTTAATAAAATACAGAGCTACAATAATTGAGATAAAATGTATCGACTTACATGTTAATACAGGTGTAATATATTCTTTATTGTAGTGCCTTTATTGTAGAATGAAATGAAATCCTTATTTGTTTATAATAATTCAAAATGTACGTCTGCGCAGACAGTTCAAAACTGGTAATTTCATGACGGTAACTTAAGGACAAAATTACTGTAGCTGATGACAGCACCAGAGATTTAAACATCAAGTGTGAAAGCATACCGATGTTAAACATCGGTGAACTTTAAGTTCACTCGTCTTAAAGATCTAGTGTGAAAAGGGTATAAGCAGTCTAACGAATCATCAGCCAGACAAACCACACATGTTTGCGAAATGTTTTTGTTATTTGCTTCAATAGACGATATACAAAGTGACGTCAGCAACAGTAGCGCCAGTGTGCTTTTGTTAAACTATCTTACAAATCGTTTTTACTTATAATTCATTGTCGGAGTATAATAACTTTATTGTCAACGAAAACGACGTACCGGGGACGAAATTAAAATATGGTAAAATAAAAGATCATTCTATTCAAGAATTAAAAAGGAAACAAAAACCTTTATTTTTGGAGACTCGCTTGTTAAAAGTTTGACAATCACTGGAAAGAACCCACTGAAAACGTAATTTTTTACTCACAACTGCGGTGTTTGTTCCATGATATTTAAACAGTTGTCTCAAAATTGTGTTTTTTTTTCTGTTTTTTAACTGTACTCAGTTTGTAATTATTGTAGTCGAGGAGCTCAGTATTATGCAAGATTTTCAAGGCCAAGAGAAAGTCGATTCTAAAACATCCAACAACATAAAATGATGAATATTTCGGCTCCGATATTTCTTGTAATTGACGAATAGCTCATTCGTAGTAGTAAATTTCGTTGTAAAACGAATTATTGGCCTTTTTAATTTATCAATGCATGAACTATAGCTGATACCTATTTTTACGTTACTGAGTGCCGATCGGCGTTGGGTAGTGTTAACACACATGCTAAGGTCTCAGGTTCGAATCCTGTTCAGGCATGACATTTTCATAACGAAATATTATTATTGTCCTGGTTAATTGTCTTAGTACCAAAGGCCATAAACGAGAGAAAAAAAGTTACTCAGTGATATTCGCGACTCCAAATAACAGTGAGACATCTAGTGGCGGCTTGGTAAATTAAACAGAAGCGTATATTTGTATAATATTTGTAGTGCGTCGTGCTGCAGTTTATGTGAATTAAGACGTATTTTTCAATATAGTGACTTAATTACAGTGCTTTTTTGCCGAAATATTGTTTGAACAGATAAATATTAAGAAAAAACTTCTGACATATACGTTTCTCGTCAGCCATCAACTTTCGTAGGCAGCGCCGCCAACGTTAGTTTGGGTCGGGAATCTAGAACGGGTAAGCTAAGTCATAACACGATTAAAACCTACTTAACTGGAAAAAAACATTGTTCCTTTTAATTTAATAGGAATATTAATATTATTATTATTTATTTAAAAAGAACTGAAGCCAATGGCTTGTAAAGTTCTTATAGATAAATTATAATATTTCTCATTGTTGTGATACAGGAAAGTTAGAAACAGAAACAAAACAATTGATAATCAACTAAAATCAAACAATAACAAATATAAAAAATCAGCTGTGGCCACCACAGGACCGACCGCCATCAAAAGTACTTCATAAAGTAATGCATTCTAGCAGCAGAGTAGAAATAACTTGGCCTAATATTTTCTAACAGAGATATTATTTATCATGACTATGGAAACGTTACATATAAGTGTGAAAAAAATGAGACATTGAAAAAAGTATGAAAAAAGTTATTAATTATTGCTTTTATAGCAGCTTTTGTTCTATAAATTTTTTCGAAATATTTTTCTGTTTTGAAATATTCATAAAAATCTTAAAATCGACACGAGTAAACTCCCATTTTTAGTCAACCGATTTTTACCAAAAGTTGATCAACTCGTGCCATTGTTGTCAGAAGCTTAAATATGAAGTTTCATAAAAATCCTTTCAGCCGAATTTGCTCTGCACGTGTACACAGACAGACGGACAGACAGAGAGACGGACAGACAGACAGACGGACAGACAGACAGACGGACAGACAGACAGACGGACAGACAGACAGACGGACAGACAGACGGACAGACAGACGGACAGACAGACCGACAGACATCATGCTAAAAATAGTCAAAACGTTATGTAGGGACCTCAATTCATGGAGATCCATCGAAATCTCGAAACGTCAAAATTGGTATGATCACAATACCTCCCTTATATATGTTGGCGGTCGGTAAAAAATTGATGTGAAGTGTGAATTTCACACATTGTAGGGTTTCGCAAGTATATAATAAGTGAAGACGGCATGCCGAGTGTGTAGGACAAATTTGGCTTTGTAGTAATCACGGCAAAATGAAAGATATTTTTAAAATAATTTATCGTCTGTTAATCTAAGAGATTTAAAAACAAATTTTATGTTAAAATATTTTTTTGTTGATTTTAATTCGAATACCTAATACCATTATTTACGTTTCTAAATATGTGCAGTATTTTTTTATATAGCAAGGTTCATTATGATCATTCCATTGGTTGTTTTAAGTCATATCTCCACCCCTCTGGTTTCGTATACATGACACATAAAATGAAAATATAATTCCAACAATTCCAACTCGTTATTAAATTTACACTTTTAAAAATGAAATGCAAAATATTAAAAAAATTAAACATTTGCCAAAATATAACTAGAATTTTGACAAAATAATTTAAACAAAATAAATATGGAAAAAAAAACAAAAAATAAAATTGTCTCCTCTACCAGGGAGCGCTAGTTTGCTGCGTAGCAAGCGAGCAAAGAGGATTAGACCAGGATATGCCTTCTAGTATAATGTGTTATAAGCTGTTCACTTTTGTAAGAACAAACTAAGAGGGAATTTTGTTTTCAATAGTTTGCACCTTTGAAGCTGTAAGTTATGTTGGTATTAAAAAATGTCACTTTTGACATATGGGTCATTCCACGTCAAGTGGTCTAATTTTTGAGAGAGTCCCTGCTCGACCATCTCCAATTTTGTTGAAACTTTATGGGTGTATACATATATGTTTGAAATGATGATCTGTAAAGTTTTAGCTCCATATGTAGTATAGGTGGGACACCAGGGGCTTGCCTATGGAACTCATTCGGCCGTGGTGTGGCTCGTTCGTTAATAATCGGCAAAGTTTCACATGCTGCTGTTGGACAACTAAAGCAGCTAGCACCATGAAATTGCACACTCTTGTTCAACTTTTTGTGTTGAACACAAAAACTGTAGTGTCAAAGCTTATTAATGTGTGTATTTGACACAATATGACCTGGAAGTGGCCGAAAAAATTCATCGTAATGAGTTTTTGCCATACTTTGACTTTCCATAACTTAATGAAAAAAGCTTTTGACAACTTTATCTCAAACCAGCTTATTATTCATATGAACATCAAAGCATTGCATAAGTATTAGCTTCCATGTTCATTTGCTTGCTAAAATATTTGCCTGCAAAAATGCCACCGAAGTCAAAATGAGCAAATCTGACCTATTTTCAGAGCTAAATATCACAAAATGGGTCACCTTCGATTTTATTTTTTCTACCACCATTGGATAGAGCAGGTTTTTTGCTGCTAGAATAAGCTTTTTTCATTTTGGAGTCTTTCTGTTTAAGGTGCAAAAAATGACTTTAAACATGATGCTCATATTCGCGCAAAACGGAAAGTTCGGAAAATGTACTTTTCACATGCCTTCATTATTAAGACCACTCTAACCAGCAGATAAAACTAATTCAAATCTGGGAGGTCAAATACAAAAATAGTGTGTTAAGATAAAGCCATTCACCTGTCCCAGTGACATGTGAAACTGCAGAAGGAGCTTCATAACTGTAGAATCAAGCCCAACTTTTCTAAAACCACAATTTTAAAATAAAAGATCTTATATAATTAGTTGTCTGGCCAATTTATGAGCCCTGTTGCATTTTAAAACTGTTTTAAGTTGAAACTCTTAGGCTTAGTTGCATAATGATACATTTTCAATTAAACTTTGTCAAAATTTGAGCTTCAAAATCAAATCCTACAAAAGGAATAATTAACGTTTCCTGTTTCTTGTGTGGGGTAAATTTTTTTGCTGTCAAACAAATTTTAATAATTGTTTTAATATAATGTATCGTGCAAAATTATTTTGAATATAACAATTACTTGTTTTTCAGAATATTGGATATTTTATTGAATCATATATTGTTTTATTGCAATCTTTGTTTATGGAATTACAAAATTGTGGAGGCGATCTTGCTCCTTGCAGCATCGGCCGTGTGGAGAATTCCACTTGCCATTTAACATCCTATTCAAGCAGAAAAGAGTTGAAATTAATAAAAAACTTTGAATTAAATGAGCAATTATTAATTAGCCAGCGTTCTGGATTGAAGTTCGACGAAACATCAGAAATTTGTCTGCATCATGAAGCTTTGCTTTTGACAAAATTTGAATTTTTGCAAAGGTCATGTTGTAATCCTTTTCAAAAGAAGAATCACATCGTGAAGAAGGGTTTACGAGCAATTGATTTGTCAACTGCAAATCAGTTGAAGGACTTAACAAGGTGTGACATAAGGCCTGGTGAAAAACTATGTCCCTCCTGCAGAAAACAGTTTACAGAAAGTAAATCAACAGTAGCATCAGCTTCATCGGAATCAAACTGTGGTGAGGAACTGGAGGTTTCTGAAAAATTGAATGCCAGTTTAACGGCTATTGGTGTTTCTCCTCTAAAATTCTCCTCAAAATATAAACTGGTTGGTCAGGGTTGAAATTTATGATGCAAAAAAGCATGGCTTATGCTAATCACGGTGAAGTTTCCCGTCCAGTTTCACATTCAAATGTCACTGTGACAGATGAATGGCTCTGTAATCTTCCCACATATTTTTTGTGTTTGACCCCCCAAATTTGAATTAGTTTGCCAAATATTTATCTGCTGGTTAGAGTGGTCTTAATAATGAAGACATGTGAAATGTACATTTTCCGAACTTTCCGTTTTGCGCGAATATGAGCATCATGTTTAAAGTCATTTTTTGCATCTTAAACAGAAAGACTCCAAAATGAAAAAAGCTTATTCTAGCAGCAAAAAACCTGCTCTATCCAATGGTGGTAGAAAAAATAAAATCGAAGGTGACCCATTTTGTGATATTTAGCTCTGAAAATAGGTCAGATTTGCTCATTTTGACTTTGGTGGCATTTTTGCAGGCAAATATCTTAGCAAGCAAATGAACATGGAAGCTTATACTTATGCAATGCTTTGATGTTCATATGAATAATAAGCTGGTTTGAAATAAAGCTGTCAAAAGCTTTTCTCATTAAGTTATGGAAAGTCAAAGTATGGCTTAAACTCATTACGATGAATTTTTTTTTGGCCACTTCCAGGTCATATTGTGTCAAGTACACACATTAATAAGCTTTGATACTATAGTTTTTGTGTTCAGCAGAAAAAGTTGAACAAGAGTATGCAATTTCAGAGTGCTAGCTGCTTTAGTTGTGCAACAGAAGCATGTGAAACTTTGTCGATTATTGACGAACGAGCCACAATACGGCCGAATGACTTCCATAGGCAACCCCCTGGTGCCCCACCTATACTACATATGGAGCTAAAACTTTACAGATCATCATTTCAAACATATATGTATACACCCATAAAGTTTCAGCAAAATTGGAGATGGTCGAGCAGGGACCCCTAGACCACTTGACATGGAATGACCCATATGTCATAATGAATAATCATATTTTAAATATAATGATCATAACTAAAGTCACTAGATTATACAAAGTACCGCAACGGCGGCCATGTTGGGGTTAAAAATGTCGCCAACACAAATGATGTTCAGTGATTCCAACATTACAAAAATAAGAAACTAGTTTTTATTTTAAACATTGTAATCATGATTTTTTTAATCAAAGATGCACTATAACAAAATTGTGGTACAAGTTTAATTATTTTTTTAATTTTTATTAAATAAAATGGATATAATATATAAATTTAAATTAAACTTAACCTTAAATATTCAAACCGCTGACAAAGAAGGTTATTAAATGAGAGCGAGAGAGGGAGATGTGACAGCGCAGACGTAAACTTAAGAACGTAAAAATTGCTGCTTTAGTTTGCTTAATAGGGGAAGCAATGTTGCCAATCAAACCCTGGGGTCTGTCGGCTTCTTCAAAGGCTTGCGGTACTTTGTATAATCTAGTGACTTTAATCATAACCTTATCAACCTAAAGTCGGTTTTACAGCGTAAGGAATATTTTTAATTGACATTTAAAGTCAGTAACACACCATAAAAGTAACCAAAATAACCAGATCTAGTGTGTTCTTACAAAAGTGAACAGTTTATACATAACGAATTTTTTCAGACTTGTTTATATGTTACGTATTTTGCTAATTTGATCAATATTAAACATTTAATTTTTTCATTGTTGATTCCATATATTAGATCTGGAAATTTTAGATGTCGATGCGTGGTTAAACTGGTGTTACTTACACCTATCAACTTTCTGGCAAACCACGATTTTTTGTCTAATTCACATTATACTCGTTGTTATTAATATTTATTCATACACATTTAAATATCTAATTGTTTATTAATTAATATATGTTTCTTGATTATGATCGTAATCTGTTCATGTCCCACGCGTGTTTGCAATATTATCTGAAGATCTATTTGATTCATTTGTTACTTATACAGTTAACGCTATCCTTGGCACAGTTTTCAATAATTTTATATTATTACAAAGAAAAAAATAAATTATAAATGTTAAAAATAACTTATAAGTAAATAGGCTTATTTATATATATAATATAATGGGCCGCTCCCTAGTTATCATTAGAGAGCGGACAATCTAGGTATTAATATGTTTTAATCTGGTTTGTTTGTACTTAACCCTTTACTGCATGAATTTTTATTTTTGGCTGAAATAATTCATGGGCATTAGGAATTGGTTTCTACTGATAGAAAAATTAATTAAAAAAATATATTTAAAATATTAATTATAATTTTTATGAAAAAATAATAATTAAAATAATAATTTGGACTTTGTGGCATACATGGAACATTATGATTCTACATTATGTTACAAAAGAAAATTATTCCGTATTATTTGCTCGTCAATTGCTAGGTGTTCTTCATTAGGGATTAAAAGCAGTCGCCCTCAAATTTTTTAAAGAAAAGGTCGTATCTTCTAGTTGTCCTTTCTCAATAAATTCAGTGTTATCGTTGAAGTGCATATTCCGCTTGATATCCGCAAATCTATTGCAGCCCATTACTTGAGATACTGCAGGATCCATTGCTGTGTATGTGGCATATATGAACATTCATGAAGTAACGTTCTGATTCAGTTTTAAAAGTAAAATAAAAAATTAAAATCGGAATGTGCCATATATGACACACTATGCGGTAAAGGTTTAATGCAGACTCTCGTTTACGTGGACATTCGTTAAAGTTATTTTGTCGTCTGTCTGTTCGGTAAAAATTGTAGCCAAACGGCTAAACCTAGAGAGTTGAAATTTGGCATGCTTATACAACTCTTTGACCCGCACATAGGAAAAATACTAAAACATCTAAAAAACACATCCCCCTAAAAATATAAACAAATGTGCTCATTGAATATATATATATATATATATAATTCTGAGTAGGATATCAAATGAAAGCCCTTGGTACGTGGATTAAAGATCAAATTTTTAATTTTGCAAAATAAATTATTTTGAAGCGATTTTTGTCCCAACCCTGTAGCCCAGATGGTTTAAACTAAAAATCTTAAAAAATTCTATGTAATGTACATTGGTGTGAACCGGAATAGTACAACAGGAATTTTTGATCAGATTATGTTTTCGGAAAATAACACATTTTTTGTTTTTAACTAAAATATGTAAAATATTTAATCCGATATTTAATCCGTCCAGTGGTAACGTTCTCGCTTCGTAAGTTGCAATCCATTATTCGATCCCTGTCAATTTTTCTTTTTTCTGTTTTTTTTTTTTTGCATTTTTATTTTGTTTAAATTATTTTGTCGAAATTCTAGTTATATTTTGGCAAATGTTGCATTTAATTTTTATAAACGTAAATTTAATAACCAGTGGGAAGTGTTGAAATTATAATTTAATTCTATGGTTGAATGTATACGAAATCAGAGGGGCGGAGTTTATGACTTAAACAACCAATGGAAGCCGTAGGCGCAATTTTCAAAATATTAATGAACCTTGCTGTATAAAAAAAATACTGCAAATATTTAGAAACCCAAATAATAGTATTAGGCATTCGAATTAAAAATAATAAAAAAATATTTTAATATAAAATTTGTTTTGGCATCCCAAATAATCATCATTCACTTACTAAATACCTGCAAAACCCTAAAATGTGTGAAAATTCACACTTCACATATATTTTTTTTTAAGGTCACCACTTATATTTTAGAAGGGAGGACCTTTTGTTTTCAGGACATCAACTTATACATATACAGACGATTCCGCTTAATTGGGCCACCGCTTAATTGGGGCAGCCGCTTATTTGGGCCAAATCTCAAAGAACAGAAACCAAACCAAGGAACCAACAGTAAATTTACATGTTTAATTGGGACAACATTCCGCTTAATTGGGACAGTAAATTTAAGATCACAGTACATATTATGTTACATATATTCTCAAGAAAAAATATGTACAAAGAATTTAATATTACAGCGTTATTTTATGCAGGAAAGAAATGAAGGGAGCCCTACATCCGCACTGAATACCTGTGCTGATTTTGTAGAAGTGAAATGTTACAAAAACAAAAGACAGACTACACTTGACGCATTTTTGCATTGAATTAAATTGTATGTACCTATTTATTATTTTATTTTGGAATTTATTATTATTTTTTCTTAAAAGTTTATATTTTTTCGTTATAGGTAATTTATAGTTTTGTCCAAGAGTTTATAAAATAAAATTATTGAAAGAAAAATATGCATTGTTTAATTTTATGTGAAATTCGCTTAATTGGGGCAGCCGCTTAATTGGGCCAAAATGCCTAAGTCCCGATGTGTCCCAATTAAGCGTAATCGACTGTATATACTTTTTTTTTAAATATCTCATTTATTTGTTGTTCATTTGTTTTTCAAACTAATATTCTCTTTGTATGGTAAAATATTTCATATTTCCTAATTTAACCTTTTTGTTATCTCTTATAATAAAGAAGTTAGTAATGCTTAAACAGTTCTCAAAAACACCCTGTATACATTAAAACATTGAATCTTAACGGGCCCTCATTATTTCTCTTACCCATTAATTCTTACTTCCGGTTGTTCTCTCATACGTTCCGGTCGTGTGAAGATTTGTGCGGAGTGAATGAGTGGATTCCCACGCATGCTTGTTTATAGCTTTTTATAGTCGAGAGAAAAAGCATCTTTAGAATTTAGGTCATAGCTTGTGTGGATGGAACCGCATCGATATGGGGTAAAATAGGCCATTGTTATAATAAAATGAACTACAGGTGGTTAGAAATATTGTACAATGTACTCCCTCCTTGTGGACACTCCTTATAAAACACCTCTATTATCCTGCCACTTTTTTATTAATCGATAGAATTAATGAAATAATGGGTGTTTTTTTTAGAGGTATAGAACTTTAAATTGCAATAAAACAACGATGGATTATTCGATTGACATGAATTTTTTTTTATTCGAAAGATAATCTTGTGGCATTACATTTTAAATATGATTTCTGGCATATGACCGCCACGGCTGGCTCGGATGTAGTCCAATCTGGACGTCCAATTTTCGATGACTTTTTCCAACATTTGTGGCCGTATATCGGCAATAACACGGCGAATGTTGTCTTTCAAATGGTCAAGCGTTTGTGGCTTATCCGCATAGACCAATGACTTTACATAGCCCCACAGAAAGTAGTCCAGCGGTGTTAAATCACAAGATCTTGGAGGCCAATTCACAGGTCCAAAACGTGAAATTAGGCGGTCACCAAACGTGTCTTTCAATAAATCGATTGTGGCACGAGCTGTGTGACATGTTGCGCCGTCTTGTTGGTATGATTTAATGTAATGCCACAAGATTATCTTTCGAATAAAAAAAAATTCATGTCAATCGAATAATCCATCGTTGTTTTATTGCAATTTAAAGTTCTATACCTCTAAAAAAAACACCCGTTAGAATAGTGAATCGATATGATTTTACTTGCAATTTTAGTCCCTCGCTGTTAACCAGTGTACGAAAATGAGAACGAGATTCTTGAAAATTGTAACACACAAAACTATCTTAACTTCAAGAAACTGTTAATTAGTTATTTAAAATTTATGGCCCACAACAACGATGTGGGCCATATACTGGGGCCAAGTGAATGTATCTTTTAACGCTAATGTGAAACCGTATGGCCTCGGTTAAATACAAGCGATGTTTAAGACAGAGATCTGCGTCTTAAACTTCGTCCGCATTGCCAACTTAATTTCTATTATAAAAAAATACTCCTTAAATTTGTGCTGTCAACATTTTATATCATCATAAACAAGAATACTGTATTATATCGACGTTCTAAGAAGTTTATACTTATTGTTATAATAAAATTATTTAATTTAATAATGTGTTTAATAAAATACAGTGCTACAATAATTGAGATAAAATGTATCGACTTACATGTTAATACAGGTGTAATATATTCTTTATTGTAGTGTCTTTATTGTAGAATGAAATGAAATATCCTTATTTGTTTATAATAATTCAAAATGTGCGTCTGCGCAGACAGTTCAAAACTGGTAATTTCATGACGGTAACTTAAGGACAAAATTACTGTAGCTGATGACAGCACCAGAGATTTAAACATCAAGTGTGAAAGCATACCGATCTTAAACATCGGTGAACTTTAAGTTCACTCGTCTTAAGATCTAGTGTGAAAAGGGTATAAGTCTTTAGATGAAAGCACGTGACCCAGGACTGGTTCTCGATTGTAATATAAGTATTTTTTTTTAAATTTGTAGGTACTATATTTTTTTCCATTGTTTGGATATAAAATTTAATTTGTTCAGAAAATAATAATTATTTTTATGTAATTCTAGTGTTTAATCTTCTCTATTGTATTCAGTTTGGAATAAGTTGATCGTCTCGGTTCGTTGGGCACTCGTTGACTTGAAATTCTCACAAAGCACTCAGTTCTGTAGTTCCCCAAAAATAGTAAATGAAACTGTCTATAGTCTGTTCAAAGGTGAGAATGCAGTATTGCTCTTATGGAAAATGGGAGCGGTATTGCCAAATTTTGTAAAAGTGTCAAATGTGTCAATTATAATAATAGACCAGGAGCTCATGACAGTTTTTGGTCTCTGATTTCATACAGCATGCCTTTTGGAGGAGAGAATATTTACCCTGTGACAATAAAAAAGGGATGGTACTAAACCCCTGCACGCTTTCCGGTCATAGGGAAAATTGCATTTCCACTTAAACACAAAATTTTTGTGCTTTTCTCTGATTTAATATTGCTTGCCCTTTTGTCAAAAGAAAGTTATAACAAATTTAAAGTCTTTTAAATATATGCATGCGATTCGGAGGGTCCCAAAGGGCTCAAACGGTCATGTGATCTTGTAATAAAAAAATATGATTTTCCGCGTTTTCATACAGCATGCCTATAATTAAAAGACTTTAAATTTGTTATAACTTTCTTTTGACAAAAGGGCAAGCAATATTAAATCAGAGAAAAACAAAAAAATTTTGTGCAAGTGGAAATGCAATTTTCCCTTTGACCGGAAAGCGTGCAGGGGTTTAGTACCATCCCATTTTTGTTGTCACAGGGTAAATATTCTCTCCTCCAAAAGGCATGCTGTATGAAACCGGAGACCAAAAATGTCATGAGCTCCCGGTCTATAATATGAAAAACTCGTATGATTTACAAAAATCAACTCTTATATAACTCAAAATAACACTCAACAAAAACAATTGACCATTTGTAGAATACTGCGTCTTCACAAATCAGCGCGTTTTAGAGCTGGCAACGTCGACAAGCAAGAAAAGGATAGCATCATTGTATAAACCCATTAGAGAGTATGAAAAAGAACTACTCCATATGTCCTGTACTGCATACTCACCTTTGAAAAGACTATAGTAACGTATTACAAATTGAAATACTCCCTCTGTCCGAAAATATGCTATACATTACTTTAAAAAATGTGGGATTAACGAAAGTAATATTATCTTGATCTTTTTAGGGTTTTGTAGGTATGACTAAAAAACCCTTATACCGTCATTTTATCGTCTGTCTGTCTGTCTGTTCGGTAAAAATTGTAGCCAAACGGCTAAACCTAGAGAGTTGAAATTTGGCATGCTTATACAACTCTTTGACCCGCACATAGGAAAAATATTAAAACATCTAAAAAATATATCCCCCTAAAAATATAAACAAATAGGTGCCCATCGAAAAAAAAATATATTTTTTTTAAATTCTGAGTAGTGTATCAAATGAAAATTCTGAGTAGTGTATCAAATGAAAGCCCTTAGTACGTGGATTAACGACCAAAATTTTATTTTTGCAAAATAAATTATTTTGAGGCGATTTTTGCCAAAATTGTGCTAAAAAAAATTTGTCCCACACCCTGTAGCCCAGATGGTTTAAACTAAAAATCTGAAAAAATTCTTAGTAATGTACATTGGTGTTAACCGGAATAGTACAAAAAAAAATTTTTGATCAGATTATGTTTTCGTTCCGGCAAAAATAACGGTTTTTTTCGGTTTTCCGTTCAGTTCCGAGTGATAATTTTTTTTTTTAAATTTGAATAAATGGTATGCTGCATCTTTGGCTATTAGCTCCCAAAGAACATACAAACTTACTTAGAGCTATTAAAAATATTGAATGGAAAAAACATTCCAAAAATTTACCTTCACAATACTTACAAAACATTTAAAATTCACAGATTTTTGAAATTTGAACAAATGGTGTACAGCACTTTAGGCTATTAGCGCCCAAAGAACATACATACTTACAGTTGTTAAAAATATTGAAACGTAAAAACATTCCAAAAATCTACTTACACAATACTTACAAAAAAATTAAAATCAACATGATTTTTTGAAATTTGTAAAAATAGTGTGCAGCATCTTTGGCTATTAGCACCCTAAGAACATAAAACTTAAAGCTATTAAAAATATTGAATCGAAAAAACATTTTCAAAACCATTTTCCTGCACAATATTTACAAAAATCTTAAAATACACAAAAAAAATTGAAATTTGAAATAATGGTGTACAGCAGTTTAGGCTATTAGCACCCAAAGAACATACAAACTTACTTAGAGCTGTTAAAAATATTGAGACGTAAAAACATTCCAAAAATTCACAATACTTTAAAAATTTAAAATCCATAGAATTTAATTGTAAATTTAAGAAAATGGTGTGTAGCATTTTCAGCTATTAGTGCCCAAGGAACATACATACGTAGAGCTATTAAAAATATTCAATCGAAAAAACATAAAATATACCTGTACAATACTTACAAAACATTTAAAATCCACAGAATTTTTGTAAATATAAGAAAATGGTGTGTAGCATTTTCGGCTATTAGCGCCCAAGGAACATACATATTTAGAGCTTTTAAAAATATTCAATCGGAAAAACATAAAATTTACCTGTACAATACTTACAAAAAATTTAAAATCCACAGAATTTTTTGAATTTTGAGAAAATGGTGTGCAGCATCTTTGGCTATTAGCTCCCAAAGGATGTCGACTCAGTATAGGATGTCCCTTCTTAACCCTTCAATAGACACTCAACTTGTTTCAACACTATTGCACTTTTTCAAATTTTACTTTTTATAAAACTGGTAAAAATGTGAACACACAGCATTTATGGCTACTAGCGCTTAAGGTAGTTATTAATTTAAGGGTATTTTATACAAAAAATGCACTGATCAACATGTGTTGTTACTGTTGAACGTTTCATAAACGAATGTAAACGAGAAATATTTGGAAGGATTAATGACGTAATGTCTACCAAAATTATCAAGTAAAGAAATTAATCCTCTTAATTAGTTTCGCTAATGAGAATTGAATGTGGATTTATTTGCGTAGTTCTGTATTGCGTAAACAATAAATGGTCCACGACAGTGCACAGCAATTTAAATATAATAATTTAAAAATAATTTTTTAAATTTATAATAATTTTGTTATCCAATATTAGCATTATAGGCCATTCTAAACATTTACGCGGAACTAAATTGCTTTTGCGTAGTTCTGTATTTTAACAACAAATGTATAAACAATAAATGGACCCCGACAGTGCACAGCATTTTTAAATATAAAATTTAAAAATGTTTTTTAAAATTTATTACAGGGCTTCGAACCGTTATTTTTTTCGTTCTGGGTTTCATTCCGGTTCAATTAAAAAAATATATATTAGTTCGGTTCCGGTTTTCGTTCTGGCAAATGTTTTTTTCGGTTTTCGGTTCAGTTCCGAGTGATAAATTTTTAAATGCTTTTATTTGTATTAGAAATTTATTTTCTACTATAATTTAGAAGAACATTTTATTCTTTATTTTGTAATAATCATACCAAGGCCGCTGCCAGGGTGGGGGTCTGGGCGTTCCCTCCTCCCCTGAAATAATAGAATCGCAATTTATTTTTTACTTGTCAGAAAAATTACGATTTTTTTCTGCTCATCAGTTTAAAAAATAATCTTAAATAAAATGTAATTTATATTCACTCACATAACCATTATCTGAACCGAAATAAATCGATATTTTTTTTCGGTTCAGTTTCGGTTTTCGTTCCGACAAAAATAACGGTTTTTTTCGGTTTTCGGTTCAGTTCCGGTTCGAAGCCCTGGTTTTACTACATATTTGTAACTATTTCATAAATAAAATCATTCTAATTAATTAAAATTGTAAATGTACATCATATTTTCGGACGGAGCGGGCATTATTTTTTGCACTCTTCCAAAAAAAGTCAAGTGGATTTAACTGCATTTGCTTATGACTACTCAGTTTTAAAAAAATTCTTTCAATAATTGTTAAACTTTTTGTATTAGAATTTTAGTAAATATGCTTACGTAACTTACGCAAATAAAATATTTACGTATTCAATTGAAATTTAAATTAAATACTATTTTGGACATTTAAAATTGTAATTATATGACCCAGGTCAGCATTTTCATTGAATAGATTTTAAATTTAAAATTATACTCATCAGTTTAACATTTTTAAAACACTTTGGCAGACTTTTTTCTCAGACATTTATTTTTTTCAGTCGTGTCAAATTTGTAATTTTATTTTTGAGTCACAATGAAGATTCTATCTTTGCTTACAAGGTCTCACACCGAATTCTTTACTATATAATTCATTCTGAGTAATAATGCCTTGCTATTTCTACAACTTATTCATGACAATAAGCATCTTTGGTTTCCTGGAAGACAAATAAATATAATTTACTATGACAGTAGATTAATAGTTTGAAATTGAAATGTTCAGAACCATATGACGGAAAATTTTAAATAAATTCTTATATTTTATTCTAGCTGAGGTTCCCATAGTTCGTACTTTTGCTACGGTCAAAGTAAGCACCACAAATTATTGGCTATTTCAAACATTTAGGCGGAACTAGATTTTGAAATCTAGAAATTTTTAGGGTTTTGTAGGTATGACCAAAAAACCCCTATACCGTCATTTTGTCGTCTGTCTGTCTGTTTGGTAAAATTTGTAGCCAAACGGCTAAACCTAGAGAGTTTAAATTTGGCATGCTTATACAACTCTTTGACCCGCACATAGGAAAAATACTAAAACATCTAAAAAACATATCCCCCTAAAAATATAAACAAATATGTGCTCTTCGAAAAAAAAATATATTTTTTTTACATTCTGAGTAGGGTATCAAATGAAAGCCCTTAGTACGTGGATTAACGATCAATATTTTATTTTTACAAAATAAATTATTTTGATGCGATTTTTGCCAAAATTGTGCAAAAAAATGTTTGTCCCACACCCTGTAGCCCAGATGGTTTAAACTAAAAATCTGAAAAAATTCTAAGTAATGTACATTGGTGTGAACCGGAATAGTACAACAGGAATTTTTGATCAGATTATGTTTTCCGAAAATAACGCATTTTTTGTGTTTTTAACTAAAATATGTTAACTATTTAATACGTTGTGTAACATACCAGATCAGTAGCTCTCGTGGCGTGGTTGGATTTGTCGTACGCTTAACAATAGAACTTAACTTGCAAACTAGTGTTCGAATTCTGTTGATTTTATTTTTTGTTTTTTTTTTTTGCATTTTTATTTTGTTTAAATTATTTTGTTAAAATTCTAGTTATATTTGGTAAATTTTGGATTTAATTTTTAAAAGCGTAAATTTAATAACCAGTGGAAAGTGTTGAAATTATAATTTAATTCTATGTTTGACGAAATCAAAGGGCGGGACTTATGATGTAAGCAACCAATGGAATCCATAGGTGCAATTTTCAAAATCTTAATGAACTTTGCTATATAAAAAAAAATACTGCATATATTTAGAAACTTAAATAATGGTATTTAGGCATTCGAATTAAAATTCATAAAAAAATATTTTGACATAAAATTTGTTTTGGCATCCCAAATAATCATCGTTCAGTTACTAAATACCTGCAAAACCCAGAAATGTGTGAAAATTCACACTTCACATCAATTTTTTATCTATTATATCGAACTTTTGGTCATTTTGTTTAAGCTTTGTAAATCATACTCCCATTGTAAATTATAGATTAAATTGACTGTCAATATAAAATGTCCTTTTCATTACATTTCGATTTTTTGTGTCATTCGTAAAAAAAAAAGGAAATTTTTATGTATTCCGTAAACAATCATCTTACCACGGAGCTTAGTATACATAACGCACTTAAATGTAGATCGTATTTTTACAATATTTTTACGCGATGTTAATATCTTGTACACACACACAAAAAATGATCAAAACATAAATTTAAATATAACTGTATGGTTGTATTTGCTTGTCCGTTCCAAGTTTGTAAATGGGCCAAGGCCAGCACAGTCTGTACAAACACAGTGATGCGGCCCCGTTCCTGACGCGGCCGCGGGAGTTCGCAGCCTGATAACGGCGTTTAACAGGAGAGCAGCGGCCTGGCCTGGCGCGTGCAGTTAAAAATACCAACAACGCATACAACGCGCGCCAATACGACACTTTAAGACACGTGTTTAAATGACTGATTCACTTATACACTAACAGTATTTCCCACTAAACAACAAAAAAATATGTCAACCTTCTAGTGCCCCAATTTTTAGGGTTTTGTAGATATGACCACCTCCGTCTTTTTCATAAGGGCACATGGGGCACGAGCCCAGGGTCCCCAGCTTGATGGGGGCCTCAAAATGCCGAGGTCGTCGTTTACACAGAAAAAAGAGGAGCTCAATTTTTAGTCCAATTTTACTACATCTATTAAAAAACCTTGCAAATTAATCGGCGATTTGAGTATCTCAGCCTTACATACTCTAATAAAAGCAGATAAATTGGAAGAAATTTTCCCGAATGTGGAAGTTACTACAAGAATATTCCTTTGCTTAATGGTCGCCAATTGTAGTGGAGAGCGCTCATTTTCACGGCTAAAAAGAATAATGGTTGGTTTATATACGGAACAAGAATAAGGAATAGGAAATAAGAATAGTACACAAGATGTTAAAACATGGCTGCGCCGTATATCGGTTTATGTAGGAATGAAATTTAACTTAAACATAAGAATAGTTGGTAACATTCAACATTTTTATTCTTATTTCAAGAATAAGACACGATAAGCCTGCGCACAGCAATGTGTGCCGTAATAAAGTTTGGTCAACAGATGTTTTTCAGTTGTGATCAGAGGGTTGTAAACAACAATAAAATGTTTTTAACGGTAATAAACGAATTTTTTTAAAAGGTTTTATGAATCAGAACCTGTCAAGTGACAAATGTTAAACACAGGCCAACGCAAGTACGCAGGCGCAGCGACGAAATGTTATGTCCTGTATAAACGGTTTAATATTTTTTATTCTTGTGTACTATTCTTATTTCCTATTCCTTATTCTTGTTCCGTATATAAACCAACCATAACATTTTATTCTTATTCCAAGAATAAGAGACGAGAAGCATGCGTACAACGGTCAAGATGTCGGCCGTAATAAAATTTGTTCAACAGCTGTGATCAGAAGGTTGGAAACAACAATATAATGTGTGAAACACAAGAAAATAAATTTACAAAATCTTCTGAATCCATTTTACTGAATACGAATTTTTTTTAAAGGTTATATTAAACACAACTACCTGTCAAGCGATAACCGTTAAACACAGGCCAACGCAAGTACGCAGGCGCAGCGACGAAATTTTATGTCCGATATAAACGGTTTCATATTTTTTATTCTTATGTACTATTCTTATTTCCCATTCCATATTCTTGTTCCATACATAAACCAACCATAAAAAAATGAATTACGAACGACTATGTTACAAGAACGACTTACTAATTTGTCAATCATGTGCATTAAAAGTGATATCCTTCAAAAATTAGACTTTAAGGACATAATAGAAGATTTTGCACAACATATATCCCAGAAGAAACCATCATCATTAACGTAAGTCCAATTCTCAAAATAGTAATCACTTATATTTGATTTGTATAAAGCTAACCATAATAACCAATAGTCACTAAATAAAAGTATATACTGATGTTTTCGTTCACATTTTTGTTTTGTTTTGACTTTCTAAAAGGGCCCCAAACTTCCCTATAACATCTGCGTCAGCTGAGAGGTCACTTTCAAAGTTAAAAATTATAAAAAATTATCTAATGGTTGGTTTATATACGGAACAAGAATAAGGAATAGGAAATAAGAATAGTACACAAGATGTTAAAACATGGCAGCGCCGTATATCGGTTTATGTAGGAATGAAATTTAACTTAAACATAAGAATAGTTGGTAACATTCAACATTTTATTCTCATTCCAAGAATAAGATACGATAAGCCTGCGTACAGCAATCAAAATGTCTGCCGTAATAAAGTTTGTTCAACAGATGTTTTCCAGTTGTGATCAGAGGGTTGTAAACAATAAAATGTTTTTTTTTAAACCAACAATAAATTTTTTTTAAGGTTATATGAATCAGAACCTGTCAAGTGACAAACTTTAAACACAGGCCAACGCAAATACGCATGCGCAGCGACAAAATGTTATGTCCTATATAAACGGTTTAATATTTTTTATTCTTGTGTACTATTTTTGTTTCCTATTCCTTATTCTTGTTCCTTATATAAACCAACCATAAGAAGTACTATAGGATAACAACGGTTGAGTGACTTACCATTAATCAGTATTGAAAACGATCATGGAAGATTAATGAATTATGAAGATTTAATAGACATTTTTGCGGAAGCTAAAAGTCGAAAAAAACTGTTTAAAACACTTAGGCCTGGTCTTTCCACCTTCAGATAAAGTCCCAGGTAACTATCTGACACATAAGGTTATTTGTAACTTCATCTGCTGAGTAAATGTCAATACCAGTCAGTGAATCCAATACGTCAGTCTCATTATCCGTTAGATAACTATCCGATAGATACATTTGTATAGAAAGAAGGGATGACATTTACTCAGCAGATGAAGTTACAAATAACCTTATCTGTCAGATAGTTACCTGGAACTTTATCTGAAGGTGGAAAGACCGGCCCTAAATGTATACCTACAAATCTCTTGGTAAATTTTTAAAAACTAATATTCGCTTTTATATATATTTTTCTTTTTTTAAAAACCATTATTTGTTGCATTGTTGGTTTTCTAATGTTCTGCAAATAAATATCGTAATTCTAATTAACTATTGCCATTCTTATTAAATTTTGTTAATTCATGGCTAAATTTTGGATAATGACGTCATGGATTTATTGTATTTATGACTAAGGTAGTGTAGGTCTTTTTTTATATTAAAAATATAATAAAAAATTGTTAATAGCGATCGCGAACGAATCGCCTTCAAGAGCTTGCACTCATAAACTCGATCATTAGGTTTACATATGTAAACGTTGTTGAAAGTGTCATTATTTTACTAACTTTTATAGATGACGTAAACCCTCTCACATCATGGAAAACCTATACATTACGATTATTATTACTACTATTAAAATAATAGTCTTTTGTTCAAATAATACGCAACAGTAAACATGAAACTTTTTTGTTCAATGCATTTTTTCAATTGGATGAATATTTGTTACAAAGCAACACACTAAAACAAAAATCTTGAAGTATCTCATTTAACAATTTCTTTACAAAAATACATACAAGATTTGTTTAGAATGAAGAAACACTCCATTTCTGTTCAATGGTTTTTAATAATATGTATATTTCTAAGGTGACCATTTTTTGTCAAATATAAAACCAGGACATTTAAAATAGTGTGCAGGTACAAGTACAGGTGCGTGCAATAGGAGAGGGGTCGTTGGGTCCTGCCCCCCCCCCAGGAACTAAAAAATCATATACTTAATAAAAACTAAGCTACTGAAAATTAAATCATCTCTTTTGTTGATAAAAAACAAATCATAGTCAAAATTTAATTAACATATAAGACTACCCTTCCCCGTAAAGAGGCAATAATAAATTTTATATTATTTATCGGATATTTTTAGAAATAGACCCCCCTCTCAGTTAATTTTTCTAGGAGCGCGCCTGCTCAGTCAGCATGAAGAAAAGTGGCTATCGTAGAATATATATTAAAAAAATATTGCAGAGTAAGCTTAGTTTTAAGTGAAAAAATAAAATGTACTTCTTTTATTTATATTGTAGATAAAGAAAGAAATTTTGAAAAGGCCGCTACACAGCTGAGTCGTATTTTGTGTTTAAATTTACGCGCATACTGCAAGATGGAACGATTACTCGATCTTTTGAAAAATTAATAATTTTTGATTTTGTGTACCTAAACTGTACTGGTTATATTTCACGACTAACCAGGACTAATGGCCAAAAAAACAGTACAGTATTGGTAAAACCAGTACGAATGGTCACCTTAATATTTCTAATTTCTAAACGCTACAAGTTTCATTAGTTATTCTAGTACATATACTTAACATTTTTCGTAGTTTTTCAATGCATACAAGTTACCTAATTACATTATCTTGAGGAAATTTTAAACAACGCAAATTTAACACATAAACAAATGGTGAATCAGCCATGATGTCGTGCACAAGCAACGTAGAGCGTACAGCGTGGAACCCAGTCTCAAATATGTCGCACGTGTAAGAGCTGGCAATCGCTTCAACATTAGTAAACAATACTTCAATGCTACTATAGTAACATATTTTAAAGTTTGCATTTTATGCAACAATTTCATTCACAACTACACTTTAAAAATCTGCTTACTTTTTAAACTGTTTGTAAATATACAATGACAAAAGTGAATTGCTCAAGGAGCCATAGAGTAAATTATCCTGGATAGGGTTATCAAGAATGCTAAGTGCGTCAAGACCCATTTAGAAATCCGAATTAAGACGAATGTATTTTTTACTTATTTTTAAAATATTTAAAACATACAACAACCTTTAGAAATATCCGATTTATCACCTAAATTAGTGCAAATTAAGCAGAAATTAAGATCTATAGTGTTAAGTTAAGATCTATCTCCTCTTGTCCCCTAAACAATCTACTTGTTAAAAAATTGCATTGAAGAGAAAAAAAAAATGTTTCCTCATATATATTTTTGATAAGTAAATAATGAGAAACATATTTCAAGATTTTAGTTATATATGTTTTTGCTATTAAGTCAATAATAAGGGAGATATTTCAAAAGTTTAACTTTAGGCTGTCCTCCCGTAACTCCCCAACTATTCATCTAAATGAAAAAATCAGCTGTGGCCACCACAGGACCGACCGCCATCACAAAGTACTTCCATAAAATACATTCTAGCAGCAAAGTAGAAATAACTTAGCCTAATATTTTCTAACAGAGATATTTTTTATCATGACCATGGAAACGTTACATATAAGTCTGAAAAAATACATACATAGAATAAATTTCGAAAAAATTTTGAATTTTTTTTTGTTTTATCTAAAAATGTCTTAAATAAAAGTTGTTAGTTATTGCTTTTATAGCAACTTTTGTTAAATAAATTTTTTTGAAATATTTTTCTGTTAAGAAATAATCGCAAAAAATTTAAAATCGACACGAGTAAGCTCCCATTTCTAGTCAACGAATTTTTACCAAAAGTTGATCAACTCGTGCCATTGATGGCAGAAGCTTAAATATGAAGTTTCATAAAAATCCTTTTAACCGAATTTGCTCTGCACGTGTACACAGACCGACAGACAGATGGACGGACGGACGGACGGACGGACAGGCCGACAGATAGACCGACATAATTTTTTCTTCTTTTAAATCCATAGTAAGGGGATATATGCAATTTTAGTTTTAGGTCCCCCCCAACCATAAATCCCAAAATATTCATCTAATTGAAAATATGTATTTAACAAAAATGATTTGTTTTCTTTTTATAAACAATTTTTGTATTAACAAGTATATAAATTTTTCTTTAAAATCAATAATTTTCAGTTTTTTAAAATTTATAACCCCGAAATACCCCCCTAGAATTAAAATTTTGAGATACCTTATAGCCTATGTTTAAATCCTGGTTTTATTATATCCACATACCAAATTACATGAAAATATGTCCAGCTGTTTTTGCGTAAATCTCAGACAGACAAAGATTTTTTTGCGGATATTGTCTTATATCATCTGTAAAGTGTAGAAACCAAATATGAGACCGAAAAGATAAAAAAACAGATATAACCAACCGATTTTATTAATATAGATTGTAAATAATCTTAAAATTGCTCTAAAACCGACATCTTGTTTCGCTATTGTTTTGAATCAAAACAAAGATTGCATATTTTTAAATCCACGTGTTATTTTTTACACGTTACGAAATTTCTGTGATTTATTAAAATTTTCAGGCGCGTGTATCAATGTATGTTTTTTTTTGTAATATTGTTGATCATATAATTTTCCGGATGTAGATGCTAACACCAACACCGGATATCCGTTATGTAGTATAATAAGATTTCTACAATTAACTATGAAATCCAAAATGATGTAAATCTTTTTGAATTGATTTTCAAATAATTTTGAAAGTGAAAAATTAAATTAATAGATCATACGTTAAATAGGTATAGATGTGCTTCAAAATCAACAAAAGATGAGCAGATATTTGTTTATATTTTTAGGGGGATATGTTTTAGTATTTTTCCTATGTGCGGGTCAAAGAATTGTATAAACATGCCAAATTTCAACTCTCTAGGTTTAGCCGTTTGGCTACAATTTTTACCGAACAGACAGACAGACAGACAGACAGAGAGACAGACAGACAGACAGACAGACAGAGAGACAGACAGACAGAGAGACAAGTATAAGGGTTTTTTGGTCATACCTACAAAACTCTAAAAACTCTGGTCCCGACCCTATAATGCAGGGGAGTAAAACTGAAAAAAATGACAATAATGTATCACGGACGAAAACCGGAATAGTTCAACAGGAATTCTTGTTCAGATTAGTTTTTAGAAAAATATCGAATATTAAAACAAATATACTAAAATAAATACCTACAAAACCCTGAAATATGTGAAAATTCCCACATCACATCAATTTTTAGGGTTTTGTAGGTATGACCAAAAAACCCTTATACCGTCATTTTGTCGTCTGTCTGTCTGTCTGTCTGTTCGGTAAAATTGTATCCAAACGGCTAAACCTAGAGAGTTTAAATTTGGCATGCTTATACAACTCTTTGACCCACACATAGGAAAAATACTAAAACATCTAAAAAACATATCCCCCTAAAAATATAAACAAATATGTGCTCATCGAAAAAAAAAAATATTTTTTACAATTCTGTGTAGGGTATCAAATGAAAGCCTTTGGTACGTGCAGTAACGATCAAAATTTTATTTTTGCAAAATAAATTATTTTGAGGCGATTTTTGCCAAAATTGTGCAAAAAAAATTTTGTCCCACACCCTAGCCCAGATGGTTTAAACTAAAAATCTGAAAAAATTCTCAGTAATGTACATTGGTGTGAACCGGAATAGTACAACAGGAATTTTTGATCAGATTATGTTTTCGGAAAATAACGTATTTTTTGTGTTTTTAAGTAAAATATGTAATATATTTAATCCGCTATTTAACATAATAAATGAGTGATTCTGTATAGCACAGTGGTAGCGTTCTCGCTTAGTGAGTTGAAACTACTGTAAGAAACTGTGTTCGAATCCCGTTAATTTTTATTTTTTCAGTTTTTTTTTTTTTGAATTTTTATTTTGTTTAAATTATTTTGTCAAAATTCTAGTTATATTTTGGTAAATGTTGCATTTAATTTTTAAAAGCGTAAATTTAATAACCAGTGGGAAGTGTAGAAATTATAATTTAATTCTATATTTGAAGGTATCAGAGGGCGAGGCTTATGATTTAAGCAACCAATGGAAGCCATAGGCGCAATTTTCAAAATCTTAATGAACCTTGCTATATAAAAAAAAAATACTGCACATATTTAGAAACTTAAATAATGGTATTAGGCTTTCGAATTAAAATTCATAAAAAAATATTTTGACATAAAATTTGTTTTGGCATCCCAAATAATCATCACACAGTTAATAAATACCTGCGAAACCCTGAAATGTGTGAAAATTCACACTTCACATAAATTTTTTTAATTCGAAGATCTTAATTTGTTTTAATATCTGTTTTAAATAACACGGAAATTGTCTAATCACGTTCTTAGAAATAAAAAATCCGGGTGTAAAAGCGCACCTCTAGAAATTAACATATAATAAATTATTTTGAATTAATTTCGGTGAGTCAAAATGTTTGCTCGTGCGTCTATGACGTATTTAGTGACGTGACTTGGGCTTACATCTTTGGTAAACAGTGTCGTTTCGAATCCGACTTCAACAATTTTAAACCAAGGTTGAGTTGTGATTATTTAACAGTTTAGTATGTTACTATTTTGGCAATAAACATTATAACGCATTGCAAATGAAATATTGTAAACATATTCTAAATTTGAGAGCAAAGATTAAATTTTTTCAATTATTTTGTAGTGTGACGTTTTCTTTTTGATACTTTCTCTGGTGATTCGTTAGTCATTAGGGCACTAATGAATTTTTATGACTTAAATTAGGCATCAATTTGTGTGGCTAGACTTCATAGTTTTCAGAATCTTGAGTATAATAACGGTTCAGGATGTACGTTGTTAAGAAAATTGAAAGGCAACATTAGACCACAAAAGACTGTATAGAAAAGCCGACATATAAATATTTAGACAAATATTTTTTTTATTTAAATGCCCCTTTCAAGATTGAACAGTTTATAAAAGTCCACATTATAATAATAATAATATAATAATAATAATAATAATGCTTATGCACTGTATCTTATAGACTATTCACTGTCGCCAGATAGTTTGTCATATGGTAAGACGTGAAACCGTTCAGACCTCCAAATGTAATACGCTGTTTGTTGTATATTGTGCATAATTTTGTAAACTTATAGCTAATGAGATGTTTTAATGAGACATATAAACATATTGACTATCGCATTCTATCAGTGACACCGTAGTTATCGAATGCCTTTACATAACCAACATAATGTCATCATTAACAAATCAAAATTACAAAGACGGACAGTAAATATGATCAATTTAGGTAATTAGTTAGTTAAAATCTAAGACAACAGAATTATAAGAACGATAATACATATAAAATATTTTACGAAGCTATATAGTTTGTTTCAAAATTGGCAGCATTCACAGATGGCGGGCTATTCGTAACGTACTAATTTATAACAGATGTGAACGGTACATGGAACGTTAAAAGATATGCATTAAAGATGCATTAAAGCATAACTCAGAGCTACACAGCGCATAGTCTATAACTCGTTAATTTAAAGAGGTAAAAAAAAAATGTTTTTCTTAGTTAGACCAGAGACTAATTGCGCGACGTGATATATAGCAACGATAGTGCTCCGCGACGAATTCTTCTCGTGAAAAGTTGTCCGCGGCTCAGTTTGGAAAACTCTAGCGTAAAGTAACACCGCGTTGTTACATTTTTTTCTAGTTTAAACGGGATTACTTCGCCGAATTTGCATGGACGTGTTCAAGGTAGTTTTGACGATCGCAAACATGGACGTTTGACACATAGGGGAAACCTTTAAAGATCGCAGCGCCATATACGTCAAAAGCTGGAATATTCGAGTGATATTAAACTATTACTTGTGTATAAAATATGTAACAATACACTATTCTAAAGAAATTTCAAGGAAATTTTTAGTTTTTCATTGTATTTTTAATTTTTTGCCAATACAGCTTCATCGAATACAATCGACGAACTGATTGAATACGTACAAAATGCATTAAACATACAAACCCTTCATAATGTTTTTCTAACATTGCAAACTTGTCTAGAAGCAACCATGTTACCAAAAGGAGGGAATTCCTATAAGAATCGGCACATTAATAAGGCAAAACTTCATTGTAAGTAGGGTGACCAGATTTCAGTGAAGGGAAACCGGGACACAGGAAAAAAAAAAAGAAGGTCTTTGTTTCCTCCCAGATCCAAGTGAAGAGCAAAAAAAAAAAGGTCCTCACCTCTCAAAATCAAAGTGAAGAGCAAAAAAAAACAAAAAAGGTCCTCACCTCCCGAAATTCAAAGTGAAGAGCAAAAAAAAGGTCCTCACCTCTCAAATTCAAAGTGAAGAGAAAAAAAAAACAAAAAAGGTCCTCACCTCCCCAAATTCAAAGTGAAGAGCAAAAAAAAAGGTCCTCACCTCTCAAATTCAAAGTGAAGAGCAAAAAAAAACAAAAAAGGTCCTCACCTCCCCAAATTCAAAGTGAAGAGCAAAAAAAAAAGGTCCTCACCTCTCAAATTCAAAGTGAAGAGCAAAAAAAAACAAAAAAGGTCCTCACCTCCCCAAATTCAAAGTGAAGAGCAAAAAAAAAAGGTCCTCACCTCTCAAATTCAAAGTGAAGAGCAAAAAAAAACAAAAAAGGTCCTCACCTCCCCAAATTCAAAGTGAAGAGCAAAAAAAAAAGGTCCTCACCTCTCAAATTCAAAGTGAAGAGCAAAAAAAAACAAAAAAGGTCCTCACCTCCCCAAATTCAAAGTAAAGAGCAAAAAAAAAAGGTCCTCACCTCTCAAATTCAAAGTAAAGAGCAAAAAAAAACAAAAAAGGTCCTCACCTCCCCAAATACAAAGTGAAGAGAAAAAAAAAAAAAAGTTCCTCACCTTTTCAAATTCAAAGTGAAGAATAAAGAGATTCAAAAACTGGGACAATCGGGCGTCCCGAGGACAGTCTTCGGGACAATTGACCGAAAACCGGGACAATTGACCGAAAACCGGGACGGATGGTCACCCTATCGTAAGGGACGATTACAAACAACATTATAATGTTCCATAGAAGCTGTGGAGACAGCCACGTCCTTGTTAAATCATAACTTTTTGTATTATTCTTTGTTTTACTAAATATTTGTAACTATTTCATAAATAAAATCATTCTAATTAATTAAAATTGTAAATGTATATCATATTTTCGGAGTATCATTTTAATTTGAGTTAGATAGAAACATTTAACTGGTCTTCAACAACCAGCCATCAGTCTAAGAAAATTAAAACCGATTAGACATTAATTTGGATGTCCAAATGGGTCTTTAATTTAAGTAAGATATCTTTAAGATGTCGTCAAACCCTTCATAACTCGTCTTTAAGTCAGTATTACACAGTACTAATTCTAAAGCCAATGTCAAACAGTAAAAATTATTAAACTTGAACCTTCATAGAGATAGAAAGAGTTGTAACGATAGAAAGTACTTTCTAGTCGTATAGTTATATAACAATCCCCTCCCCCGCTACGGTAATACAGTCTTCTACGGTAATCGTACAAACAGGTCAATGCCAAGGAGAAAACGCCGTGTGATAACATCCCATGAACGAACGTAATGGCTTACGTCGGGTGCTGTCACTCGACGATTGTGTAATAGAGAAATTATGAAGAAAGTAAACCAAGCTGAAGAGACTACTCAGGTCTAGTTCACAACAAGTTTTTGTTCAGCAACCGTGACTTGAACGGATGCTACACTTCTTTAATTCATTTCTCACCTAATTTTACTCACAGGCTTGGGTTAAGGGGGGGGGGGGGATGGTCAGAGCAGCACATTTTATACCCATTTTCAAGATTTTTTTTTAGAAAACTGTTAATAGTAACTTGATTGGGATAATACCTACAGTAAAGAACAACCTTTGAAGAGTATCCAAAAAAAAATTTATTAAAAAATATCGAAAATTAAGCTCGTGACATGAATTTGAAATTTTCGTTCAGGACAAAGAGTTGATTTGCGGTGAGACACATAACTAATGACTGGATCATCTAAAACAAAAAATCCAAAAATATTTCGTTAGTTTATGAGTTTCTTGAGGTAACGCTGTCGAGATATTTTTTTTTTCTTGTTTTTTTTTTATGGGTTTTTTTACAACTGAAAACAGAAATTTCGAAAAAAAAAATCCGTTTTTTTCGTTTTTTTGACTTCAAACTTATACCAAAAATTAAATAATCTAGATATTTGAAAAAACTCGACAGCGTTGCCTCAAGAAACTCGTAAACTAACGAAATATTTTTGTTTTTTTTTGTTTTAGATGATCCAGTCATTAGCTATGTGTCTCACCGCAAATCAACTCTTTGTCCTGAACGAAAATTTCAAATTCATGTCACGAGCTTAATTTTCGATATTTTTCAATAAAATTTTTTTTGGATACTCTTCAAAGGTTGTTCTTTACTGTAGATATTATCCCAATCAAGTTACTATTAACAGTTTTCTAAAAAAAAATCTTGAAAATGGGTATGAGCATTTTTGTATAAAAAGTGTTAATTTAACAAATTAAGTAAAATCTTAATATTTTGTAATGCCACCCTTTGCTGCGATTGCGGCTTCCAGGCGTTTGGGCATGATTTCTATGCAGACTTTTGCGTTGTGTAGGAGATTGGGGTTGTGATGCCACTCTCTGATAAGGGTTTCTATAAATAGCTGCTTGGTGATGATGATTTCTTTGGCGATCTCCCGCTTTTTAAAATAATAATGATACCAGCAACAAGAATATAGAAGAAAAATGATTTAAAAACAATTTATTTTCTCACAAAATGCATTTAAACTTAAAAATTGCAAGGAAGGTGTACTGTCCCTAATAATTTGGCCACCCACAGTATTTTTATTTTTAAAATGACCCTTATTTTATTAACGAAAACGGCTCAAATTTGGCCTGCATTTAATTTATTTCTGTTTATTTTCTATCACTTTGGACAAACGCTCATACCCTTTTCACACTAGATCTTTAAGATCGGATGCTAAAGTGAATGTATCTTTAAACGCTAATGTGAAACCGTATGTCCTCGTCTAAATACAAGCGATGTTTAAGACAGAGATCTGCGTCTTAAACTTCGTCCGCATTGCCAACTAAATTTCTATTATAAAAAAATACTCCTTGAATTTGTGCTGTCAACATTTTATATTATCATAAACAAGAATACTGTATTATATCAACGTTATAAGAAGTTTATACTTATTGTTATAATAAAATTATTTATTTTAATAATGTGTTTAATAAAATACAGAGCTACAATAATTGAGATAAAATGTATCGACTTACAAGTTAATACAGGTGTAATATATTCTTTATTGTAGTGTCTTTATTGTAGAATGAAATGAAATATCTATATTTGTTTATAATAATTCAAAATGTGCGTCTGCGCAGACAGTTCAAAACTGGTAATTTCATGACGGTAACTTAAGGACAAAATTACTGTAACTGATGACAGCACCAGAGATTTAAACATCAAGTGTGAAAGCATACCGATCTTAAACATCAGTGAACTTAAAGTTCACTCGTCTTAAAGATCTAGTGTGAAAAGGGTATCAGGCAATTTCATAATGCCATGTCTCCAGAAGGTTCCGTCTTTTATCTCGAAAAATCTGCCTAGGTGAATTTTGATATCATCCACAGATGCGAAATTTTTTCCGTTTGGACCAACCCGCGTTTCAGACCATAATTTAAAAAATATAGAAAAAAATAACTTACTGCTATCCTTTATCCATACATTTCAGTAAAATATTATTTGGATGCTTACCTGAAAAAGAGAACAATATATTAATTTTTTTAAATAAGATCTAATAATGTAAATAAAAAATAAAATGTTCCACTAATAATATGTAATAAGCCACTCCCAATACGCATACATGCGTAATCTAATATTTCATCCCACATAGCTTGTTGAAGATATCTTGCAATTCTAACCGTGTCCACGCCCACGCGAAGATAGTCGTGTGTTTCCCAATGCTTTTCAACTGTCGCTATGCCTCGACATTTTTGAAAGAGCCAATAGAATTGACATTAACTATAGTAGGCGAGGAAACGAAGCAGTGAACTTCCGATTTTTGGCGCAGTAAGATGGATTTACATGCGGTTTGGTGCATTCGATTCGTTAGAGCCTCAGGAAATTTTGTGAACCAACGCGATCAATGCAAAATGAAAAACTGCATTTATGCATAAGAAAAATGCATTGGAAAAGTGCATTTTCCAGAGTTGCAAAATCAAAAATTTATAACTCGGTATAAATTCACTAAAATAAGTCAAATTTTGATACTCGGGGGTTTTTGGGGTCGCTGAACATGAATATCGGGACGAGAGAAGTGTCCGAGGTACCTGGTGCCTAGGGTGGACACTACGTACATCGTCTCCTAGAGTTTTATGCAAATTTGATACAAAAGCAGTTGAATCACGTTACTCGGGGGTTTTTGGGGTCGCTGAATCCGAATATCGCAATAGCGAACGTCTCCGAGGTACCTGGTGCTCAGGGTGAGCGGTACTTACCCTCGTCTTCAGGAGTATTATGCGAATTCGATACAAAAGTAGTTGAAACACGTTACTCGGGGGTTTTTGGGGTCGCTAAATCCGAATATCGCAATAGCAAATGTCTCCGAGGTACCTGATGCTCAGGGTGAGCGGTACTTACCCTGGTCTCCTAGAGTTTTATGCGAATTTGTTACAAATGTAATTGAAATACGTTATTCGAGGTTTTTCAGAGTAATGTAACAATGTTTTCTAAATAAATACTTTTTATAAATGCGTATAAAAATATTTTTTTATTATAAAAAAAATACAAAACAATTACATTAGAAACTTTCAGTAATTTCATTTTCACGCCTACGTTTAAAAAAAATGAGTTTCAGTATACAAGGTTGGTAGTCCTGGGTACCAGATCCTTGGCACTACGAACTTCGGAGACATTCGCTATTGCGATATTCGAGCTCAGCGACCCCAAAACCCCCGAGTAACGTGATTCAACTGCTTTTGTATCGAATTCGCATAAAACTCCTGAAGACGAGGGTAAGTACCGCTCACCCTGAGCACCAGGTACCTCGGAGACGTTCGCTATTACGATATTCGGATTCAGCGACCCCAAAAACCCCCGAGTAACGTGATTCAACTGCTTTTGTATCAAATTTGCATAAAACTCTAGGACACGATGTACGTAGTGTCCACCCTGGGCACCAGGTACCTCGGACACTTCTCTCGTCCAGATATTCGTGTTCAGCGACCCCAGAAACCCCCGAGTATCAATATTTGACTTATTTTAGTGAATTTATACCGAGTTATAAATTTTTGATTTTACAACTCTGGAAAATGCACTTTTCCAATGGATTTTTCTTATGCACAAATGCAGTTTTTCATTTTGCATTGATCGCGTTGGTTCACAAAATTTTGATACATTATTGGAAGAATTTAATACCAGATTTGAAGACTTCTACGAATTGGAGGCATTTTTAACATTTTTATTAGTCCTTCTTCTGAAAGAGAATATTTAGTCCTTCTTCTGAAAGAGAATATTTCACAACAGAGAAATATTTCGAAAAAAATTATTTAACAAAAGTTGCTATAAAAGCAATAACTAACAACTTTCATTTGAGACATTTTTTGATAAAGCAGCATAAATTAAACAAATACTTTGTGATGGCAGTCGGTCCTGTGGTGGCCACAGCTGATTTTTTTTTTTATAATTTTATCTTTAAATCTTTTCTTAAGAGCTGTGATGTTGAAAATTAAAAATTAACAAACTTCTATCAAAGCATTAATCACTAAAAACTACTAGTCGTTTAAAACGAAATTTATTTCCCAAATTTTGTTTTACGAAATATGTTTCACAACATTAACGAAATATGTTAAACAATTTCAAATATGGCGACCGAGTTGCTAAAGAAATCGACCATTAAAATATGTTACTTAAACTTAATAAAAGAAATACGTATAAATATTCTTATGGCCCTATAGCTTTTAAAAGAAATCGAAATGTATTCGAACATTTTTTTCAAGGTCGACATTTTCGAAATTTGTATCAAAATATGTCCTACAACTGTTCAGGACCAAATAATTTAAAAAAATTGATGTGAAGTGCGAATTTTCACACATTGCAGGGTTTCGCAGGTATATAATAAGTGAAGACGGCATGCTGAGTGTGTAAAACAAATTTTACTTTGCAGTAATCACGGCAAAATGAACGATATTTTTAAAATAATTTATCATCTGTTAATCTAAGAGCTTTAAAAACAAATTTTATGTTAAAATATTTTTTTGTTTATTTTAATTCGAATACCCAATACCATTATTTAGGTTTCTAAACACGTGCAGTATTTTTTTTTTTTATATAGCTTAAGATTTTGAAAATTGCGCCTATGGCTTCCATTGGTTGTTTTAACTCATAGAATGAAAATATAATTCCAACAATTCCAAATTGGTTATTAAATTTACGCTCTTAAAAATTAAATGCTACATTTTCCAAAATATAACTAGAATTTTGACAAAATAATTTAAACAAAATAAAAATGGGAAAAAAAATAAAATTGTCTCCTCTGCCCGGGAGCGAACCCTAGTTTGCTGCGTAGACCTGCTAACCATTAGACCAAGATACGCCTTCTAGTATAGCGTGTTACATAACTATAACTTTTGTGAATCGTCAACCAAAAAAACACAAAAAATGCGTTATTTTCCGAAAACATAAACTGATCAAAAATTTCTGTTGTACTATTCCGGTTCACACCAATGTACATTACTTAGAACTTTTTCAGATTTTTAGTTTAAACCATCTGGGCTAGACGGTGTGGGACACATATTTTTTTTGCACAATTTTGGCAAAAAATCGCGTCAAAATAATTTATTTTGCAAAAATAAAATTTTGATCGTTAATCCACGTTTTAAGGTCTTTCATTTGATACCCTACTCAGAATTTTAAAAAAATATATTTTTTTTTCCCATACTTATTTGTTTATATTTTTAGGGTGATATGTTTTTTAGATATTTTATTATTTTTCCTATGTGGGGTCAAAGAGTTGTGTAAGCATACGAAATTTCAACTCTCTATAGGTTTAGCCGTTTGGCTACAATTTTTACCAAACAGACAGACAGACAGACGGACAGACAGACGACAAAATGACGGTGACCAGATTTTTTTATAGAAAAAGAGTATACTAAAAAAAAAGGTCACACTCCCAAAATAGAAGTGATGAGCAAAAAAAAAGGTCCTCACTCCCAAAATAGAAGTAATACGCTGACCAGATTTTTTTTACAGAAAAATAGTAAAAAACAAACTACGTCTTTAATGGCAAGTAAATTATTAAAAGAGTAAAAGAGTATACTCCAAAAATACAAGTGATGAGCAAAAAACAGAGGTCTTCACTCCCAAAATAGAAGTGATGAGCAAAAACAAAAAGGTCCTCACTCTCAAAATAGAAGTAATGAGCAAAAAAAAGGTCCTCACTTCCAAAATAGAAGTGATAAAAACAAGTGACCAGCAAAAAAGAGTATATTCAGGTTTTTTTTTACAAAAAGTAAGAGTATAGAGGATATTACTCAAAAAAGAGTATAATACTCTAAAAAGGAGTACGTCTGGTCACCCTAGGTATAAGAGTTTTTTGGTCATACCTACAAAACCCTAAAAATGAAACTAAAACATCGAGTTGTTTCTGAAATCCAATTGTGACGTTCCGACTGTTAAGGTATTAATTACAATAATGATCGCGCGATGGCGCTGTCTACAACTCGCGTTTATTACCCAGTGTGATACGGACTCGCGCGTTTTCTCTGAAGTGGGACGAGGTCACCAGTATAACAATATTGTAATATCCTATCCCCGCCTGTACCGACAAATAATGCAATAGGCATTACCTGATCTGCCGTAAGTTATGTATATCCGACCGTAGTTCCGATTCCGAATTATTTTTTGGAAATTAATTTTAAATTAACACAAATTTCGAAGATTGCAGAACATGCATATCGAAAGCGAAAGCGATATTTTTAACAATAATAATTATTATATGCATCCTGTTCTTAAACATTTTTGACTCAACAAAAAACTGAAGGAGACGCTTTTTACTTTCCAAATACGAAGTTAAGAAATATACGAAAGTAAAATAAGAAGAAACAAATAAAATATGTAATAATTAACTCTTAATTAATAAAAATAATAATAATACAAGGTGTCTCAAAAGAAATTTTATATTTAGTGGATCGATTAAAAAAAAAGTAAGCCGTACATAGAAAAAATGTTTATTAATTAAAATACACTTTTTGGGGATTTATTTCTTAAAAATAATATCGTCTAAATGTAGACCCTCGCGTTCTCGGCACTCATTTAATCGAACAGTAAAATTACTTATGACGTCTCGGCAGGTGGAATCACGGATGGCTGCCATTTCGTGACGGATATTTTCTTTCAAATGCGCCAGTGAAATCGGTTTATTGGCGTAAACTTTAGATTTAAAATAACCCCATAGGAAAAAGTCCATAGGGGTTAAATCTGGACTGCGTGGAGGCCAATTTATGTCACCTCTCCGGGAGATCAATTTGCCTGAGAAAATTTCACGAACACGTGGCAGAGACATATTGGACGTGTGTGAAGTTGCTCCGTCCTGTTGGAACCATGTTCTTTGGTTATAGCCAGGAAAGTTTTGCAGTTCAGGTACCAAGAAGTTGTCTAACATCTCCACATAACGCTTTGAATTCACTGTAACTGCACGCCCCCTTTAGTCTTCAAAAAAATAAGGGCCGATAATTCCTCGCGCCGACATCGCAGCCCATACGGTCACTTTAGGCGAATGTAGGGGTTTCTGATGTTTGCGTTTCGGATTCGTTGCACTCCAGTAGCGGCAGTTCTGCTTATTTACGTGGCCATTAAGATGAAAATGAGCTTCATCCGAAAACAAAATGTTGGTAAACGTTGAAAATCGCTCGATCACCTGATTTACGAAATTAAGCCTCTGACTGGCATCTTGGGGCTTTAATTCTTGCACCAATTGAATTTTGTAGGGGTGCAGCTTTAGGTCTTTGTGCATAATGCGATGTAATGATGATCTATGCACATTTAAAGCACTTGCGCGCTTCCGAATTGAAAGGTTCGAGTCGTCACGAACAGACTGATTAACATTCTCCACGTTTTCTACCGTTCTTGATGACCTAGGTCGCCCGGATTTTGATTTATCCAGCGTTGTACCAGTCTCTTCAAACTTTTTAACCCAATGTCGAATGAGAGGAATGCTTGGCGCATCATTTAAGTGGCGAAAACCTCGAATACTGCAGAAGTTTCTACGCGCTACAGTCGCCGAATCACCGTTTTTGTAAAACTCTCGCACGCATAACGCGCGGTCTTCTCCCGAGAAACGCTCCATAGCGACTGAATTCCCAAGAGCCAGGCTACCGATTGACATAACCCCCGCGCCCCTCGGATACGTTGCGTTCACGCAGTAAGCTAAATAAATATAAAATTTCTTTTGAGACACCTTGTATATCAAAGTTAAAAAATTGAAGTGAAGTCTGAATATTCACACATTTCAGGGTTTTGCAGGTATTTAACTCTTACGGAGCGGTGCTATTTAAAATGTACTCCACAAAATTTGAATAAAATAATCGTTCTTGAGTTTTATAAATACCATAAATACTTTATTTACCTACTTATGAAACAATGTAGGTAAATATTTTTTTCATTTTTTATTTTAAACACCTAATATTAATTAATTTATTTTTCATGAATTTTATTGGTTATTTTTAAGTAAAGGGCGGAGTCAACTCTGGTGAATTCCCTGAATATTTGCAAAGCAGCTACGCCTAAACACCCGATGCAGTATGAATCTGTACGTCGGACAGGACGGACGTATCAGGTTGGGCGTATACTATGCTTTGCTAGAAATTTAGTTGGTTAGTATGAAACAGGATTTTATGAATGTTGGACGTGAAAATTGCAAATGAAAATATTGTAATTTCAGCTAAAAAACATTTTTAATATATTCCATAGTTACCCGCTGCGCACGGTTCCCCTACTTTCCCCTATGACCAAATAACAGCGAAGTGAAAAACAAAATTTTTTATATATAAAAAAAAAATCACCTATAATATAAAAAAAAAATTAGTCTACTTCAGGCTACTACGTATGTAATAAAAAATCAAGTTTAAATAAAAAATTATTTAATTCAAATTTAAATTTTGACAGCTTAAAAATTCAAGAGAACCAATTTTGAAGGTTATATTTTCCTATGACCTATTTCAGAATTCTGAAAAAAAAGTTTTAAAATGATTTCTAAACATTACAAAATACGCGAGATAAAAACAAAACGAAAATTTACCTTGTGTTTGCCTTGACATCATTTCTAACAGTTTTTTTTTTTTCAACGCTTCAAATGAAATCTAGTAAAAAAAACTAGTTTCAACTTGATGGTTAAGATTTTTAAGAGATTTGAATTTTAACAAACTGAAGCAATGAAGACACGCAAAATTTACGCAAATTTTCTGGCAAATCTGAATAAATATAATGCTTACTCGGGTCTTTTGCTGAGGAAGTTGGTGGTTGGTAAAAACGACCTATAGAACCGGCTTGTTCCCAAGGGAGCCCCTCCCCATGAGCTTGAGCTCTCTCAAAAAACGTGTTTTGATACGAAAAAATTAGCAATAAAAATAGAAAACACGAGCCTTTTTCGGTCAAATTATGCGGGATCCATTGGGAACAGATCTTTTTCACAGCTAAACGTTCATGCAAAATCGAATGTATTGCAGTCTGAGATATGCCAAAGGATGCCTCTATCTCATGGTAAGTCACATGACGATCTTCTTCAATCATTTTGCGCACAGCATCGATGTTTATTCGAATCACAACCGATTTTTGTCGACCTTAACGAGATTCATCACTGACGGACGCACGACCACGACGAAAATCTACAAACCAATTGCAAACAGTTTTTTCTGATGGTGCTTTATTACTAAAAGTTGAACGAAGCGAATCTATGCATTGTTGTTGAGTTAGGCCTTTACTAAAATCGTAAAAAATCCAACGAAAACCTTCACAAGTAATATTTTTTCACAAACTTGTTTTGTTTAACGATCACTGCCAATAAACTCGATTTATAAGCTGCCACTGATTTCACAATAACAAATATAAAATTTTACGAATATAGTAATGACACATTTCAATATTGCCATCTATTGGCCGTTTGTAAAAACATAAAAGGGTACCCTCGTAATACCTCTTTGCAATAGCTCTCCAATTATGTTCAGAAAAATAAAAAATACATGCCACTTTTGAACCTCGGTCGTATATTTTGATAAAGCGGAGCGAAATATTCATTTGTAAATGTTGCTGTGTTAATCACAGTGTTGTAGGAGATCGTCAGCGAAGCGAGACCAGACTAGAATTACGTGTTCAACAACAGAATTGTATTGGCAATCCTGCGCGACAAGCCGGCATTCCATCAGATCCGTAAAATCGAAAACGCTTTTATTTTCTAACACTCTCTAACACACCCAACTACAAACACAAAGACAGAAAACGAGAGTATCTTTTGTCAATTATATGTGGGATGTTTTCAATGCAACACCAAACAAATAATTTAGATTAATGCCATGACATTTTTATTCTTTATTGAGTAATGCTAATTATTTATAGAGGATAAAAATTATGACCAAACTATCATTAAAAATGAAAGGCTTAGGTGGTTGGGTCATGTATCACGTTTTCCGGACGATAGAGTAATGAATTTAGTGTTACAAGGAGGAATAATTGCCAAGAAAAGAAGAGCTCGGCCAAAAGGCAGGTGGTTAGATGTCATTCACATCTACCAGAGTGGTTGGCCTGTAAGTTCAGGAACACAGACTACTATGTCACGCAAGCCCTGACAACCTATGGGTCTTTTAAGTCCTTCACCCTGAGGATTGGGAAGGACCAGGACGACGACTGTACCTACTGCACTGTAGTCGAAACAGCCGAACATACATTATTCGTATGCGGAAGATGGACTGCAGATTGCGAGCATACGTGATAACAGAAGAGAACCTGACACCCGGCAACATTGTCCAGGTTATGCGGAACTCCAGGGAAAACTGGGAAACGGTGCGGCAAATGCTGTCAGCGATTATGGAGGAAGGAGACAGACGTGCGAAAAAGACAGAATAGGGGAATGTGAGGATAGGTTTAGCTAGCCTGTTCCCTCCAAGATGAAAATCACAACAGATAGTTCCTTGGTGGGAAAAAAGGGGCAAGCAGGGTTTTAGGTAGGCCAATTAAAGGAGATTCCGACACTACCAGATTGGTGTCTATAAAAGATTTTCCCTGAATAAAAAAAAAGATGTTCGCATAGACCTGCTGGAGATAAAAAAATGGGAAGCTTAAGCTAAGAATCGCGAGCAATGGCGAAAAATCGCCAAACAAGCCATTGGCCAGCTTGGCCTGCAGTGCTGATTATTATCATTGAAAATATTTGAACACAGAAAGGCTAGTTATCCATTTGTTACTTTCAGTCGCGTGATTGTTTAGTTGCAAAAATAGAACACATAGATTTCAGTAGCTGTGAGACCAAATGCGACTAAATAATCGCAGCGATTAAAAAATTGCATACAGCTCTATTATTCGAGCGACGCGACTGTTGCGAATTAGGATGAGTCACATGTATAGGAACAAACCTACACTCTCTACGACTGTTTAGTCGCATCTCAAGATCCTTAACTGAAAACTACGATCCCAATGATTCTTTTTTTTTTTTTTATTTTAATGGCCTTTGTTTCTGTGGCAATTAGCCAGGACAATTTTTATTTGAGAAAATTTCCATGCCTGAATGGGATTCGAACCTGAGACCTTCGCAACGCAGAGCACATGTGTTACCACTACGCTACGCCGGTCGGCCCAATGCTTCTTTAATCTAATACTTTTAAGTTGTAAAATTTTGCATAGCGAATCAATTGACGACGATTCACTATTAAGAGTATTTTTGGAAAAAAATAGTAATACAAATTGAAAATCAGCCTGATTTATAAAATAAAAAAAAAGAAAAATCAGCTGTGGCCACCACAGGACCGACCGCCATCACAAAGTAGTTGTTTAATTTATGCTGCTTTATCAAATGTCTCAAATAAAAATTGTTAGTTATTGCTTTTATAGCAACTTTTGTTAAATAAATTTTTTCGAAATATTCGCAAAAATCTTAAAACCGATACGAGTAAATTCCCATTTCTAGTTAACCGATTTTTACCAAAAGTTGATCAACTCGTGCCATTGATGTCAAAAGCTTAAATATGAAGTTTCATAAAAATCCTTTGAGCCGAATTTGCTCTGTACGTGTACACGGACCGACAGACAGACAGACAGCATCATGCTAAAAATAGTCAAAACGTTATGTGGGACCTCAATACGTGGAGATCCATCGAAATCTCGAAATGTCAAAATCGGTATGATCACAATACCTCCCTTATATATGTTGGTGGTCGGTAAAAATGTGTTAAGAACAACCCTATAAAAGTGACGTTATCAAAACAAAAAATCATCAAAACTTTTTTCTTATTTTTCATTCATAAATTTATAAGTGAGCATACCAGTTTATAATTATCCCAATTTTTAATAGACTTTTACTTCAAAGCCAGTTTTACATTGAGCAATATTTAAAAAGCCAGGTTCATTCTGGCATACAATAAACGATATAGCAGAAACGATAATTATCGTTTCCCGCATATCAGTTTATTGTTCTTGCCACTTTTTTTTATTCTAGGACCTTACATAAGGAACCTAGACATTTATTTCCTTTTGTTAATCTTGTTGATATTTCTAATTCTTGGTTGTTATCTTAAAGGGTTACAATCCATTAATTTAAAAAGCAGTACTTCGTCTTTCTATTTTTATTTAACTCCCAGAAATTATTTCAAAAATCATAGTTTTAAATAATAGACTTTTATCTGCAATAAATGTTTAAAGTATTTTTTTCATACTTGATTCGTTGTTATAGTCGTATTTTTAACTTTTTCCTTTTAAAATTTTTGAAAATCTACGACATTTAAATATCCCATAAGGAACAGTTGGTAAACATTCCTAGAGAAATTTCTCGCACGATTCAAAATATCAAAGGCGTAGACATATTAAATGTTAAGTCAACGATGAGATCTTATAGTTTAGCTCAGTTAAATCAGGAACGTATTAAATTGCTTTATGAAAACAGACTGGAACAAATAAGCCGGTAATCGAAATATTGTAGCCCTCAGAACCGAGTTTATGTTTCAAAAAACCCTATACTGCAATAATAACAGGGCCCTTTGTCAAAATAATCTTATTTACAAACTATAATTTATAATGTGAAAGAGTCAAATCCAAAGCAAGTGACATTATTAATTTCGGTATTTAACTAGTCTCGTCATAAATACTTTTCCGAAGTTTTCAGCGCCTCCATATATTTTTCGGTATATGCAGTTAGTTGGTTAAAATTTTTGGCACACAGCAATTTTTGGGTTGAGGTTAGAACTGCAAGCTGGTCAATCAGCAGAAGAAATAAAGTACGGTACGTTGATTTCAAGTTACTGCTGCGCAATCTTCGCATTATGGGCTGGGGCTCAATCTTGCTGGAAGCCTTAGTGGTAACCAGGGATGGGGAGTCGACAGAAAAATTATCGACTCCCGACTCTCGACTCAGGAGTCGGTATTTTTGAAAATCGACTCCGACTCCGACTCCGACTCCCGACTCCTTTTACTGGTAAATTGTAAAGTCTATTCCAAATGTTTAAGCGGAACTAAATGGAATTTTTATTTTCTCAAATTATCACGAGTTTACTTTTTAACTATCAAAGTGGGCTTTTGTTAAACAAAATGATACAAAGCTTCATTCAATCCTTAAAAGTTAGTAGATTTCGATATCTAATTCCGCTTAAACCAAAGAAACAGACTATACTTACATTAAATATCTTGGGTTGGGGCGAGCTGTTTTTATAAAAAAAAATTTTATAAAAGTCATTTTTAATACAAATTTTCAAATATATTAGTTTAAAACAAAATTGTTTTGTATTTTATATAAAGTCTGTTCCTTTGGTTTAGGCGGAACTACATTTTCAATACTAGTTACTTTTACCGTTTGAATGAAGCTTTTGATCATTTTGTTCAGGAAAAGCCAACTTCAATATATAAAAAAATAGCTAATGACAACTTACAAAAATGAAAATTCCAGTTAGTTCCGCTTAATCGTTTGGAACAGACTGTACTTTATTTTTCATAACATGTCACTTTTTTCTTTTGACATATAGATTTTAGCTGCCAACATGAAACATAAAATAATCACAAAGCCCGTTACAACTTGAGAAAATAAAAATCCAGTTTAGTTTCGTTTTAACATAATAAACAAAGTATACAAAAAAAGAAAAATTAGATATTACTAAAAATTAACTAAATTTTTAACTGAAAAGCATGAAGGAAACCGGAATTGAATATTTTTAATTTCATTTTCGTTCATGCACAGAGAAAAAATGTCGTTTCTGTTCCCATTCTTTAACAAATTCTGGTAGTATGATATTTTGCTTTCGCTTTCGGATTGTTCTCATCCTTGATAAATATGTAGTCAAAGAGTCGGGAGTCGATAACTTTTTCCGACTCCCGACTCCGACTCCGACTCCTCCAAAAAGCTTCGACTCCTCGACTCCCGACTCCCGACTCCCGACTCCGACTCCGACTCCCCATCCCTGGTGGTAACCAGCGAGTTCAGTTCTTCTCGTGAACTTGTAGCACACACCATGTCGTTCTTGAGGACGAAAGCCTCCTCAATATTAAAAATCTTTATTTTTTATGTTGTATATTTATAATTTCATCTTAGAGTGGTAATTCTGAAATGTCATCTTTCAAAATATTTGACCATTAATTGACATTAATGATGAAATAATATCTGTATATATTTAAAACATTATATAATAACAATTTTTACATGTTAATTTGGAATGTGACAATTTGACATTTGTAACTTTTAAGTGAATATAAACCTTAATATAATGAAACTTAACCAATAATTTAAAAGCCAAATTTACAACTTCACATGGTTCCCTGAAAGACCATTTACAACACAAAAATCACCAGATCTAGTACCTGGCCAATGGTGACAACGCCATCACTAAGAGTCCAGCCTTATGATAAATCCGAACCTAGTGGTCTTACTGCATGATAAAACATCAAAATAGTCTTTTATAATTTAGTTAGTTAAAATTTAGTTTTTTATAATTTGTGGCGGTCCTAATTCGGTGGTTTTATTTAATTAGGTAGTAATTTAGGTCAAGTAAAACAAAGAGTTAGTTCCGATTAGGTCCGCGAGAGTCGCGCGCAACGCTCATTAACGCTGGATTGTTGTAACTCTGTTACAACATAAATCCCAAGAGTTGCTCAATATGAGAAATGTGTACAATATTGTGTAGTTTACTGGTACAAGCCTATATAAACGAAGTTATTTAAAAGAGTTCTAAATAAAAAAATCAACTTGAAGTGGTTAAGACATATGATTTAACATTTATAATGTAATATCACCAGTGAATAGATGAAATAAGCAATACAAATTGGTATTAAAGGCACGATGAATTACAAAAACAGAAGGGGACGTTCTCTTTTTCTGGGAAGAACAATTTCCAACATACTAGAAACTAAAAAAAATATATTTATTTTATACTTCGCTGTTATTTGGTCATAATGGCTAGGATACGAGATATTTAAACATATGCATAACAATCGGACCATTATGAATCCATAACGCCCTCTCATTACGCCCTCAACAAATATTAGTCTAATTTCCGGCCGGTACCTTATTTTTTTATTGCCATAATCTAAGGCAATGGTATTCAACCTGTGTTCCGCGGAACCCTGGGGTTCCGTGGTACAGGATATTAAGGACAGTTTCGAATTGTTATATGGGAACGTATGTCATATTGAGTATCTTTGGATAGAGCTTTTCAAAAGAAACAATTTTTGGTTAAACATTTTTTCAGTATCTTTTACGGTTGACAAAAAACTATAATATTGACGATTATATTCCCTACAACTACTTGAAAGTAAAGTATTTTTATTTACAAGTGTTAAAAGTGTCTTATATTTTGATATTCGCATTCTTGCTCTTGAGTTATCTGTAGCTCGGAGAGTACTAAAAAAAATATAATAAAAAATAGTCGTACCTACTTTAAAGTACAACTTGAATTTGGATTGCTTTTGATCAGTTTGTTTAGCAAAAGCCCATTTTACTCATTATAAAATTAACTAGTGACAACATTAGAAAAGTAATACTCCATTTAGATCCGCTTAAACGTTTGAAATAGCCTGTAGCTTAAATTAGTTGTCAAAATAAGTAATTAAATAGAATAATAAATAAAATATTTATTTTATTTATGTTATGAAAGGTATATTTTTCTGAATATAAATACAAGACTCGTATTTATAAATATGAATAAAATTTACAGTCTGTTCCAAACGGTTAAGCGGAACTAGATTTTGCAATCTAGTTACTTTCATCGTTTAAATCGTGCCTTTCGGCCGTTTTGTTTAAGCTTTGTAAATCATACTTACAATAAACATTTTTTGGTTAAGGTTAATATCATTTTAAAATGTCATTTTCTTTATATTTTGATTTTTTGTGTCATTCTTAATACAAATATCCCATTTATTTATATTTTTGTCATTAAAATATCTAAAAAAAATATTTAATTTTGACATGTCATTCGTTTCCATGGTTTCATTGTTGGAATTTTAAATTTTGACATCCCAACGTGAAAAATTAAATAACCCAAGCAAGGTCCCTTCTCGTGACAACCTAAAAGAACTAAATTCCCATTTAGTACCGCTTAACCGTTTGGAACAGACTGTATATCTTGCAAGATTGAGCGCATTGCTATTATATTTTCATGTTTTGATCTTGTATGACTTCGCGGCCCCCCGACGAAGCCTTCACGGCCCCCCGGTTGAGAAACGCTGTATTATGGTATCTAACTGTCAACTTAAATGCAAACTAAGGTACGTTCCAAAACCTATGGAGTACACTCTAAACGTAACTCTAACTTTAGTAAGATCGTTCCAAAACATTCGAGTTTCCGGTTTAAGTTAACCCTAGAGTTTACTCTTTTAACTCTACTTGCAAGGTGGGTAATATTTACTCCCATGCGCAGAATACGTACGCATGTAATGTAAGTTTTGACATATCGAAATTAACAGATATTAATTATGGAAAACAGGAATTATGGAAAAAAAATTAACAGAAATTCATGATTCTGAAATAAAAAGGAAATCTTTTACTTAATTATAAATAGGTATTTATAATACAATAGTTTGTAAATATTTATTAAAATTACTGTTAATAGATATACGTTGTTGAACAGTTGTTGACTCAAATCAGCAGCAATAATACATACTTTCCTCATCTTTTTATCCATCACTATTTAAAGATATTAATAATTATTTAAAATAATATGTCGTGTTGACAATATTTTAGCGGGAATTTTCATATAAGCATTCCTAACTTTAACATTGCCGTTCCAAAACCTGATCACATGACCACATTATCTTTGAGTAAACTCGAACTCCAAGACTTAAGTTTTGGAACGTACCCCTACTGTACAATTTGTAGCAACGCATGTAATATCTCTTATGTACCAGGCATAAATTTGGATTGTGTCAGACGATACACAAGCGGGAATAGTTATTATTTTTATTATTATTATTTAAAGTGTTATTAAACATTATCTGTGCGTTACGTCTCGAGTTATTTCCCCGTCGATCTCATACCGTGACCCAGTTTCAGCGGACACTCCGCGATACAGTACATGAATGCTAGAGCAGTCCGCTCATGACTCGTAATCTATGCACGATTCGGTGATTCACGATCCCATACACAAATGCCACACCATGTACCAAGTCCCGTAGAAAGGGCAAATATTAATATTTTATTGTTGGATAAAAAAAGAACCAAACACAATTAATATAAACAAATAGATAGGAAGGTAGACAGGCAGGTAGATATAGAGACAGTGCTCTGAAGTCGTAAAATTAGCAGAGGGTATACTGTAAATGTATCGTAAAAATCATAAGGTATACATCCTACAGCTGTAACTTTTACCCTTTTCACACTAGATCTTTAAGATCGGATGTTAAAGTGAATGTATCTTTAAACGCTAATGTGAAACCGTATGGCCTCGTCTAAACACAAGCGAATTTGAAGTATTTAACATTGACTATAAAGACTTTAAAACAAAACAAACGCATAAAATTTGTATTTCCTTAAAACTACATTATTTTGATATGTTAATGTTAGTTATGTCACCTAACAAAACAAAAATTACATTTTAATTAATATTATAGCCAAATTTTTGAATTAAAATATTGTAAATTTGAAATAAGCCGACCACGGAGCGAAGGTTGCCGAGTAAAATCGACTGAGTATGACGTCAAACGATAGGGTTTCACGTCACAGATACAGCTACAACATAATCTTTACACGTGTGTATATAGTATTGTTCGAGAGTTTTGTATTTGTTTTTAAACAATTTTTCACGCATTTATTATTGAAATGCCAGATAAATATTTTGTTAGGGCTCAGAGTGATAATTTACCCAACATTGATGCATTTATGCTCATGGAATATATGAAAAATAACGAATGCTACAGTGCTGAAGAAATACGTGGTGTCCAAGCAGACCTGTAAGTAATTTTTATTTTATATTCTATAACTTTATGTAAACAAACGCTGCAACTCTGTAAAATGTAAATATTTATGTAATTTAGATGTCAGAATTTTAGTACATTGTTTACATGAAGTTACAAAACGTTAGAGGCATAATTGAAATACTGCAATATAAATTATCTATTTTAATATAAAATTTAATTCGGTAAACATGTATAAATTGTTTTTATAGAATTAAACTTTATTTTAATTAAAATCACTCTAACTTTACATAACCTATAAAAGTTATACAAACAAATAAGTTCATAACAGACTATGTACGCCGGTAAGCTAGTAGTGTCATGTGTCAGTTAGAAGGGGTATGACGTCACACGTCGTTTTCGCGCGCTACATACATTTATGATTTTTTTAAGCCTTCAAATTACAAAAAAAAAATTAAAAACTGTTTTTTATGTTTATATGCAACAAGAGGAATATAATAAAAAAAATTAAAAAAATCATGCCTATCCCCTATTCAAATATAGCCAGTCCTAAGCCTGATAAAAATGTGAAGGAATGTCATGTGAGTATATACATTCTAAATAGCATATAAGAAAACACGTTATTTTAAATAATTATCACGGTCCTGTCAACTACTCTTAACAGAACCATAAACTCAGCAGGTATAATGGTTATTCTGTCAGACATTATTGGAATCAATAAATAAGAGTGGCCATTTCATTTTGGAAATACTATACACGAAAAACAACGGATATAGCGGATTATTATACAAGATAGCATTTATATAGCCCGTTTCTTTGGTTTAAGCGGAACTAGATTTTGATTTCTAGTTATTTTTACAGGTAAAGTGAGCTTTTATAAATATATATAAGTAATTTTGTGTAGCAAAAGCCCTCTTCAAACCATAAAAGTTCCGCTTACACGTTTGGAATAACCTATAGGAATTATTTTCAATGAGAATTGTAAAATTAATATTTGGTCACCCTGAATTAATTAATAAAATTTATTACTCTAGAACTGTATCAGGTTTTTTGTGCAATATAATCCGCAATCGATTGCAATAATCAAATTGATTTATTAACATTTTACTTGGACTTAATCGTGTGCCTAAATGTTTATTTCTAAATAATGTTCTTGAGCATTTTTACGCGTGAAATTTGTTTGTAAAACTTGTAATAATAAAGATTTTAAAAGCGCGATCTATACGTTTTCTATTATTTTGCATAAAAACCTTGATAATTTTACACACATTAATTATGCCTTGATACATAGAAGATAACTAACAAACATATTCAAATATAATATGAATAGAATAATTCTCCCGAGTACACTTAAGAACATAAAGATCTTAACACAGTAGCAATTACGTAACTAAAACATACTGTGCAATACCACCAGCCATGTGAATTAAAAAATTTATGATTCGATTCGTCCCAAAATTATACATATGATTACGAAAGAAATTTTAGTATATTAACAGATAGTTTGCTTTCATGTTATGTAATTCTCTCGAATTTAGGTTTATTAGTACGTTACACCAGTGGTTCTTAACCAAGGGTCCGTAAAAAAACGTCTTTTTACCGACCGCCAACATATATAAGGGAGGTATTGTGATCATACCGATTTTGACGTTTCGAGATTTCGATGGATCTCCACGAATTGAGGTCCCTACATAACGTTTTGATTATTTTTAGCATGATGTCTGTCGGTCTCTCTGTCTCTGTCCGTCTGTCTGTCCGTCTGTCTGTCTGTCTGTCTGTCCGTCCGTCTGTCTGTCTGTGTAACAGAAGATAACGTGATGAGTACATATTCTGACGTGCCGTTGTATTTTCCCCAATGTCAAATATATATTAAAAAAATCAGCTGTGGCCACCATAGGACCGACCGCCATCATAAAGTACTTATATAAATTACATTCTAGCAGCAGAGTAGAAATAACTTGGCCTAATATTTTCTAACAGAGATATTATTTATCATGACCATGGAAACGTTACATATAAATGTGAAAAAATTGAGACTTATAAAAAATTTCGAAAAATTTTACAGAAATTATTCAAAATTTTTCGTTTTATCAAAAAACGTCTCAAATAAAAGTTATTAGTTATTGCTTTTATAGCAACTTTTGTACAATAAATTTTTTCGAAATATTTTTGTGTTGTGAAATATTCACAAAAATCTTAAAATCGACACGAGTAAATTCCCATTTTTAGTCAACCGATTTTTACCAAAAGTTGATCAACTCGTACCATTGATGGCAGAAGCTTAAATATGAAGTTTCATAAAAATCCTTTCAGCCGAATTTGCTCTGCACGTGTACACAGACAGACAGACAGATAGACGGACGGACGGACGGACGGACGGACCGACAGACAGACAGACAGACAGACAGACAGACAGACGGACAGACAGACAGACGGACGGACGGACGGACAGACAGACCGACAGACATCATGCTAAAAATAGTCAAAACGTTATGTAGGGACCTCAATTCGTGGAGATCCATCGAAATCTCGAAACGTCAAAATCGGTATGATCACAATACCTTCCTTATATATGTTGCCGGTCGGTAAAAACATTGTAAATTAGGAGTAGAAAGAGAAGAACGTCCTAAACAAAAAGTAGTGGACTCTGATTGTTTTTTATTCCCAATAAAAGATTTGTAAAATGGAGAGTTTAAGAAGAATATAAACAAAATTACAGCAAAAACATTATTAGTCTAGAGAATTTCCACACTTAAGTATTAAATGTTGTTATTTAAGTTAATTTTTACAAAAAAACATTTAAAATAAATATTTTTTCAGCACCGGTAATATTGATTATTGGTTAATAATATATATATAATTGTTTTAATTAAGCTAATCAATTATTATCTTATATAATGTGATTTTTTATATTTGACCTACTTATTTAATGGCGTCTCGGTCTACCTTGACACAAATAAATAATTTAAGAGCTGATTAAAACACTACCACACGTTAAATACTCTACAACAACACTTCAAAACTGCACAAAAATTAATAATAATTCATAATATATAATATATATATATTATGAATTTTTAGATGTACTAAGTGAAGAAGACAAGACAGCTCGGTAATTTAATGAGAAGAATATCATTTAATTACCGACCACCAACATATATAAGGGAGGTATTGTGATCATGCCGATTTTGACATTTCGAGATTTCGATGGATCTCCACGAATTGAGTTCCCTACATAACGTTTTGACTATTTTTAGCATGATGTCTGTCCGTCCGTCTGTCTGTCTGTCTGTGTACACGTGCAGAGCAAATTCGGCTAAAAGGATTTTTATGAAACATCATATTTAAGCTTCTGCCATTAATGGCACGAGTTGATCAACTTTTGGTAAAAATCGGTTGACTAGAAATGGGAGTTTACTCGTGTCGTTTTTAAGATTTTTGCGAATATTTAAATATTAAAAGTTGTTATAAAAGCAATAACGAACAAGTTTTATTTGAGACATTTTTTGATAAAGCGAAAAAGTTTTGAATTTTTTTTCTAATTGTCTATTTTTTCATACTTATATGTACCGTTTCCATGGTCATGATAAATAATATCTCTGTTAGAAAATATTAGGCCAAGTTATTTCTACTCTGCTGCTAGAATGTATTTTATGCAAGTACTTTGTGATGGCCGTCGATCCTCTGGTGGCCACAGCTGATTTTTTTTATAATTGTTTCTGTGTAATTTAAATTATTTATATTCAACATATGATACTTCTTAAAAATTTAATTAATCTAAATAAGATGTTTTGCACAATTGCTCCAACGGTATTTGCAATCCTCTCCATTGATCCCAGTGACGATGTATTCTTACAGTCAATATTCTTGAAGGAATTCGATATATTTCCCGAATTATTAATATTTTGTAAGACTTTTGACATTTCTATTCAAAATAACCCCTTATTAGAAATCTATTCTGACTATCACAATATGTCAAAATTTCAAAACTTATTTACGATAATGCCAAATAAAAAACATCACAGGGGACAGTCGACGGAGACAGTTTAGTGTGAATAAGTGACAAAAAAATACAGAAAACTAAGAAATTCTGTGTTGTTATCGATTAACTATTCCTATTTATTTTAAAATGACCCAAGTGCTCATTTTAACACTAAATTTTATGAACATATATTGAACGCTGTTCATTTTGAACGTTGTTCAAGATCAACTGTATATATACACATTTAATAGCAAAACTAAAATAAAATATTAATACAAATGTAATTTTAAGTTACCTTAGTAATTCTGAATGTGCAACAATACATTCACTAACTAAATATTTTAAAACACAGATAAGCTTCTTAATTTGTTACAAAAGAATATCACAAAACCACCATTAACTTGTCACTTTTAATACAACTTAATTCCACCAGATGTCAGGGCGCTTGTTAAATTTAAGAAATAAAATTACGAAATTTTTGGATTCATAGTGATTTACTATCACTTTCACAAATAAATTTAAATTTTGTTAATAATTTGAAATGAATTGAACACAAAAATGGAGTTAAATATTTAAAATTAAATAGTCAAAAAAACTGGGACAAATTTTGAGGTGAAAATTGAACTAGAATAATTACGAAAAAATTAATAGTTAAAATTTTTGACGCACAGCAACGATGTTTATTTGCGCACGACACAATTGATTCTTATGGCTATAGAAAGATAATAGAAGAAATGTACGAACCTCCTAGCTAAGAAAGCTATTAGATTGATTTGTGTACATCTTTGGTTCTCTTATACAGAGCCGTAATAACGCCCTGGCATCGGAGCAAGTGCCAGGGGCACGAGGCCTGAAGGGCGCCATCGTTCCTTTTAGTTTTGGTCATCACTTTAGAAGTGAGGACCTTTTTTTAGGGTTTTGTAGGTATGACCAAAAAACCCTTATACCGTCATTTTGTCGTCTGTCTGTCTGTCTGTCTGTTCGGTAAAAATTGTAGCCAAACGGCTAAACCTAGAGAGTTGAAATTTGGCATGCTTATACAACTCTTTGACCCGCACACAGGAAAAATACTAAAACATCTAAAAAACATACCCCCCTATAAATATAAACAAATATGTGCTCATCGAAAACAAAAATATTTTTTTTAAATTCTGAGTAGGGTATCAAATGAAAGCCCTTAGTACGTGGATTAACGATCAAATTTTAATTTTTGCAAAATAAATTATTTTGATGCGATTGTTGCCAAAATTGTGCAAAAAAAATTTTGTCCCACACCCTGTAGCCCAGATGGTTTAAACTAAAAATCTAAAAAAATTCTATGTAATGTATATTGGTGTGAACCGAAATAGTACAACAGGAATTTTTGATCAGATTATGTTTTCGGAAAATAACGCATTTTTTGTGGTTTTTGGTTCACAAAGTACAAAAGTTATACTAATGTAAGACATCACATGTATGGCGTGCGATGGCGTAATGGGTTAGAGCAATGCTGGAAAACGAAGGGTTTCGAGTTCGAGTACGGAGTGAATTTTATTTTTTGTTTTTTTTTTTGTATTTTTATAATGTAGAAATTATTTTATCAAAATTCTAGTTATATTTTAACAAATGTTGTATTTAATTTTTAAGAGTGTAAATTTAATAACCAGTCTTATTATATGATTAACAGACGATAAATTATTTTAAAAATATCGTTCATTTTGCCGTGATTACTACAAAGTAAAAATTTTCCTACACACTCAGCATACCGCCTTCACTTATTATATACCTGCGAAACCCTGAAATGTGTGAATATTCACACTTCACATCAATTTTTTGTTCATCATTTGTTTTTTAGAAGTGGGGATGTTCTTTTTTTAGGTCATCACTTCATCACTTGTATTTTCACCAAACTTTTTATTAAAATTAAAATTATGCCCTCCTTCAATAAAATGAAAAAAGATAAAAAGGGCGCTATTAAGTATTTGACAAGAGCGCCAAAAACATTGCTACGGCTCTGCTCTTAGAATAAGATTAATATTGAGAAGAGACACGCACGAATACGCTCATTGGTGACTAAATTATTGTGCTCCCCGGTCGCTATGGTATAGTGTAGGCTGATCATTTTCTTAAGGCGATGCGGTACGGAGAAAAAAGGTCCTCACCTCCCAAATCTAAGTGAAGAGCAAAAAAAAAGGTCCACATCTCCCAAAATCCAAGTGAAGAGCAAAAAAAAGTCCTCATCTCCCAAAATCCAAGTAAAGAGCAAAAAAAAAAGTCCTCACATCCAAAATGCGGGACAATGCGGGACAAAATGTTAAAATGTGGTACTTTTGCGGGACAAAATGTTAAAATGCGGGACGAATGGTCACCCTAGTATAGTGGACAACGTGTTTGATAACCATGGGAGCTCGGGTTCTAATCCCGGTCATGGCATGTATGTTTGTATTTGTTATAAAAATTACTAATTTATCCAAAATAAAAATAAAGATATACTGGGGTTAATGGCCATGAATTGCAAAAAAAAAACTGCAGTACAGTTTGAACTTATGACGAATATTTTAGTGTTTTTCTTACAGTGTCGACAGAACTTTTAAAAATGTATAAAAGCAGTACAAAATGTAGTGCTATTGGCTGTCATTCAAGAAAGTACAAAGATAGGCATCTTAGTTTTTTTACTTTACTGGAAGGAAAGTTAATATTATGTCCAAATTTTCGCAAGATGTTTCTGTTGTACCCTTTTCACACTAGATCTTTAAGACGAGTGAACTTAAAGTTCACCGATGTTTAAGATCGGTATGCTTTCACACTTGATGTTTAAATCTCTGGTGCTGTCATCAGCTACAATAATTTTGTCCTAAGTTACCGTCATGAAATTACCAGTTTTGACCTGGCTGCGCAGACGCACATTTTGAATTATTATAAACAATTAAGGATATTTCATTTCATTCTACAATAAAGGCACTACAGTAAAGAATATATTACACCTGTATTAACATGTAAGTCGATACATTTTATCTCAATTATTGTAGCTCTGTATTTTATTAAACATTATTAAAATAAATAATTTGATTATAACAATAAGTATAAACTTCTTATAACGTCGATATAATACAGTATTCTTGTTTATGATAATATAAAATGTTGACAGCACAAGTATTTTTTTATAATAGAAATTAAGTTGGCAATGCGGACGAAGTTTAAGACGCAGATCTCTGTCTTAAACACCGGTCGTGTTTAGACGAGGCCGTACGGTTCCACATTAGCGTTTAAAGATACATTCACTTTAACATCCGATCTTAAAGATCTAGTGTGAAAAGGGTATTGTTGAAAGATTAGAGATAGAAACTTACGGTTTGAATTTTTTTTTAAACTAGACTTTTATCTACCTAAATAAAAATTGAAGCTCTCCCGATTTAACGCCTTTTTGATCCGTGTGAAATTTGTAAATACATATTTCATTTTCGAAAAACCAGTTCTCAAAAACTACATGAGTATGGACCTGCAGTTGGATTTTTTGAAATCCCGAGGTCCTAAGGGGCCTAAGGACATATTATAAGAAAAAAACTAAGCAAATTCCAAAAAGAAGAAGAATTTGGTTTTTATTTTGACATACTGACATATATTTTCAAATTTCCGATAAAAACTGCAATTTAATTATTGATAAAAATATTTTTTAAACATTATTTTTAATCTATAAATAGTTTATAGATAATAAAGTTTATCGGTTTTGATTTATAGTAAATATAACGGTTTTTATGAAGCATCTAAAGCTATTACAGCCATATTCAATCAATTCTGGTTCGACAACCCTATTGGGTCTAAAGAATAATATTCTCGGGATCCCGTTTTTTAATCCCGAAAATCTCGGTACTTACAATCCTGGGATTTCGGGATTGATAAAAATAAAATCAAGATAGATAAGTGTAATTTAAAAAGTTTTTCTTTATAGATTTAATATACATCTTGAATCCAATATTTTACAAATATCTTTGTCACCCACGATAATCTTGCTCCAGCATAAGTGTCTAAAATTAATAATAAAAATAAAAGAATGGCTTATTATCAAAACTGATTAATCGGCCAAGAAGGCAGTACCGATTAATCGGCAAACTGGCCGATTACCGATTACCTGCCGATTAATCCGTGCAACGGATTATTGCTAAAAATGAAATTGATCAAGTAAATTGATTATGTTTAATATTGATTATTATTATTTAGTTATTTATTACTGACTCACATAAAAAGTTATTGGGGCAAGCTCATAATCATTTACTTAATTCTACAACAAAATTTTACGTTTATGAAAAGAGTGCAACATACCACCCAGATACTGAGTCAGAGCGAGATATATTATTACTAGTACAGTGGAACCTCGATATAACGGACCAGTGCGGGTGAGGGGGTGTCCGATGTAGCCGAATGTCCGTTATATAAAAATAAATTTTCTGAATAAGCTATTTGTTAACTATCAAATAGAAATATATTATAAACGAAAGTTTACATTCTTATTACACTTTAAAATTGCACTTTATTCGTCTTCAGATGATATGTCACTATTCGCGACTGAAACTAACGTTGGCGGCGCTGCGTACAACAGTTAATGGTTGACAAGAAGCGTATATGTCAAAAGTTTTTTCTTAATATTTATCTGTTCAAACAATATTTCGGCAAAAAAGCACTGTATTTAAGTCACTATATTTAAAAATATGTCTTAATTCACATAATCTGCAGCACAACACACTAAAAATATTATACAAATATACGCTTCTGTTTAATCTATCTAGTCGCCACCAGATGTCTCACTGTTATTTGGAGTCGCGAATACGCCCGTTGAGGAGAGTCTTCAAGGTTTGTTTTTGAACTACTTGGTTTCGGTGACACTGGTTTGAAAAATGTATCAAATTTTGTTTGGATTTTTAAAGTTTGTTGTTTCTTAATTAACTCTCTAAAATTGCAAATTCCCACCCACTACTCGGGTGATTCCCCGAATGTGCAGACACGTACAGTTTACGATCGCTTACATGCTGTCCGTTATATCCGAAGTCCGTTGTATCGAAGTCCGTTATATCGAGGTTTTACTGTACGTAGTTGCATATGCTAGTAGTGCTACTAAAATTTAGTAAAAGATTATGAGCTTTTCCCATTGTTTTTAACATTTAAGAATAATTTAAAGTATGTTATTTATAAACCAACTTGTTCCAACTTTAATTCCACAACAATCAAAATAAGTACCAATGCATAGAAAATCATACATTGTATGGAACTCCGGAGCCCTATTTACGTTAAAATGCCCCCGTTTAACGTTCTAATTTAAGTAACGTATTATAAAAAAATGTTGGGATATTAATGCAGTTTTTTTTTGTGTATTTTCTAATGTTAATTCTAAGAACGGCCCGTTATATAAGTTAAGAAATTTTAACAAGCGTTCGAGTTGTAGAACTGACCTGGAATACCGTTAGACGGTTAGATTCTCCCATCGTAAAACCCTCAAATCAAGTTATTTGGAAATTTTACAGCGATACCCAGCTTCTAAGAGCGACACAAATGCCGACTTATTCAAAGGCTTTTACAGATACAAAAAATTGACAAATATAAATACAATTTTCTGGTCCTAATAGTTAACGAATCTTTGAATAAGGAAAAATCGATTATACCCTTTTCACACTAGATCTTTAAGATCGGATGTTAAAGTGAATGTATCTTTAAACGCAAATGTGAAACCGTACGGCCTCGTCTAAACACGACCGATGTTTAAGACAGAGATCTGCGTCTTAAACTTCGTCCGCATTGCCAACTTAAATTCTATTATAAAAAAATACTCCTTGAATTTGTGCTGTCAACATTTTATATTATCATAAACAAGAATACTGTATTAAATCGACGTTATAAGAAGTTTATACTTATTGTTATAATAAAATTATTTATTTTAATAATGTGTTTAATAAAATACAGAGCTACAATAATTGAGATAAAATGTATCGACTTACATGTTAATACAGGTGTAATATATTCTTTATTGTAGTGCCTTTATTGTAGAATGAAATGAAATATCCTTAATTGTTTATAATAATTCAAAATGTGCGTCTGCGCAGACAGTTCAAAACTGGTAATTTCATGACGGTAACTTAAGGACAAAATTACTGTAGCTGATGACAGCACCAGAGATTTAAACATCAAGTGTGAAAGCATACCGATCTTAAACATCGGTGAACTTTAAGTTCACTCGTCTTAAAGATCTAGTGTGAAAAGGGTATTATTCAAAGGCTTTTACAGATACAAAAAATTGACAAGTATAAATACAATTTTCTGGTCCTAATAGTTACCGAATCTTTGAATAACGAAAAATCGATTACATTATTATATGGAAGTTACCATTATTTCAATCTATGCCAGGATTGCTATCTACACTGTGGTATAAAACGAATAAGTAGCCAGCGCCTCTATGCGTGGATATTTTGAACAACGGTACAAAAATACCTACTCGTGCCCGTGAGCCAATAAGGCCCATTTTCTAGCCCAAAAAACCATTTAAAAACTATTTATTTGTTAAAAATTTAAATTGTATTGCATTATTATATATTTTTATTTAATATGAATTAAGAAAAATATTGGAAAAAATATTTTGGAAAAGACTTCTGCACAGTGGCGCACCCAGGGGAACCCCCCCCCCCCCCGAGAAGGAAGGAAATAAAAATAAAAACTCGCAAACACACTAGAAAATTTAAAAAAATAGAGATAAGGATCTTCTTTTTTAGGTCGTCGAAAACCACAGTATTTTGAGGTTATGTTTTTAAACAGAACTGTCATTTGAATAAAGTTTTCCGCAAATAATCAACTACCAACAAAAATCATTACTAATCGCAACCGTACTAATATAATGTTTTTTTCTAAAATTTCTGACTGGTCAAATTAACAATTTTTAAGTTAATTTATAAAATAAAAAATATTATTCACAATTTATCTCAAGCTTATCTACTATTATCAAAAGCATTCAAATATTTAACTCAGTATCACTTATTAATGTTATTTACAAATATTTTATAGTAGCACTGTTGCTAAATTGTTGCTAAAACAAACTAGATCTAATTTGGCATTTCTAATCTGATATTAAATAGTCAGTAAACGACATTTTAAGTAAAATTTAAAAGTAGGCCGTCGAATTATGCCACTGAGAGTAACAGATGTTAGAATTTTATAATGTAATGTTTATATAATGACGTAACTCCATGTTGACATAAAAGCAACAACAATAAAATCACTGCCATTTTAATGTTTCAAAAACAAATTATTTTATGAAAGAGATTTTGAAAATAGTAACATTTGGTCAATATTTTTAAGGCCCATTCTTCCAAATTAAGCACTAATTGGTTTTAAGTTTTTACTTTTAAATTATTTAACTTACTAGGTTGTTTAACCCGTAAACAATTACGGGTTCATGACAACAACAAAAAAAATCAGCTGTGGCCACCACAGGACCGACCGCTATCACAAGAACTTGTATAAAATACATTCTAGCAGGAGAGTAGAAATAACTTGGTCCAATATTTTCTAACAGAGATATTATTTATCATGACCATGGAAACGTTACATATAAGTATGAAAAAATATATATTTAGAAAAAATTTCAATTTTTTTTTCGTTTTATCAAAAAATGTCTCAAATAAAAGTTATTAGTTATTGTTTTTATAGCAACTTTTGTTAAATATTTTTTTTTTTCGAAATATTTCTCTGTTACGAAATATCCGCAAAAATCTTAAAATCGACACGAGTAAGCTCCCATTTCTAAATTTCAAAAGTTAATCAACTCGTACCATTGATGTCAAAAGTTTAAATATGAAGTTTCATAAAAATCCTTTTAGCCGAATTTGCTCTGCATATTTACACAGACCGACAGACAGACAGAAGGACGGACGGACAGACAGAGAGAGAGACAGACAGACAGACAGACAGAGAGACAGACAGACAGATCAACAGACATCACGCTAAAAATAGTGAAAACGTTATGTAGGGACCTCAATTCGTGGAGATCCATCGAAATCTCGAAATGTCAAAATCGGTATGATCACAATACCTCCCTTATATATCGGGGTCGGTAATAAATAAATGGGAAATTTTTATTTCAAATTTTTTATGACAAAAAATGTAAAATGCAATGAAAAGGACATTTTATAATGACAATAAATTTAATCTAGAATTTGCAATGTGAGTATGACTTACAAAGCTTAAACCAAATGACCAAAAGTCCGAATTAATAGATAAAAATTAATAGATTTCAAAATCTAGTTCCGCCTAAACGTTTTGAATAGCCTATAGGTGGTTTATTGTCATATAATTTTTTTTTTATTAATATTTGACATGATTTTCTATTAATCTAGTTAACTAACGCCTTTTTTATATTTAATGTTTTAAATTAATATTAAAATTAATTAAGTATTCAATTTACTAAACTTTTAATAAACCTACTATTACAAATAGCTAACTTCATTGCATATATGACAGCTAGTGGATTAAAATATTGATAAAACCTATGTGGAAAGTAGTTTTATTTGGACAGTATAAGCTGTTCACTTTTGTAAGAACAAACTAAGAGGAAATTTTGTTTTCAATAGTTTGCACCTTTGAAACTGTATGTCATGTATTAAAAAATTATTAAAAATGTCACTTTCTTAATAATTATCAGAACCAATAAATCTAAATTTGGTTTTACAGCGTAAGAAAAAATTGACATTTTAAGTCCGTATTACACTATAAAAGTAACCAAAATAACTAGATCTGGTTTGTCCTTACAAAAGTGAACAGCTTATATTAAATGATCACTCTTTATTTCTTTTGATATCATTTTGCATAAATATTATTTTTGTATTCTGTTTTGATTAAGTATGGTGAAAAAAAAAAATCATATCATTAAAAAATCAATACGAACAAAATAAATTTTCGGTAAATGACAGACCATTTTAAGGCCCCCTTTGTTATGGGCCCGAGTCTATGCCCATGCCTAGTTATGGCTCTGCTTGTTTCTAAACAAAAAAATTATTTTAACAAATCAAAATACTTTTTTATTAATATCTAATAAATTATGGAATATTTAAATGGTGTTGCTCCATTAAATTGTCCCCTTATAAAGGTAACTTTTGTTTAATTTAACCGTCTTTGTACCTCTTATAGCTTATGATATCCCTACGGTGAAAGTCAACAAGTAGACAGTGTGTATATTAAGTAATAAAAAAGTGGTACTCACCCTCTAGTTTCATGCCGACCTCTAGACACTTCTGGAACCTGCAGAACGGGCATCGTTTCCTTTGTGTTTTGTCTATATGACACGATCTTTCAGCAACGCACGTGTAAACCTTCTTGTTTTGTACGGTGCGTTTAAAGAATCCCTTGCACGACTCGCAGGTCAGCAGACCATAATGGTATCCAGACACTTTATCACCGCAAACCGGACATAGTTCCTCAATACAGTCCTTCGTGTCCGGTAGATCCGCACCGGTAGTTCCTGAGGGAAGCCCAGGTGGCAGTTGATACCCCGTGGACATCCCTCCACCTTCCATACCACCACTGAGTGAACCGCCTCCTGGTGAAAACAAATAAGGGGAATCTAAGTTAGACATCCCATGACTGGAAGTCATCATATGTGTTGGGGGTGGATTTCCCTGTTGTTGACAACTATAAGGTTGTGACATTGGGGTTTGACAATAAAGGGGTGGTTGCAAACCACCAGAAGGACTTGAACTAACAGCCGGTGTACCCGAACCCGGTGAACTTCCACCGGGTGATAAATTAAACGAAGACATATTCAAAGACATCAACGCCGAATGATGTTCCATTTCTAATAACATTACTAACAATTATTTCTCAATATCCAAAAAATGTCACTTTATTAAATCACACACATCCACTGACAATTCTGTCATTTTTTTAAACTAAAACACGTCACTATAATCCAATATAATCCAGAGAGGGTATGAAGAAATAGCACTGAACACTTTTAAAAACAGGTGAGTCTGTCACAGAGAGCTTCAGTTATGTCCTCCTACTACAACGACTGTACACCATCTAGTCGTTCGCTGTCAGACCAAGCTTACAATGGAAACTGATTAGGACTCGATGTAATAAGTGAAAGTGAGTTGACCTACTTTCCCAATGAACCAGGTCTATGTTAGAGCTGTTGTGTAGTCATACACACACTTACAACATTGCGCGCGGGCTCGGTACTGCGCGCGCATATAACTTAGTGGGGATAGGAACGAGACCACACGCGGGGAGGTTATGGACGAAGAGTTGCGAGACGTTCGCTTGGAGGGGTACAAGTGTGTATGTCCTACTGACCTAGTTTTGTAATCCTCGCAGTTGTGCATCGGCTGGCCCAAGAGTTAGCGCAGGGCAGGGTTTAACCAGGACCTCCGCCAACCGAACGTATCCTGACCGACAATATCAAGAAATGCCCCGCTGCGGGCAACGATTCAACACTCGAATAAAGGTAAAAATTCGAACAATACATGATGACCAAGAAGAAAGTAAAACTGTTTTTAAAGAATATTTGCCAACAAAATTCTATCCTAACCGACAAATTACCTGCTGCTGGAAACGCTTCAAGACGCGAATAAAGATAAAAATTATACCCAAAATGAAGATCAAAAGAAAACAGTTTTAAGGACAGAATAAACACCCAGTTTTTGTAAGTTTCTCATACAAACAGGGCTCGAAATGTACCGGAGTAAAGCGAAGCGGTGTTCCGGTTTGTAAAATTTTTGTAATATTGAAAATGTATTGTTTAGTCGCACAATAATTAAGTAGCTGGTTTGTGATATTTTCCATTTCGAGCCCTTCATACAATACTAATGGCCGGTTGCTAAAGAATGAGTTAATAGACCATGAGCTCATGACATTTTTTGTCTCAGATTTCATACAGCATGCCTTTTGGAGGAGAGAATATTTACCCTGTAACAACAAAAAAGGGATGGAACTAAACCCCTGCACGCATTCCGGTTATAGGGAAAATTGCATTTCCACTTGCACAACATTTTTGTGTTTTTCTCTGATTTAATATTGCTTGCCCTTTTGTCAAAAGAAAGTTATAACAAATTTAAAGTCTTTTAATTATAGGCTTGCTGTATGAAAACGCGGAAAATCATATTTTTTTATTACAAGATCACATGACCGTTTGAGCCCTTTGGGACCCTCCGAATCGCATGCATATATTTAAAAGACTTTAAATTTAAACTCTCTTTTGACAAAAGGGCAAGCAATATTAAATCAGAGAAAAGCACAAAAATTTTGTGTTTAAGTGGAAATGCAATTTTCCCTATGACCGGAAAGCGTGCAGGGGTTTAGTACCATCCCTTTTTTGTTGTCACAGGGTAAATATTCTCTCCTCCAAAAGGCATGCTGTATGAAATCGGAGACGAAAAACTGTCATGAGCTCCCGGTCTATGATGATGAAAGGAAAACAGTTTCTAAAGAATCAGGACTCATCTTTACCAACAAAACTCGAACTTTCCCTTACAATTATAAAATAACTAATCTTAAAATCAACGAAGGGACAAAAAACTAAAATTACGAAGCAATACGTGAGACGAATATAAATAGAATTCAATACACACCTAACAATTATTCTCATATTATACAGCAGAAACATCATATTAAACCAAATTACATTCATTAATATTAAAATGTAGCTATTCTTTTAAATATGTGTTTAGGGTTTTGTAGGTATGACCAAAAATACCCTTATACCGTCATTTTCTCGTCTGTCTGTCTGTTCGGTAAAAATTGTAGCCAAACGGCTAAACCTAGAGAGTTGAAATTTGGCATGCTTATACAACTCTTTGACCCGCACATAGGAAAAATACTAAAACATCTAAAAAACATATTCCCCTAAAAATATAAACAAATATGTGCTCATCGAAAATAAAAATATTTTTTTATAATTCTGAGTAGGGTATCAAATGAAAGCCCTTGGTACGTGGATTAACGATCAAATTTTTATTTTTGCAAAATAAATTATTTTGAAGCGATTTTTGCCACAATTATGCAAAAAAAAATTTGTCCCACACCTGTAGCCCAGATGATTTAAAATAAAAATCTGAAAAAATTCTCAGTAATGTACATTGGTGTGAACCGGAATAGTACAACAGGAATTTTTCATCAGATTATATTTTCGGAAAATAACGCATTTTTTGTGTTTTTAAGTAAAATATGTAATATATTTAATCCGCTATTTAACATAGTAAACGAGTGATCCTGTATAGCACAGTGGTAGCGTTCTCGCTTAGTGAGTTGAAACTACTGTAAGAAACTGTGTTCGAATCCCGTCAATTTTTATTTTTTCAGTTTTTTTTTTGCATTTTTATTTTGTTTAAATTATTTTCTCAAAATTCTAGTTATATTTTGGTAAATGTTGCATTTAATTTTTAAAAGCGTAAATTTAAAAGTGGGAAGTGTTGAAATTATAATTTAATTCTATATTTGAAGGTATCAGAGGGCGAGGCTTATGATTTAAGCAACCAATGGAAGCCATAGGCGCAATTTTCAAAATCTTAATGATCCTTGCTATATAAAAAAAATACTGCACATATTTAGAAACTTAAATAATGGTATTAGGCATTCGAATTAAAATTCACAAAAATATATTTTGACATAAAATTTGTTTTGGCATCCCAAATAATCATCGCACAGTTAATAAATACCTGCGAAACCCTGAAATGTGTGAAAATTCACACTTCACATCCATTTTTTTTTACAGAACATAATACAGAAAATGTTTTTACAGTCTCAACGGGTTCAAAATGTTTGTAAGTGTAATATTACAAGCTATTTGGCAGAGTAGAGGGAACATAACTACCTTTAGCGGTCTACTAACTACAACCCTTAGTTTCTGGGATATTAATCACAAGAATTCACGCCCGTGTTACATAATGACGGCACGCCTTTACTAACCAAAGAGCAGAATACACAAAACAATATGAATTACTGTTACCAAGCAACCTAAAGGTGGGATTCCAAATAAATCTGATAAACAAAAGAACCAAAGGAAACTACATATATTTTTCTGTCTTGTCTTACGCTAAAATTATGTATAATTGAAAAGAATTTTAAACCATATAATTACAAAAACCAAATTTAGTAATTATTTAAGCCAGCAAAATAAGTAAATGAGTTTATAATAGTTTTTACAATATTTTCAGCACATTATTACTCATTCACTAATTATTACTAGATGCAAATTGCAGTACTACCAACAACCAACTTAAAACATTTGCCACTAAATGTTTTGAAATTTTACATCTTAAATGAGGTACTGCATCTTTCCTTCAATATTAAAGTCGGTTTACGATAACTATGAAATGACGTCACACTTGGTTAATTTAAGTACCAACGTTATGATATGTTTTATTCAACATCAATCCATAACTCAGTTAGTACATTTATTTATTTATGGTTGGTTTATATACGGAACAAGAATAAGGAATAGGAAATAAGAATAGTACACAAGAATAAAAAATACTAAACCGTTTATATAGGACATAACATTTCGTCGCTGCGCCTGCGTACTTGCGTTGGCCTGTGTTTAACATTTGTCACTTGAAAGGTTCTGATTCATAAAACCTTTTAAAAAATTTCGTTTATTACCGTTAAAAACATTTTATTGTTGTTTACAACCCTCTGATCACAACTGAAAAACATCTGTTGACCAAACTTTCGTGTCTTATTCTTGAAATAAGAATAAAAATGTTGAATGTTACCAACTATTCTTATGTTTAAGTTAAATTTCATTCCTACATAAACCGATATACAGCGCAGCCATGTTTTAACATCTTGTGCACTATTCTTATTTCCTATTCCTTATTCTTGTTCCGTATATAAACCAAGCATTAATATTGGTACATTTTTTCAATGTTGCCGGGTTGAAATTGGATTGTTCAATCGTTATTTATCAGGTTGACATTTAGGTGTTTAGAAGTTGTACGATATAACCTAACTTTTTTGACAGTTTACGAATTGGCAACAAGGTGAGTTTTTCAACTGTGACGTCATTTCATAGTTACGGTAAATGGACTTTATTTATGAAAACACGCAGGCTTTAACAGTAAATAGAGTAAAAGAGTAATTTTTTACACGACCTACATATAATTCGCTATTTTATTCCCGCAAAAGTCCCTATAGAGAAAAACTGTCACTTTTACTCTATCATCATCATTAATTGCGCGACAGCCCGAAGTGAGATAAGGCCTCCTGTTTCCAGGTTTCATTCCAGGTTAAAAAATATAATTATGCTTTTTCAACGACAAAAATTTCAAATTTAAAAGACTTTAAATTTGTTATAACTTTCTTTTGACAAAAGGGCAAGCAATATTAAATCAGAGAAAAACACAAAAATTTTGTGCAAGTGGAAATGCAATTTTCCCTATGACCGGAAAGCGTGCAGGGGTTTAGTATCATCCCTTTTTTGTTGTCACAGGGTAAATATTCTCTCCTCCAAAAGGCATGCTGTATGAAATCGGAGACCAAAAATGTCATGAGCTCCCGGTCTACTAGTTTCGGAGCCTTACAAAAGAGCCCAAAAAATATTTTAGAAAATTTCACAATTTAATTTTATATTTATTAGTGTGAAGTAAATATTAGTAAACATTTTTACAACAGGTAGCTATTTAGGGTGCTACCTAATTTCAGGTAGCGAAATTTTATTAGTTTTTACATCTGTGTAACAGTCTATTATTTTATTATTCATCTGTTACTAACAGATGAATAATAAAATTTACTTTTGGAATAATCTCTTAAATTATTTTATTATACTTTCTATTCCTTTGATTTTTCCGACTTTTACCCTACAGAATTCCAGAAAAATGGTTCGAAAAGATATTAAAGTCAACTTTCCAGAGTAAAATTTTGTCTGCTGGTCCTTCTAAATATTTTTTTTTTTATGTTATAATGGTTCTTACACCATAGTCGCTTTCTCTTTGCTGTTAATTGTTTGACTTGTACCTTATGTATATGGTTTAACGTGGTCGATCTCACACAAAAAAAAAGATAACCTATTTCTCCAATCTTGTTAACTCTTTCTGTCAATATTGATTTTTAAGTTATATTTTATATATTTTTGCGTAATATTTTCCGCCTGTCTTTCAAATTTCTAAGAAACATACAAAGATAAAACTCAAAATTCAACACAGTACTAGTTACAGCACTGGTTCTCATATAAAATATGAAACATTAAAATCTAATAATTTTTAGGATTTTGTAGGTATGATCAAAAAACCCTTATACCGTAATTTTGTCGTATGTTCGATAAAAATTGAAGCCAATCGGCTAAACCTAGAGAGTTGAAATTTCGCATGCTTATACAACTCTTTGACCCGCACATAAGAAAAATACTAAAACATCTAAAAAACATATCCCCTTAAAAATATAAACAAATATCTGCTCATCGAAAAAAAAATTATATTTTTTTAAAATTCTGAGTAGGGTATCAAATGAAAGCCCTTAGTACGTGGATTAACGATCAAAATTTTATTTTTGCAAAATAAATTATTTAGACACGATTTTTGCCAAAATTGTGCAAAAAAAATTGTCCCACACCCTGTAGCCCAGATGGTTTAAACTAAAAATCTGAAAAATTCTAAGTAATGTACATTGATGTGAACCGGAATAGTACAACAGGATTTTTTGATCAGATTATGTTTTCGGAAAATAACACATATTTTGTGTTTTTAACTAAAATATGTAAAATATTTAATTCGCTATGTAACACAGTAAACGATTAAACGTCTGTAGTCTAATGGTTAGCGTACTCGCTTCCTAAGTTGCAAACTACGGGTCGCTTCCTGTCAATTTTATTTTGTTTTTTTTTTTTTTTTTTTTGTATTTTTATTTTGTTTAAATTATTTTGTCAAAATTCTAGTTATATTTTGGCAAAATTATAACTAATATAACAAAAAGATTAAGTTGTACAGAAACAATGTAATTTTAATTAATAATATCAAGGCTTCGAACCGTTATTTTTTTCGTTTCGGTTTTCGTTCCAGAAAAAATAACGTTTTTTTTCGGTTTTCGGTTCAGTTCCGAGTGAAAAATTTGTAAATGCCTTTATTTGTATTACAAATTTATTTTCTACTATAATTTAGAAGAACATTTTATTCCTTATTTTGTAATAATCATACCAAGGCCAGAGGGGGATTCTTGGCGTTCACCCCCCTCCCCCGAAATAATAGAAGCGCAATTTTTTTTTACTTATCAGTTAAAAAAATTACGATTTTTTTCTGCTCATCAGTTTAAAAAATAATCTTAAATAAAATGTATTTTATATTCACTCACATAAACATTATCTAAACCGAAATAAACCGATATTTTTTTTCGGTTCAGTTCCGGTTTTCGTTCCGACAAAAATAACGTTTTTTTTTCGGTTTTCGGTTCAGTTTCGGTTCGAAGCCCTGAATAATATAATTAATGGTATCAAATTTTTATTATTGTAATATAAAAACTAAAAATCTGAAATCATAAATTTATGATTATAAAATGAATATATTTAAAAAAAATTATCTGCAAAAATAAATCAGTAACAATAACCTAAATCTAATAACACGATTGTATTTGTAAAAATACTCAAAAAAACGTAAAAAAGCAAGTTATAAACAAAACAATGAGAAAAAATGGTTTTTAAAAGTTCAGTAGTTCAACTTTTCATTAACAGACGACACAAGTAAATTTTTACATTAGTAAGTTTTGTAAAATAATGTTTCCAAGACGGCGCAGTAAAATTTCTGACGTCACAGCACCATTTTAAGATCACCCTGTAATACACTTAGACAAATTTTGAAAATGGTTTCATTAAATCACGTTTGTCATAATTTTTATCGTGAATTCCAAATACATTATTTAAAATTGTGTCCTACAACTGAAAATATGGGTCACCGTTTTATAATTTTTATGTATCTACATTATTTAGTTTTTAAATTATATTTCGGAAGGTTTGGGCAAGAGTTGGAATTGCGCAAAGGTGGTGCAATATCCCTTTGTTTATAACGCACATGCGTACAATTTTTTTAAACATAGTATTTCCTTTGTTTTATTTAATTCACTAAAATTATACAATGTCATGGAATTTTTCTTTTGTGAAGTTTTATACCAGCAATTTTATACTTTCTTGGCAGTTTTTTTGTTTTATTTTTGTAAAATGATTTTTTTATATAATATGTACAAAGGTTTATTAAGTTATGTGTTAAAAAATTTATGTTGACAAAAATACAGAGATTGAGGAGAATTTTTCTTTGGCGTTTTGGGATTTTGTAGGTATAAGCAAGAAACCCTGTTTGTGTTACTTATACGAACTTATACGTACCGAAAAAAACGTTCTTTTTGACGGAATGAAAACCGGAACTGAACCGAAAAAAAATATCGGTTTATTTCGGTTTAGATAATGTTTATGTGAGTGAATATAAAATACATTTTATTTAAGATTATTTTTTAAACTGAAAAGTAAAAAAAATGCGCTTCTATTATTTCGGAGGGGGGACGCTCAGAACCCCCCCACAATGCTCTGTAGGTGTAATTTTTGTCAATAAACATAATAATAATAATTATTATTATTATTTTGTTTATGTTGATTATTTTGTTTGTTATTTTCGAATATAATATTTAAAAAAAATCAGCTGTGGCCACCACAGGACCGACCGCTATCATAAAGTACTTGTATAAAATACATTTTAGCAGCAAAGTAGAAATAACTTGACCTAATATTTTTTAACAGAAATATTATTTATCATGACCATGGAAACGTTACATATAAGTATGAAAAAATTACAGACTTAAAAAAATAAATAAAAATTTTACAAATTTTTTTCGAAATTTTTCGTTTTATCAAAAAACGTCTCAAATAAAAGTTATTAGTTATTGCATTTATAGCAACTTTTGTTCAATAAATTTTTTCGAAATATTTATCTGTTGCTAAATATTCGCAAAAATCTTAAAATCAACACGAGTAAACTCTCATTTCTAGTCAACCGATTTTTACCAAAAGTTGATCAACTCGTGTCATTGATGTCAAAAGCTTAAATATGCAGTTTCATAAAAATCCTTTTAGCCTAATTTGCTCTGCACGTGTACACAGACAGACGGACAGACTGACGGACAGACAGACGGACAAACAGACAGACGGACAGACAGACGGACAAACAGACAGACGGACGGACACACAGACCGACAGACATCATGCTGAAAATAGTCAAAACGTTATGTAGGGACCCCAATTCCTGGAGATCCATGGATATGATCACAATTATTTTTGCCGGTACGAAAACCGGAACCGAACTGATATATATTTTTTTAATTGAACCGGAACGAAAACCGAAACGACAAAAATAACGGTTCGAAGTGTAAACAAAAGTGTAAAAAAAAAAAATATGCTCCAACATGTTTCTCAGAAGGGTTGGTTGAAAAATCTGAAAAAATTCTCAATAATGCAAACTGATGTGAACTAAAAGTGAAAAAAAAGAAATGATTTTGGAAGAACAACTCATTTCATTTATTGAAACCTAAACCCTTTTCAAAGTAAAACAGTCAACTGTCATAAAAACACGAAGTACGCATGCGCAAACAAAAAAATTTCAAGTTTTATATATTATTCAAAGCCCGACACCAGAAATGGTAAAAGGGCTCAACGATTAAGTAAAGTAAATATTATTCAAATACTGTGTGTTAAGTCAACACCTAAAGACCTGAATCCTGAAAAAAACCTACCAAAGTAAAACTTGGATAGCGTTCTAGTGTGATACACCCTTTAGAGGGTGGTCTTACAATTGTTTGCACACGGGCGGCGGCCCTACCAAAACGTGTTAATCTACTGAAATACCGTATTTTAAACCTAAAACATTACTTAATACATCATGTTGAATCATAATAAGACAATAAACAAACAAAATAAAAGTGAATTTATTATTTGCAGTAGAAATCACCTACAAACCTACATAACGAACGAGAGTGAAACCAAAATACGTAAATCGAGAGTGAAAATTCAACTTGCGATTTAGCTTGAATCTTCCAACCTGCTTAAGTTATGACATCATACTTACACACACACACACACATACATGCAAGAGGAGTTTGTGCGTGCCCTACCAAGTCGAAACTTGCGTAAGAACAAGTCCCCGCCAGCGGGGTGAGGTGTGGTATGACACAGTTTCTATTCGGTAATTTCCGTTAATGTTCGGATGAATACGGTGATATCCATGGCTGACGAGATTCGAGTCCAAGTGCAGTGGGTTTTTAGGTCGTCGAAGAAAACAAGAGTACAGAGGTATAATCTGGATGATAGTAATGAAAAAAAAAATCATTTTTAGGATGGTGTAATCGAGGCCTTGGAACAATTCGCCATTTTTAGTATTGATTGAGTTTATTGGAAATTATTTCAGTAACAATTTCAAATAAATAGTCCACATTTTATTCACATTACTACTAATTATTACGAAAACTAATTTGTTGTAGAAGATATCTCAAGAGGAATCTACATAATTTTGGTTGTGTGCCTTTATACTTAAGCAAAAAAGGTCCACGTACATCCGATTCGAAAAATTTTCATTATGACTTCTTGAAAGAGAACTGCCTATGGTCTATTTCAAAGTAGAAAAAAGTAGATAGCGCTGCGAACCGAGTACGATTTACACTGATCAAATACAGTATAGCGGGAAATTTAAAATAAGTTACAACTAGAGCATGGGCGTAGCAACTGGGTTACCAAGTGATTTTTTTTAATATAAAAAAGGTTAATAAGATATTGAAATAAACAAGGCAGATAATACTATTTATACGACATAAATTCAGTTTAATGGGAAATTTGAAAAAGTTAACTGTCAACTGTCAAAAAATATTTATGTCAGATAACCTAAAAAATATATAACTGCGTAAAAACAAATTACATGGAGAATTTTCTCCATAAAATCTACGCCAAGAATATACATAAATGTCTAAATATGTAAATAATAACAAAATATATGAGAAAAATTAAATAATATAAATAATATATATTTCCAATGTACGACACTGAACATCTGTCAACTTGGACAAAAAACAATATTTTTACAGTGTAATAGGGATGACGATTTAAACCAATCCGAAGCAAGGACAAACAGCTCCTATCTTCTTACACACATTTTTCTACTTTGAAATAGATCATAGCATTTTTTATTTGAGAAATTCAAATAATAACAAAGTAATGACTAAATCACAATATTAGTTCAAAATGACTACTTGCAACTTTGAATACACAATAGGGGATAGGCATGATTTTTTTTTTATTTTTTATTATATTCCTCTTGTTGCATATAAACATAAAAAACAGTTTTTAATTTTTTTTTTTAATTTGAAGGCTTAAAAAAATCATAAATGTATGTAGCCCGAGAAAACGACGTGTGACGTCATACCCTTCTAACTGACACATGACACTACTAGTCTACCTAGCGTACATAGTCTGTTATGAACTTATTTGTTTGTATAACTTTTATAGGTCATGTAAAGTTAGAGTGATTTTAATTAAAATAAAGTTTAATTCTATAAAAACAATTTATACATGTTTACCGAATTAAATTTTATATTAAAATATATAAAATATGGAAGATCCAGGCCCCAGTACTTCGAAACATAGTCGAAAATATTGTTTAGTACCAATGTGCACAAATAGTTCAATTAGAAATCCAAAAAAATAATTTATATCATTACCTGATGACGAAAAACAACAGAAAAGCTATGAAGCGAAATAAAACCGATATTTCAGAAAAAAGTAAACTTGTATGTTTGTGAAGACCATTTTAATGTGAGTACATATATTTTATAAATTATTTTAATAATAAATGCGTGAAAAATTGTTTAAAAACAAATACAAAACTCACAAACAATACAATATAAACACGTAAACATTATGTTTTGTCTGTATCTGTGACGTCAAACCCTTACAGTCTCAGTCGTTTTTACTCGGCAACCTTCGCGGCGTGGTCGGCTTATTTCAAATTTACAATATTTTAATTAAAAAATTTGGCTATAATATTAATTAAAATGTGATTTTTGTTGTGTTAGGTGACATAACTAACATTAAAATATCAAAAAAAATGTAGTTTTAAAAATGTTTTTTAGCTGAAATTACAATATTTTCAATTGCATTTTTTTCATACGTCCAACATTCATAAAATCCTGTTTCATACTAACCAACTAAATTTCTAGCAAAGCATAGTATACACCCAACATGATACGTCCGTCCTGTCCGACGTCCAGATTCAGACTGAAGCGGTTGTTTAGGCGGTAGCTGCTTTGCAATAATCAGGGAATTCACCCGAGTTGACTCAGCCCTTTACTTAAAAATACCAATAAAGTTCATGAAAAATAAATTAATTAATATTAGGTGTTTAAAATAAAAAATGAAAAAAATATTTACCTACATTGTTTCATAAGTAGGTAAATAAAGTATTTATGGTATTTATAAAACTCAAGAACGATTATTTTATTCAAATTTTGTGGGGCACATTTTAAGTAGCTCCGTAAGAGTTAAGCAGGATCAAATAGAGCGTTTTGTCGCATTCTCTAAAATTTTAGGATTAATCCGAATTTCATTTTGGCCATAGGTTTTATTTACCGACCGCCAACATATATAAGGGAGGTATTGTGATCATACCGATTTTGCCATTTTGAGATTTCGATGGATCTCCACGAATTGAGGTCCCTACATAACATTTTGACTATTTCTAGCATGATGTCTGTCGGTCTGTCTGTCTGTCGGTCCGTGTACACGTGCAGAGCAAATTCGGCTAAAAGCATTTTTATGAAACTTGATATTTAAGCTTTTGACATCAATGGCACGAGTTTTTTTTTGTTCCCCAATATCAATAAAAAAAATGCGTGGACAACGATTTTCATCACCTCAAGAAGCTGTTAAAGCCTTCAAAAACCATGTTTTTGAGATACCAACTTCAAAGTGGAAAAAATGTTTCGAGAATTGGTTTGAACGAATGCAAAAGTGTATAAATCTTATAGGCGAATATTTGACATCAATGGCACTAGTTGATCAACTTTTGGTAAAAATCGGTTAACTAGAAATGGGAGTTTACTCGTGTCGGTTTTAAGATTTTTGCGAATATTTCAAAACAGAAAAATATTTCGAAAAAATTTATTTAACAAAAGTTGCTATAAAAGCAATAATAACTTTTATTTGAGACATTTTTTGGGTATATTAGCCAACATTAAAATAATCACTTAATAAGTGAGCTGCAGGCAGGAAACATTAAAAAAAATACTATCTAGTTCCGCACCAAGTTAAGAAACGAATAGTTGAATAACAGTCTGGTGCGCCATCTATGAACACGTAGTAAGACCGTGAACTTAAGTATCATATGGGAAGTAAGGTTATGTTGGCTGTCATTTGAAGAATTCAAACAATTATATTTTAGCATTTGAGTGAGTGAAAAGCAGAATAACGCGTTTTGCTCCTGTCCAGCATTTATAATCAGGGCTTCGAACCGGAACTGAACCGAAAAAAAAACGTTATTTTTGCCGGAACAAAAATCGGAACCGAACCGATATTTATTTTTTTAATTGAACCGGAACAAAAACCGAAACGAAAAAAATAACGGTTAGAAGCCCTGTTTATAATGCTAAAAAACCTTTAATTGTGCAAGTTTAATTTAAGAGAATAAGTTTTCTATTTTTAATATTTGTCCCACTGTTCAGCTGTACTGTACGTACTAATAAGTACAATATTTGTAATCCAAATGGCATGCAAAAAATTTAATTTGGTAAGTCAACTGTCGCTATAATGACGTAATTTGTCGTGCTAAGTACATATTTTGTCCTGCTCTTATATTTTCCTCAATTAAAAATATTGAATTGGGAATGTTGCTAAAATTATATCAAAGCATAGTTGAGTTTAAAGCTTACGAACGAGAATTCTAATAAAGCTTTTCAAAGCTGAATTCCTCTACTAAAATAAATAATTTAATTATGTCGCTAATTGACGTAAAAAAGCTGAGAAGATCAACTACCAACTTGAAAACTATATAGGGTATTTTTTTCAAAACAATACAAGGTGTCTCAAAAGAAATTTTATATTTATTTAGCTTACTGCGTGAACGCAACGTATCCGAGGGGCGCGGGGGTTATGTCAATCGGTAGCCTGGCTCTTGGAAATTTAGTCGCTATGGAGCGTTTCTCGGGAGCAGACCGCGCGTTATGCGTGCGAGAGTTTTACAAAAACGGTGATTCGGCGACTGTAGCGCGTAGAAAATTCTGCAGTAGTCGAGGTTTTCGCCACTTAAATGATGCGCCAAGCATTCCTCTCATTCGACATTGGGTTAAAAAGTTTGAAGAGACTGGTACAACGCTGGATAAATCAAAATCCGGGCTACCTAGGTCATCAAGAACGGTAGAAAACGTGGAGAATGTTAATCAGTCTGTTTGTGACGACCCGAACCTTTCAATTCGGAAGCGCGCAAGTGCTTTAAATGTGCATAGATCATCATTACATCGCATTATGCACAAAGACCTAAAGCTGCACCCCTACAAAATTCAATTGGTGCAAGAATTAAAGCCCCAAGATGCCAGTCAGAGGCTTAATTTTCTCAGGCAAATTGATCTCCCGGAAAGGTGACATAAATTGGCCTCCACGCAGTCCAGATTTAACCCCTATGGACTTTTTCCTATGGGGTTATCTTAAATCTAAAGTTTACACCGATAAACCGACTTCACTGGCGCATTTGAAAGAAAATATCCGTCACGAAATGGCAGCCATCCCTGAGTCCACCTGCCGAGACGTCATAAGTAATTTTACTGTTCGATTAAATGAGTACCGAGAACGCGAGGGTCTACATTTAGACGATATTATTTTTAAGAAATAAATCCCCAAAAAGTGTATTTTAATAATTAATAAACATTTTTTCTATATACGGCTTACTTTTTTTTTAATCGATCCACTAAATATAAAATTTCTTTTGAGACACCTTGTATAATTTGTTTTTTTTTTACATAATAACAGTGAAGTTTCCAAGTACAAGTAAAATAATTCTATGATAGTAGCTGAAGCCGGAAAATCGTAATTTCCATTACGCATCGTTACGTACATACATAACCTCCGTTCTTAGTGGCAACACTACAGACTAACAATGTTGCATGTTAAAATTATCTGAATATCAGTAAAAAAGATACAATGAAGACGATACTAAAAGAAAATTACAATTTATTTTAATTTTAGTTATGCTACTGTTTAAAAATCTCAATAATGTACACTGATGAAAACCGGAATAGTTCAACAGGAATTTTAGATCAGATTAGTTTTTCGAAGTGTGTGAATGTGAAGTGTGAATTTTCACACATTTCAGGGTTTCGCAGGAATATAATAAGTGAAGGCATGTTGAGTGTGTAGGACAAATTTTACTTTGTAGCAATCACGGCAAAATGAACGATATTTTAAAAATAATTTATCGTCTGCTAAGGGGAGGGGTCTGATAACCACATTTTAAGCATATTTTTGTGAATTTTTTTCAAATCTATGGTTAAATTTATTCATTTTCAAACTAAGTACATATATAAAGTATGTTTTGAAGAAGATACAAAAAAATTTTGAAGGCAAAATATGGCGAAATGAGCCAGCTGTGGCAAATCTTCTCAGACTCCGGGAAAAAAAATTAGATTTTGCGGTGACCAGCTTAACTCGTCACTGGATCATCTGAAATCAAAAATCCAAAAAGATTTTGTTAGTTTATGAATTTGCCGAGGTAATGACGATGAGTTTTTATTTTTAAAATGATTTTTCAGTTTTTAGCGTTACTTAGAAGACAAAAAAAATTAATTCCCCCTAAAAAAAACTTAAAAATGAGTATATTTGTGATTGTTAAATAAAAAAAAAACCATGAAAAAAAATATCTCAACGTCGTTACCTCGGCAAACTCATAAACTAACAAAATCTTTTTGGATTTTTGATTTCAGATGATCCAGTGACGAGTTATGCTGGTCACCGCAAAATCTAATTTTTTTCTCGGAGTCTGAGAAGATTTGCCACAGCTGGCTCATTTCGCCATATTTTGCCTTCAAAATTTTTTTGTATCTTCTTCAAAACATACTTTATATATGTACTTAGTTTGAAAATGAATAAATTTAACCATAGATTTGAAAAAAATTCACAAAACTATGCTTAAAATGTGGTTATCAGACCCCCCCCTTAATCTAAGAACTTTAAAAACAAATTTTATGTTAAAATATATTTTTGTCAATTTTAATTCGAATACCTAATACCATTATTTAGGTTTCTAAATATGAGCAGTATTTTTTTTTTTTATATAGCAAGGTTCATTATGATTTTGAAAATTGCGTCTATGGCTTCCATTGGTTGTTTTAAGCCATTTGCTCCGCCCCTCTGGTTTCGTATACATGACATATAGAATAAAAATATAATTCCAATAATTCCAACTGGTTATTAAATTTACGCTCTTAAAAATTAAATGCAACATTTGCCAAAATATAACTAGAATTTTGAAAAAAAAATTTTTCGAAAAAAATCTAAAAATAAGACTAGGATACGCCTTCTAGTATAGCGTGTTACGTAACTATAACTTTTGTACATCGTCAACAAAAAAACACAAAAAATGCGTTATTTTCCGAAAACATAATCTGATCAAAAATTCCCGTAATATTCCGGTTCACACCAATGTACATTACTTAGAATTTTTTCAGATTTTTAGTTTAAACCATCTGGGCTACAGGGTGTTGGACAATTTTTTTTGCACAATTTTAGAAAAAATCGTATCAAAATAATTTATTTTGCAAAAATAAAATTTTGATCGTTAATCCACGTACTAAGGGCTTTCATTTGATACCCTACTCAGAATTTAATTTTTTTTTTTTTTTTTCGATGAACACATATTTGTTTATTTTTTTAGGGGGATATGTTTTTAAATGTTTTAGTATTTTTCCTATGTGCGGGTCAAAGAATTGTATAAGCATGCCAAATTTAAACTCTCTAGGTTTAGCCTTTTGGCTACAATTTTTACCGAACAGACAGACAGACAGACGATAAAATGACGGTATAAGGGTTTTTTAGTCATACCTACAAAACCCTAAAAAGGTTATACAATTTCGGGTCAATTCAAAACGAACTGTAGGTTATTTCATATTTCATGTTGGCAGAAATAATTCATATCAAAAATAGTAAAACGAAAATGAGTGACATATATTATAGAAAATATAATATAATACATTTTTACATTTTTGGTAAAGAAAAAATATATATAAGAAATGGGTAATTTGTAATAAGAATCGTTAAAAGTTACTTCAAAATCTAGTTCCGCTTATTCATTTCTGACAGGCTTTATGAGGGTTACTTGGTCATACCTTAGAAACCCTAAAAAAACATTATTGTAATTTTCTTTCTTTCTCGATTTAGTAACTAAAAATTCTGTAATTTTTTAAGAGTTATTTATAGAAACTGGAACAATTGTAGCAATTGTCTACCCACTTCTGGTCAGAGCTGACTTCATAATTGTACCAGCTCCCCTTGTGTCATATCTCTATGGATCTATAAAAATGTTTCCATAAATATTTATAACTTTATTGTTTTCGATGCAGTTGTGAAATAAATTAAATTATAAAAATAGGTTAGGTTATAAAAAAATATTTATCCGGGACTGGTCAGGATGTATGGGCAAGTAAGCCTTCGATGACAGCCAAAAGTTAAGATGTACGGTGAAATTCAAAATGCGACAAATAAAATTATTTTATTTGTTCAAATGTATCAATATTCATTAGAATTTATTAAAATATTTCTAATGAATCATATGCAAATGCAGGTTGCCCTCGTTTTACAAATTTTTAAATTATTTTTTTGTCACATTCCTAGAATTCCTATAATACCGTTTTCTTGTACTGGGTGTCCCATTTAATTATGAATACCAGGTCTACAAGTATGAAATGCGAATTTTTTTCAAACTTGCAAACAGAGTGTATAGTTCATAGTTTCAACACATATGGCGTTTTGTTAAGTTATCATTAAGTGTCACATGCGTATAGGTTATAATTTGAAAAGTGATCATATAGTTTGTTTTGACTGTGTTAAAAATCTCAAATTTTGTGCCAAATAAAGAGCATTCGCGGACAGTACTATTGTTTTGTTTTTATTTGAAAAAAACTGCTGCTGAATCATACCGACTGCTTCGACAAGCTTATGGTGAATATGCTCCATCGCAAGATACGTGTGAACGATGGTTTCGACGTTTCAAAAGTGATGACTTTGATCTTACAGACAAAGAACATGGAAAACCTCCAAAAAAATATGAAGATACAAAATTGGAAACATTGCTACAGGAAGACGATAGTCAATCACAAAAACCACTAGCAGAGCAGTTAGGCGTTAGTCAACAAGCTGTTTCCAATCACCTACGAGAGATGGGTAAGATCCAGAAAGTCGGCAGATGGGTTCCACATGAATTGAATGAGAGGCAGATGGAAAAACGCAAAAACACTTGTGAAATTTTGCTTGCACGATACAAAAGAAAGTCTTTTTTGCATCGTATCATTACTGGCGAAAAATGGATTTATTTTGAAAATCCCAAACGCAAAAAATCATGGGTGAACCCAGGCTCACCATCCACATCAACTGCAAGACCGAATCGCTTTGGCAAAAAGACAATGCTCTGTACTTGGTGGGACCAAAAGGGTGTGATCTATTATGAATTGTTAAAACCTGGTGAAACAGTTAATACCCAACGCTACCAACAACAACTGATCAAATTGAACCATTCGCTGCTCATAAAACGACCAGAATACGAAAGAATACAGCACAAGGTAATATTTCTTCACGATAACGCTCCATCACGTAAGGCAAAAGCAGTTTGCAACACATTGGAGGCACTCAAGTGAGAAGTGCCAATACTGCGCCATTATTGGTTCATTCTGTCCAATATTTTAGGTCGAGACAATAAATATTGGTTGGTTTTCAATATCATACAAGATCTCGTACGAAAATTCTGTAGTACACGATACAATAATTTGTGTACTATAAATCGTACGATATTCAAAACGAGAAATCGCATCGTGTACTAGAGGCATTAGACATCCAGCATTCTATTGACTTCTTACACTTATTAAATACCTACAAAACCCTGAAATGTGTGTAAATTCACACTTCACATCAATTTTTATATACATACCTATATATAAATAGAAGTAAACTACTAGATTACGTACATCAAACTCGTTTTTATAATTTCAACATCGTATTCCTAAAAAAAAAACATCTCAAAATTTCAACCAAAAATACCTGTGCTTATAAAAACAACAGACAGTAAATTTTGTTTCAAAACCCTAGTTTTTGTTTGGTAACTATGTCATAGGTAGCAATCAGTCACGGAGTACTGAGTCGTCCTTGGTTAGCAACACACGAACGAAACATTTTCAGAACACTGCTGCGATTCAACAAAGGAAAATTGTAGGCAAGTACCGCGGGTACAGCATGCTGCGTTAGGTACAACAAATTAGGTACACTGCTGAGTGGATGATAGATTTAAGGCTACCTTTCAACACCTTAGGAGAAAGTTATACTTTAATTTTTCTTTGAGAAAAATCATCATAGTAAACTCGTTTTTTAGGGTTTTGTAGGCATGAACAAAAAACCCTTATACCCAGTGGCGGACTAAGCCTTCGCCGGGCCCAAGACATTTTTGATTTACGGGCCCTCAACCTATGATTTACCCAAGTGAAGAGCAAAAAAAAAAAAGGATTTCACCTACCAAACCCAAGTGAAGAGCAAAAAAAAAACCGGACTTCACCTCCCAAATCCGGGCCCTTGAAAATTACGGGCCCAAGACAAATGTCTTTTTTGTCTAAAGGGATAATCCGGCCCTGCTTATACCGTCATTTTGTCGTCGTCTGTCTGTCTGTTCGGTAAAATTTGTAGCCAAACGGCTAAACCTAGAGAGTTGAAATTTGGCATGCTTATACAACTCTTTGACCCGCATATAGGAAAAATACTAAAACATCTAAAAAACTTATCCCCCTAAAAATATAAAGAAATATGTGCACATCGAAAAAAAATAATTTTTTTTTATATAATTATTAATAATTCTGAGTACGGTATCAAATGAAAGCCCTTGGTACGTGGATTAACGATCAAATTTTTATTTTTGCAAAATAAATTATTTTGAAGCGATTTTTGCTAAACTTGTGCAAAAAAATTTTTGTCCCACACCCTGTAGCCCAGATGGTTTAGACTAAAATTCTGAAAAAATTCTAAGTAATGTACATTAGTGTGAACCGGAATAGTACAACAGGAATTTTTGATCAGATTATGTTTTTGGAAAACAACGCATTTTTTGTGTGTTTTGGCTAATAATGTACACAAGTTATAGCTTTGTAACACGCTACACTGGAAGGTGTATCCTGGTGTAGTGGTTATGACGCTGGCTTCTCACCCAATTAACTCAGTTCGATCCCTGCGAGAGGAGACAATATTATTTTTTGTTTATTTGCATTTTTATTTTGTTTAAATTATTTTTACAAAATTCTAGTTATATTTTGGCAAATGTTGCATTTAATTTTTAAAAGCGTAAATATAATAACCAGTGGAAATTGTTGAAATTATAATTTAATTCTGTTTCAATGTACACGAAATCAGAGGGGAGGAGTTTATACCAACCAATGGAAGCCATAGGCGCAATTTTCAAAATCTTAATGAACCTTGCTATATAAAAAAAAATACTGCACAGAATTTTAACGTCATTACTTCGGCAAACTCATAAACTAACAAAATCTTTTTGGATATTTGATTTCAGATGATCCAGTGACAAGTTATGCTGGTCACCGCAAAATCTAATTTTTTCCCCGGAGTCTGAGAAGATTTGCCACAGCTGGCTCATTCGCCATATTTTGCCTTCAACATTTTTTTGTATCTTCTTCAAAACATACTTTATATATGTACTTAGTTTGAAAATGAATAAATTTAAACATAGATTTGAAAAAAATTCGCAAAAATATGCTTAAAATGTGGTTATCACACCCCACCACCCCCCCTTAATACAAATTTCTCATTTTTTATTTTGTTGTCATTAAAATATGTAAAAAAAAAGTTATTTTATTTTTGACACATGTCATTCGTTTCCATGGTTTCATTGTTGGAATTTTAAATTTTTACATTCCAACGTGAAAAATTAAATAACCCAAGCAAGGTCCATTCTCGTGACAACCTAAAAGAGAAAATTCCCATTTAGTTCCGCGTAAACGTTTGGAATAGCCTGTAATATAATTCTATTCTATAGTTGACAAAAAAACAATAATTACTTGGCAACGGTCAATAGAATCACGTTCCTGGCGATGATAGCATAGAATTCTTTACACCTTAATACCAACACTGACCTGCTATTTATTCTGACTGAAATTCTATTTTACTCTGTCAGGTATCTTATAAACCAATATTCTCTATCTCCATTAAATAATTTTACGTCTGTCACACGGCAGTAATAAAAATCTCAACTAAAAGTCAATTCTTAGAAGCATTTACTTAATTTAAAAAAGACATAACTTACACAATTCGAATTGTTCAAAAAGATTTACCGTCCAAAGCAAAAGGTAAATATTGTCCCATAAAATAAAATTGGGAGAAAGCGTTACTTTATTTACCTGACCGCCTACCGTCTCGACAGTAAAACAACTCATAAAAATCTTTTCAAAAATAATCGATTTTAAAATGGCACGCGTCATGCTTAAAATATGTTTTGGCAATTTTGGCATTCAGTTTGCAAACAATTGAAGAAACTAGGGCAAAAATATTAAGGTAAGTTAAAATTTAAGAATAGATTCGGAGAAGTTTATTTTTAAAACTAACAGAACAGAATAAAAATTTCGCATATTTCAACACAGAAATATAAAATTAAAACTCATATTTCATTTAATTTAGCATTTTAATTAATCTAATTTCTCTAATTGTGAAAAACGCAAAAGGACAACTCTTTTTTAAAACCGTTTTAACACGTTCGCGGACAGTACGGCTATAGCCGTCCAATATTTTTCCTAGCGCAGATGGTCTAAACCGTCCTACTTTTTTATTCAAATATACAAATGACGGCTAGGCAGGTTTTAATCCCATTTAAGTATATGAAAACTAGTATCAACTGTCCTATCAGGAGAGTTTATACTAGTACAACATACCAAACACAGTAAATGTCCTATTATAAACAAAAATCTAAAATAATGACATTTTGGGTACATCTCTTGTACAAAACTGTCCGCGAACGTGTTAAAATACCTTTTCTTGAACAGTCAGTTAAAAGGCAGGCTAAGCAACAAAGATTATAAGTTTCTTATACAAAATTAACAATCTGAAATAAAATTAGTAACAATATACACCGTGTTTATGAGAACTGTTTCAGCATTACTAACTTCTTTATTATAAGAGATACGAAGGACGTTTGGTAGCTGGTATAATCATGTCTTTTAATCTTTGTATTTTGAAGATGGCCAGTAAGTCCAAATACGTATTAATACATTTTTGAAACAATAGTCGTTTTTATTATTTCCTTTTTCAAAAAGTTTCAACGAGAACAAAAATTTTAACTAACTAATTAAAATGTTTCAACGACTGTCTTCGACTAATTCAGTTAATATTATTGGTCAAGTCTATAAAAAATATTTTGTAAAATAATACTATCTTACTAATGCTTAAGTCGAAAAAAAATTAGCGTTATCATTTCAAAACAATTCGTAATTTGTAAATATACGTCAAAAATGTAAAATTTGACCTGATTATCAGTGATTTAAATGACATCAGATGACCCATATCTGATGAGTCTGACGATCATTTTAATTTGAAAGCCTAAATTCCAACTTTTTGTTTTTGAATCAAATATTTTGTCTTTTGTTAACATATGAGGAGCTTTCTACCAAAACTGAACATGTCCACTATCGACCAAAATGCTTTTTTTGACGGATTCTGGTTTATTTTCCAAAACTACACATCATACTAAGCTACTTTGTTAAGAAAAGTGATTATTTTCCACCTAGAAAAGCGCTCAAAATACGGGTTTTCTGACAAAACTTGACATGTGCTTAGACCGTAAAATCTAATTTTTTTTCTATATTTTTTTTACCAAAAGTGAACATGTCCCACATACTGGGACTAATCCTTAATTGATTTTTTTTTCAAACCTAAACATGTCCATTCGCTCGTTGAACTGGATTTTTATTTATTTTATTTCTCTTGTTCGCCGATAGGTAGCATTACAATATCTATCCAGACATCTGTTCATATCTCAAGCGTCACATAGATTCTGTTGCGGTCGCTTGTTGTCATGCGTCACTTTTCCTGTCTGGGGTCATACCTTTATACCCGCTGACCGGACCTTTGGCAAAGTTGAAAAGAGACTAGCAGTGAAGAAGTAGTGGATGAAAAAGATCATCTAGAATGTAACTAGATGAAGACCAACCTTATGTCCACACCTAATTCACTCCTGTAGCCGGTGTACTATTATTATATTTTTTTGTTTCTTTGATTTGATTTTCGTTTAGTAACCCACCTGATTTTATAACAATACTAAGGTTCTAGTGAAGAAATGTACTGAAGTATTTAATAAAAAATAATTTTAAAAAATTGTTTCGTATTTTATTGCTCCTAATCTAATATTTTGCATAATGTTACAGAGTGCTTGACATAACTTTTTCTTTTCAAAACTGAACATGTCCGTTGTTTTCTAGCAAAGCTGAACATGTCCATCAAACTAATGCTAGTTACGGTGAAACCGCTAATCATTAAATAATGGTTAAAAAGCATACTACTATTGGACATTCAACTAGTACAATTAGAGTATTACCGAAAAGAAAAAAAAAACGTAGACTCTTCCAGCAGTTTAAAGCACTTCCTGCAAAATATTTGAAAGTGGACATGTTCAGTTTTGGTAAAAAGCTCCTCATATAATTTAAGTAAAAAATTAATTTTACAAGTTTCATCTATCTCTATTAATAAAAAGTGGGGCTCTATGTGTTTTATTTTATTTTATAATTTTATCGGCCTCATATTTGGTTTCTACACGTTTCAGGTGATTTTAATACGATCGAGAATTGAAAATCTAGTTCCGCCTGAACCAAAGAAATAGTCTTTAAATGGAATTTAAATTTAAGTTGTCTTTAGATAATTTTTTATATATTGGAGTTGTCTTTTCCTGAAAAAAATGGTCAAAGCTTCAATTAATCAGTAAAAGTTATTAGATTAGAAAATCTAGTTCCGCGTAAATCAAAAAAAAACAGGCGTTACGTAAATGTTTTATAAAATTTATTTTATGATTGTTAAACTGTTCAGAAATATTAATAATATTATTATTTATCTTAGGCCCGGTATTTCCTCCTTACTGTTATCTATAAGAATAACTATCAATGGGATAATATTATCCATTTGATAGTCGCTAGGATAAATTGCTTTCTGTATTTCAAACTCAAGTTATCCCGTAGATAGCTATTCTGATTGATAATAATATTTTTGAATGTTTTTTTATGTTGGTATTAGTAGCGTTATCTTAAACAAAGAGACATATACGCGACTCGCACGAATAAAAGAGAGATAGATAAAACTGTCAAAATAAATGACAACTGTCAAAATTTTGTACAAAAAAATGTGCGATAAACGCCCAAGAAGCGCAAATTTCAATATTTCCGAAACAAGGCAACTTGTAAATCTTGTGTTAAAATGTAAAAATGTTATAGAAAATAAAGCTACTGACGCTGTAAATCTGATAGATAAACAAGGGGCCTGGGATAAAAAAATGTATTATGTTTAATGCATCCTGCATACAGAATAGTAATGCAAAAACACTGAAAATTAAATACGACCGTTTATTTCTCATCCCAATGGTTCATATGATTTGGTCTAACACGAACTACACTCTGTTCCAAACGGTTAGGCGGAACTAAATGGGAATTTCGTTCTTTTAGGTTGTCACGAGAAGGGACCTTGCTTGGGTTATTCCATTTTTCACGTTGGGATGTCAAAATTTAAAATTCCAACAATGAAACCATGGAAACGAATGACATATGTCAAAATTAAATATTTTTTTTTGTATTTTAATGACAAAAAAATAAATAAATGGGAAATTTGTATTAAGAATGACACAAAAAATCAAAATATAAAGAAAATGACATTTTAAAATGATATTAACCTTAACCAAAAAATGTTTATTGTAAGTATGATTTACAAAGCTTAAACAAAACGGCCGAAAGGCACGATTTAAACGATGAAAGTAACTAGATTGCAAAATCTAGTTCCGCTTAACCGTTTGGAACAGACTGTATTATGTACATATATTTATCAATAAAATGTTTTTTGACAGCTATCTGTCAAAATCTGTCATTTTTATCCAATAGATAATATTTATCAGTACCTACACGTTGTGAATAACTTACCCTATAGATAACTTAGTTACTCTATAGATAAATAATTGGAAATACGCAAAAAATCGTTTATTCCCTTGATAACAACTTATCCCATAGATAGTCAATTTTATCTATGGTTCGAAATACTGAGCCTTAAAGAATAAATATTTAATTTTGTAATTCCCCCCCCCCCCCCCCAATCAAATATTTTTCGGGTCAGTATCGGCGCAATGTTGGCAACCCTAGTACGCATATATGCGTCGATTGGTTTATATGATGGAGATTATAATGTAATTTATTTGTTTACAATTACATAACATTTTTTTGACAAGCAACCCCTCCCAATTAAAAGTTAAGGGTGCGCCATGCAGTATAATACAAAAACCGTATTTTTAAGTTCTAATTTTAATATGAATGTAATTACTCTCAATACTTGTTGTTTAACACTGTCTAAAGACGAACAAAAAAACGCTTATTCATAAAATTAATAATCTGTGTTACGTCTGCAAATGAAAGCGAAACTTTAAAATTGCGCAGAACGAGTGTATTTCTCACTTTCCGGCGTTCGGCGCTTCGCTCGCCGGGTTGCCTAGGTTCCGTTCGCCTTAATGTGTCAAGGACTCTCGCAAAACAAGCACAGAAATCACCAGCGCAGCGGTAGCCAAAATGTTTCACTCGTAACTAAATAACTCGAACACACATAATAATTAAATACAACAAAAATATATTCGGAATAGAATGAATCATTATTTCAGAATAGAATGAATATCCAAATCTAGCCCTACAATATACAAGCAAACGAATAAACAAAACTGGGTAGAACCAGAATATAATGGAAATCAAGTTGGATCTAGCCTAGGGCTGCCATACGTCCCGGTACACCGGGACATGTCCCGGTTTTGAGGTTTGTGTCCCAGTGTCCCGGTCCAAGAGTCATTTGTCCCGGTCGATTTAAAATTTATGCATATTAAAAAATTATTTTTCGATAATATTGTACATATACATATATACATACTATATATAAATTATATAACAGATTCGAGGTCCGAAATGTTCCGAAGTAATGCCGAGTACCAGTCAGCTAGTCACTAGCTGACTGGTACTGACAGATGAGCGCAATTCGCTTTCTATTGACACCGTGAAAAGCATAATTCAATGTGTTTTAAATTATAAAATGTCATGCATTGAATTCTATAATTATATAAAAGGGGAAAAAGAACTGCTCCAAAAAACGAAAACATCGGAGAAGTATGATTGGGCAAAGAAGAGCGATGATAAAGAAGCCACCGAAGTCGGGGAAAGGGGAGAGTAAAGGCAAGAGAAGAATGGAATGTAAGGTTCTATTTGGTTTTATTAAATTGAATCGCCCATTAATTTATATTATATTATTTTAAATTTGATAAAGACGCATCCACAAAAAAAAACATCAAATTTTTCCAGTCGAACTGAGTGTTCCAAAATGATTCACCATTGATCCCAACGTTTTGCTCTTGGAATACCTATTATCAATCTCTACTTTAATTATTTTTTTTTTATCTTAAATTTTTTTATTTTTTTAAAAATATTGTGCATTTTTTTATAATAAAGGTATTATTGTCGATAAAAGTTTTTTTTAAGTTGTTTTTTTTTTTGGGGGATGTCCCGGTCGGTAGTCCGACAATTATGGCAGCCCTAATCTAGCCATTTGGATTGTGATTTACATTTATTAATTTTTTTCCTACGACTGCTATTGAATTATTTTATTTAGATATTATTAGTTGACAGATAATTAACTTAATCCCACTTGCTATTTTCATTGCCATTAGGCGCGCGCAGGCTGTGCTGGAATGAATAAATTTGCACCGATGCGCATGTGCAGCAATACGGAAATAGACTCATACACTTTTCACACTAGATCTTTAAGATCGGATGTTAAAGTGAATGTATCTTTAAACGCTAATGTGAAACCGTATGGCCTTGTCTAAATACAAGCGATGTTTAAGACAGAGATCTGCGTCTTAAACTTCGTCCGCATTGCCAACTTAATTTCTATTATAAAAAAATACTCCTTGAATTTGTGCTGTCAACATTTTATATTATCATAAACAAGAATACTGTATTATATCGACGTTATAAGAAGTTTATACTTATTGTTATAATAAAATTATTTATTTTAATAATGTGTTTAATAAAATACAGAGCTACAATAATTGAGATAAAATGTATCGACTTACATGTTAATACAGGTGTAATAGACCGGGAGCTCATGACAGTTTTTGGTCTCCGATTTCATACAGCATGCCTTTAGAAGGAGAGAATATTTACCCTGTGACAACAAAAAAGGGATGGTACTAAACCCCTGCACGCTTTCCGGTCATAGGGAAAATTGCATTTCCACTTAAACACAAAATTTTTGTGCTTTTCTCTGATTTAATATTGCTTGCACTTTTGTCAAAAGAAAGTTATAACAAATTTAAAGTCTTTTAAATATATGGATGCGATTCGGAGGGTCCCAAAGGGCTCAAATGGTCATGTGATCTTGTAATAAAAAAAATATGATTTTCCGCGTTTTCATACAGCATGCCTAGAATTAAAAGACTTTAAATTTGTTATAACTTTCTTTTGACAAAAGGGCAAGCAATATTAAATCAGAGAAAAACACAAAAATGTTGTGCAAGTGGAAATGCAATTTTCCCTATGACCGGAAAGCGTGCAGGGGTTTAGTACCATCCCTTTTTTGTTGTCACAGGGTAAATATTCTCTCCTCCAAAAGGCATGCTATATGAAATCGGAGACCAAAAATGTCATGAGCTCCCGGTCTATAATATATTCTTCATTGTAGTGTCTTTATTCTAGAATGAAATGAAATATCCTTATTTGTTTATAATAATTCAAAATGTGCGTCTGCGCAGACAGTTCAAAACTGGTAATTTCATGACGGTAACTTAAGGACAAAATTACTGTAGCTGATGACAGCACCAGAGATTTAAACATCAAGTGTGAAAGCATACCGATCTTAAACATCGGTGAACTTTAAGTTCACTCGTCTTAAAGATCTAGTGTGAAAAGGGTATTATAGAATGATATTAAATTTAGTACATCCAACTCTTTTTACCGAGCGCAAACATATATAAGGGAGGTATTGTGATCATACCGATTTTTACATTTCGAGATTTCGATGGATCTTCACGAATTGAGGTCCCTACATAACGTTTTGACTATTTTTAGCATGATGTCTGTCGGTATGTCTGTCCGTCCGTCCGTCTGTGTACACGTGCAGAGTAACTTCTTCGCTGAATAACATCAAAAGATTTTGTGATGAAAACAGATTTTTGTCACTTTCAAAACATTGAATAACTTACGAATAGCGGAACAAATTGACAAATAAACCCAATTTACAAGTAAACACCACCTAGGTGGCCATTCGGTGTTCAATAGACTTATTTTACCTGACTCTTGCTTTCAAAAAACACTATTAAGTCCTTTGTCAAATTTGTGTAAATATTTAAGTTAGAATAATCGTAAATCAAAAATTTTAACAACTTATCTGAAAAGGCAAGTGGAACTAAAGGTAACAAATACAGTTTTCGGAAATAGTAACATAATTTTGATTTTTTACACCCTTTTCAAAACTAAAAAAACTGTTCTGTGAAAGGACTGACACAGTTATAATATAAACGGTAAAAATCTAGCAAACTTAATATAATGCACCTGTAATTTTTGAGTTAACTGCCGTTGAGTACAATATCGTAAGATGAAAATTCGAAGGAGATTGGCGAATTCGAACCCACGTCTTTGTGATCCGTAAACAACCGTCTTACTACGGAGCTACAACAACACTTTTATTTTTTGAAATAGATAATTGTTTTTCCAATTTACCAGGTCTACAAGTATGAAATGCGTTTTTTTTTTTTAAATAAAACACATTAAACTCAAAAGAACAGTAAAAGTTTATTTATTCAAAGTATGCTCCATTAGAAGTTTTTCCCATCTTTCAGGTAATTTGTGAATACCTCGCTAGTAGAACTCTTCCCCTTTCCCCGCAAACCATTCATCTAGCCATTCTTTCACATTTTCATATGAACAAAAGTGCTGCTCGGCAAGTGCGTGACCCATCGATGCGAACAAGTGGTAATCTGAAGGGGCCAAGTCTGGTGAATAAGGCATGGGGTAGCACTACCCACTTGAGTGCCTCCAATGTGTTGCAAACTGCTTTTGCCTTATGTGATGCAGCGTTATCGTGAAGAAAGATTACCTTGTGCTGTCTTCTTTTGTATTCTGGTCGTTTTATGAGCAGCGAATAGTTCAATTCGATCAGTTGTTGGTAGCGTTGGGTATTAACTGTTTCACCAGGTTATAGAAATTCATAATAGACCACACCCTTTTGGTCCCACCAAGTACAGAGCATTGTCTTTTTGCCAAAGCGATTCGGTCTTGCAGTTGATGTGGATGGTGAGCCTGGGTTCACCCATGATTTTTTGCATTTGGGATTTTCAAAATAAATCCATTTTTCATCGCCAGTAATGATACGATGCAAAAGAGACTTTTGTATCGTACAAGCAAAATTTCACAAGTGTTTTTGCGTTTTTCCATCTGCCTCTCATTCAATGCATGTGGAACCCACCTGCCGACTTTCTGGATCTTACCCTCTCGTAGGCGATTGGAAACAGCTTATTGACTAACGCCTAACTGCTCTGCTAGTTGTTTTTGTGATTGACTATCGTCTTCCTGTAGCAATGTTTCCAGTTTTGTATCTTCATATTTTTTTGGAGGTTTTCCATGTTCTTTGTCTGTAAGATCAAAGTCACCACTTTTGAAACGCCGAAACCATCGTTCACACGTATCTTGCGATGGAGCATATTCACCATAAGCTTCTCGAAGCAGTCGGTATGATTCAGCAGCAGTTTTTTTCAAATGAAAACAAAACAGTAGTACTGTTCGCGAATGCTCTTTATTTGGCACAAAATTTGATATTTTTAACACAGAAAAACAAAACTATATGATCACTTTTCAAATTATAACCTATACGCATTTGACACTTATGATATCTTAACAAAACGCCATATGTGTTGAAACTTTGAACTATACACTCTGTTTGCGCGGCAAGTTTGAAAAAATCCGCATTTCATACTTGTAGACCTGGTACATACTGATATTTTCATTCACTTTTTTGACTTTCTAAAAGGGCCCCATAACTTGTGTGCCCAAGGGCCCCTGCATGGTCTAAGACGGCCTCTTTGAATCCTCATCAGTCCCGAACGTTTTAAAGCTCCGGACAAAATCCCGGATACTAATTAAAATTCCGAAATGACACGTTTTTATCATAGACCTATTTTTTCTATCTTTTCCAATTTGTCGGTTAGTGACGTGCTGTTTTCCGTCATATGTTTACAAGCGATGTTTTATCTTTCAGTTGTTTAAAATAAAATAAAACTATACATTGATTGACCTATATTTGAAAAGCACGATCTACTGACCTATTTTCGTTCTTTTTAATATATTTCTTTGCCTCCAGAAAAAAGGAATGAAAAAAATGTTACAATACAAATTTCTTTTGTAATATTAGATACTTCTTGAAACTTTTAGATCACCAAACAATGGATAACGCTCAGGATATACTTAAGTTCTTGTTCAGTTAGTTTTACACAGTTCAATTTATTGACAACCTTGAAAATAGAAGAATCACTAATACCCTTTTCACACTAGATCTTTAAGCCGAGTGAACTTAAAGTTCACCGATGTTTAAGATCGGTATGCTTTCACACTTGATGTTTAAATCTCTGGTGCTGTCATCAGCTACAGTAATTTTGTCCTTAAGTTACCGTCATGAAATTACCAGTTTTGAACTGTCTGCGCAGACGCACATTTTGAATTATTATAAACAATTAAGGATATTTCATTTCATTCTACAATAAAGGCACTACAATAAAGAATATATTACACCTGTATTAACATGTAAGTCGATACATTTTATCTCAATTATTGTAGCTCTGTATTTTATTAAACACATTATTAAAATAAATAATTTTATTATAACAATAAGTATAAACTTCTTATAACGTCGATATAATACAGTATTCTTGTTTATGATAATATAAAATGTTGACAGCACAAATTCAAGGAGTATTTTTTTATAATAGAAATTAAGTTGGCAATGCGGGCGAAGTTTAAGACGCAGATCTCTGTCTTAAACATCGCTTGTGTTTAAACGAGGCCGTACGGTTTCACATTAGCGTTTAAATATACATTCACTTTAACATCCGATCTTAAAGATTTAGTGTGAAAAGGGTATTAGCACACATCAATTTAACCCTTTCGCTGCTCCAACCGTATATACTCGTAAATAAAAGTGTTGCCCGATACGCTCCGAGCGAGTTAACTCGCGCCGTGTTTTAAATTGTTCCCTGGTCAACACGACTATTCTCGCTGGGTACCCCAACCAGTTCAAGTACCTGCGAGCACGTTGCGTTGGTATGCGTTGCTGTGCCGTTCAATTCAGTTAGATAGTGTCTTACATTCAGTATATCTACTTATTTATATTGATTTTATATAAATATATATGGTAAGTATATTATAGTTTATTCGAGTTCGGTATACAGAACTAGATTACCTACTCGTAAGTTTCATAGTTAGTATAGCATATAGGTAAATAAAACAAATATTTTTTTAAATAAAATCTTTTTGATTGTATTTTTATATTCATTCACTCACATTACATTTTTTTCCTAACATTAGTCATATCGTCACCATCATTCATGTCATGAAAACTTACGCAAAAAGTTCACACCAACTGCTCTACACGAATAAACTCGCAATCACCGAAATATATGCGCACAGCGAGCACGAAATCTCAAAGCGTATTGCGCAGTGAAAGGGTTAGTATCATTTTTAGGGTTTTGTAGGTATGACCAAAAAACCCTTATACTGTCATTTTGTCGTCTGTCTGTCTGTCTGTCTGTCTGTTCGGTAAAAATTGAAGCCAAACGGCTAAACCTAGAGAGTTGAAATTTGGCATGCTTATACAACTCTTTGACCCGCACATAGGAAAAATACTAAAACATCTAAAAAACATACCCCCCTAAAAATATAAACAAATATGTGCTCATCGAAAACAAAAATATTTTTTTTAAATTCTGACTAGGGTATCAAATGAAAGCCCTTAGTACGTGGATTAACGATCAAATTTTTATTTTTGCAAAATAAATTATTTTGAAGCGATTTTTGCTAAAATTGTGCAAAAAATTTTTTGTCCCACCCTTTTGTCACACCCTGTAGCCCAGATGGTTTAAACTAAAAATCTGAAAAAATTCTAAGTAATGTACATTGGTGTGAACCGGAATAGTTCAACAGGAATTTTTGATCAGATTAGGTTTTTGGAAAAAAACGCATTTTTTGTGATTTTTGGCTAATAATGTACACAAGTTATAGCTTTGTAACAAGCAACACTCTAACGTGTGTGCTGGTCTAGTGGTATTTGACGCTGACTTTTCACCCATGTAACCCGATCCGATAGGGATCGAACCCTGGAGAAGAGACTATATATATATATATATATATATATATATATATATATATATATTTTTTTTTTTAATTTCTATATTGTTTAAATTATTTTTTCAAAATTCTAATTATATTTTGGCAAATGTTGCATTTAATTTTTAAAAGCATAAATTTAATAGCCAGTGGAAATTGTTTAAATTATAATTGAATTCTGTTTCAATGTACACGAAATCAAAGGGGCGGAACTTATAACAACCAATGGAAGCCATAGGCGCAATTTTTAAAATTCTTAATGAACTATGCTATATAAAAAAAAATACTGCACATATTTAGAAACCTAAATAATGGTATTAGGCGTTCTAATTAAAATTAAAAAAAAATATTTTAATATAAAATTTGTTTTCGCATCCAAAATAATCATCATTCACTTACTAAATACCTGCAAAACCCTGAAATGTGTGAAAATTCACACTTCACATCAATTTTTTTTTAAAACTTTTACATTACCAACCTGGTGACATATTTATGAAAATGAAAATATTGAAAACGGTCTGGTTACCGTGTCGCTTACCGTAGTTTGATCATGGCTGTTGTATGGTTCAAAAAGACAAAAAAGAAATCAATCTTATTATATTTTAAACTGAAAAAATAGGTGCCCGAGTGTGAAAATATTTGGCAAAAATCGTTAAGTCACTAATCGCCATGATTTTCCCCAGTTGTAAATTATACAATATCACATTCCGAATGATAATAGGTCCATTTTTGCGTCTTATACAGTCGCTGGCGCCATGTTACCCGATGACAAGAACAGATCCTGTGCATTATGTACCGGGGCGTTTTACGTAACCACTATGTAGGTGTTAACCATCTAGATTTACACACCTACATAGCGTTCTGAACTTACTCAAAAATATAATAAACGAGTGGGAATAACAATATTTAAAACTATAAATGACAATGGCAAACACAAATTCATACATGTAGACAAAAAAAAAATATTACATGACGACAATCTTCAAAATGTAAAATCAACAAACGATTTATTATCAAAATATGTTATCTAGATTTTGATTTTGTAGATTAAGTAGGTATATAAGTTAATTATATTCTGCTCTTGACACATATTGATAAAATATTATTTTAGTTTATTTGGCAATAAAAAGATGAAAACAACTTAACAGCGACTTCTAAACTGTGTCAAAAATTAAAGAACAAAAAAGTAAAATACATATTAGCTGTGAATAAAAAAATATAGAACAACTGGCTTAAGCCTGTAGTACACGATTAAATATCTCGTTTTGAATCTCGTACGATTTGTCGTACGATAATTATTACATTGCGAATTTAGTTTCGAAATCCGATTTAAATTATTGTAGTATACCATCCAATATATATCGAATTGCATCTGTACCAACTGATGCGCACTACGTCTATTTTCGTTAAGTTGACAGAATTCAAATAATTGTACTTAAGGCGGCGCACAACCCTTTAGTCCTCAATAGTTTCTTACACAAAACTTATAATCGGAAATAAAATTAATAACAATCTATATATCAAAATTTGCAGCGAATTTTTATCTATCTAATAGGATATTTTTAATTGTAGAAAAAATTGTTAGGTAGTTGTAAATAAACAAATTGCATTATAGACGCCATCTTGTAAACTAATCGACGCATATTTGCGTACGATGCGGCAAATTGTAACTAAAACTTCATTCTACAAATATGATTCTAGCTATTTTATTGTATTGTGAAAAATACTTATAGTTACTGTACTTGGTAATCTATATTTTCCGCCCTCTTGAATCTGCCGCGGTTTTCAAAATTGGTGTTACGAGTAAAAATGATATATTTTTCGTGAAGAATACGTGTACCAAGTGGCATTCTATTATCTTTAAGTATAATATTTTTCGACGAAGGCTCTAAACTATAAGTAATCAAGTCGAAAAAAAAAATTTACGTATTATTTGAACATTTCTACACAAAACTATATAAATATAAAAGTTATTCGAAACCCACAAACAGACTTAAAAAAATACAGAACAATATCGCTGATGTCTATTTTTAAGTTATTGAGCGATAATATTTTTACAATAAATGTTTCTACAATTAAAACTATCATATTAGATAGACAAAAATTCGGTGCAAAATTTGATGTATAGGTTGATACTAATTTTATTTTAGATTGTTAGTTTTGTATAAGAAACTAGTAACCTCCGGGGGTTATATGCAGCGTTAACCTAGAATGGACAGATAGTTTACCAATTTTTGAAGACTGATAATCTTAATCTTTGTTCCGAATCAGAAAATCTGTTGGATTCGCAAAGCCGTACCGTTTTCCGATCTACTTAATTTATTACATTTGAAATTATTATTTTATTTATTACTATTATTTTTGTCTATAAAACTACGATTTTTGTTTATCAAAAAATATTATTGTTGTCATTATTATCATTATAGAGGTTTAAAAAAAAAAAAAATTCTACATACTTGAACCAATTTTTTTTAAAATAATTCTCCCGGAATGGAATGTTTAAGGGCACTTATTTCATTGGCCATTGGCCTGGCCAATTAAACAATAAATAAAAAATAAAAATTAAAAAATATATATATATATGGCAAAATTATTTTGATAAATTAATTTTGCCATACAGTCTTGGAGGTGGGGAGTCTAAAAAATATATTTAAGCGCCCTCTTATATGTATTTTTTTTAAATATGGACATTTTCAGTCGATTTTTTTAAATTTATTCAAAAACGGTTAACGGTAGCTTGTAATGGAGATTATTTTTGAAATCTAGGACTCAAAATACATAAGTATAGATATTTTGAAGTAAATCAGAGTGAAAAAATTTTTGCTCGAAATTCTGAAAAATCCTAAAACCATTTTCAAAGGTTTTGTTTGACGATTCGTATTTATTGTAAAAGTTGGGTTATTAAGGCCCCAATTTTTTTCTAGACTAAACAATATACGAAGATTTCAAAAATTCAAACCGCAGTTCTCTATATTTAATAGTTCTAAAGTTATTATTTTTTGGAATTTCAAAAAAAAAAAAAAATTAGCATAGAAAAAACTTTGTAAATTTTTTTTTGTTAAGTAGTTGCTTCCTACGGTTTGGAAATGAGTCCTAAGGCCTTTTAGGAGCTCAGGATTTCAAAATTTTCAATCACAGGACTTTATCTCACGTAGATTTTGAGATACGGTTTCGAAAACGAAATATTTACATATTTTCAAAATAACACGGATCAAAAATACGTTAAGAAAGGAGGGCCTATTTTTAGTCTAGGTAGAAAAGTCTGTAGATTTCAAAAATTCAAACTGCAGGTCCCTATATTTAATTGTTCTTAAGTTAGGATTTTACTAAATTAAAAAAAAAAAAAAATTAAATTTTCACAAAAAAAATTTTTTCTTTTGTTTGGGGGCTGTTTCATAGTGTCCTGGGGTCCTTTAGGACCTCGGGATTTCAAAAATTCTAACCGCAGGTCCCTATTTTATGTAGTTACGGTCTTTCGAAAATGAAATATTTATAATTATCTCAAAATTTTGAATTTAAAGAAGTGTTTCGGGGCCCAAAACTATTTACTAAAAAACTTAAAATATCTCCCTTATTATTGAATTAACAGAAAAACCTATAAAACAAATATTGTTTATAATAAGAAAACAAATCTTATTTATTTTATGCATTTTTAGGGTTTTGTAGGTATGACCAAAAAACCCTTATACCGTCATTTTGTCGTCTGTCTGTCTGTCTGTCTGTCTGTCTGTCTGTCTGTTCGGTAAAAATTGTAGCCAAACGGCTAAACCTAGAGAGTTGAAATTTGGCATGCTTATACAAATCTTTGACCCGCACATAGGAAAAATACTAAAACATTTAAAAAACATATCCCCCTAAAAATATAAACAAATATGTGCTCATCGAAAAAAAAAATATTTTTTTTAAATTCTGAGTAGGGTATCAAATTAAAGCCCTTAGTACGTGGATTAACGATCAAAATTTTATTTTTGCAAAATAAATTATTTTGACGCTATTTTTGCCAAAATTGTGCAAAAAAATTTTTGTCCCACACCCTGTAGCTCAGATGGTTTAAACTAAAAATCTGAAAAAATTCTAAGTAATGTACATTGGTGTGAACCGGAATAGTACAACAGGAATTTTTGATCAGATTATGTTTTCGGAAAATAACGCATTTTTTGTGTTTTTTGGTTGACGATGCATATACCTTATACTCATATAACACGCTGAGTTGTTAAGCGTGTGGTGGTCTAGAGGCTATGTTGCGCGCCAACTATACAGATTTGTTATACACGACGCAGGTTCGTTCCTAGCTTGTGGAGTCAATTTTTTTTTGTTTTTTTTTTTTAATTTTTATTTTGTTTAAATTAATTTGTTAAAATTCTAGTTATATTTTAGCAAATTTTGAATTTAATTTTCAAGAGCATAAATTTAATAACCAATTGGAATTATATTTTCATTCTATTAGTCATTATACGAAACCAGAGGGGCGGAGCGTATGATTTAAGACAACCAATGAAAGCCATAGGCGCAATTTTCAAAATCTTAATGAACCTTGTTATATAAAAAAAATACTGCACTTATTTAGAAACCTAAATAATGATATTAGGTATTCGAATTAAAATTAACAAAAAAATATTTTAACATAAAATTTGTTTTTAAAGCTCTGAGATGATACAAAGCAAAATTTGTCCTACATAATCAGCATGCCGCCTTCACTTATTATATACCTGCAAAACCCTGCAATGTGTGAAAATTCACACTTCACATCAATTTTTTCAATTAGATAAATATTTGAGGAGTTACGGGGGGAGACCCTAAAACTAATCTTTTGAAATATCTCCCTCATTGTTGACTTATAAGCAAAAATGTATATGACAAAAAAAAATGTTATAATAAGAAAACAAATATTTTCTGTTCCACGCATTTTGGATGAATATTTGGACAGTTACAGGGGGACACCCCAAAACTAAAATCTTGAAATATTTCACTTATTCACTTTACATCAACAATGCATATAAGAAAATTTGTTTACATCAAAAAAACATTTCTTTTATGTTCAATAAGATGAATATTGGGAAAGGAGACATAGAACGACATGAGAAATCGAAATAAAATTCATAAAAAATAAATTAATTTTACTTCTAAAATATCATTCATGTGACTTTTTACCATGAATTCAAAAAGAAATTACATAAGGGTTGGCTATGGAAAAATAAAATGTCTATTGCAAGCTTTATATAACAATATAAACTTATGACAACAACAACAGTGATGACAGTTAATTATTTCTAAGGTTGCTGTTGACATAATTTACTGTCATCACTGTTGTTGTTGTCATAAGTTTATATTGTTATATAAAGCTTGCAATAGACATTTTATTTTCCATAGCCAGCCCTTATGTAATTTCTTTTTGAACTCATGGTATAAGAAATAATCATCCGGCAATATATTTAGTTGATTTTTTTTTTTTTTATAATCAACTTAACAAACAACATGGCCTACTCAGATGAGGAAACATCTTGAAAAGATTATACACGCCAAAGGCTATAGCGGGATAAGATAGTGAAAACTGCACCGCTCCAGAATTCCATTTTTATTTGACCATTCGAAAGTACTTGGTCGAAAACCCCCTCAAAAAAAATTTCAGCCCCCGAAACCCACTAGGGTGTTCTCTATGCGAAAAACAACGTTTTTTCGACTTTTATTTTTCCTGGGTGCTTCTTTCATCCAAAAAATCTGAAAAAATTCACAGACGTGTGTTTCAGCACTACAAATAACCATGAATTTTTTGACTGAAACTAAGCTCAGGAAAAATCTTTGAAATTTTCAACTATTTTTTAGGTTATGTAAATAATGTTTGGCCAACTTTTAAGTACATACATTTTGTGTATTTTTTTTCCCTCTTTCGAATGGCGGTGTTAGAATTGTCAGTTTCACGCCGGAACAAGTTCAAAAATCGAAAAAACTGTTTTTTTAAAACTTTTTTCCCATTTTTTTCGCACATAACCTCAAAAAAACAATGGAGAAATGATTTTTCACACTTTTTTTTGGTACTGTCAAGTTCCAAAATTCAAAAACCACCATTTTTGAATCACAGTGTACGCATAATTACGATAAAAACGTTTTTTTCCAACATTTTTCCCAATTTTTTAGCACATAACCTCAATAATTCACAACTGGCAGTTTTGATTTTAGGACACAATAATACGAAGAAAAAAATCATTTTGCACTGTTTTTTGAGGTTATTTGCTGAAAAAATGGGAAAAAAGTTAAAAAGAAAAACAGTTTTTTCGATTTTTGAGCTTGTTCCGGCGCGAAAATGACAATTCTAACACCACCATTCGAAAGAGAGAAAAAAAATACACAAAATGTATGTACTTAAAAGTTGGCCAAACATTATTTACATAACCTAAAAAATCGTTGAAAATTTCAAAGATTTTTCCTGAGCTTAGTTTCAGTCGAAAAAATCTGAAAAAAATCATGGTTATTTGTAGTGCTGAAACACACGTCTGTGAATTTTTTCAGATTTTTTGGATGAAAGAAGCGCCCAAGAAAAATAAAAGTCGAAAAAACGTTGTTTTTCACATAGAGAACACCCTAGTGGGTTTCGGGGGCTGAAAATTTTTTTGAGGGGGTTTCTGACCAAGTACTTTCGAATGGTCAAATAAAAATGGAATTCTGGAGCGGTGCAGTTTTCACTATCTTATCCCGCTATAGCCTTTAAATAGCTTCTGAGTTAAGCTGTTTCGTTACAATTTTTACCGGATAGATACATGAGTGACGCATAAAGATATCTTTGTTATAGCTAAAAAACCTCACAAAGAAATAAATGTATAACTTAAACTATTTTTATGCATTTATACATAAACATAATCTTAAAAATATATTCACTATTTTTCCAGTTAAAATTAAAATTTTAAATGCATAAATTCTGAAATACCGTGATTTTTTCGCGTAACCCAAAAATCTAATGCGTTCTCAATAGTTCTTTAGTCCAAGGTTATTGGGTCAGTATGTCTCACATTGACCCAAAATGTTCCGCCCCCTCTCAGATCGATAGTGGGTCGCGGAGGGAACGACGCCTTCCACCTGCTTGCCGAGAGCGTCGCCGCGCACGAGCGTACGAAGTATTTTTAATCGCCCGTAACTGGGCCAGGGTTATATATGGTACCGCAACTGTTTTCAAACAACGAGCTGTTAGTTCAAATGTTTTAGTACCACTGGTTTAAAGCAAATACTCGGATTGCGCTATAATAATTTTTTTGTTGAACCGTACAAATTTATTGTAAAATTATTAAAAAAATTATAACACAAAGATTGACGTGAAGTGTGAATTTTCACACATTTCAGGATTTTGTACATATATTAAGTAATAACAAATTGTGAATACATATTAAAAAATCAGCTGTGGCTACCACAGGACCGACCGTCATCATAAAGTACTTTTATAAAATACATTCTAGTAGCAGAGTAGAAATATTTGGCCAAATATTTTCGAACAGAGATATTATTTATCATGACCATAGAGAAACGTTACATATAAGTATGAAAAAATTGAGACTTTTTTTTTTATTTTTGGACTTAGCTACTGAGGCCATTATCCAGATGCATTTTATTCATTGTAAAATTCCATGCCATAACCGGGATTCGAACCCGAGCCCTCATGGCCTAGAAGTCATTGCACTAACCACTACGCCATGGTAACCGGCAAAAAATTTTGCGAAATTTTTCGTTTTATCAAAAAACATTTCAAATAAAAGTTATTAGTTATTGCATTTATAGTAACTTTTGTTCAATAAATTTTTTCGAAATATTTTTCTGTTATTAAATATTCGCACTTAAAATCGACACGAGTAAACTCCCATTTCTAGTCAACCGATTTTTACCAAAAGTTGATCAACTCGTGCCATTGATGTCAAAAGCTTAAATATGCAGTTTCATAAAAATCCTTTTAGCCGAATTTGCTCTGCACGTGTACACAGACAGACAGACAGACAGACAGACAGACAGACGGACGGACAGACGGACGGACAGACGGACGGACAGACGGACGGACGGACAGACAGACAGGCCGACAGACATCATGCTAAAAATAGTCAAAACGTTATATAGGGACCTCAATTCGTGGAGATCCATCGAAATCTCGAAATGTCAAAATCGGTATGATCACAATACCTCCCTTATATATGTTGACGGTCGGTAAAAATTGAAATGATAGTATACAGTCTCTTCCAAACGGTTAAGCGGAACTAGATTTTGCAATCTAGTTACTTTCATCGTTTAAATCGTGCCTTTCGGCCGTTTTGTTTAAGCTTTGTAAATCATACTTACAATAAACATTTTTTGGTTAAGGTTAATATCATTTTAAAATGTAATTTTCTTTATATTTTGATTTTTTGTGTCATTCTTAATACAAATTTCCCATTTATTTATTTTTTTGTCATTAAAATATCTAAAAAAAATATTTAATTTTGACATATGTCATTCGTTTCCATGGTTTCATTGTTGGAATTTTAAATTTTGACATCCCAACGTGAAAAATGAAATAACCCAAGCAAGGTCCCTTCTCGTGACAAACTAAAAGAACTAAATTCCCATTTAGTTCCGCTTAACCGTTTGGAACAGACTGTAGTTCCTAAGCAAATACCTACGAAATCCTAAAAATTTGAACTACAAGTCCGTTGTTCATAATATTTTTCGAGTTATGATTTAATTATTTTATTTCTTAAGAATTTTGTTATAAAAATATTAATTAATACCTTACCCAACAATAAGAATTTTCAAAAATTTAAATAATTTCAATGTCTCATAAATAATGCAGTAATATGACACAAATTCATATTTGGGTCATTTTTGATACTAATATAAATAGACCCTATAATATATACGTTTCCAACCCTTTAGAGTTAATGCAGTCGCAACTAATGTTGTATTATGCACATGTTCACATTAGACCAAGGTTAGTATGTCAGTATGTTAAGCATTGACCCAAAATGCCCAGTTAAAACGGGGGTAATCGATGTTTCATTAGATTATATATTTTTTTATTTGAATTCAAATTAATAAAATCAATTTTCACTTTTTAGTTT